>OY755038.1:191557312-192757312 GCA_963576565.1 Aspidapion aeneum | reverse complement strand
ATGTCACGCCCAAGCTTTAAACTTCTTAAGCTGGCAAAAAAATTAATAGTAAATGTCTTTAAAATTTTAATAACATATCCATATTTAAGTCCTAGGTTGTAAAACCATGAATTTTAAAATTGCATCCTACATACCCCCACGTTGGCAATACTAATGTGTAAAGTTTTCCAGCTGTAGGCTGATAAGAATCTATAGGTTCAATTTAGTAAAAGCCCTATAAGTCGTTCCTGAGTTGTTGTGTACACAAAAGACCCCTAATCCTTCCTGTAGAATGCTAGAATTAAGAACATACAGGCATAACCGTTACAGGCGTAAAACGCACTTTTCAAATACCATTTGTACGCGATCCCCATATAAGCTAGATTTATTTTTGAGGAATTAAAAATGAATGGTTATTATTACGGATCAGATAAGATTTAGCTACTTAAAAGTTAAGTGAGATTTTGTTTCTCCCATATTTTAGAGGCTCAATCAAACGCTTATTCTCGTAGGTAGGCCCTAGCTCTAGCAAATGTTAGCTTACTGATTCTCCCTTACAGCCTTTATAATTCACTGATGGGAATGTTTACGTTTATAATTAGGCTGGCTTGATCATAAGTTGTGTGAATGTGAAGGGGTGTAGGGGGTGGTCGCCCCCATAGTCGACACAGATTTACGCCACTGCCTTTCAGATAAAGGCAGAAAGCTTTTCAGTTTTACAACATTCTTTTAAATAGTTTTAATGCGAACCTTTCTAGGTAATTTCTGCTTCGACTTAAATTTCCAAAGGTCCAGGAATCTTTGTGTAGGCGTATACTTCTATAGATATTATCTTTTCTATACAAAATAGAGGACAAAGCTGGCTATAAATAATTTACCCTAAACGGCTTTGTCTAAAAATGATTCTCAAAAATTTTAACCGTAAATAATTTACCCTAAACGTCTTTGTCTAAAAGTGTTTCTCAAAAATTTTAACCGTAAATGCCCTTAAGCTAGCCGTCCATTAAATAGAGGTTTGATAACGTAATCTTAGCTAAGCTTTAAGAATCGATTTTAACTTGATTGCTTAAAATTAGTCTTTTTAGGGGGCTTTGCAAAATAAGGGATTTTTCAAATAAATTTATTGAAATCCAATCAATATTTTTACATCGTTTTACCGCAGTCCTGTGTAGTTACCAGCCGCTTATAGTCTAATGGAATAAGTACACTCTATCAAAATTATCTAATTTTATTTTTATTATTCAACTTTCACAATACATTACTTATTTAGACTCGTTTTACAATACTATAACATGTGTGGACTATAAGCGGAAACTCCTCCAAAGCACTGAGACGCTGTTCCTTTGCCTCTCATGAATATAGCTTTAATGTAAAGTTTGGGAAATTTCTTAAAGAAGTGAATATTTAACAATATGAATCACTCTTTGTTCTTCGGACCGTCAAGCCACATTTTTTTCTGAGGTGCCGCGCTAAAAAAAAACACACATTTTTTTTTTCAGCAATGTTAATAAATCATTATGTGAACATACTAAAATTTTAAGCAATCCAGTTACCGTCGTTTTAGAAAAATGAATCTTAAGGCTTAAAATTCTAAGATTGCTTTATCAAACACTCTAGTTAATGGACGGCTAGCTTAAGGCCGATCCATTACTGTAATGACCCAAGCAGTGAGTTATGGGCTGCCTGGGGCGGTACCAGGGGTCCTTAGTTCTTTGAGATTTGTCGCCGCGTTAACTATAACAAAACTCTGTCAAAATTTTTAAAGCATGGTAACTCTTGATAGTAACTTTTCAGTCGCCGGCTATTTTATTAAAATTTTGTGTGGCCCTATACTATAAAAGCGTGTAAAATTTTTGTAAACATTTTTGCTAGTATTTGAAAAAGCGTTTTGAAATAAATTAATCATAATTAGCAGCAATGAAGTCTGTTTCATATGTGAGTTTGCTGCAGAGTACCTAAAAAGAGCTTTACTATGTTTTAGGGTTTTTAGTCACAAACGAAAACATAGTGCGGTATATTTTAACGAGTGATATGTGAAGTTTTTGTGATACAAAATGTGCTGTGACATAATAGGATTAATCGATTTCGAGTCTCAACAAGTCTGCCTGGAACAGTTATAAAAGGAAGCAACCGAACTAAGGTAAGCCAGTATTTTACTTTTAACCCCGTTGTAAATTGTGCATTTGTATTTTCAACAGGCAAAAAGTGATTTTTAAGTGCGAAATTTGGTAAGGGATTTTTTATACTCACATTTTAGCTGCAATAGGTCAAAGCGCTTATTAAGGTTCTTTATTTCTGTATAAGAATTTAGGTCTTTTTCTAGCGCTTGTAATTTTTTTATATGCGCGTCAAGCATCGTTGAAAGCGTGTGTGGCATCTTTCTAGACAACCGAAAACCAACTAAGCTTTTTAGGTTTCGGGCTTGTTTAAAACATCATTTTATTTTAGTAGGTTCTTTATAGCTAAGAGTTTTTTTTTTTTTGATTGTGAGGGGTATAAGAATTTGTAGAATGGACAGGTTCGAACTTTTTAAAGAATTTGAAAGAGAAGTTCGACCCTTTAAAACTGTTGGGAAATATTACACTTTTCGATTTAAACAACCCAGACAACATGAGGACCCTCTAAGTTTCGTCGAAGAGGGTCTCCGTGAAATAGTACGACGCGCCCTGGGAAATTCTCCCCCTAATGATTTTGTTGGTTTTACTTTTTCTAGCGAGAGATTTCATGCGGGTGATGGGTATGTACCGTTTACGCCGATTGGGGAGTTTAGGGCCAATATGTTAATGGAAAAAATTGCTTTAGTTTACCAATCGAACAATTCGGCTTTACAAACCGAAAATTTTGATGTTACTGCAACGGTTGTCTCGCTACCACGGGGTCGCGGTCGCACAACATTTTTTAACTCGTACGAGGAGTTATGCATGTCTAAACGAGGTATTATAGTAATTGGTAATAAGGATAATCTATGCTTACCACGGGCTCTCATTGTTGCGGTAGCACGGCTCGAAAAAGACCCGCTTTACGACAAAATTAGAAGGGTTGGAACAGTTCAGGATGAAAGGGTTGCTATTTTACTTCAAGAATCAGGAATAACAATACCACCGAACGGAAGCGGGATCCACGAACTACGATTGTTTCAAAAATATTTTAAAGATCTTTACAAAATTGTTGTTTTCGCTTTCAATAATCAGATCGATAAGCTCAGCCTTTTCTTTGATGAAGATCTATCTGATGGGGCTAATATTAAAATAATAAATTTGCTTTTTAATTCCTATCATTATAACGTAATAACAAGTTTGACAGCTACATTTGCATCAAATTACTTCTGTCAACTATGTCAAACACCCCACGGAAATAAAATGCACCGCTGCGCCAAAAAATGTCGCTCCTGTTGGGAAAGCGGCGTATGTGAGCGCACCGCGGAAAAAATATGCGCTGAGTGTCATCGAACATTTGCTAATGATAATTGTTTTTTAAACCATAAAAAAGACAACGGTAAAGGTAAAAAGCTCTGTTGTGATATTTTAAGTATATGCCCCGTGTGTTTTCAACTTATTAAAAACCAAAACCATTTATGCGGTATGAATTATTGCCAAATTTGTCGAAAAATGCAACCTCTAGACCATGAATGTTTTATGCCCGTTAACAAAAAACATGCTCTTATACAGAAAAAGAACTCAAACGTTTATATCTTTTACGATTTAGAGACAACCCAGAATACATTTTTTGATGAAAAATCTACTTTACATACACCGAACCTCTGCATATTTTCCTCATACTGTGCAGACTGTTTTCAGTACGAATCAGAGTCTCACATATGTGGTAAATGTGGTGTTAAATTGAGTGTATTAAGTAAAAATTGTATTGCAGGATTTATTGGTCATTTATTAACTAGTACCCGATTTGACAATGTGATAGTGATCGCATGTATTAACTCGGGGTTTGATGGTCAGTTTTGCTTACGTTATTTGGTGTGTAATAAAATGAATCCGCGACTTATAATGCGCGGGTCAAAGATATTAGAAATGCGATTTGGAAAAATAAGATTTTTAGATTCGTTTTTGTTTTTTCCCTTGAAATTAGCAGATCTTTCAAAAACATTCGGTCTGCCCGACCAGTATTCAAAAGGTTATTTCCCTTATTTATTCAATACCGAAGAAAATCAAAATTATATAGGTAAAATTCCAGAAATACGCTATTATGCTCCGGATTCTATGAAACCTCGTGAAAGGGAAATTTTTTTAAATTGGTATGAAGCAAACAAGGGTATTCGATTTAATATGCGTGAAGAGCTTGTAAAATACTGTAAATCAGATGTACAAATTTTAGCAAAAGCATGCCTTAACTTTAAGGAAATTATTAACAAAGTGGGAAACGTTGATCCTTTTGTAGAGTGCATTACAATTGCCTCCGTTTGCTCCAAAATTTTTAGGAGAAATTTTTTAAAAGAAAACACCATAGGAATTCTTCCTTTAAAAGGCTATCGGGGTACGAATTTAAAAAGCAGTCAAATAGCTATCAAATGGATGGTGTTAGAGGCTAGAGATCGGAATGTTAAAATTATTCACGCGGAAAATTCTTTTGAACACAAAATAAGAAATGTTCAAAGTATTTATTGTGACGGTTATTGTAAAGAAGAACGTACTGTATACACCTTCTATGGTTGTTTTTGGCATGGTTGCAGATGTCTTAAAATTGATAGGAATAAAATATTGCATAAAAAAGGTAACGACACTTTAAATTCGCGACTCGAAAAAACTAACGCCATACGACAAAAACTTGAAAAATTAAATTATACCGTAATTGCAAAATGGGAGTGTGATTTTATAAAGCATCTAAAGGATAACCCCGCGGATCGCGTTTACTGCGAAAACCATCCTTTTGTAGCTGGAACCCCCTTAACCCCTAGGTCCGCGCTTTTCGGGGGACGTAAGGGTAACTGTGTGACACACTATAAAGGTAAAAATGGGGAGAAAATAAAGTATTACGACATTACTAGTTTATACCCATATATTTGCAAAAAAATGAATTGTCCACTAGGACACCCTGAAATTTATATCGGCGACGAAGAATGCGCCCCACTAGACCTGAAAAACATATACGGTTTGATTAAATGTAAAATTTTACCCCCTCAAAATCTATACCACCCAGTTTTGCCTGTAAAAATGCATAATAAGTTAATGTTTGTTCTTTGCAACCAGTGCGCCCGTGACCTGTCAAAAACCATTTGTAAACATACTAGCGCCGAAAGAACGCTAGAAGCTACCTGGACTACTTTTGAAGTCGCTAAGGCCGTAGAGTTAGGGTATAAAATTGTAAAATTTTTTGAAATATGGTCATTTAAAGTCGCACAATATAATTCTGACACGGGTGAGGGGGGTTTTTTGCTGAAATGATTAACACGTTTGTTAAAATCAAACAAGAATCCAGCGGCTGGCCCTGTCAGTCCGACGCTGAAAAAACGCAGTATCTTGAACATTTTTTAAAAAGTGAGGGCGAGTCCTTAGACCCTGATAAAATCGAAAAAAATCCAGGATTGAGGACAGTGTCGAAGCTTCTGCTTAATACGCTCTGGGGGAAGATGGGGCAGCGGGAAAACCAGGGAAAAACCGTTATAATAAATAATCCTGCAGAATATTTTAAGCTTTTTTCTGACCCTCGGAATAAAGTACACGGTGTCAAACTATTCGACGATTCGACTGTAATCGTCAATTATGAGCTGCAGGAAGAAGCCTCTCAGCCTTTAAATTATGTCAACGTAGTAGTCGCGTGTCCTTTACTATGATACTGACAGCGTTATATATATTACGCGGGACGAAAATCACAAATATGAACCGCGTCTAGGGACCATTTTAGGATCATTTACAAATGAATTAGCGGAATTTTCACCGAATGCCTATATAACCGAGTTTACTTCCACAGGCCCCAAATCATATTCTTATAAAGTATACTCCCCTGAGACCAATACAATTAGCGTGGTTACGAAGGCTAAGGGCTTTACCTTAAATTATAAAGCCAGTGCCGTAATTAATTTTGATTCCTTAACAAACCTTGTTTTAAACAATCCGCAGGGTGTTTTAGACATTAATTCGAGAAATATAAGACGTACTAAAACTCATGAGGTGATAACACGCGAAGAGTCAAAAAAATATCGTGTTAGTTTAAAACGCCGCTTCATAGGTTCCTACGGTTACATAAATAAAATCGTGAAACTTGCAAGAACTGATAAAACTGATAATAGCGACTCGGATTTTGAATAAGAAAATTACGTTTTATTTTACACTCCTATACGGTGATAAAAAAATATACTTGGTTTTAATTCCTTTTAAGTTTATCTGTTTTAGATCCCGTTACATATCTATAGGGAAACATACCACATAACGCAGAGCAGGTACGAGAAAAAAATGTATGAACCATGCGTATTTTAAACGGTCTGGTCATTTATTTTAACTCGGCCTGTATTTGCTCCTCTGCGCAGCCTCAGGCGACGCGAAAACAGGTAAGAGATTAAAAAATGTGTCCCTAAGTTGCAATTTATAGTCCTAGGGAGCATTTTTTTAATCTCATCACATCCAGAAACATCCTAACGGATTTGGTTTCACTTATTTTTAAAAGGCTACAAGGTAATTATATTTTCATGCTTTTAGACGTACGCTGTAAACGCATGAAGATTTTTATATCGCGAAATTTTAACAATTAAAAAAACTGATAACCAGCAGTTTTACAAGCATATAATCGTCTTAAGCAAGGGATGTCTGACGTGTTTTCCGATTACGAAAGTTGGGACAGTTCTAGTGCAAGTATGTCCGGTTATGAAGATCAATATGTTGTAACAAACGATCAATTTTTTAAAAATCAAAAATTAAGTGAAAAGTTCTTAGTGCTGATGGAGATGCCAATTGGTCAAAACTATGTGTTAAAGTATGGTGAGAGTCAAAACATCAAGATGTTGTACTAGAAGAGCTTGTTTTCGACCTTCAGAAATTTTTTTTTATTTATAACACAATTATTCCCACCTATAGCTCAGTACAGGGCCACCGTAAAAGCACAGCTATTCAATACTTTCTATAGCCGCTTAATGCGTGAGATTAGAGATCAGACATTAAAATGTGTTAAAGTACAGCATAGCTGTTCTTTTACTAAGCCCCAAATAATAAAAAATAAATATATCTCAAAAAGATAAAATTTTTACAGCATAAAAATGAAAGCTAGAAAAATAAATAATAGTTCATAAAGACCTTACCTAAAACCTATATATTTCAACATCTCAAAAATTTTAAAGCTAGAAAGATTAAAAAACTCGCACACCCTTAAGGCAAGTGTGTTAGAAAGAAATAAGAATACTTTAGTAAACGACTTGCCTAAAAAATAAAGGCTAGACAAGTCTGGACCAGTCCTAACTTGAAATATTTTTTTGTCCAATGGTAATATTATTCATTGCGGAGTTGCCAACTCTCGCTCAAGAGATAAATTTTTATAGATTTTAAAACCAGATATGCTGTCAATGACAGTTGACAGGTGACATTTGACAGTTGACATCTGACAGTTGACATCTGACAGTTGACATCTGACAAGTGACAGTTGACAAGTGACAGTTGACAAGTGACAGGTGACAAGTGACAAGTGACAAGTGACAGGTGACAGGTGACATGTTGGCGGGGCTTAGTGACAGGTGGGCGGGACTTAGTGACAGGTGGGCGGGGTTTAATTACAGGGGGCGTGGCTTACGGTGGTAGGAGAGGGGGCCGCTGTATTCAAGTATAGGACTACTAACGTACTTTAGTGGATGATATAAGAACAAAACAACTGGTGTGGTACGGACATGTAAAAAGAATGAATGATGAAAGACTACCTAAAGAAATACAACAATGGAAACCAACTGGCCGAAGAAAACGAGGACGGCCAAGGAGAAGCTGGAGAGAAGGAATAGACAGTGAAATAAGAATAAGAGGCCTAGATGACGAATTATAGGCAAACAGAAACGAGTGGAGATTGGGTATCGGAAGATGTAGAACGTTGTGAAACCGACAAATATATATATATAATCAAAAATTACCACATCTGGGCGATTATCGGTTATTTCTTTATCTGTTATGATTCCCAGATTTCAGTAAATTTTTGCCCTTTCGTTCTCTACTATGTCTTTCGGTTGGTACTTGTAATATGGAATTTTTTCGTTGAGAAGATCATATTTGTGGCAAATCGCTTGATGGATAATTTTTGCTGCACTATCGTGCCTTTGCTTGTAGTCTCTAGGAGCCAAGTAAGAGCAACCCGATTCTAAATGTTGTATTGTTTCTGGCTTGTCGTTGCAAAGTCTACATCGGTCGTTTGGTATATCCTGTTTTAAAATATACCTGCGATAGTTTCTAGTTGCCATAACTTGGTCCTGAATCGCACTGATAAACCCCTCCGTTTGCATCATTAGGCAGCTTTCTGTTAAGTATAATGTTGACAGGTCAGCATAAACATCATCAGATTTCAAGGCAGTTGCATACCTCCCATGTAATTGTTTCTGTTTCCAATTTAATTCGAGATTTTTATAATATTCTTTGTTTTCTTTTTCAGGAGCGTCATTATTGTTATTAATCAAGTTTTTACAATATTTTTTAAGTTTTAGGATCTTTATGATTTTTTACTTTTTATCATTTAAATTTTTTCCCGATTTTTACTTTTTTCCCCGACTTTTATACTCTTTATCCCGGTTTGTTACTTTTTATCCCCATTTTTACTTTTTAATCCCCATTTTTACTTTTTATCCCAATTTTTACTTTTTATTCCGATTTTTACTTTTTATCCCGCATTTTTACTTTCTGTCCCAATTTTCACTTTTTATTCCGATTTTTACTTTGTATCCCGACTTTATTACTTTGTACACCGGTTTTTTTCTTGTTATCCTGATTTTTACTTTTTATCCCAATTTTTACTTTTTATCCCGGTTTGTTACTTTTTATCTCGATTTTTACTTTTAATACCAATTTATACTTTTTATCTCGATTTTTACTTTTTATCTCGACTTTTTACTTTTTATCCCGATCTTTTACATTTCATCCCAATGAATTTTTACTTTTTATTCCGATTTTTACTTTTTATCCGAATTTTACTTTTTATCCCAATTTTTACTTTTTATTCCGATTTTTACTTTTTATCCCAATTTTCACTTTTTATTCCGATTTTTACTTTTTATCCCTACTTTATTACTTTGTATCGCGGTTTTTTTCTTGTCATCCTAATTTTTACTTTTTATCCTGATTTTTACTTTTTATCCCGATTTTTACTCTTTATCTCGACTTTTTTACTTTTTATTCCGATTTTTACTTTTTATCCCGAATTTTAGTTTTTATCCCAATTTTTACTTTTTATTCCGATTTTTACTTTTTATCCCAATTTTCACTTTTTATTCCGATTTTTACTTTTTATCCCTACTTTATTACTTTGTATCGCGGTTTTTTTCTTGTCATCCTAATTTTTACTTTTTATCCTGATTTTTACTTTTTATCCTGATTTTTACTTTTTATCCCGATTTTTACTCTTTATCTCGACTTTTCTACTTTTTATTCCGATTTTTACTTTTTATCCCGATCTTTTACATTTCATCCCAGAGATAAAAAGAGTCTTTTTTATCCCTGAAATGCGAGACAAAAAGTGCATTTTCAACTAAAAAAGTGCAAAAATTGTGTTATTTTTTTAAATGTAAACACGGTCAAATTTTCTAAAATTGGTAAAACATTTTTTATCAATAAAGTAAAATTTTGAGGTTTCCTGCGTGACCAGAAAGTGTTTAAAAACCTTGATGTGGTATAATATCTATTCTGTAACATATTTTTTTTAATTATAAAAGTGCTCTAGCATGTTGCAATAATTTAAGTATTTTATTTGATGTTCAATACATATATAAATTTAATTGTTGATTATTTCTGACTCCTAAAATACTGTTGTATAACAAAAGAACTTAATAGTAATTTTTCAGGAACCGCCAAATAAAAATTGAAAAAACAGTATTTGAAATATACATTCACTTTTTATTTTGCATTTTTAAATACATATTAAAAGTTTTAAAATTATATACATAAATTAGTAATTATAATAAAACTGGTACACATATTGATGAAGATTCATATGTGAGAGGGCCTTGCAGCCCCTCCGCTGCGACCGCCAGTGGGTCTATATTGTGGCTCGGTACCTACACATATTAGGTATAGCTCTGTTGGCAGGTGGGATATTTATTGGGTGCTTTTCTATTAAACATGATCTTGCTCATGGAAAAAAATTATTATTATTATTTTTGGTTTGCTTGGTAGACTGCTCCCATTGCAAAAATCTCCATGTCTGTGGGGAATTCCATCATTTCAGCCTCACACCATAAAAAGTATCACCGCTGGTGTTTTAAAATTTTCGGAGCATCCTATTTAACACAAAAATTGAAGTACACAAGTTAAATGTTATGCTTTTGAGAAAAATCAACCAAAATAAAAAAAACACTTCAAAATAAATGGAAATTTTGACGTTATCCCAGAGCTAAATACGCTACCCCGTCGTTCGAGTGCGGGTCAAGTTAGCCTAGGGTTATCCCTCGAGTTTGCATTTAACCTTGGATGGATAAACACTTTTGACAACTTTAACCCAGGGCTATCTCTAACTCAAGGGGTAACCCTCCATTGATAAACCGGCCCTAAAACTGACGCGTCAGTTATGCGGCAATGCCGTAAGCTACGTGGTTCTTTAGAAACGCCACCGTAAGTTGCCGAGGGCGCCACCCGTCGTCTAAGATCAGGGCTATCTAAGATTAAGGAAACACGCCCTATACAAAAGGCCGCATCAACCCTTAAATGAAAACAATATGACGTTATGCTATTGTTTAATCTTTAGTCTATTTTGAAGTTTTTTATTAAATATTTTTTATTTAATGTTTGTCTAGTGCCTAGGTAACAGGTCATCCAATGTTTTGATCAATTAGTTTCTTAGATCAGGCATAACAAAAAGTTTTTTTAATTAGGGGTATAATTAAGTTTACTTCTATACAGAGAACACAGACAGATAGAAACCGGCACTCAAAATTCAAGAATTGAAGAACTGGTGGAAAATGGCAAATTTACAGGAAATGTTCCGTCCACTTCTACCTCTACATCTACCCAAGAACAAGTTTTACAAATAAAGAATAAGGTAATCAAGAACTTCCTTCCTACAGCAAAAAGAGAAGAAGTCAAATATTGACGGCTTCTTTATTGACGTTAAACCCATCGCCATTCAAAAATCTAAAAAGTTTGATAAGCAACTTGTAAAAATGATCGTCAAAGAGTACCATCCATTAGCCATCGTACAAGATACAGAATTTAGAGACTTTGTTAACATTAACACCAGTATTTACTAAAGGGTCTACAGTGCTAAGTGCTACAATCCTAGGTCTACAACTCTAGATTTTGGTTGAAAGTTTAACTTATTTTTGCCGTGAATGCAATAGTTTTTAATATTTATATAAATTGTTCATAAATACCTTGCGATATGAGTCATCTTTTTTCGTTGTAACAAAGACATTATTTCCTCACAATGGTTAGAAATAAATAAAAATATTATAATATGTTGGTTTAAAATTGGTAGCCATATTTAAACCTCCGAACGTCACTAGGAAATGTCGAACAAAAACGGTGTAAGTCAGTGTCAGCTGTCCGCTATATTTTACATATTAAGCTAGCGATAATTAAACCGATGTTCGATTGTTTTGGTAGATGTGTAATTAAAAACGGATTCTAATATATCTTGTGATTTTTACAGTATTTAAATATTAATACGATATATGATAATTTAATACGGTAATGCATTTACAGATAAGTATAGTTTTAAGTTATTTAAGTATTATTTAGCTTTGAAAATTTTTGTATATAAGTTTCTCAGGGGTGGTACTACAATTTAAGAGTATTTTTAACGGGAATCCTACGACTGCACGGACTAAATTTCCAAAAAAATTACATTTCGTTACAAATTCTTTATGTGGTTTTTCTTTATTTCTAAAGTTAGTTTAAATTTATATTTGATGAAACTCACTGAGAAATGCTAACTATCATATTGCACATTAGAGTGAACCAAATCTTTGCAGCTATTTGACCTGTGAGTATTAAAAAATACACTTAAACCGGTCGGTATCAAGTCTATAGACTTGATACTTAAACCCGGTCTAAAATGCTAAGTTTTAAGGTCTTAGTAAATACTGGTGGTTATGTCCAGGATACAAATTACCTAGCCGAAAAACAATTTCAACGAGTTTAATTCCGCAATTTTATAACGTAACAAGAGAAACGGTTAACCCGTTTTGGGCCAAGGATATAAAGAAAACAAGTACTGTAAAAAAAATATAGAATATTAACTTAACAAAATATGGGGTTTTGCGTTAACGCATCAATGGCCTAAAGGGTTAAGTGAAATTGCCGAAAACAGTCGGCGTACAGATATACTGTGCAAGGCTCACAAATGTAAATCGTTTGACTTTTGCACACCCGACATCTTCTTCTGGAGTCAGTTTTGCTTATGACGTGTCCCATCAGGTCACCTCTCATATCAGTGGGCGGATTTATCGGAAGTGCTCTAGCAACAAAATTCTTTGTTTTGAGCATTCGCAATGCAATAAATGATCTTAAATCCAGCTGCGCATCTTATTCTGGTTTACGGTTTTGTAAAGTTTCCAGGCGTTCACAAGCGAACTTTCAATAACATTTATAAAAAGTTGAATTCTATAGGTTGCAACTCCATTCCCCACAGATGGGTGGACTTCCGTTTATAACGAGAGTTTTAATCTCTAATAATTATTACATATTACAAAAAAAAGATTTTTTGTTCAAAATAAACCTTTTAAATACCAAAATACACAGAATTTGATAGATTTTTACAAATGTCCCCTACAGACTACCTAACCAATTGCAATAAGCGCTTAAACGACGTTATCACATTTACCCCAGTCATGGGGCAAATGTGATATATTGACAATATTTTTAAAAAATTGGTCAGATAAATAAAAAAAAATTACTTAATTTAACAAAAATAATAAATTACAATGCAAAGAAAATACCCACTAAGTTTCAGACTTTTTCTAAGTAAAATACCAATACAGTGAAGACCAAAAGATGAACTGAACAAATTTTACCACGCAATTACCCCAACTTACCTTACTTGTTTGGTATTATATTAAAGATGCATGAAGATCAAAAAAATACATTAAGGTAAGAGCCCCAGTAGCAGACATGGCACCTTATACCAGAACTATTTTTTTCAAATGTTGGTTCTAAGGATAATTGGCAACATAGTTAATGTTATATTTTACATAAAGTATTGTAGATGTCCCTCATGCAATGTGACATACCAATTTCTTTTCAGAGGTTATTTCAATATGGCGGAATCTGTGTTTAGTTATTGTCGCGCCTTTTTTTCTGTGTAATAATTTGCAAAATAATAAGGATTTACAAGAGGTAAGTTTTAGTTTAAAAATGTCTAACCTCAAAATATATAAACGTCATTGTTGTTGTCAGCTATAAGTTCTCTTTTTGAATGAAGGTCCGGTACCTGACTTTTACATTTGTTTAGATGCCTCCTAAAAACAAAGATCCTTCAGTACGAAGAACAAAAAATGGAAGATGCCCTAGCAGTTGTTAAGCATGGAATGACTGCCAGTGTAGCATCCCGTGAGCTGTATCACGAACAACATTATGGAGCAAAGTCCATGGAAAATACTCTGAAGGAAGGCAAATGGGGCCAGCACAATTCTTCACAAAGGATGAGGAACGTATCCTAACAGAATGGATTTTACTTATGAAAGACAGAAAGTTTCCCATAACCAAAAATGTTTTACTGTTAACTGCCTGTAGATTGGCAGGCTAAAAAAAGAAAAAGCAGATGAAATGAAGTTTGGCACAAAATGGTTCAAAGGGTTCATGCATCGTCATCCAGAAATGACACAAAGGATCAGCCAAAACCTAACTAAATCAAAAAAAAAGTTTCTGAGTTGCAAATTAGAATGTGGTTTTCTGAGGTTGAAAACTACTTGCGGAAAAACTCTTTTTTTAAAATTCTTAATGATAGAGATCGCGTTTACAATGCAGACGAATCGGCGTTCTTTCTAAATCCCAAAGGGTTATATGTTTTGGCCCAAAAAGGTGCCTCATCAGTTTATGTAGGTGCGAACAATGATAAAAAAGAGTGCCTAAGAGTCGTTACATGTAGTGCTTCAGGTAAATTAGCACCACCATTAATTATATTCAGATATTCAAGATTACCTGCACTCTTTTCAGAAAGTGTTCCAAAGGAATGGGGCATAGGGAGATCGGAATCTGGTTGGATGACAGCTGAAGTTTTTTTTGAGTATATAACAAATGTGTTTCATCCATTATTCTGTTTTGAGCATTCAAGTCACTTGTCCCTCCAGCTAAGCCAATTTTGCAGCAACAATGGAATAATACTTATTTCTTTGTTCCCAAAGAAAATTGAAAAATGTTGTTATAATTTATTGCAATTATTGGAGATAAATACATAATAAAGCTGCTTTGGTGCAAAAGGTACGAAAGTTTGACACGATTTAAGGGTTGGTGGGTGGTCTTTAATATTCCAGTAAGTTTGCGACCTCAAACGACTGCGAGGTAGGTTTTAAAAAAAGTTTTTAATACAAGGACACAAAATTTCCTGCAAAACTGCTGCTACACATTCATTTTATTCAAGCAGAAAGAATGGGAAACTGGAATCTCCATTTAGATTGCGTAAGAGCCATGATGCCAATTTTCCACGCTACAGGACACTTCCCATACGCGAAATCCTGTCAGGTTTATCTAGAAAATATGGAAACTCTTTCTAGCAAAATGACTAGTGATGAGTTTGAAAAATTTGCAAAATATGGGTTTTTCACTATTCGTCGTTGGGATAAACACTGGTGTGGTGTATGGTCAGATATGACTATTGAACAGACGTTAATGAAGAACATGAAGAGCGTTGGAGGCATTACACATGCATGAGAGGTTTTACTGAGAGCGTCCTTAATAAATGGATTTATGGACTGGTAGTAGCTTACCACGTTTGCGAGGCCATGTAAAAATATTGCCAGATGGAAACAAAAAGTAGCAATCAACATGTTGAACTTCGAGATGGAAGAATCAAAAAGGACGAAGAAGATTTTGCTAGGTTTAAGCATTGGCTCAAGGAACATTCTTCTTTTATTATAACGGAAAATATCACTTTCAAGTGGTCTTGTTGCTGATGACAACGTCGACTGTTTTAAAGCAAAAGAGATTGGTATAAAATAGAGGGATATATTAATCAAAGAAGGAAGTACCTATGGAGATTTGAAGTCCATTGCATCTGCTACAACTTCCGTCAAAATTAAAGACGACGACATAATTCAAATCGATACGACACAACTATTACAGAGAATAATATGCTCCAACAAAACTAAAATCTTGCTTCAGTTTTGAACTTGCCTCTGTCCCGGCTTCGTATTTGATAAAAAAGGTTTAATGAGAAAAACGAAGAAATCATCCTTGTATGATATTTTTAACAAAGTTCCGGAAAGAGCTGCTGACTTGAGCGATCATTGCGCGTTTGTGCTAGATGGTGGTAATTTAATTCATCGTGTGGTATGACCGAAACAGGGTACATTTCGTGACATTTACTCGGCCTATTTTAACTTTATACCCAAACAGTATGGTCTCCATGTAACTGTAGTGTTTGATGGATATGCTGAAAATTAGTACCTAGTACAAAAAGTTGAACGGCAAACACGACTACTGAAGCGAACATCGGCTACAATTGCATTTAATGAAAACACACCAATACACGATCAGCAGAAGATGTTGCTAAGTAATATAGCTAACAAAGATCGTTTAATTTCTCAACTTGTCGAACGGCAAAATTCTGAGAATATTATTACTTGTACTGCTCTAGACGATGCTGACTTACTAATCGTTAAAACCACCATGGATCTGTCAAGCCAACACGACAATGTTGTTATGTTGTTATAGTTGGATATTGACCTTATTATGGCTTTTGCCCCTCCTACGAAGGATATTTTGTTTTCGAAACCAGCCCAAGGAAATATAGATCTTCTGATATGCAGTCTGTTCTTTTTGCACACGCATTTAGGCGTTGTGATACCACCTCCGCTTTTTTTGGAAAAGGCAAATCTCAGATCGTAAACCTATTAAATAAGAGGAAGGATTTGAAAGATGTTGTACATATTTTCAACAGTTCTCAATCTACAAAAGAGCAAATGGAAAGGGCTGGGGAAAAATTTATACTTGCTTTGTATAAAGCTAAACAAAAAGAAACTTCTTTAAATTACCATAGATCTTTTTCTTTTAATAAGTTGGTTGGCCACTCCAATCATGCTGTAATTTTGTCTAGGTTGCCGCCAACATCTGCAGCATTAAAACAGCATTCCTACCGTGTATTTCACCAAATTCAATCTTGGCGAGGAAACAATTTCCAGCCAATACAGTGGGGTTGGAAAAAACTGGGCAATATTGTAACAAAACGGGATTTGAATATAAATGGTATTTTTGCCATTTATAAGTTTTTTAATATTTTTAATTAAATATTGTTTTTAACATCAACAAGCATTAATTATATGCAAGACTAGGTTAAGAATAAGTAAAATTTATGGCAACTCCAGCGACTTGTTTTTGGACATATTTTCAGGTCCGCTGTATTTTAATAAAAGTTGTATTCGGCTAATATGTCCTTTGAGCCACAACATCGAAATAATTCTTATTTTGTAACTGGAAACAAATTTTAAACTATTTTCAATTTTTAAAAAACGCACTGTGTAATTTTACTTCCTAACGTCTATCTCTTTCTCGCCAAGGCGACAAGGAGTAAAATTCTAGCCAATCAACGCCAAGCCTGCAAGCGCAGGGTGGTTTTGACTGAGACAAGAAACTTTCGAAAGTCGTTAGTTTCGGTCACAACACTTCTTAAGGGGGGTTTTTTTCAACTGGGGACGTTTTATAAATCATTTTAACTTTGTATAAAACTGTTAACTTTATTATTCATAATTATTTTGGTCTTTTCTCTTAGTGTTTATTTTAACTTTAAAGCTTTTGATATTATTACTGTTTCCAGTGTTTTTAAATATTGTTTTATTCTTTTTTAACATCAAAATACAAACCCTACGTTGCCCTAAAATCGGCATTTTTAATCAATAATACATCCCAAATCTAAACAGTAATATTAAGTAAATTAAACAGTTGATTGAATAGTTTCACCTATTCAATCAACATTTAAAATGTTGATAAATAAAACTATTTACAACAAATATACAAAAGGTTTATAAAACCTAAAAGTTTAAGAAGTGTGAATATTTGAATACAAAAGTTTAATAGTACAAAAATTTGATATTTAAATAATAAATATAAGAAGTGATAATGTGAAGTTTTAAGAAGAAAATTGAAAAGGTATGTATATATTTTCCTACATTGTTTATACATTTGAGAAAAACGTCTATAGCATAAACTTCCTCCAAGAACCATCAAATTTCCTTTTGAGATCGTGTAAAATAATAATTTATCAGTAATTTGAATAGTTGCATACATTGGTAGCTCGCAACTTTTAAGCCTTGGCCTTGCATTTTTTTCCCCAAAATTCCTGTTAATGTTTAGATTATACTTGGATAATACTTACAAAGCCATATTACAGCAGAACATTTATGAAAATCACTATATTTAAAGCTACATATTACATGCTAAAAACTTCCCTTAACTTTGAACGTTATTTGCGGAAGTTTAGAGAGGAAATTCTAAAATGTTTATAAAACAGTTTTTGTGCAGAATTTAATGGCGAACATTTTTGATTCTATAAATTTTTTAAGTTTGAACAACATTTTTTGCAAAATAAGGGATGTTGCGGACATCGTTCACGAGGGAACTTTTTCGGAAATTATTCCCACACATATTAGGAACACAATTGACGTAACATGAAAACTTTATAAATTATTTCTTCTAAAAAGTACTATTTCCGTGTACTAATCGGAATCGCCTTAATAATGAATCTGCACGATGTCTGGTAGGTCTTAACGACTGGGTAAACAAAAACATTTTCGATCGTGAAGGCTGATCTGACTGATAAAGGTTTTGTTTCTTAGATACCTATTTCTTTGATAAGTAAAATAATGTTGGATTAAACTTTTTGTTTTGTTTATTTGTTTAGAATATACGTGTTACTTTTTAAATATTTTTATAACTTTTGAATATATAATGCTATGTTTTTTTTTCTTGTTTAGATGTATGATATAAGTATGTACCTATTAGGTACTTATTTATCAATAAATAATGTTATTTTTGTTGTAATTTTCTCTTCCTACTTCTACATTATACCTAAAAAGCAGGTAAAGGTAAATATCCCGTACTAGACTGCAACAAGATTATGCATGACGAAATTGCGATACATTTGCGAGACTCTCGTACGAGACGCGAGACGAGACTCGAGGTTGCGAGACGGGACTCGAAACAAGACTTCATATTTCATCGGCGAGACGAGACTTTATGAAAGTCTCGTTTCTTTGGTCTCGTGTGAATCACTAATATATTTTTTTTTTGTGTTTTACTATAGTAATCTTTTATCATAGAGAAATATGGTAGCAATGTTTGTTATTTTTTTTAGGCTAGGATTAAAAACATTTTACAGTACAGTGTAAGTACCTGATAAAACTTTGTGTTGCTAGATTATGCTATTATTCTTTTAGTAAGTAAGTATTGTTAGTTCTGTTAGGAAAGATACAAGAATGCTTGTTTATTTTTTAGATTTTACAATGAATGGTGTCTCGGTATTATGCCTAGAATAAAAAAGCAAAACGTTTATAATAATACCTACATAATAATAAGTAAATAGTTATTAGTATTATAAGTTTGAAATTGTTATGTTATAGAAATAGCGGTGTATGTATTAACATTAAAAAAAATTTTTTTTATATATTAATGTTTGTAATTTGAAATAGCATGATTTGCTAATAAATATTTATTCAATTCAATAATTCAACTGCATTAGAACTGCTTTATCCAGCATAATATTTTTAATATGTATTTAATAATAAACCAAAATATAAACATGTTTTTCCATATTATAAGTAGTTGTTAAGTATTGTTAAAGTATGAAAAAATTTAACTCAAGTGAAATGATTCGTCTATTACAAAAGATATAAATATACAAATAAAAAATTATTAATATGAAAGTTAAATCTGGATTTATTAAGAATTCGATATCTATTCTAATTTCCAAATTTTATCATTATTTAAATTAATTCTGATGAATGTCCACATTTATAAAGAATCTTTATTTATTATTTAACTATTTTTGTATTGTTTCAATAAATTTTTATTTGATACTCTTTTAAAAAGATAACTTAAATTAAGAATATGATAAATTTATACATTCGACAGTTCATTATACCAAATTAAAATAATAAATAGAAAAATAATAACACAAATACAAAAAGGTAACTTTAAATTTATCGCGCGCCAATCGGTTCTGTTCGGCTGCCGGGATCATTTGTTAGGGGTGCGCACCAAGCGCAAGTGTCTCGCCGGCGCCGGCTTCGTATTCGTGTAGTGTTGTCTGTGTGGTGAAATCAGCAATATCAGTTTGTGATTAAATTTTGTTTCATGCAACGCGCTGCTATGTCGTATTTTGTTTCATGCAACGCGCTGCTATGTCGTCGGAAAGTGAGAGCGAAGTTTTTCAAGATTTGGGCAGTATATGTTCCGAGTGATTTGGAACAACCTAGTACAAGTAAAGCTGCGGATAAAAGGTCCACTCAATTTAAAAACAAGTGTGTTCGCTGAAGTTCGGATAGATCGGCGCAAAAAGAATAATAAGGAATGTTGAAGAATAGTCTAGATTGTGGGGAATAAAGCTAAATGAGTCAAAATGCACTGTACTAAGAATTGGTCCAACTAACCCAAATCAGTTCATCCAAGATGGCGGCTGCCAAAGTTAAGAAAAAAAAATAGTTTTCTTTTTTAAGAGAAATTAAATTAATTTTGATGGATTTACTTTAAGTGGGACCCACTCAATTAAAAAATTTTAAAAAAATGACACCTGTCACTTTAAATAAAATGGCAGCTTTATTTAAAAAATATCGTTTTTCTTCGATTTCGATTATTTTTTGTGCGATATTTATTCTTAATACCTCCTATTAAGGCTACTGCCAGCTCTGTAAACCTACTGACCAACTCTCTTAATATGGCGCTTAATATGTTACAAATAAAAGTGACCTTTATAACCCGTAGACCAAATGAAATTTTGACAAACATTTTTTTTGGATTTTATCAATAGGTTCGGCCACCAAGTTCAGATAAAAAAGTAATTTTTTCGTTCTTGTCTGACACAACTAGTGTTGCCGTGTAATGAATCAATTTATACTAAATGAGGGTCGCCGATTTTATATATTTCATAATAAATGACATATGTCTATTATTATTCAAGATGGCGGCGTTCAAAATATAAAAACAACAGTATCTTTTTAGTTTGGTAATTTTTTTTACCAAAATATGTAGTTTTATAATACTCTTAGCTAGTTTTAAATTATAATGTACAAAAAAAATTTTTTTTTTACAGATGGTTGCCGAAAAAGTAGAAACAGAATTTTAAGCCATCCATTTTTGATTTTTGTCGAAAGTTAACAAAAAAAACTAGACAAAACAATACAATCTCGTTAAAAAAACACAGATATTAAAAAAATTTCAAAAAAGTTGACATATGTTACCTACAAGTTAAAATGACGGACATAAAAGAAATTGTTTACCGCACACCACAAATACTTTTATCATTAACTTATGCCGGTTGAACTGATAAAATATAAAAAATAACCATTGTTATTTAAAAAGAAAATGACGGCAGAACTTTGGAAATTACTAATTTTATTTTTCTTCTAGTTTAGTACAACTAAATATTGCCGTGCAGCATATCAATTTAAGTAGTAAGTCAGAGTTTCTGATTTCAAAAATTGCATATTTATTGTAATCTGTCATTTACAAACCAAGATGGCGGTACGTTAACGAAAATAAAACTCAATATTCTTAAAATTTAAAACTATTTTTGATTTTTAAAAAAATCAATATTGTGGTAGAGCCTCAAATACCGATATATTTCCTTCTTGCCAATTTTATTTTTTGAAAACTTAAAAAGTCATGGTATTAACAAAATTTATTTATTAACAGGAATGCAAAACAAAAAAAGATACTTGGATATATTAAAATTCGTTGAATTTAAAAGTCTAAAGCGCTACGAGGCTTCCAGGCCTTTACGGGATGTGATACGACATCTTATTTTTCCTTAAAAGATTCCAGAATTTACGGAGGCACTTTTGACTTTATACCATCCAAACGAAGCAATAGATCAAAACACAGTAAAAAAACTTCATCATTTTGTTTGCCTCATGTATGATTCTTTAACAAAGGAAAACGAATTGAATATTGTTAGAAAAGATCTTTTTCTATCCAATAATCGTCCAGTTCAAAGTTTGTCCCCAACGGTAGCTGTTTTGGTCGAACATACGCATCGATCTGCGTATTAAGCAGGACATTTGTGAGGACAGTCCTTAAACTGCAGCAAAAATACTTCAGCATGCTCATCAATTTAGGGTTAGAAATAAAAAATGCCTACTGGATTCCAAATTGGCGAAAAAAGGATGAAATTTGGTCAGAACTGACGGTTTTTGAAAAATGTGCCAAACACTTGTCGAATGGGTTTACCATGCACTATGCCGTGTAAACATTGTAAGGGAAATTGTACTAATAATAGGTAAGCAATACGTATTATCTTTTGATTCGTTATCACTAAACTTACGGTTTAACTCATGTAAACAGATGGCTCTTTCTAATTCTTCAACGAAAAATAATGCATCTGGTTAAAAAAAAAACCAAACCCATTTGTATTTTTAGGATTCAATGGCTGGACGAATATAATTAAAGGCGTGCAAGGAAAAAAGTCTCTTAATGTTTTTAAGCCCAGAAAAAAATAAAAAATATGTAACCCGAAAAAAGATGAACAAAAGCATCATATCCAAAGCAATTGGCCAACACTGAGTGACTTTATATTTAATTAAAACATCCTATATAACTAAGCACGGTAACGAAGAGTTCAGAAGTTTTTTGTTAACTAACATATTTTTATAGCGTAATAATATATTTTTTAGGTACTTAACAAATAAACATTTTTGTTCTTTTTTTCGTTATTTTATCGTACAAACCAACTGTATTAAGAGAGTTGGGTATAGGCAAACAAACATTGATAAATAAATGGATCCATGACGGACCTAATAACTAGCACACTCCAAGTGAACTTCACGCTTTAAAAACAATTGTTTCATAATTAAATTTTTAACAAAGGTTAGTTTTAGCGCCCTAGATATAAATGATACAACGAGGAGAATTTAGTGGCATAAGGGCAAGGCAAAAATAATAAATATTTATTATAAAAAGATTTACCTTAGGCGGGATTTGAACCAGCGACCTTTTGCTATCCAGGCAAATGCTCGTCCACTGAGCGAGCGAGGCACTGATTAGGCCTGGATAGCGAAAAGTCGCTGGTTCAAATCCAGTCTGAGGTAAATCCTTTTATTAACTTATTTATAACGGACCTAATAACTAGCACACTCCAAGTGAACTTCACGCTTTAAAAACAATTGTTTCATAATTAAATTTTTAACAAAGGTTAGTTTTAGCGCCCTAGATATAAATGATACAACGAGGAGAATTTAGTGGCATAAGGGCATGGCAAAAATAATAAATATTTATTATAAAAAGATTTACCTTAGGCGGGATTTGAACCAGCGACCTTTTGCTATCCAGGCAAATGCTCGTCCACTGAGCGAGCGAGGCACTGATTAGGCCTGGATAGCGAAAAGTCGCTGGTTCAAATCCAGTCTGAGGTAAATCCTTTTATTAACTTATTTTTCCCTTGCACTTAAGCCACTAAATTCTCCTTGTTGTATAAATTTTTAATATTACGGTAACATTAAAGCTATGTTATTTTTTACTTAAAAGGTTCATTTCATTATTTTAAAATGGTGGGAAAATGAGCTGTCATTTGTTAATACACTGCTTTTCAAAAAAAATTGTACACCTATCATGGGTTTTTATGTTGCAGGTGTACAATTTTTTTTGATAAGTAGTATATTTAAAGTTATTCAATATACAGGGTGGGCCACTAAAAACTTGCAATGGCTATAATTTTTAAAGTAAAAATGATATCAAAAACATAAAAAATACCGTTTCTATAAAATCAAGGACTGACAATGACGTAACTTTTAAGCCACCCCGACCCACCGTGGGGCCAAATCGCAAAAAGCTGGCCAAAACCACTTTTTAGAGGTGGCAAAATACAAATGTATTGTAAAAAATTAAAACAAAACAAAATGGGGATTCAATATGGCCAAAAACATATACAAGGCTGGTCAAAAGATTTCAACATTTTAATTAGCTAATACTTTTGATGTAAATATTATTTGATTTTAATATTTTATATCTCTTTAAAAATAATAATATAATATATTAATTTATATAATACCAAGGGTACAATTCAACAAAGCATTTAGCAGTTTCTAGACAATATTTGTTTAATTTCTGAGTGTCGATTTCATATCCACTTGAAACGACTTTATTATCCCTCGTCAACCCTGGTTATTTTTGCAGATGTTTCAAAGTTTTCGAAAAAAAACTTGCTGCACCACATAAGTAACACCGCTGAGTGGACTTAGTACCTTAGCATTACAGACTTTGCCATCAATCATTGTTAAAATCATTTTGAATTCCACCTTAATTAATTTGTCATTTAAACCAAATTTAAAAGATTTGTGCGGCAATTGTCAATTTGAGTCTGAATGTAATCTACCTCACTTACAGTGGATTCCGTTATTTCTTTTAAAAATTGTAGACGTATAGGTCTGCAAAATCTTGGAGAAGAACATCTTGGATTTTTCCATATAAGTCCGTATGGATTAGTTGTAATGGAACAATAGATGTGAAGAAAACACAGCATGTGTTTGTATTTACTTTGTCCTGAACTCCCATCACATCCCCACTTGCATATCAGATGCAAAACTATATTAGTTTCTAATATTGTGTCAAGAACTTATTTTTGCAGCATTATTAAACGTTCAGCACTTGAAGTTCGACTTCGGCACAACTTTCGGTTATCGTTATGGATGTGCGTGGTGGAAAGCATGTTTTTTTTGCTTCTTGTACTCTTTTGTAGGGACGAAACAGTTGACAATTATTCTCCTTACTAACCATTCGTATTCCATGATATTGATCTCGCGATAATTTATATTCAATCAAAAAGGACAGTGCTTTTTCATTTGAAAGAGTGGTTTCCATTGGTACATTAAGATTTTTTAGAAATTTGGAAGCTCGGGTTGGCATGCCTAATGTTGGCGTACCTAATGTTGCCTCTTGCACAACTTCTGCAAAGCGTAAACTCATTTTTGTTACATACGCTCACAGTGCGACCCTATAAAACGTAGGTTTTTTCAGAAGGCCAACAAAAATTTTTTTGGTTCCTAATAATAAACTGTCCCGTCATTAAAAATCACTGCTCACCTAAATCGCAGCTGATCCTTCTTAAGAGATTTTTGAGATTAAAATTTTTTTAAATGTTTTTTGTTATCAGTCTTTAAAAAAAAAATAATTTATAAATTTTCTACTGGCTATGAGGGTCATATCTGATGATACCATCAAATAGACAGTGGTGCACACAGGAATATGTCTTGGGGGGAGCCCGAGACCTCTGGGGGGGCCCCAGACCTTATGATGGCGTATTTCATGCTATCTTATCTTTTCATTCATGCAATCTGTAAAAAATATCTAAAAACGTTTTAGGCTTAAGGAGGGGCGGGCCCGGCCCCCTCCTGGGCGCGCTCATGAAAGGAGCAAAAAATATCCGACTCACTAAAATATTTAATAAATCTTTGGTCTTTCCACTCTTTTTTTAATAATATCCACTGCTTCTAGCTTTTTAGAAGGTTCTGCTTACAGAAGTTTTAACCCATATATGGCCGCTGATGCGTATACACAACACAGCAGCAATTATTTCTAATTAACTCATTATTAAAAATGGGAGACTTTTTGGTTTAAAATATGGGCGATATCATTGACCCAATGTTAAACATGAAGTAGCGGAGTTATTTTTTTTTGACGCCACATTTGTGTTACTGTAATAATGTGTTGATATGATGATGATATTTCAAATAAAATCTTTAAAAATTTTATGTTTTATTCTACCCTTGGTCGTAAATGGGTTAAAGCGTTTTTGCTACTTTTATATAGGGTACAAGGATGCTGAATTCCTTTACCAAGAGTTTGTAAGCAATTCTGGCAAATCTTAGTTTGCTGTCTAATTTTTTTGGTTTTTTTATGTCCCTTCCTCTGTGCACAGGTGCAAATCATGCAATTACAGTATGATTTTTTATAATCAGGCATTATTGGTAGTTTTCCTTTCTTTTTTAGAATAATGCGACAAGCTGTTCATATTGCTATTGGATACTTTTTCCCAAAATTAATTTTTGAACCACACCCTGCACAAACCTTTCTTCGATTTTCTTCGTGACAGCAACGATTTCTCGGATGGGCAACATCCGAAACTAATAATAATCTAATAAAAACTAAAAATATACATCGCAAAAATAAACAAAAAAAAAGACTGATAAGATAGAATTAATTTTTATTAGAGGTAAAAACGACCAAAGATTTATTAAATAGTTCAGTGAGTCGGAAATTTTTGGCTTATTTCATGGGCACACGCGGGGGGGGGGGGGGGGGGGGGGGCTTGTGCCCCCAAGCTTAAGACGGTTTTAGATATTTTTCACATATTTCAAAAATAAGGGCTCCCCCCAAGACATATTCCTGGGTGCGCCACTGCTTATTTGATGGTATCAGCAGATATGACCCTGGAGACAGTACAAAATTTATTAATTTATAAAGAGACTGTTAACAAAAAACATTGAAAAAATTTTAATCTCAAAAATCTCTTAGGAAGGATCAGCTGCGATTTAGGCGAGCAGTGGCTTTTAATGACGAGGCAGTCTATTATTAGGAACCAAAAAAAAATTTTGGTGGCCTTCTCAAAAAACCTAAATTTTATAGGGTCGCACTGTGTGCGGGTTAAATGAAGAACGAATTTCGTCTGTCTTTCGACGCTTAGATCTTTCACTAGAGGAAACAAAATCAGTGGAAGCCTTTTGTAACAGTAGATGTTTTAGTTGCTGGTTTAATAAGAAAAGATACTCTGGTTCACTTAACCACTTATTATATTTAGTAAAAGTGTCTCTTTCAGTTCTATTTATACTGTTAAATTTTTCTCCCATACTGCTAAACAATCTTAAAAATTGGGATTTCATATCATCACGTATAATTATCATTTCACCACTTTTCTCTAATATAACTGTCTCTAAATGTCTTAAAATTATTGGTAATTACGCTTTTAAATGTTTCTTAACCATTACGAAGATCTCTTTTCTGCTCAACTGTAGCTCATTGCAGTTTGAACCTGCAACAAAAAATTTGTTTTAATATCTTAAATTAATAGCAGGAAACCCTTTACGAATGTATTCAAACGCCAAGACTTTTTAAAAATCCAAGATACCATACTTAGCAATGATGGGACTTAACAAGTAAAGGTTATAATTGGTTAAATATTTTGCTCCAGTGGCGCACTGAAAAAAGTTGTATAAATGAGTCACAAACATTTAAAAAAATAAAAGAATATAACTAAGTTTTCGCCATATTGCATTATGGAAATGTCAAGTTTAACTTCAAATTCGTAAACTTTAGAGTTATGGTTTTCAAAAATGGTCAAAATTATTAAAGTTGAACTAAAACTTTTTAAATAAAGGCTCTTTAAAAAAGTCTCATTGTTTTGAACCCCATTAAATTTTGATGTCATTGCCTAACTTTTTTTCATATGAAAATCACTCCGGCAGCCAAATAGCATATGATCTTTAAGAAAATCAAATAAAGTATCAGAATAACTAAAAATATTGGCGGGATGTGTCACTTTTGTCTTAGCTGAATTGAAAAAAAAGAAAAAGATGTACTTTTTTTTATAAACGCTTGTTATCTCCAAACAGACAAAGACTGAATGTTTGTTGATATATTAAAATATTCTACGTACCTGAGGGTATCGACTCCATAGTACACAAACTTCAGAAACTAAACAGTTCGTTAGAAAAAAAATTGAAAACTTTACAAACTCGCACTTAATAACTCACACAAATAGCTCTACTTCCTAAGAAGGCTAAATTCAAACTAACAGTAAACAGGTACCCATACAAAATTATTTATTTAATTACCATACTTTAATAGCCTCATTATCCTGCTACCTAACCCGGGTAATAAATTTCCAAGAATCCTTAATTGGCATTTTGGGGGTTTTGACCAGCTTTTTAGGGTTTAACCCCACGGTGCGAGCCCCCCTTAGGCGCCACCCCCACTTACTTCAAAATCTTAAATGGAAATACCTCACTTGTGGCACCTTTTTGAAAAGCTTATAAAAAATGCTAAATAATGATCATAAAAGTTTTATGGTAAAAATTGCCTTTTTAAATTAAAAAATCGCTGGAAATCAATTTTACAAAAATTGTCTAGCATAAATGACAAATAGGCTTTTCAACGACAATAAGTATAAAAAAATATAATAAAATAAGAAGAAACTATACAAAGAAACCAGAAACCCAAACAATTGAGTAAGGGAATAAAATAATGAAACCAAAGGAATGAAATACCAGACTTACGAAAAGAACACAGGAGACGTTAGACAAGCTACGTCGGTAAGCTGGAAGATTAAGTAATTTTAAAACAAACGTGGAATTTCGTACCCGTAAATTTAAAAATCAAACAAGTTTCGTGGCTAATCGGGCAAAAAGTAGTTTTTGTTTATCTCATATACTTTTCCGTGGTTAGCTAAGCTTAACCTCACGGGGGTCCAAGATCTAATGAACCTAATAAGTGTTGACAGCTAACTGTTTTGTCCTTATGGGACTCCTCAGAACACTGCTTGGTCAATTTGACAATTCTTGCGAAGTTAATTAGACGGTTTTGTCTCTAATCATAAGTAAATAGTGAGAAAACTATCGCAAGAAGCGCCATCTACCGAGATACGAGAGAAACAAAAACAAAAGCAGGCGAAAAACTTAACCCGTGAGGTTAAGCTTAGTTACCCACGGAAAAATATATGAGAGAAACAAAAACTCCTTTTTGCCCGATTAGCCACGAAACTTGTTTGATTGGTAATTTTAAAAATGTTTGGAATTTATTTTGTAAAGATAGTTTAGTGCTGTAATGGCTCGATAGTTTTAAAATTCATATTGGTAAGGTGGAATCTTCAAAAAATATTACAGCACTCTTGGTCTGATTCTGAGAAACAGAAAATTTTATTGGCGTTAAAACTTAAAACAAGGAAAAGAGATAGGACCTAGAAATATAAATCATCTAGAGTTATTTTAAGTTTTAAAAAAATCTTAATAAATCTATAAAAACCTCACATTGTGTAAGTTAAAAAACAAAAAATTGGCCTGCCAAAAATGGCGGCCATACAGTTATGCTCGGGCGTGGTGATCGCAAGCTGACAACCGTTAAAACGTTTTTCCTGTATTATATTTTAAACCTAGATGCGGAACCAAGGAGTACGTTTTTTATAATCTATTTCGGAAAATATGCTTCCTAAAACTAATATTGAAGTTCGCTTAACGTAATCTTATTATTTTAATTTAAAAAAATTTGTTGATTTTTTCGCGTTTTAACGCCCGCTCAATGCGGATGTTGGGAAGGTTAAAATTATCAAAACAAATTTTCATTATTGCACATTATTAACTACATAATATATGTTTATTCTGTACCAATATGGACCTGGGGACGGCTTTCTGAAACCCAAAACTAGTTAAGCCCATGACAATTTGTAAAAAAATACCTTACTCTAGTATTCCTTCACTTCATCCACAAACGAGTCCAAGACTTTGTCCACGAAATCATCACCTTCTTCATTATTCTCAATATTTGAATCAACATTTGTAACAGTTTGCTCAGAATTGTCTTTGTTAGCTTCGGCATCCATTGAATTCACGGTTTTTTCATTGGCTTCCGGTGCAGGCTCAATTATGTTTTCTGTTTGATCGACATTATCAACCGTTTTGGTCCTTGATCTTAAATTGTATTCGTTTCTCTCTATTTGCTCTTCTCCGGTAACACTGGCTTCCTCGGTTTCTTGGGTTTTGTGTTTTTTAGTTGGGGGCTCCTCATTATCTAAATTGAAAATAAAAAAAAAAATAATAAAAATAACTGAGTTGCAAATTCGTATAAACTTTTTATTTTATAAATAAATAAATATATGGTTTATTAACTAACTACTAATCTGTTCAACCCCAGCTTTAAAACTAGCTGTGAATGAACCATATAGTGTGGGCGGAAAAGCGTAGCCTATCCTAGATTTCAAAAATTCAAAAAACTTTTTTTCCATATCACATTTTAAATAACTTATCTTGACAAAGAAAAATATTTATAATAAGCATTTTATCATTATGGTTTATTCTAGAGATTGCGTAAGATATACTTCCATTATTTGCATATACGGCATTATCGCGCATTATTTTCGCAAAGACGACATGATTTGGTTTCATTTTATTATCGCTAATGGGATCTTCAAGGCGGCGCCTTTTCCATTCCTTGAAAGACGTTGTATTCTGCAGACCGATGGCGCTTTAACCCATTTATGGCCGCTGATGCGTATACGCAACACAGCAGCAATTATTTTTTTAATTAAAAATGGGAGACTTTTTGGCTTAAAATATGGGCGATACCATTGACCCAATGTTAAACATAAAGTAGCGGAGTTATTTTTTTTGACGCCACATTTGTGTTACTGTAATGTGTTGATATGATGATGATATTTCAAATATAATCTTTAAAAATTTTAAGTTTTATTTTACTCTTGGTCGTAAATGGGTTAAGCATGAGATAGAAAGAACAAGGAGGCATCGCTTGGATTATTGGTTTCTCGTGTGCCATGGATGCATCTGCGTTGCGTTGTGCCATACATGCATCTCCGTTGCGTTTATTGAAAGAAATTCGGCATAACTATGGAAAAAGGTGGGAATTGCAAACTAGCTAACTATATGAAGAAAATCGACTTTAACTAGGAAATATTTAGTTTTTCCAAACGGTAAAGTAAATTAAGTAATTTAAGTTGAATTGGGGAACAAAATATAAAATATTTCGAGATTAATTGATATCAAAAAAAAGCATTTCAGATTTTTCGCTAGTTACAGCCTTTTTCCATATTTGGGCAGAATTATCCCGATTTCATAATTATCTTTAAATAGTTTGATAGTTTTTATATCTAGATATAGTTTATATATTCATGGCCCAATAATAATCAATTATGATTAATCAAATTTCGCAAAATAAATATTTTAGTTAAATAGATTTGCGTAGTGCATATTAACAGATTTCTATTTTAGAAAGTAAACGAATTTATACCAGATTTGAAGCTTTTGGTAATTATATCAATTTACAAGAATACCTTTTGGGGTTATAAATAGAGTAGCTGGCTTCCAAAGAACAATAAACAATAAATACAAAACGAAAAGATAGCCGGCACTTACGCAATTTTAGATGACGTCAGAATTTATCAAAAGAGCAAGGATAAACATAAAAATTTTGAAAAATTCATGGTTATCGTAAGAAAGTACAACCTAACACTAAATTACGAAAAGCGTAAATACTCAATAAAAAGTATTAATAGTCTGGGATATAAAATAAAGGAAACACTAATAAACCACATGCTGATAGACTCCGACCATTGATCAATTTAGAGGCTCCTACAGATGTTGTTGCTCTTCGAAGAATACAGGGAATGTTCGCACATTACTCAAAATTATACATAAATTTTCTAAAAAGTTCATCTATTAAATTAATGTTAAACAATTCCCAATGAATGACAAAGATCTGTTGCTTTTATGTTTGACAGTAAAACACAAAGACTCTTCTGATAAAAATTTATACAAGCTACATAGCATATGTGTCATCATGAAATTACAAGATTTTATCACTGGATTAGATACAATAATTAACCACATTCATAAAAAGAGTTGTATCTGCTTGTCCGGTTTGTGCAGCAATCATGGTGTTAAAGTCGTACGACAGGATACAATACAGAGGAAACTGGTCAGTCTGGGAGATATAATGAAACAATTTGGAAGACTATTACTAGGAATTAAATCTAAAAATCTTGATATAAAACAGTGGAAAGATGATATTCAATAAGACCTCTTCTATACACAGCAATAAGCACGATACGTAAATACGATTCAATAGTAGGAGATAAATCTTCTTGAAGCGAATTCAGAATATGCGCATGTACGAGTCTCAAATGGAAGAGAAATCACTGTATCAACTCGTCATTTAGCACCAAGAGGAGATGTTATACTACCGGAAGAAGCTAACGATGTTGAAATAACAAATAAAGCTAATCATTCTTTTAATTACAATTTGGAAAACGATATTAGTCAAACAACAGAGAATACTACCGAACCCAATTCTATTGACGAGCCTCCTAATCCTACCGAACGATGACACTACCATTAAATTTAATCCTCCTGAAAACATTAAATTCTATCAGGTTTCGGAAAAGAGAAATCGTAGATCTCCATCATATCTTCAAAATTATGTTAGAATTTCAGTGAGGTAGAATGTTGTATATTGAATACTCCGTTTGTATTAGTTTACGTGCTTGTTATGTTTAACTTGTCTAATAAATATAACAAGCAGCAATAACAATAAATATTTATAATAGATCTTTTTAGTTTATTAAAGCATTAATTTCGAAGGTTCATTTTATTACAAAAGGTTTGATGTTTTTTTGACTCATTATAATATAGTTATTTCGGGAGTATCAGTTGTATCTAAGTGGCAAAACAATGCAGTGCGAATGTAGTGAAAGTGAAAACTGTTTGCGACCTTTAAAAATAATTCCATATTTCTCAAAAACATGTCAAGGAAAATCGTCGAATTAAACTAATACAAAATACGTTTTATTTCAAAGTTTAATATGTTTTGTGTTTTTATTATCATGTCTTAAGTTTTATAAAAATAATACAAATTTTAATAAGTCTTTAACAGACAACTGTTAAATAAATGGATCCATGATGGATCTGATACCTTTCTAGCACACTCCAATTAAACTCCATGCTATATCTATATCCTCCTTGAAAACAGATTGAGAAGGCGAAATCGGTGTTATTCTAACCTTTGTCGCAAACGTATCCTAACATATCCATTGCCAAGACATCTTTTGTGAGGAAAAAGGTCAGGGGACGTGTCAGACAGGATAGGATCATTTGCGATCAATTGACAAAGATTAGGATAACACCGGTTTTAATCTCCCAAAAGGAGGACAGAATGTTTTCGAATAAATTTCCGCGACCCCTTAAGAATATTTATATGTATACCAAGATATCTATATCTGCCTTGATAGCAGTTTTTGTAAATATCTCAAAAACGGAAGCTACCACGAAGTTTTTAGTATTAACAAATTACTTAGAAATTAATATATTCCGAAAACCGCATATTCACGCGATTTTACCAATTTTGACTAGGTAATGGTTAACTAAAAAATGTTCTTCTTCAGAGTGATAAATTCCGTGGTCAATATTCTCAAATATGTACGTGTTCCATCGGTTTACAATCAAATTAGTAAACGCTTCAGCTGACATTTTTTGATTTAAATAAAAAATAATTTTACCTTTTCCTGTAAGTACATTTGCCAGAGTAATAGCTGATTCTCTAGTTGCAAATCCCCCATTCTACTGTGTAAAAATACGCTAGGTAGGCATTCTCTGTTTTAAAAGTTTGAATTGCTCTTTCAATTATACTTAATTTACACGTCTGAAAAAGCTTTTTAGTCTCAATAATTAGCAGCAACCAGTAGTAGTAAGTATAAAAAAACTCTCAAAGTTAGGACAAACTAGGATTTTAGTGAATTCTTACCTAAATCGACAACTTCAATCACATCTTCGTCAGATGCTTTGGGCTGGTCGTCATCTGATTGTGGAATAAGCTCGACATCTTCTATCTCGTCATCGCCAATAGTTGCGGTCACAGATCCGTCATCTGATGGAACAGATTCAGCTATTTGGATCTGTCGTAAACGAAAAAAAAATCAATACAAAAAGTGTCCCTATTGCATTGTGACGCATGGTGTATCATAACCGAATGCACCAAACTTTAAGTGGTGAGAAAGGTCAAAATTAACCTCATGCCTTTATGGTTTATCCATCAAGGCTTGACAATATATTAAAAAATATATATTTTTTAATTATACCAAAGTACTGGCAACGTCAACAATTATTTTCTTTTAATTTTTTAAATCAAAACAACGAAAGTAAAAAATGTCAAATTATAATAATAAATATACAGAGGTGTATAAGTAAGATGCAAGAAACAAAGTAAGGTCACGTCTAAAAAACATATTTAAATATCTTAAAATGCGGGTTCCAATAACTATTAAGTAAATATTACTAAAAATATTAATGGGATTGTACTAATCTCACCGGCAGTTCATTCATTAACCCTCACGGAGGAGGTGAAAACTCCGAAGGAGAAGCAGCGCCGAATAGGCCTGCAAGATCCAACCGACAAAGGAGTGCCTAAGAGGCCCCTATGGAGCTGGAGGTAATACCAACTCCAGCTCCAACTTCATGACCAGACCCTGAGCGGGAAAATGAACTGCTCAAAAGCGACAGTGACACCACTGACAAGGGCTCCAATATGAATGCCCGAACTCAGAATGTACAAAACCAGAAGTTGTCTGGATCATGGCAGGCACACAACAACGAGAACAGCATTTAATACAAGTAAATCTACGCCATATGTGTTGCAATAAGTTCTAGCCCATCGACTGGATCTGAAATTATTAGTATCCAAGAAAAAGTAGAGATTAAACATAGTCTCGGCCAATTGGCTATTATATTTCAGGCCGAACTCGTAGTCATTGAACTGGGTGTCCGGTGGATTACTGACCACACATGGACCAACAGGACAATAAAAATCTTCTCCGACAGTCGAGCAGTGTGATGAGTATAAATATCCAGGCATTCTAGGCACGAGGGAAATAAGGCCGCAGCCAAGCAGCCGGGGAAGCGGCATATGCCGAATTTTTTGGCCCCGAACCATCCCCATCATACAATGCTGCTAAATCAAATATTAAAATGGATGGAGAATAGCTTCCAACAATACTGGATAAATGTGTTAGAAATGGCCCACTCTAAAGAGTTCATCAAAGGAACTTGTAGAAAGAGAGCCAGGAACATCATTGGACTTACCAGACACGTATAGTGACTGGTCTTTTCACGGATTAAAGTCGACCAAGAGTACCCATGCACAGAATGAAACTAACAAAAGAGACCGCATCTAGAGTTTGTATGGAGGATGACGACAGTCAGATATGTTGTGCGAATGTCCGGCTATTGCACATTTACGTCAAACACTTTCGGTAAACCTCAAATTGATTCAGAAGAACTGAACTGAAACCTTTTTGGAGGATTAGGCATAAAGTCGTGAGACACCACTCCAAAGTGAGCCACAATAGACCCCACTGGTGGTCGCAGTCAAAGAGCTGCAAGGCCCACTCACATATGAATCATCATCATCAATGTAAATTTTTAAAGAAATTTAAGTTTTTAAATTTGGTACTTTTTAAAGTTTACTTATTAGAGAAAACACAAATTTGAACAAAAAGTCAAGAACATTTGCATTTTTTAGACTTTTTCTTATGAGTCGAATAAATAAAGATCCGGTTTAGTTACCACGTAGAAGTGGGGAAGTAGAGGTACATATGACAGGTTCAAGTTATGCAGAATTATGCAGAATTCTTCAAGGAATACGAATATGGTATAATTTATGTATGTTTATCATGAGTTTCGTAAAGAAATGCAATTTTTCTAGTGGGGAGATGATTCCTGCCCCCTAGCGAGTAGGTACAGTAATAAAAATATTTTAGGTTAATTCGCAAGCCATGATTTTGTTATAAAAAGTCGTAGCTGTAGTAGTTTCTGAGATAAATCCGGCTGCCATCCTTAATAGAACACCCTGTATACAAGTTTAAAATCAGAAAAAAAAGGAAATCTATACATGTAATAAATTACAGTAAGTTTCATTCAAAAAATATTTCCAATGGCATTTCACTACTTTAACACACACATTTTAAATATGATTTCCAATGATATGGTGACCACTTTGAAACACAGATTTTAAAAGATTGCTAAAATCTATGAAACTTTAGGTTAAAACAACCGGTGATGGGACAATTTTTTTAAATGCTTTTTAGTTTTTTTTGCAAATCAGTTTTTAAAAAACTACTTTTTAAAAAAGTATGATTTTCAAAAATAATTTTTGTTTTTATGTATAAATTAGTTTCTTAAAAAACTAAAAATGCATTTTTTTTTGTTTGGTCTAACACAGATTTTGATCTACCAACAAGAGAACAGAGGAGCTATGGTTTAAGAAAAAATAAGTTAAGTTAGATTAAAACAAAAATTCTCACGGTGAACTGTCCACACGGCAGATCGGCCGGCGGCGAATTGTCCCCGCTGCGAATTCTTCCCTTAAGAGGAAAATATTTTGGATCTAGGGACGAAAATAAATAAATGGATCCATGATGGATCTGATACCTTCCTAGCCCATTTGCACACTCCAAGTAAACTCCATGCTATATCAACCTTGGAAACAGTTTTTTGTAAATATCTCCGAAACGAAAGCCCCTACGAAGTTTTTGTTTATAACACAAATTTTTGATAAAAATGTGGGCTACTATATTCCGAAAACCGCTTATTGATGCGACGCTCCGGTTAAAAGTTAGCAATTTTTAAATTTTTTAACTGTCAAAAAACTGTCATTAGCATTGATTTTTAACCAAAATTTGATCAGCTCGTTGCAATGTCGAGCTGTATTTCACCTGAAAATTTCATCAAAATAGGTTCGTCGGTTTAGGAGATATCATGTTACGGACAGATATACATACACACAAACATACAGACAGACATCACGACAATATTGCTAGGATAGGTCAAAATATACCCATTTATACACATTTTCGGCTGATAGCAGCAGTTGTAAGGACCTCATACCTACAATTTATTTAATTTGTTATAAAAAATAAGCTCATAATTAAAACTACAAAATCCATAGCTTTATTTTGAAAATTCAAGTCTCACAGTCTAAAATCTTAAAAATATAAGTTTTAAAAAGTGTCTCATTTTTACACCACTATTTAACTAACCTCAGCTTGCTGCTCGATTTCCATGTTTGTGTTGTTATCATTTTCTGCATCATCTATTTCGTATAAGACAACGTCATTTTCCTTGTTCTCGGGAACCGTCTGTTGAGTTTGAGGGAGGTTAATCGAAATATCTTCATCAATGTAGCTTTGATCCTGCACTATGGGGCTTGCTCGTTGTTCTGCCTCGGGTGAAGGTATCGGTGAAAATTCAAGGTCTAAAATTCAAAAAAGATGTACTTTTTAGGTACTTTTTAGCCAAATTATGTACTTTTTGTCAATTAATTTTTGAGAATTTGTAGCAGAAAGGCAAATTTTTAACCGACTTATACAGTTATAAGTTCGACGTGTATTTTTTTTTAGATGTTTGTTCCAGTATAACTCATAAACGGCTCAACCGATTTTCATAATTGTTTTATTTGGTTCAGAAGAGCCTCAATTTCGTACTGTTTTACTAACAAACTTATTTGGGCCGAGAATTTAAATAATGAAAAAAAAAAATCGAATCTTAATTGCCATGGGTCACTATTGCTATCTCGGTAACTATAAGAACTGCAAGGTTGTTCAAATTAGATAAAATAAGCAGTTTTTGGGGGACATTAAAAATCTTATTTCAAATTTTAAAAAAAACTAATATATCCCGAGCTACGGAAGTTTTTCGAAAAATTGCTCAATTTTTTTTTTGCATTTTTGACGTTCTTCAATTTAGAATTTTCTAAAAAAACTTACTACGACTAGTTTTCGAGATAATACTATTAACCTACTTTTTTTAGAGACGAACCTGTATTTTTTATTTTATTTTTTAAAAGAACTTTTTATTGTGATTTTAACGATGTATCACATGTCCATATTTATTTGTATTTTAATGCTAAAAAAATGTTATTTAAGTTTTTTGGCACTTTCACCGTTTTATCATAGGTGGCATGGACAGCAAATAAAACAATTGGTTATAAAAACCTATGATGCGTAATACATCTGTTAAATTTAGTTTAAACCAACATGGCAGCGTATTTCAATAATGAAAAATAAGATTTAAGACCAACAAAACAACTGACTGATGCGTTTAAGAAAAAAAACGTATTGGTCCGTTATTTCCGATCCACTGATATGGCTTGAAATTATTCAAAAACCTGGTACAACGACGATCTCTGTGGCCGGGTGCACCAACGCGCTAGTAGTACTCAAAATTCGCTCAAACATTTAAAGGCAGATCATCCAAAAATCTTGTAATGTTTCAGAAAATTGTAATAGGTTAATCCGGTGAGAGATTCTTTGAAGAAAAAACATTTATCCCGAATTTTCTTGAAATGCCGTTTCTCTTTGAAAATGCTCATTTTCTTGTGTCCACCGATAATGCAAGTTCCTGTTGTACCATACATTATTGCAAAAACGGCATTCATCGGATCATAATTTTTTTTTCAAATATCAATATCACGCCCCCGGCGTCTTAGTAACCAACCTAAATTTAACAGATGTATTACGCATCATAGATTTTTATAAGCAATTGTTTTTTTTGCTGTCCAACCACCTATGATGAAACAGTAAAAGTGCCAAAACCACAAAAAAAAGTTCTTTTAAAAAATGAAATAAAAAATACAGGTCCGTATCTAAAAATAGTAACTTACTGGTAATATCTCGAAAACTAGAAGTGGTAAATTTTCGTCAAAAATGCAAAAAAAAAATTCCTTCACGATTTTTTTGTAAAAATTATACTTTTTGAGATATTTAATAAAATAGATTTGAGCAATGATTCGATAAAACCCCGTAGCTCGGGATATAATAGTTTTTTTAAAATGTGAAACCAGATTTTTAATGTCCCCCAAAAACTGCTCATTTTATCTAATTTGAACAACCTTGAAGTTCTTATAGTTAACGACATAGCAATAGTGACCCATGGCAATTAAGACACCCTGCATATTTAAAAAACAGAAAAGGTGTATTACGAAAGTCCTTAACCACTAAATTAGGTTGATTTTTTTTTATTTAAGATAAACTAAAAGTCAAACAATGGCGAATAATTAAAATAACATCTTTAAAAGTATGTAATATAAAAGATTTTAATAGGTAATCTCTGGTAAAATAGTAATATATAAGTATTATGAGCAAGAAGTTTAAAAGGTTAAAAAAGTTTTTAAAAAATCGATTCATAATGGATCTGATACCTTCCTAGCCCATTTGCACACTCCAAGTAAACTCCATATATCAACCTTGAAAACAGTTTTTTTTAAATATCTCCGAAACGAAAGCCCCTACGAAGTTTTCGGTCAAAGACAAATTTTTGAAAAAAATTGTGGGCTACTATATTCCGAAAACCGCATATTGATGCGACGCTCCGGTTGAAAGTTAGCAATTGTAAATTTTTTGAACTGTCAAAAAACTGTCATTATCATTGATGAATTTTAACTAAAATCTAATCAGCTAAGCAAGTAAAAATTTCATCAAAATCGGTTTATCGGTTTAGGAGCTATCGTGTTACCTCGGTACAGAGAACAAGCGGTGGCAACCCTTCTTTTAGGGAAAATATAAAAGATTAAACATAGCAGCATCTCACTTAGAATGAGCGGCTAAACAGAAACTCACAAACACATCTGGCAAGCGTGGTGTTTTAATGCCGCTACCCCCCTGGAGAAATCATGGCGAATTTGAAAACGAAAAGAAATGGTCCCCAGGTGGGAACGAAACACTCCGAATCCCACACCTCTATGGTCTTCTTCACGGAATCTGGGGAAGGCAAAAATTCGCTTAAGACAAAAAGGATCAAACATTCAAAAACTAGCAAAACTAACAATATGAACATATGAACTGGAGGAAGAGCTAACAAGAATAAAATGGAACATTGTACGCTTGTCAGAAACCCGTCGAGAATCAGAAAACCAAATAAAACTGAACTCCGGTAATCTCCTAATAACAGCAACTTCGGAGTAGGATTCATTATACAAAAAGCCATAAGAAAACACGTCCATACTATTAATGGAATCCCAGGAAGAACACAAAACCCATCTTACACTATAGTTGATGTTGTATTAAAGTGACACCGCGTCATAGCTATGGTAAACCAAATTTTGCGGCAAAATCTAAGTAAAGAAGCCTTAAAAAATTAGTGTTTCAATTTGTACATGCAGTGCGCCGCTCGGGGTTTAATGTTTGAAGGATAAAACACTAAGACCTTTTAAAGGAGAGATCAAATAGGTACTTACCTAATAAATAAAGATCCGAAATATAAAAGAGGATCCAAAATTATATGAAAATGTGCGCAAATATTGATTTAGTTGCAAAAACGGTAATTTGTTTTGTAAAAAGCTCCGTCATAATTTGTTTGACATAACCAGTCAAAACAACAACGAATAGAAAACGTCAATACATCAATAAAAAGCAAGTAAAATAGTAAGCTAATGACTATTTAATGCAGTGCCTAATTTTGGGAATCAATATTAACAAAAAAATTAAAGGAAGTGCGTGCCACTGTATGTACCCCTCTACTCCTTTCCCGTCCATCAAGGTTTTGATGACGCGGTGTCACTTTAATACAACATCAACTATAGTAATGGGAGATTTCAATGCCAAATCAAGGTAAAAAATGAGCATAGAATATAGACAATAGACATGGCTCAGCCCTAATGCAATAACAAAAAGCGAAATTGATTACCTACTGACTAATAAGTAAAACATCGTCAGAGATGTAACAGTCCTAAACAGCTTTACAACAGGCATTGATCACAGGATAGTCAAAACCAAAATCTACATTGATAGCAATTTCATAATGAAAAGAAAAATTAATAACAACAATTAACAACTTGACATGAATAAACTAACTTAAAATAAAGCTGTATAAAAAGAAAGGCTAAACGAACAGCTTATTCAAAACTTAAGATGCGAAAATGAAAATATAGATGAAATAAATGATACGCTTACAAGAGCTATCACAAAAGTAGGAAAAAATGTCGCATAAAAAGATAGAAAGAAAATTGTATATCGAAAGAGATAAAGAAACTGATGGAGAAAACGCGGAACAAGGAGAAAGAAGACAAAAGAACAGTGATAGAATAAACAAAAATAAATAAAATTATAAGAAAAATAATAAAAGAAAGAGCTAAGAAACACAAGTTGAAATAGGTATAAAAATAACGGAAGTATGAAATGTCTAAGAACGACTCTAGGTAAACATAAAATTATATATACAGAATTATACCAAACAAAAAGGGAACCATTGCAAGAAACCATGAATAAACTCCAAACAAAAATAAAAAACAACCTCAGAACTGCAACCTGAAATCAAGAAAGTGAAAATCAACTGGAAAAGACGGAATAGCGGCAGAAATGCTAAAGTACGGTGGTAAAGCTGTATTTAATACCTTTCATATTCTCTGAAAATTTCATTTCAATGTGAACTGATTGATGATTCAATTTTCAAACTAAATTTGACTCACAAACACTTTTGACTATTCTTAAACTGTGAGGTCACCTAGAGGGGCCAATTTCTACCTCAGAAGTACCTTAAACCCCCTCAAAAGTGTCAAATTAGGATCACCTTGAATTTATAATCAATATTTCTCTTACCGAAAACATTTGCTTGACCGTTCTGTCGCAAACCAGTTTCTTCTTCGGTTGGTTTATTTCCTCTGTAAAGATATGGACACACGGGCTGACATAATGCTTCCAAAGTTTGAATGCCTTTTTCACAGATACGAGACACAAATCTATTACTGCTGTTTACACCTCTAAAAACAAAACAGAAAATCATTTTTGGCACATCTGAGAGTACGATTTCTTTCGTAAATTTATTTTATATTTACTTAATAAAAAAATTTTTTACATAAAAACGATAATATTGTCTTAGGATGGTTACCAAATGTAAGACATCCAAAAACAAAAAAAAAGTCACTTATTAAAAACTGTTTTTGAAAAAAATCACTTTGTAAAAGTTGCTTAAAAATGTTTAATAATAAAACTGTTTAAAAAAACTATTTTGAAAAGAAATATCCGTTAGCCCCATTTAATGTATCGGGTAATTTACCATTAATTTCCCCCTCCTTAACAAAATTACGGTTACAATTTTTTTTATTTTTTCGCAACTTTCAAATAGTGCCAATTAGAAAAATGTTATTCGTGATTACGAAAATACCTACTTTGCCGTCGCTATTTTCTAACCCTTATTGAAAGAAATTAATAAAAATCAAATCAATGCATAAGAGAAGAAATATGATACGTAATTTAAACCAATAATACTTAGACAATACATTATACTTATGGAGATAATTATAACAAAAACATTTAAAAGATAAAAGTATAGCCCAGTTCTCCAATGCACATTTTAGAAGTTACTAGTTTGGAAAAGTTTTGTTAAACTTTGCTATTACAGCCAAACTTGTTTGTGCTCAACTTAACACTTTGTTCTAAGGCAATTTGCAGCCGCAATAGCCAAGTTTAAAAAAACTTTTCGAAACTAGTAAGAACCTTTTATTTTGAAATGTGTATTGGAGAACTTGGCCATACTTTTGTCTCAATTGGCTCTTTTTACATGAAATGTTTTTGTTATTTCACTCCTTTTTTAAAGGAATGAAAATATGCGGAATATGTTTAAAACCTCTGCGATACCTTATTCCGATAGCTTTTACCGTTTTTAATTTTCCTTTTGAAATGAATAAATTTCTATTTCTATTAATTTGTGCTTGGGGGAAGGGGTTTGGAGTTTTTTTTTTACAGAACTGATCTATAATTTCTGTCAGTTTGTCAAATCCCAGCATTTTTGGAAGTGGGCAATAATAGTTGTACATAATCTAACATGTATAGGGCAGGGAAGTAAGTAATTTTGGGTTTTTAAAATTTTTTCCTATAGTTTTATCATCGTTCCTATCAGTCTGCCAAAGCTCAGCTCTCTAGCGTTTCTGAAGGTGAGCAATGTTACTTTTCCATAAATTAACATTAAAATTAAAACTAAAATGTTTTTGAATTGCTCAGGGTTTGGTCATAATTTCTATCAGTCTGACAAATTTTAGCTTTGTATGCCACAAAGCTGGAAGTACAGTAGAATTTTGATGATCTATACATGAGTAAGCGAGCGAGTGGTAAATTCGACGTATTTAAAAATTCCGTAACTACTTATGCAACTTGGAGAGATCTACGACTGTGCAAAGTTTGAGTTTCGTAGCTCATCCCGAGCCTATAGGTCCTATATAGGCTGAAATGTTTCAAAAAAAGGTGGACCAGTGGTTTGCGCAAACTTGGCGGGGCACTGCCGTGCCCCCAGATATTATTTTACAGGCGAAGGAGTTCCCTTTAATTTAAAAAAGTTGCTATCAAAATTTAGCATTAGGAATGACAGTTAACCTTTCTGACATGCACTAGAAGCTTTATAAAAATTTTACAACTTTTGTATTTAAAGCTTTTCTCTATCTCTTACCATAATTCAGTAAATTGGGAGAGAAGTTTATGATAAATCACCCGGTAAAATCAACTTATCCATTGTCAGCAAATCGGTCTGCCAAACCTTCTATTTTATTGGTTGATGTAAGCTGACACTAAATTCATCAAACTTATGTGTAACCCAAGGTCTGTCGATGATAGGTTGCCTGGTAACTCTATGGTCGAAGCGGGGTAAGAGGTGACAGCGCGTCATTTGGAGTGCCATAATTTGATTAGAGCGCTATGTTTGCATGTGTTTTAAAGTATTTTTAATCTTCGATGGTTTATTTTTTACATTTGTGGTGTTTTTTCGGACTATATTTATTTAAAATCTGTAAATACTTCTTTTAGTTTACTTATACTTGCTACTTGTAGTTATTTTAACCGACTTAACAAGCTAAAAGCTTCCCAAGACATTGTGCATTTGGGATATTGGTATAAGGTGAGTTTTATATTTGGGTTAGTTGATGTATTTTATGAACATTGTTATAAGAGACACTTTAAGAAAAATAACAAAACATATTTACATTTAAATCAATAAAGGAACACAAGTAACTTGTAGATTTCCTACTATATTAAATGCTTTTTATTTAAATGGGCACTCCGGGTGACGTCATTCCCGCGTTCAACAACTGGCTCTGATTGGTCAGAAAGTTACCAGGTAACCTATCCTCTACAGTCCTTGTGTGTAACCAACGTTTCTGTGTTTGACATTCTGGTCCCATTTCTGTTGGCAACGCTGTGTTTTTTTTTGCCGTTTGCGCTGTTTACATTACTGAAATAGACACAGCGCGTCGTTTTTTGACAAGTTTGACTTGCGTTCGCTAAGGTTTTTCGTTTTGGACACTCGAGCTTTCGAAGTTCCACCTCTAACCCTCCTTTTTCCGCACCCAGCCCACTGCTGAGCTCTACGGTGTTCTGTGTGAATTAGCTGATTATTCTTGTATTTTATAAAGTTTATTTTTTCGTTTTTCTTACTGTAATTTTTACAAACTTTATCCAAAGTTTTCTTTGTATGTGTTTTGTATGTGTGCCAAATTGGATCAGCCAGACGAAAGTTCAACAATGTTTCACTCAATCTCAAGTAAGTGTATAAGGATGGTAACACTGCAATCAGTGTGATTTGTTATATCAAGCGTTGGCTATCCATTTTGACGTAAAAAAATCAAAATTCATGCATGAACGTTATGTCAGAGCGTTTTAAACACATTCTTACCTGGTAAGTAGGTCAACAGTAGTCTGTAACGGTGGCAACACGCCAAGTTGATCTTGATAATAGAAAGCTACCAAAACCTCGTAAAGTTGCGCTTGACACCTGGGGTCAGTGTAAGGATGAATGGGTTGTCCAAATTGTAGTGTTGTGACAGTGTCAAAGACTGATTTGTAGATTTCCTAAAGAAATAATAGATAATAGAGCCCTTGCAAGGTACAGATGGTCTCCCGAACCAATTTTGGGGGGGTTTCCCTTATTTCTAGAAGATATAGAGACAATCTGACACCCACTTACGAGGCTCGATATCTTAATATAACAAGCCGTTTTCAAGAAAAGCGGTTTTTTTTTTAAGTGTATTTTGGGATATACCTTTTTTTATTTATGAAAATTTCATTATGGTGAAAGCTTTAAGCTATTTTTTAATAGAGAAACCTACTTTCTAAATGAATTTTATCTATCGCTTTTAGTTTTTGAGATATTTCATGAAATTGCTATTTCCTTATAAATTTCAATTCTTTGTATTTTTTATTTTTATTTAATATTTTCATTTTCTGACTGGGTTTAAAATATTTTCAAACAAAATTAAAAAAGTAATTAAAATATTTAAAAAAAACTAATAAATGTGATCAAAGTGAACCTCACGTTATAATATCAGCTCTGAAGACAGTTTTTTGAAAATATCTCAGAAACCAACATTTTTTACTTTAACATAAATTATTGAGAAAAAGGTGTACTAATAAATTCCAGAAACCGCAAATTGATGCGATGCTTCGTTAAAAAGTTTTGACAAAAATCTCATTTAAATTGCAACGTACAGGGATGTATAGATCATCCAAATTCTACTGTACTTCTAGGCATGCTACAAAGCTGAAATTTGGCACACTGATAGAAACTGTGACTAAACCCTTGGAAAAAATCAAAAAACTCCACAATTCTAATTTACTACCCTCCCCTATACATGTAAAGTTATGTAAAAGTAACATCGCCCACTTCCAGAAACGCTAGAGCGCTGAGCTTTGGAAGGCCGATAGGAACTATGATTAAACTATAGAAGAAAATTAAAAAACCCCAAATTTTAATTAACTTCCCTCCCCTATAAATGTAAAGTTATGTAAAAATAACATTTTTCACTTCCAGAAACGCTAGAGACCTGAGCTTTGGAAGACTGATAGGAACTATGATAAAACTATAGGAAACAATTTCAAAACAGCTAAATTTTGATTTACTTGCCTCCCCTATAAATGTAAAGTTATGTAAAAGTAACATTGCCCACTTCCAGGAACGCCAGAGAGCTGAGCTTTAGAAGGCTTATAGGACCTATGATAAAACCATAGAATTTTTTTTTAAAAAAACCTTTTTTTAATAAGGCATTGCAAAAGTTTTGAACAATGTGCTTTTAGTTTACTACTTTAAAACTTAAATATTATCCAAATCCTTTAAAAAAGGAGTGAAATTATAACAAAAACATTTCATGTAAAAAAAAGCCAAGTACGCGAAAGTGGTATTCCGTAAAAAGAATTGAGATAAAAGTAAAGCCAAGATCTCCAATATAAATTTCAAAATGAAAGGTTCTTACTAGTTTGGAAATGTTTTTCTGTGAATTGAACATAAAGGAAGTTTGGCTGGAATAGCAAAGTTTAGAAAAATATTTCCAAATTAGTAAGAACCTTTCAGTTTGAAATTTGTATTGGAGAACTTGGCTTTACTTTTAGCTCAATTCTTTTTACGGAACACCACTTTCGCGTACTTGGCTTATTTTTACATGAAATGTTTTTGTTATGACAGTTCATTTTATACAGATTTTCCGAGAGAATGCCAAATTGAATTTTATTTGTCACTTTTAGAATTTGATATATTAAACAAAGTTGGTACAGTGAAACCTCCCATAAGCGGACACTCACGGTTCCGTCGATTTTGTCCGCTTATTGGAGGTGTACGCTTAAGAAAGGGAACTGCGAAATTTTGATATATATCTATTAACAATTTCCGCTGCTTGAGATTTTCCGATATTAAATTTTTCGGCGATCTTTCGTGCTGATAGATGTTCCTTCCATGAAACGTTAACAACTTCCATTTCTCCACGTAAAATAAGAAGTTTTTTACTAGGCGCCATTTCAAAGAGATCTATTATTACCCAACTGAACAATAAACACAGCAGTCCCGCTGAATCAAATAATGTTGTAAATACGACAGATGTATTTTGTCTCCGCATTAAAACGGAAAGAGGTAATTCCCCGGCTGCGGAGTGCCTTGTTGCCAACATACTACATAATATTTATACCCATGTCGTGCAGCGCTCCGTCCCCGTCAGAGGTTTGCGTCCGGTTAAGGGAGGTTTCAGAATTTTTAACCAAAAAAAATTGTCCGCGTCCGGTTATTAGAGTGTCCGGTTATAGGAGGGAATTTTACATGTAAAGACATAGGCAAAAGCTTGGTTCCAACAAATTTGTCCGCCTAAAGGGAGTGTCCGCTTAATAGAGGTGTCCGCAAGGAGAGGTTTCACTGTATTTTTCTTATGGAAGGACCCTCTTTTTATTTGATTTTTGATATTGCATGTAAATTGCAATGTACAGGGTCTCTCGAACTAATTTTGGGGGACTTCACTAATTTCAAGAGATAGAGACAACCTGATACCCACTTACGAGGCTCGATATCTTAATATAACAAACCGTTTTCAAGAAAAGCGGGTTTTTTAAAAGTCCGTATTTTGGGATATACCTTTTTCATTAATGAAAATTTCATTTCAGTGAAAGCTGGTTTTTTATACATTTTTAAGAAAATCCAACTTTCAAAATGAATTTTATCTATCGCTTTTAGTTTTTGAGATATTTTATGAAATTGTTATATCTTTATACCTTAAATTCTTGGTATATTTTTTATTTTCATTTAATATTTTAATTTTTTTACTAGGTTTAAAATATTTTTAAACAAAATTAAAAAGGTAATTAAAATATTAAAAAAAAAAAAACTAATAAATGCATCCATGACGGATCTGATATATTTCCAGCCCATTAGCACACTCCAAGTGAACTCCACGTTGTATCAGCCCTGAATATAGCTTTTTGAAAATATCTCAGAAACCAATTTTTTTTTCCTTTAACACAAATTATTGAGAAAAATGTGTATTAAATTCCAGAAATCACAAAAATCTCATGTAAATTGGTCCAGATAGGTCCAAATAAACCCAAGTAACACATTTTCGGCGTTATTACAATTTTTTTTTCATCGAAAACCATACACCTTCTCTAACCATTGCTGCGCTAGCTAGGAAGATAAAAATATAAAAAATTAAGTGTGATACGTCTCTTTAAAGAAAACTTTACGGTGATTTCAAAAATCGAATACAAAGAGGGTTCCATAAAAAACCAACTTTGTTTAATATATCAAAATCTAAAAGTGACAAATAAAATTCAATTTGGCATTCTCTCGGAAAAAAAAAGAAAAAGAACTATAAAAAGTAATTTAAACAGATATAAAACATTTTTAAACAAAAAGGTTATAGACCTCCCCCCCCCCTCCCAAATGAACCGAACCGACTTGTCAAAAAGCCGGTGTAGCTTAACGCCTGATTTATAAGTTGCCGTTCGTTAAAGTTGGACAAAGTTCGGCCTTGCCGTTCGCAAAAGTTGGAGATAATTCATCTTTATCTTTCGCCGTTAGAGATTCGTAGTCGGCCACGTACATGACACTTAGTTGGTTTATTATTTTACTTTTCTATTATTTGTTTTTCTTTATGACAAAAGCTAAGTCAGAATGATGAATGAAAAAAAAATTTTTAGGTTATTATTACCGAACAGTTGCGAACGGAAGACGGCAACCTATAAATCCGTCTACGAACTGTAAACCGTGAACGTCAACCGTGAACGGCAACTTATAAATCAGGGGTAAATCTAGGCTATATCAAGATTCGGTTTTTATCCATAATTATGTTTCGAGCCTCGCAAGTGGCGGTCAGATTTTTTTCTATCTTCCCTAGAAATACCTGTTACGCCTAAAACCCCACAAAATGATACGTGTTCTTTAAGCTCATGCAAAAACGGAGAGGTGATTCTTTGGATTATTTTATGACAAAAAGTACCAGAAACTGTCCTTTTGGTAGGTTGAAATCGGTGGTAACCCAACCTCCTGGTCAATTAATCGCACACGAGTCCTAACCTAACATGCACTGACCATTTTCATATAAAATCTTGAAAGTTCTTACAAAATGTTTATCTTAACTTAGAAATATTAGTCTTCAAACTTAAAAAAAGGCCAGGTGACATTTATGGTGAGCCACCCTGTTCAAAATGCAATGTTTACATGTTCCTCTATTATTAAAAAAGAAAACGGAAACAGATGGAATAATTTACCTTCAAAATCGTGCTTTTTACATCCAGCCTTGAAAACTCTAACAGACATTTTAAAGTTCCTAGAGCAAATTCGCAGTTAATAATTGAGCTTCTCATTTCCCAGGACGTCAATTTTCTAAAAAAAAATCGGAGAGCCCATTATATACATTAATAGTAAATTTAAAAAAAAAATTAAAATATATTTTTTAAGTGCTGCTTATCCATTTATACACGTTTTAGTCCGGTCGCCAAATGAGATAATACGTACAATTTTAATTTTATAATTGATCTTTGCACTCCTAGATATATAAACCACAATATGTGGGGTACCAGAATAGCACCTTTGGGCAACTTTAAATTTCGAAGGTCAAAGTTCACGGTCCTAAAAAACCAGAAACCATCCATCTTATTACAAATAAAAGGGAGCTAGGTGATCAAAATTAAATATTTGTATCTGAATACTGTAATACAATAATGGTATATAACACTGTAAGATTCAACATAAAATATGTTCTGAAACGAGTAAATTTTTTGTTGGTCAACATTAGAGTCCCTGTATGTTGACATATTTGGATATATTACCAAGGCCAACACAAAAATAGAGTCCACGACCCTGAAAAAATCAGCTGTTCTCCCGGGGCTGACTTTTACATTGGGTCTTATGGGAGTTCAGACGTTTTTTTATGATATTTTCAAAGTGGCACTACAGATTTCCGCAAAATTTCAGTGAAATATTCTCAGACACCATCCCGATATTCCCCCAAAGGTTTGTAAGGAAGCAAGATGATTAAAAGGTTAAAATCTTCAAGATTTAGCATTCCTTATTTTGAATTCAAATTACCCGCCATGTACCACATGCCAACTGTTATATTTGACATGTATTTGACATTGTCATCTGTAATTGTCAAATTCGCTTCTGCCTTAAACTTAATTTTTGTGTGAGCTAATGAACGGCTATGAAAAATTAAGGATTACTATACATTTAAAAAAAATTGTTCTGCCAGAATAAACTAAAACCAATCTCAAAAACGGCGGTATTTTAAAAAAAATTAAATATTCATGAACCGTCATTCCAACTTCAATATTTTAAAGACAATCAGCTGTGTCGTAACGTGACCATCAAAAAAAAATCAGCCCCGGATGTGACGTCAACAAAGTGGTGGATCGTGGCCCGTCCGTTTTGATAGCCCTGATATTACATCCAAATATGTCAACATACAGGGACTCTAATCAACATTAGTTCAATGTTTGAATGCCACTGGACTGATAACCATGCTTTTTACCCAGTTATGAAAATTATCTAAAACAAAGGTCTTTACACATTTTTTCAAAAACTCAACTTTTTAGAAAATTATATAAAACCTAATTATTTCGATTTTTTATTTAATGTGAACATTGGAAAGAAATCATCATATAGCGGAAATTTTATCTTGTGTCTTGCTACAGGTAGTAGATTGAGGTGGCTTAATTTACAATTTTTTTATTGCTATTTAATTTTTCTACTTACATTTCTTCTTAAGAATGAGTAGTTTCTGAGTCAAAGGATAATTAAGGAGCAAACTGCTGTACTCAAATTTTGACTTTCGATATTTAAAGTTGCCCAAGAGTGCTACTCTGGAACATCACGTATTATAATTCAGTATATCAAATAGTACTAGAATCAACAATAAAATATTAGTTGTCAAAAGTTTTTTTACCACTAAAATGCCAGAAATGTTACGAAATTGTCTGACTCTGATAAGTCCAAATTCCACATATTTTCCAGGTTTTCCAGTATACTGAACCTGTATCTAAATATTAGTGTTCACGAAAACGCTTATAATTGGATTTACCTTGATCTCTGAACCTGTCCACTAGCAATAATTTTGTTCTCGACTGATTTTCTTTTGGACTTGGCGGATTCCCCTTTGCTGGGACCCTCAGAAATGTTCAAAGTTACTCGCGACTTTATGGGAGTGACGTCTTTCAAAATACATTTGACGAGTTGTTCCTGGAAGTTGCTATGAAGAGAATTCTTACAGATTTTTAACCATTCGTCTATGGCTTTATATATGGTTTCTTGGTATACGCTAAAAACGTTATTACATATATCAAATAATTTTGGGTAGAGTAACATAATCAGCCATAATAGTTTAAAAAATATTTTGCAAAAAACATAGAAGTATGTATGTCCAAGAAAATCAATGTCACAGTTAAATTAGGCGAGTAATCTAGCAAAAATATAGCCAAACCTCAAGTATATTCTAATCAAATACATTTTTGCATTTAGCTAGTCTACCAAATTTGACAAGCAGAAGTAAAATGTTCAACATGAAAGAACTTTTAACACTGAAAAATCGGTGGAATCTCTAAAACATCACCAATGTTCAGAATTGAAATACTTTTTAGTGTTTTTGGGAATTAAAATTAAACTTAAAAACTACAATTAAAATACAATTTTAATTGGGATAATTTGTGGGAAAGACAATACTTTGATTTTGTTTATATAACGTTGACCAGAAGCATAAGCTATCACCCTGCACATAGACGCGTAATTTTTGTGAAATAAAAATATATTTTTAAAATGCCAAAGATTTTTCTACAAAATAATTTTCACATATTTGTAATGTCTGTCTATGTTTGCAGTGCTATTATACAGGGTTATTAGGCCTAATTCTTGCATGGGAGGCAGCCGTTTGTTCAAGTGGAGACAGAAAATAAAATATAAAAAAAAGAGACTGGCATAGGCCGATGTTGCCACTAAGATTCTCTAGGGAGTATAAAAAACAAAAAAACAAAATACTCAAACACTAGTTTTAAGATTTATTAAGATTTTATAATTTAATATATAGGTACCAGTTTTAATTTTAATATAGATATTGAATTTCTTAAACATAAGTACTGGTTGATTTATAAATTTATGGCAGTAAAGAGCAAATCTGCGATAACTTTTAGCCGATTGAAATTTATAGAGCTAGGAACTAGAGCATAAAATTTATAACTGTTTTCCAAAATTTTATATTTGTACTATTTGTATGATAGTATTTTTATGATTTGTATTTTTCAATTTTAACTTGGCTTTGTCTGTGCCTGGTCCGCTCAAGTCTTGATGATTTGATTTGGGCTTTAGTGGGCCAGGCATTGATATAGCATTCTCTGACATATTATTGTCATGATTGTTTTTCCTGTAAGTGGTTTTTTTGTTAACTGTATGAAATAAAGAACTATTTATTTATTTATTTATTTAGGCTTATCCATGTCATTATCATATTAATACGATCAGTTCGAGGCTAGTCACAAAGATGTCGCTAGAAGTATTCTTCCGTGTTATCACTATTTATGTAGCTTTAAAGAATAAAAATATTTCATTTCCTTATAAACAGCATTTTAAAAACAAAAACAACAAACTACTTACCTGATCGAACTCTGGCAAGAAAAAATACCTAATCAATGAAGTTTAATGTTATACAAACTCGGGCTGTATTGTCGAGTAAGGGGCATTAATTTTAATATAACTAGGAGAAAAAACTGGCAGCAATGCGCAATATATCTGTTTTTCTTTGACACACACAAAATTTCTGTCTAGGCTTGGGAACCCTGTATTGAAAATTAATATCAATGTATTATATTATTTAATTTTGAAGGCGTAACTCTGGGCTATTTAAATCAAAGGGTTGATATTGCATAAGAAAATGTCTCAATTTTGTTTTTAAGGAAATGTAAAAAATATAGCGTTCGGTTACGATTTCAAGGCTACTGACCCTGAAAAAGCGCAAAATTGTATACTTTAGTAATTATAAGTACCACATGAGTAAGAGTACAAAACAAATTTAAAACAATACAAAATAAGATCTAATGAATAAATTACAGTGATTAAAACGACAATAAAACCCTTTCTTAGAATTTGTTTAAAGACAAAATGGATATTTATCCTATTAATCTCTATTCATAATCGTCTGATAAATAATAAAACTATTATTATTAACTTAAAAGTAATACATTTTTTAAATTAGTGTAAATACCTTTCATGTTTAAAACAATCGCAATTCTGACATCTTTCCAAATTGTCTATCAAAGTCTTGGAAATCTGGTAAGAAAATGGAAGAGCATTTGTCTTCAGCCTAAAAGCAATAGTTTGACATTCATTTAATTTAGTTTAGGGCTAAAAGTTAAACTTTTCGCATCGATGAAATTATATTAAACTCTAATAAATATTAAATAGAATCTAAATTATTTTGACAAATTTCTAAACATTGGTTGGTGTATATGTGGTCCCTACAACAATGTCTGATGTAATTATACAGGAAGACTAGTGAGAACACTAGAGGTGTTGGATACGGCAGAAATCACCCCACGCCTCATCGTTATTTAACATTTCTCATTGTAATATATTTCTTATCGTAGCTACAAAAGCGTAACAATCTAAACTTGCTTGGAAATCATTCGACTACAATTTCAATCACTTAAGAAAAAAACTAGCCAACTCCAACTGTAGAATATCACCATAGAAACAGACCAAATCTGTTATACCTGTTTTATCCTGACAATTAATTCATGATCAAAAAGAAAAACACGGAAATCGACGTCAAATAAATTCGCAAATTTCTTCATAGATTTATTCACAAAACTAGAGATTGCTCTAATATATATCAAGTTTCAAGTAAAATTTTCACAGAATACAAGAACACATATGAAGAGTGCCAAACCGTTTTCTTTTCTACAAACATAGCAAAATGTTGATTGGTTTTTGGTATATTTTGAGCTATTATTTTAATCAAAGAATACATATTTTAATTTATAAAAAATTCCAAACAAATTACTGCCAGTAACATATTGGAAAACATAAACAAATCAACGGTCTTCTATTATAAATTCTCTAAAAATCCACAGGAATTAGGAGCTGTATTACACCGCAGCGTCATGAAAATGACCTTAAATAAATTCAAGAAGAAATCTAGGTATTAATTGCCAGTGTAAAACAGGTTTTAGGGACCAAACCTGACCGATAAATGGCCTACATAGTAGCTACAGACGAGCTTGTGTTTTTATTGTTGTTTTTTGGTTTTGCTTGGTTATGGTTTATTAGGGTTGCGTATTTTAATAACAGTTCATAAATTTTAACTACCGAAACTTTATATAATAATTGTCGGCTTCACATGCAGAAGGTACTAGGTTCGCGTCTAGATCAACGATGCAAAAAAAAAGTAGTATTGCTCTGCCGCCCACTTCCTTTCGGCTTTCAAAAGTCATCAGAGAATTGGCGTGCGATGCACACAAAAAGATAAGTTGACCTTGAACATCGAGAATATACGGTTGTGTAGGTATCAAGTTTTGCTGGGACGATAGCGATGTTAGATAGATGCAAGTCTAACATGTAGCAGGACCACCTTTCAGAAGGGGTGTTAAAGCCTGAGTCCACTGTGTATACTTGCTACACAGTAAAAAGATCCCTGCCCTCGACAAAGAGGTAACAGGCAAAATGAAGTCCTCTTAGAGAAAAAAAGCCTGCATTCTAAGAGGCACGTGCATCAGTTTGGAATATGGTGTATGTACAAATAGGAGTTTCAGTGCCTATTCACTAGACCAAAAGAGTCCCCACTACTACAACTATTATTCCGCTCATTCAATTTTTTTTCTTTCTCCTACAAAAGGCGCAGTAGACCTTGATTGAAATATACGGAAAGACCCAGTACCATTTGCCCATTATATTGATAATAAATTGGTAAATTTTTTTTAAGTCACAAGCTTTTATAAAATGCACTAAAAATTAAAAAGTAATTTTCCAACATTCTGATATTATCATAATAAAAAAAGCGATGGCCGACTGATGGAAATTTTGACGATGTTAGCACGATAAGATATCCGTATCAATTAAATATCACTATTTGCAAGAATCGATCTAGCAGAAAAATGCAGAGGTACCAAACCCACCCAACCCGACCCAAGATACCCCAGCATTTCTCTGACATAGGTATGGCCATGGCATAACATTGCGGCAGATCAAACATATCTTTGATGACCTGCTATGTTGAATACTCTTTAAGTGTTTAGAAGATCACAAATGTAGATTAACTTATGATTTGATTTGCGGCCATCGCTTTTATTATTATGATAATACCAGAATGTTGGAAAACTATTTTTTAATTTTTAGTGTATTTTATAAAAGCTTGTGACTTAAAAAAATTTTTTTACCAATTTTCTACTTTCTACTTTTTAGTCCTCAGCTATCTAACCTATTAAATGAAAATATTTGTTCAATAACAGAACAGAAGAGTTTATACTAGATTATAATGAAATCGCTGATCGTGAGTTGTTTGGAAACTCATTTTTCTATTGGGGGAAGGGGAGGGTGGGGTCAAAGGTAGAAATGTATTTTTTGTTTGGGCTGTATTGCCATCGGACCTTTATGCATTACCAAATTTTAAGTCATTTGAAGTAAAGTGTGCCAAAAACACATTTTTTATGGAAGGGGGTGGGGGGTAGGGATGGGAGGATATTTTTTTCTTAATGTTGTATTGTCATGGAACCACTATGTGTGTACCAAATTTCATCCAAATCGGATAATGGGAAGTGTGTCAAAAACGCTTCACAAGATTTGATAGTTAGTTAGACAGAACATGTGAAGCTAAATAAAAGCTTGTAATAAAAATAGGTTGTTAATGCAAGATAACTTTTGCTCTCATAAAGCTCAAGTAGTTTTCAATCGAAGTTAACGCTGAAACTAGAATTTGGCGAGCTTTTCTACTATTCTCACTAGTCTTCCTGCATAGACAAATAATTCTAAAATTGTTACATGGATCACACAAATACCTTAGAGCATAAATACTGGTTCAAAAAATCGAAAATTGAAGGAATCATAGCTTGCTTTGGAAACAATGGCAAATTTAAATTCGTAGACGCACGTAGACACACAGCTGCTGGGTGGGTAGACGCCATATTTGTTGTTTATGTATGTATGTATGTTTTGCGTTTGTCGTGTAAAATTATTGTTGTGGGAAGAATGGGTAATAATTCACGTAAGTGAAATTCCTTATTGAAAAGCCTAAAACTGTACAATATTTTTCCTAAAAACTAAAACTTAAATTATAATTATGTTGAATACTACTATGTCGGTTTAGAACGTTTTTCTACGTTGTCCGACGCCTATTCTCGACCTCCTTCGATCCTGACAATCATTTTGTTAGATTTTTTTGACTCATTGATCTTTGGATTGACTGTTGCCATTCAAGTTTAGGACGCCCTCTTTTTCTGCGCCCTATTGGTTGCCATTCTAGGACCTGCTTTGGTAATCTTTCTTCGTTTATCCGTTGTACATGGCCGTACCATATCAGTTGCCTTTTAGTGATGTCATCCATTATGCTTCCCTCGATTCCCATTTTTTCTTTTATGATGTCATTTCTTATGTGATCTATTCTAGATATTCTCATTGATCTTCTTATTGCATCCATTTCGACACTTTCCATTTTTTTTTGTATTTTTCTGTTACGCGACAAGTCTCTATTCCATACAACAGCGTGCTTTTCACCAGTTTCATATATGTTATTAAATTTTACATTCTTTTTTATCTCTCTGCTCCATAAAATACTGTTGAGACATCCAATAACCTTTTTGGCTTTTACTATTCTTTTTTCCAGTTATTTACAATCTGTTCCTGTCTTATCAAATGTGACACCCAAGTATACGTACTCATTACATGGAGATATTGTTTGTCCATTGTCTAGTTCTAACTCACTGGATTCGTTTCCAATACATAAGTACTGTGTCTTGTCAACGTTTACTGTTAATCCCCACTTTTGGTATTCTTCCATTAACTTTCTCATCATATACTCCATGTCTTCTTTATCATTAGCTACAATTATGTTAAATACAAGAGCTTAATGAACACTAATTTATGCCAATAGAGGCTAGCTGTGACAATATTATTTTTAAATCGTGTGTCATAATTGTGGATGATTAGTCTTCTTTGAAAAACACCTTTTTTTGCTGTAATTATGAATCAATGATAGCGATTCAAATAATATTAGGTCATAAAATGTTAATATTTTTAGTTCCTTAAAGTACTATTTACAGGAAATTGTGTTTGATCATTTTTCAATTAACCTTACTGCCCTTTTTTGTAACAAAAAAATTATATCAGTTAAATAGTTTTCTGTAATGCCCCAAACGGAAATGCAGTACCTAACATGAGATTCAAATAAGGCATGGTAAATCTCAACTGCAGCTTCTTTGTTAAGGGTTTGTCTAGCGGTTTTAATGGCAAACAGACTTAAAGCTAGGTTTTTTACTACATTGTTCTACTGTGGTCTCCAGGGCAGACCGCTATCAATTGTGATTCCCAAAAATTTGTATTCATCTACTGTTTATATCTCCACGATATCTAGATTCAAACTTAATGTTGTGTTGTTTCTGAAAACCATAACCTTAGTTTTGTTTAAATTTAAACATAGCCTATTTGCATCAAACCAATTTTTGATCTGCTTTATATCCTCCTCCATCTCTTTCTCCAGCACCTCCTGTCGCTTAATGACCATGTAATACTTGTGTCAGCAAAAAATGTAAAAACACCTTTAATAGAAAGATGTGAAATATCGTCTAGAAAGAGAAGAAACAGGATTGGACCCAAAACAAATCCTTGAGGCACTCCACATGTTATTGGTGCAAGACACGATGTAACTGTCCCATTTTCATCTTTATCTTGTGCAGCAGTGCCTTATGATCCACGCAATCAAAATCCTTTGCAAGGTCACAAAACACTGTCACTGTCGCGACAAAATATTTATCAAGTTTTAAATACACCGCATTGAGGAAGTTAAAAACAGCATCTTTGGTACCTTTTTTGCTTGAAAGCCGAATTGTTTAGGAGAGGTTAACTTAATTTTTAGCTCACACATATACTATACTATAGTAGTGTGAGCTATGATGATCCTAATTTTTTCGAGAAAAAAAAACTTGCTCCGATTTCAAAAATTTTTATATATCTTTGCGTTTCAGATGATCTTGAAACTTTTTTGTTGCTCTGTCTGTCTGTCTGTCTGTCTGTATGTCTGTCTGTCTGTCTGTCTGTGTGTCTGTATGTCTGTCTGTAACGACCAACGCGCATACCTCAAAAACCGCTTGCCCGATTTTAATGAAATTTGGTACCCAGGCTGGGTTTTGGGTCGAGATGGTCCCATTTAAAAATGAACAAAATCCACCGAACACAAGCCAAATAAAAGGGTGGGGGTAGATTTCAAAAATTAGTGTTTAAGTGGAAATATGGCATGTGTGATATCAAACGAAAGGTAATTGAGCCTGGAGTTAAACAAAATACATTTTAGTTTTAAAAAAAAGGGTGGGGGTAGATTTGAAAAATTAGAGTTTAAGTCAAAACATGGCTTGTGTGGTATCAAACGAAAGGTAATTGAGTCTGGAGTTCAATAAAACATACTTCAGTTTTTAGTTATATTAGCTTTCACGTAGATACACTATAACTATAGTACCCAGTATGAGCTTAGGTGCCCATAGATTGGCAGAGTATTTTTAAATATGATAGTAATCTTGACTTTAAGAGATTGGACAGTAATTTCTCGGATCTTTTTCATCACCTCCTTTAGGTAAACGAATAACTATAGCGGTTTTTTAGACCGTCGGGAAAATATCCTTCTTTGAAAGATTCGTTTATAATATGACTTAAGGCCTTACAGCAATTTTCTGAAAGCCCATCTGGTTGGCAACTACAAGTAGTTCTGTAATTTCTTAGAAATCTATAGTTAGTTCAATATTTTTAAGTTTTTGTTTTTTCTTCTTCCTGATAATTTGTTTACAATATTCCATGTCTCTCGATTATCATTTTTGGCTGTTTCAATTTGAGTTTTATAAAATAACGATTTTGCTGCCAAAAACTACGGTTTGTGGAAAAATGTCCGGGAGAAGTAAGGGAGAGCCAAACCATAGGTAAATACTTGTATTTTTCTTTATAATTTGTTAATAAAGTTAAGGGTAGTTTATAGATGCCATTGAACACTTCATGGTGTCCACAATAAATCTGCACAATTAATTTTAAAAAAACTACAAATTGAATATGCAATTTGAAATTTTTTTACCCGATCCACAAGTTTTTAGAAAGCATGTGCAGTTACCCAAACTCTGTCTGCCCTGAAAAGGAACATTAAGAATTAAAGGGGTCCTGGCTTCAAGCATTCCGTGTAAGAATGCATGGTTGTGCCCTGTATTTATACTCTAAGGTATTTGTAGTTACAATAGAAAAATCCTATTCGACGGCAACTTCAACTTTCATTCAGCAACGCTTAAATACATTCAGCCAGCGTAATCGATTCTGGATTCTCATTGCTTTGAAACAATATAACAGAAGAAGATCCCAATGGTCAAAAATTTAATAAAGACAGCAGAAGTCAGAAATATGAAGCAGTGCGTTAATAACTGTATTTAGATGATTCTTCTTCGCTCGCTCGTTCTCGCTGCTAGAAAGATAAAATTAAATATAACAACTTACCATATGATAAATAAGCGTAACATTCGTAGTAGTTTTACTTGAATCCCTGTCAAAAGTAAAGACGACTGACAAACATTTAATGAATTTTGCTCTTTGGTTATACATCTGTGCAAAGAAGTACCTCTTGTTATTAAATCAAGTAATATTTGGGGTCGGATTTCTTTAGCCACTGTAAATTTTGTTCTACAAAAAAAATATATATTTAGTCCAGTCATTACATAAAGGGTATAATTTAAATGATACATCAAATAAAGTAAGGAGTGATACAAAAGGTCAAAAGTAGATGCATAGTTCACATTTTGGTCAAAAGTTTTTGTTTCCAAGTTATAGCATACGTCAAATTTGATGAAAGGGGTAAAACAGTACAATTTAAAAATTACAAAAATCAAATAATTTTGTGATTCATGATGATTAAATAAATGGATCTATGACAGATCTGAAACCTTCCTAGCTAGCCTATTAGCACACTTCAAGTGAAGCTATTTTAATCAGCCTTGAAAACAGTTTTTTGTAAATATCTCAGAAACTAAAGCTCCTACGAAGTTTTTGGTTATAACACAAATTGAGGAGCAGACTTTCTATATGCATTTTGCCCATGTTTGTTATTTTGGTAAACAAAAAAAAACTGCTATGCGTTTGACAAGAAATTATCCGAAAAGTTTATAATTAAATAATTAAAAACATATGGAGCCATGACGGATCTGATACCTTCTTAGCCCATTTTAACATTTCAAGTGAACTCCACCCTATATCAGCCTTGACAACAGTTTCTTGTAAATATCTCAGAAACCAAAGCCCCAACGAATTATTGAGAAAAATATACTAGATTCCGAAAACCTCATATTGATGCGATGCTCCGTTAAAAAGTTTTTAAGTGTCAAAAACCTGTCATTAGCATTAATTATTTTACCAAAATCTATCAGCTCGTTGGAGTGTCCAACAATATTATTCATGAAAATTTTATGAAAATCGGTTAAGCGGTTTAGGAGCTATCGTTTTACGGACAGAAAAAAAATACACACACAGAGACATATATCACTAGGATATTGCTAGGATAGGTCAAAATACACCCAAATAACACATTTTCGGCGTTATCTCAACAAAAAAATTTTCGTCGAAAACAATACCTTCTCTAGCCATTGCTGTGCGGGCGAGGAAGGTAAAAATGTTCTAATGCGTTCTTCCAAAAAACTACAGGTTAAGGAGAAACAGGGATGACAAAAATTAAGCTTTGCAATAAGTATCAATTTTTTTAAGAATAATTTTTTTTGAATCTATTAAATTTAGAAAAAAATTAAGATATGATTTATACACAAATTAACAATTACACAAGATAGTAATATTAGCACATTCATTTATTTGATTTGTTAAAAAAAAGAGAGGTTTTTTTTGGTTTTAACATTACTAGCCGGCGCAGCTAGGCTAGAGGAGGTATTGTTTCCGATGAATAAGAAAATTGGAGGTAACGCCGGAAATGTGTTACTTAGGTGTAGTTGGACCTATCTAAGCAATCTCGTCGTGACGTCTGTCCGTTTGGGTTTGTATGTGTGTCAGTCCCAGCTCCAGAACCGCTGTACCAATTTTCATAAGATTTTCACAAAAAATAGTGCTCGACACTGTAACGAGCTAAAAATTTTTGTTAAAATCCATGTATGCTAGTGACAGTTTGTCGATAGTTAAAAATTGAAAAAAGGCTAACTTTTTAACGGAGCATCGCATATATTTTTCTCAATAATTCGTTGGGGCTTTCGTTTCCGAGATATTTATAAAAAACTGTTGTCAAGGCTGATATAGGGTGGAGTTCACTTGGAATGTTAAAATGGGCTAAGAAGGTATCAGATCCGTCATGGCTCCATATGTTTTTAATAATTTTAACACCCAATTGCATACTTTTGTTGTAACGCATAATTCCACAACATTTCGATTATCTTTTGTAACTTTTAAGAAAGGTTTAACAAAAAATCGGATTTGTTTTTTTCCTGTATCCAAAAACAAAGAGGTTTGATGCAGAATGTAATAGTATATTTCCTAACAAGTGCAAAAAGTGTCATTTTCCCGCACGCGAAAAATGATTTTTTCTTAATCTGGTGCATCATTTAAATTACGCCCTGTATATTACAGGTTGCAAAAGGTCGGAAAGCTTTGAAACTTGTACGCTTATAAATCTTACCGAATCATTAACTCAATAAAACTAAGACAATTCTTAATTCTCCTAGCAATGACGTAGGACGCATTTTGTGCCATAAAATCATCTTGAAACTCAAAAACGTCCTCGCTTGAAGTCGCGATGTAAAAAAGTTCGGTATCCCCTTCCAGGAGCTTGTTGAACAGCTGGTTCACAGTGTCGCAGAGTTTTTGGAAGTTTTTGGTAAAATTGGCTTTATGGTTAAGGCCTTCTGAGCCTGCACCACCAACCTAAAATGAAGCGGGAGATCTTTTATTCAGCAAGATATCCACCTGTTCCATCAGGCTGTCGATTCAGGGCGGTGTAGGATGTGATCTATCACTTAGTGCGATTAGAAGGGCTTTGTATTATATTGCTACAAATTTTAGTTAAAATTTTATAGTTAGAATTTATTTAGGTTAGGTTTATTAGGTTAGTTTCGCTTATGGTTGTATTATTAGTCTAGGTTTTAGTTGCATTATCTGTGACTCACGCTCGCTTGTATACACGAATGTTCTGGCGCGGACGAGGGAGGGATAGTTCGCGAAAGATCGAAGAGGCTATATTATAAGCGAGCGGACATCGCCTGCTGACGAGTCAGTCAGAGAAAACGAGCTGTAGAAATCGCGAGGTATTAACACGAAGTTAATAATCAGATTTGAGTAGTGAGTAATTAGTGCGTTTAAGTGCCGTTTTTGTACGATATAAATTGATTTTTTTTAGCATGTATCATAGCGATAAATGTTGAAATTTTTTACATGTATAGTAAGAATTCCCTTTAATCTCATAAACAAACATTTGCTTTAATTAAATCGGTAAAACATAAGTTTAAAAATTCTTAATTTAAAAGATAAAAATTATTTTTGAATAGTCCTCGTAAACAAAAATATTGAAATTGGGTAACCTAAGCATGTCGGATCGGTCACTGCTAAGAAAAATAAAAACAAGCCTTCTTAAAAAATATATTTTTTTACGGTTTAAATAGAGTTTTGCTAACAAAAACAATCATTGAGTATGTAGCTAGGACTCTATTTTTTAACAAAAATTGCAACCACTCATTCATTGTAGAACAAAAGTTAATATAGGATCGAAATTTTAACATGTAAATCCCCATGCTAAAAAAATTCACTCTTCATAAAAACATGTCAGGAAGCTGGATAAAAAGGCATACGGTAAAAAGAAATTACTTTAAAGTAATTTTTTGATTAAATCTGAGAAAAAATGCGCCGCGGTTCGGTTTGGTTGGCTATTAATGCTTTTAAATTGGGTTACAATTTTTTTATATAAAATATAAGAAAGCATATTGTTTGTGAATATCACCTATGATTTTTGTGATAATACACAGTTCTGAATAAGCCTAAAATATAACGATTATTGTTAGCCAACTAACGTGTGCTATTGACAAATCAAAAGCTACGCAACATGTAAAAAGACTAAGCCATGTATAAAATAATGTTGGTTCCTTGCGGTAAAAAATAAAAATCCATTAATTTCCTCATATTTTGAAAAATCGACAAGTGTGTGCAACGCCACCGAAACTTAAAAAAACAGATATGACCACAGTAATAAAAAAATTATTTCCCAGGGGACATTGACAATGTGGTTTTGTTGTTTGTTTTTTTTTAATTCGTTAAACAGCAATTTTTCTATAAAACAGTATTTTTATAACAAAAAATTATTCTGAAAAAATTAATAATGCTATGTTTAAAATTATATTTTTCTACACTAATTCAGTCGAAAATGGCATCATTTATAAAACATATCTCTAGACATTTGCCGTGAGTAAATAATAAAAAATCTATACGCCGTTTAGTTTTTACCTGTTGCATATAATGAAAAGCTTCGGCAGCTTTTAGAACCAATTCCTCGTTGTCCTTGTCCAAAAAAATCAGAACAAACTTTTCAACTTTCTGTCGGTGCGAAGTAAACCAACTGGGGTAGTATTTCATACAGGTTGTCAATGTAGACAGTGCAGCTTTACATTCGCAAGTATTTACACGTGAAGTTTCTAGACACGTATCCACGACCTTGGATATGTGTTCTGACACGAATTTTTTGTTGAAATCGGCCTCGTTGTAGGCGTTTTCAATTATTTTAGCTAAAAAAAATATTTTATCATCTTGCGCCTATTTATTATACTTCGTGTTTATTAGGCCAATATTATTCTTTGTTATTGGACATCTGTCAAACTTATACTAAATACAAGATTGTGTATCAGATATGGAAAAAGGACAGCTTGGGAAAATTCACAACTTGTTCATTTGTGAACCAACCTTTTCTAGTCTAGGAACAAATTTATTTATTTATTTAATAGTTATTTTTTTGTCAATTTTGACATTAGACAATTTGAAAATATTCATTTTAAACAAATCTGTAGATTTCCTAACATGAACATATCAAAACCAAAGAGACACATCGTTTTCTTTATACATTTTTAAATTTAAAGTCAAGTCACAGAATCAGAGGCGGATCTAGAGGAGCAGGAAGCCCGCTCCTCCTCTTTACTCCTGCAACATAAAATAGAGCGGCGTAGGGCATAAAAAAGGGGTTCGCCTGCACCAAGGTGATGGTTGGATTGGGATGGATGGATGGATTGGATGGTTGCCAAGGTATATTTTTTGAAACTTGGATGTCTCCTGACTACGAAAATATATATTGGCCTCCCTCCCTCTCGGTCATGCCCCCTCCACCCCTCTTCAACCCTTTAAAATTGGTTCTTCAATATCTCAGTAACCAGCAGTGATAGAACAAAAAGTTTTTCACTGTTGTTTGTGTAGTAATGTCTAGATTATATGATGTATTAACACTCTATTGCATATTTGGAAAACTAAAAAGATATTTTAAAAAAATCTATTTTCAAAAAACCAAATTTTTTAATTTTCTCCATATTGTCGAAACCAAACCAGATATGAAAAAAATTTTTGCGCCGTTTTCGCTCTTTTCAAAAAGGTATATATCTATGGGGTTTTGTGAACGCCAAAAATGGGCATGTTTCCGATATGGTAATCATTAAGATATATGGCAAAATCGAGCCTAGTCTACAATTGAGGTATTTTGTCGCAATTTAGGATGCCTCATAATAATAAAAATCTATCTTGGCCGCCTACCCCTCTAGTCATTCCCCCCCTTACCCCCTTAAATATTTGAATTTAAATCTACCATATCTCGGCAACGGCAAGAGATAGAATTTTTTTTTCACTGTTTTATGTCTATTGACAAGTAGATTGTGCAGTGTATTTGCATTATTTGCATATCTCAAAAACTAAACAAGATATAAAATAACTAATTTTTAAATTTTTTTAAAATTTTATTTTTGCCCATATTTTGTAAACTAAAGTAGATATAAAAAAAACTTTTAAATAAATGGTTTTCTGATGTTTTCGCTCTTTCGAAAAAGATATGTAGGTATAAGTTTTGCCAACGCAACTACTAACATCGCCGTTTGATTGGTGCTAAAACGCAAAAACATATACGTATATGAGTAGGTCAGTAAAATTCAACTTCGACATAAATAATATTGCAGCCTCAAAATACCTAAACTATTACCTTTTCACGTTCTCTTCCTTCCCTACAGACCCACCCCACCATTATCCATGATCATAAAAATTAATAAGCTAGGTAGGTTTGACTTAATATTTAATAGACAAATTTTTTGCTGGTGTTGATTGTCCAAGCAAGGGCTCTACTTGAGGAATCCGGTTTCTGCCGCTCTGACTCTTGAGCATTATAAGATATTCAAGATGGCGGTCGATTAGGGTTTAAAATTTAAAATAAAAACCAAGAATGGGGGCAATCAATAGCTATTTGGGTCCCATTAAACATAGTAAAAACCCCGCATTCGTATTTATTCTTTTACACAGGTTATCTACATACATACCTTGATCAGCGGCTACATCAACTTTACATAATGGCTTTGTCTGCCAAAAGTTCCAAAATCCAATAATTAACCGCAATTTTGACAGTCAAAACACCGCATTGAAAAATTGTCAACGTCATTTAAAAGCAGTTACAATTTTTCTTAAAATTTTATTAAAAGCGCCTACTTTATAACCCAAGCCATTTGAATCCAATATGCCGGGATGCTTGTAACAGTCATATTCTATTAATGGTTTTAATACACTTTAGTAGTACAGCGTGTCCCATTTTCGATGGGATTAAATGGGAAATTTGGTTATTATTAATGATATCGATCTTCTAATTGCACCTTACCGTGCTCTTTTTTTGAGCCCTTAAAAATGGTGTAATCAGATTTTTGCTATACCCCGTAGTTTCGCTAATACAGGGAGTTTTTGAAAAAATTACATTTTTAATAATCCCTTATATCTCGCTCAATTTTTAAGATATTTTTATTCTGTAAAAACCTTTCCATGGCAACTTTTTTAGAAGAAAATTATGATGTTCTCAATTTTTTAAATTATTGTTTAGTTTTTGAGATATGGTATTTATCATAAAAAAATTAAATACCGACCTGGATTTTTTATTAAATATAAATTAAAAATTGCTAGTTAAACGTTAATTTAAAGATTTAAAAAAAAAGTCTACGACAAATTCAAAAAAAATAACGAATTACAAAAAATAATAACTCATTTTTCGTTAATGTTATGAATGTTAAAACTGATATTACTGTTGTTTAAATATTGGGTTTTTGTTGCTTGAATAAAGCAGTCAAACATATCACATTTTTCAAAATCGGGATATGGTCGATTTGTAGCCTTTTTAGAATAATTTTGAGTGAACCATTCCACGCTTTTGTTTTTCCATATTGAAGTAAACTTCATGAGTTGCTGTGCTTCCATCAAAGAATTACTATGATATTACTTTTGTAATTTTTAACGTTTTTTACTTTATTTAGAGTATTTTTAATTAACATTTCAAAACAAACTAAGAATCGTTCGATTAGTCATCCTTTTCAATTTTAATTTATATTTATGTTGGCAATTTCCAGGTTCGGACTAATTTTTTTAAAATATTATCATTATTTTGCTCTAAAAAAGTTGCCATTAAAAGGTTTTTACAGAATAAAAATATCTTGCAAAATAAGCAAGATACAAGGAATTATTAAAAATGCAATTTTTTCAAAAACTCCCTGCAGTAGCGAAACCACGGGGTATAACAAAAAATCTGATTACACCATTTTTAAGGACTCAAAAAAAGAACACGGTAAGGTGCAATCAGAAAATCGATATCTTTAATAACAACCGAGTTCCCCATTTAATCCCATCGAAAATGGGACACGCTGTACATATAAGTAGGTAAAAAATAACATACCAACGGCCCTTAACTTAGCCTCTCTAAGATAGTCGTCAGAGTACTTAACTAGGCAATGACTAGTCCAAAGTATGGCATTTTTAGCTATCGAGTCGGTGGAACAGTTGTCCAATATCAACATCAGATAGTCCAATCCTTCCTTTCTAAAAAAGTAAATAAACGGTTATAGGCCACAGTATACGGCCCCCTTTTTTAACACATTCATCACCAGGGCGGACACCGATGTCTGCTGCATGGTCGGTTTATGGCGCCAGGGCGGACACCGGTGTCCGCCAGATTTGGGGGTTAATATTTCCTTGAAAATGTTTAAGTTTTCAAATATTTTATCAAGTATTCTTTTTGGAGCTCTCAGATGGCCTACTGACCGTGGTTTTTTGAAACAGAGTTTTTCTTTAATTTTAAAGACGTGTCAGCTATTGTGTTCGCTGTGGTGTATAAATTTTGTTTCAAGCACTCTAATTTATGTAATAATAAGCATAAAAAGACGTTTGCCGTCTGATCCGCTTTGCTTGTAAACTTGTTACGACGTGTCCGCTGAGATATTGGTGTCCGCTATTGCCTGCCAACACATTAAATGCCTTTTTGACTAATCGCGCCAGAAAAAATATGAATTTCTCAATAACGGATGTTGTTATACATTGTTTGAGAGCTATTTATTTATTATTATTAAAAAACGCTACAAAAATATCCCACTAATTTTTTTCTTATACAGTCGGGGACTTTTTAAATTTCCGTTTTGTTTTTTCTGTCAAAATTAATCAATTAAAAAATATGAAAAAATAAATTTTAAAATATGTATGCATACAGACAAAGGTAAGGTTCACAACTTTTTTGTTTTGGTTCAAACTACTTTTCCGAATTTCAAATAGGATTTTTTTTTTTTTTTTTCCAGGGCGGCAAAGTTTCTACCTCCTGATGACGTCATCTTGGTACAACCGGTACGTACATATTAATATAAATTGAAATATCTCCATTACGTACGGTAATTCTCAAAAAATTGTTTCAAAACTGGCCGCAGAATATGTTTTCGAAAAAAGCGTTTTGATAAATATTGATCTTTGAAAAAAATATTTCTCGAAAAGGTTGGTTTAAAAAAAATGTTTTTGAAAAAAAGTTCTCAAAAACTTTGTTATCGGAAACAATGTTTTTCGAAAAATAGCTTTTTAAAGTAGATATGTAACTCTTAAATGCAGAATTTTGTAGAACGCGGAACCCTTGCAAAACAACGTCCAATCAAAAGACTTCCTATTTGTTTAAAAAAAAAAATTGTTGTTTTTACTTATGTAAGTGGAACCTAAACGTTTATTTATATTATCGTGGTCGGTAGCCTGATTAAATGTCAAAATGGCTGTAACTTCTTCAACATTAAGTGAAACATTTTTTGATAGGTATATTGTCTATATTTTAGAACAAAATTGCTTTTGCTTGTGTTTTATTTTAAGTCGGTAAAATATCTAAAAATTTACTCAGAAGCAAACTAAGTGAAACATTTTTTGATATATATATGTGCTAAAATTTTTCCTTTATCTGAATTTTTTTAAGATTTTTTGAGGTAGGGCATTTTATTTAAAGGGGGTTGGTTCTTTGCATAATAGGGGAAACGGGTGCAAAATGAGGTACGGGGGTAATATGGGCTACCGCAGATGTAGCTAAACTGTTCTATCCTTGATTGGCCATACTTCTGAGCCATATGTAATAATACTTTTTACAATGGTGTTATATAAAAGCTTTTTGTTATGTTTTGATATACTTTGGTCTTAAATTATTCCATTTAATAAAGTTATTGCTTTTCTTCCTTGTACGTTTCGATCTTTTATAGCTTTGTCTAGTGTTCCGTCAGCTGTAATTTTTAGACCTAAGTATTTATACTCATCACAGGACTGAATTCGCTGCCCGGTATTTAAGATTAGATCCTGTATCATTCCACCGATACACATATACTCTGTCTTATTGAGATTAACCTCTGGTCCCCACTTATTGTACTCTTCTATTAGTGTTCGTGTCATATATTCGAGGTCGTCATAATCCTGAGCCACTACTATCTGATTATCGGCGCAACATAAAGTATACAAGGTGGTTTCGTCCAACGGAATTCCCATGTTTTGGCATTTTCTCTTCCATTGTTTAAGGACTTGTTCCAGGTATATCTTGAAGAGCGTAGGCGAGATACAGCAACCTTGTTTAAGACCTTTATTTACTTAAAAGCCTTTGGTTAGTTCTGCTTTTATTTTAACTTTTGCCTTACTAATGCGGTATAACTCTTTGATGGCCTTAATTAGTTGTGCGCTTATGTTTCTGTTTTCCAACGCTTTCCAAAGTAGCTTTAGTGGTATACTATCATATGCCTTCTGCAAATCGACGTAAAGCAGATGCAGCTCCGCTCTACCAGTCTCAAGCCTGGGGTCCCATAGCACTAACGGGAAAGGAGGAGAGGGGGAGTAACAACCTAGTAAAAAACTAGATACGTGACCAAAATGTTTCCCATAAGTACGACTTTTTGCCCACGAAGTGGCGTAACCGTATACAGCAGATTTTTTAATTTTTGCTCACTTGAGAAATTCATTAAATGCTAGTTACGTCGGTACGTGAGATAGGGGACGACATATCGTCGACTTCTTCACGTAGTGGCGTAACTGATATTATTTAAATTTTACCGGAGAGCCAAAAAAACCATAATCGTACCTATAAAAAAAACTTACTGTAGCTGCGGAAAATATTTTAATGTTAGCCAATATATTATTTATTATTTTATATATTTATTTACGTGAAAGAATATATAAACTTAAATTTATAGCCAGAAAAAAAGAGTAAATCCAAATTGTTTCATTTTTCAGATACGCCAATTCGTGAGAACACCGACAATATGCATATTATTTCCATATCGTACGTATTATTTCAATATCCACCTTACTGAGGGCCCACAAAGGACCCCGCAGTTTTTTTGTGTCAGTCCGGCCCATGATAGCTCCAGAACCGCTGAATAAATTTTTATGAAACATAGTATTCCATACTTTTATGTGAAAGAAGTTTGATCAAACTCCATTAATGCTAATTACAGTTTTTTTATGGTTAAAAAATTGAAAAAATTGTAACTAGAACATGTTTTTCTCAATAATTCGTGTTATACCCAGAAACCTCGTTAGGGCTTTCGTTTCTGAGATATTTACAAAAGCTGTTTTCAAGGCTGATATAGTATAGTGGAGTTCACTTGGAGTGTGCTAATGAGGTAGGAACATATCAGATCTGTCATGGATCCAATTATTTTAATACGGTAATACAGGTGGGCTAAACAAATGTACAGTCGGGGACTTTTTAAATTGCCGCCCTGGAAAATAAAAAAAATTCCTATTTGAAATTCAGAAAAGTAGTTTGAACCAAAACAAAAAAATTGAAAACCTTACCTCTGTCTGTATACATACATATTTAAAAATATTTTTTTTTTGATTTCTGTAATTGATTAATTTTGACAGAAAAAAAATAGAACGGCAATTTAAAAAGTCTCCGACTGTACAAAATGGTTTGAAAATTTAGGAGTCACATGACCACTTTATTTAAAAGCCAAAAAGAGTATGAAAAAAAGTCAAATTATGTTTTTCTTTTACTGGAAGTATTAAAGCCCTAGAAAAACTACGATGCTGTAAATTTGAAAAAAAATCCAAAAAAAGTTAATTATCCTAAAAATGTTTGTAGAAGTGTGAATTCACACACCATTATTTGAATTTGAGTCCTAATTTAACTTATTTTGCCTTTAATTTGCTCCCCTTTGCTCCCCTGTCCTCCGTTTGGCAGCTCGAAATCGGTGTTAACCTAATAATGGTCAAGTAAACACAAGGTTCAGATTTGTTCCTGATCAATTGACCAGATGTCCTCACGTTTTTCAAAAAAAAATTAAGTTTTGAAAATAGTATGTATTCAAAATTTGTACAACATAGCAGTATATCAGCCGAGATATCAGTTTTATAAAAACCGAAATAAAAACCTATAGATATTTTATCTATAGTCATAACAAACACAGGTGAGGATATCACGATCAGAATAAACCAAGACAAAATAGACAATAGACAAGTAGAGGAATATATATACCACAGACAAATTATTAAACTAAAAAAGGAAAACCAAACGGCTGAAAACACGAGACAAGTACGATTGGCCTGGGCAGCATTTGGTAAATTAAGCTACATACTAAAAATAAAAAATATCCTCAGTACCTCAAAACGAAAGTGTATAATCAATGTATCTTCCCTGTACTTATCTATGGATCCCAGACCTGGACACTTACAAAATCAAACATGGATAAGGTAACAAAAGCCCAAAGATCAATGGAAAGACAAATGTTAAATGTTAAGCTAACAGAGGAATGAATGGATAAGAAACAAAACAAAAGTAAGGGATGTCAGAGAAGTAGCAAAATGAAAATGGAAATTTGCCAGTCATATCAGACAGAAAGACGATCGATGGAACAAGTGTATTGTAAACTGGAGACCTTCGGAAAATAAAAGAAGTAGAGGAAGACCCCAAATGATATGGGCGGACGATTTGAAGAGACATGCAGGAGCTAGATGGATGAACATGGCGACAGACAGAGAAGAATGGATGATATTGGGGGAGGGCTATGTCCAAAGAAGGGTAGATAGATACAGATTTTATCTATAGCCGCCAGTAGCAATAACAACCTGTCTAGTTAGCCTTTTATACAATTTTGGTTTTAATTAATTTAAATACGGATTCAAAATGTATTAGGTCGAAACTAAATTCAAATTTATTGCTTCTTATTTAGGTAGAACTATAAATATTAGGGACTTTTTGGAATAGAACCTGACTTTATTTTAGAGTCGGCTTTATTCTGACAGATTTACAAAGAAAACTGACAGCTAACATCTCAAAATTGACATACCAAAATCGAATTTAAAAATAAAGTCGCTAACTTTCATTTAATAAACAGACACTAATAAATCCGGTTCTTAACACATTAACTGCCACAATGTATTGGAACAATCGTTTTCTTACGGCCGCTACATTTTTATCGTTTTTTTGAGTTGATGTTATTGTGATTATACACAACTCATAGTAAATTCGGAGATTCGTAGGCAAAAAGCTGGTTTTTTAGCTGAGATTCCACGTTGGGTACTCACGGCCATAATGCATTGAAAAACGCATATAAGGAATGCTTTTTTGATTCTCACAAAGTATCAAAATAATTTTTTTATGATATGTACTGTTTTGTCTAAAGTAAGCTGGCTTTTTTCCATTTTTTCTGTAAAGGAAGTTCTTTTTAGAAATAAAGTACCATTTAATCTTTGACTTTTTTGATCAAAATATATTGCTCAAGTTTCTCACGAGAATACTATGTATTCTGGCCGAGTGTACCCATAACTGGTAGAAAACTTAACGGCCAAGCACATACTTTCACTCATCAGGCCACCGTTTTCGTTATCCATAGTAAAATAAATGGACTGAGAAACAAATGTGGCTAATCGTCGCGAAAATTTGTTGCATATACAAGAGACCCCAGTGTGGAGTCTCACGGCCTCAACTGAAAATATTGGTGTGTCCCCACGCTGGGTACACATGGCAGTTAACGTGTTAAATACACAAAGGCCGAATTTTGAAAGAAAGCAGCTGCTTTTTATATGTAAATCTGTCACAATACTGCCGATTTTAAAATAAGATCAGGTTTTATTCCAATAACTATCTATTGGCCGCCAAAAAGCCTTTTTCTTCAAGGTTACTAGTCACTCATTTAAGTTACTCAAAATGACGTCACGGTTACTCGGAGTAACCGCTGTATGACGTCAGACAGTCAGCTGTGGATGACATTTCCAATTGTTTGTTTTTGTTTTAACCAGCAATTTCCAAAATGCAGAAAATAATTCATTGTTTCCGCCAATGCATGCCCCCCCCCCCCGATTCAAAAAACGTATCACGGGCCATGGATTTGCACCAGTTTTAAATGCAGCGTTACCTGGTGCGTTTTTTGAATCGGGGTGGAAACAGAGTGCTCCTTTGGTATTCTGTGGTAAGGCCGCAGTACCACAGAACACCAAAGCCAGTACATTTTAAGACTAGTTGCCGTTGAATTGATATAGTATCAACTTCAAGAGATGTGCTTCATTTTCTACTGTTACCAAACATAATTCGTTGTTAATATATATATTAAAATCAAACATTTTGAAAAAAAAAACAAAAAAAACGATCTTAACCTCAAAATATTTCAGCAACCACGTCTGCTACACTGGTTACACTGTGTGGTTACTCGTGACGTCATAGTTAGTGTTACTCAGCGAAGAAAAACAGAAAACGAGTAACGAGGTTACCTGGTAACTTGTAGTTACTGCGAGGAAAAAGGCTTAAAAAGTGTGGACCAAACCCTTTCTCCGCCGCTTCGTATAAATATACATAATACATTTTATCCATGACACCCTGTATCAAAAATTACCTGTTCTTGGCTTGACTCAAAAGTCTGTTGATGTTGCTGACAATAATTTTTTCGTTTTCCTCATGATTCAAATTAAGATTAAGGATTCTTCCAAGTGAAGCTTTAGCACTCTGTTCTCTGTGTACAAAGATGTCTTCTACTTGCGATGTGGTTAAAGCCATGGCCTTCTTTCTGTTACAACAAAAGAAAATGTTTGTTAAAATCTATCGTAGTTTATGAAATAAGGAGAAAAATAAAAGCTATGTGCCCCAACTGTTAGTTTGCGCCACATAAAATGCATACGCCGATTTAACGTCGTAAAGTTTCGGCTTAACATTTCAATATCCTTATTAATCAAAGATTATATTATTTGAAAAAAACATGACATAAACGGTTCTTGTTGTTTGTCAAAGTTTTCCAAAATGCCTTCACATATTTCTGAATTTATTAAAGCTATGGCCAAATTAGATGCCGGTTGGTCAGTGCGTCGAGTAGCCGCTCACTATGGACGAAACACGTCGACGATTGTGCGAATCAAAAGAAAACATGAAGAAGAGGGAAATGTTCGGCGAAATTAAGGTATAGTCCTTGCCATAGGCAGATACACTTTTGTGACATTTCCAAGCTCTTTATTTATCATAACAAGGGAAAAACAACAATAAGCTCTGAAAAATGGCATGTCTTTGAGTTATTGCATCTGTGCGTTTGTTTTGTCAACCTACAGTCAACATCTTCTTATCCAGAGACTATGACAGTTTTATATTTAATTTTGTATCAACATGACATATTTACTTTTTAATATATTTCTGGTTAGGAAATATAAATATAATATTTAAATATAAATATATTTCATGTCAAAGTCACAAAAGTGTAACTGCGTATGGCACAAGCCAGTATAGTATACTATACTGGCTTGATCATCAGCAGGCTCCAAGAAGATCAGCAACTAATAGAATTTTTAGAAGAACATCTTTTATGCAACGCCTGTGAAGCAAGAATTGCCTCTAATTTTCCTGGTTTACTTCAAATATCTAGGTAAGTAATGTTTTTTCTAAAATGTTTTACATAGGTGCAAATAAGTTTTAAAAAAATATTATGATTTAGATACCTACACAGAATTGCTGGTTTAAATAACTAAATAATTAACTAACCTATGTGAAGCTCACCTTCGTGACTCCAAATATTCACGGAAGATAGAATATTTCATGGAGGAAAAGCAAAAAGGACTGGCAATAAATAGGCTTCGAGAATCCAGAGAAATATAATGAAGAGAAACATAAAGAGCGTTTAAGATATCACGCTAGAAAAGAATCTGGGAAAATTAAATTGGCTTAAGACATGTCAGAGAGAAAAAAGGATAAAAAGAAAAGAGTGGAGGGAGAAAAGTAAAATGTGGTATGATAAACATAAAGAACTTAAACTGCTAAAACAAACTCAGGAACAACCTTCTACTTCAACTCTGATGAATACAAGTTATGGCAGATTAGAAAACTAGGGAAGTCATAAAACACAAGGAATAACAAGCAAAATTAAAAATTGAAGAAAGTTGAAAGATTGCATTAAAAAACTGAAGATTAAACTTCATAACGTAAAGAATGAGAGAAGTCGACGCTTTATGAAATTGAATAGGTTAGAAGAAAGTTTAGAGAGTCTAGACAAGCAAAAGGTTCTCCCAATGAGATAGTAGCTCAAATTACAGAAGGGCAGAATATTTCAGAAGAAGTTAAAAATAAAGTCCTTTTTTCAGAAGTAATAACAAAACAGCTGTCAAATAATTACAGAACATTACAGAAAAAAGACACAATAAATTTTTTTGGGGAGTGTATGTACAAAAAAATGCATAGTTGCCATGTAAGACATGAAAAAGAGAATAACCCAATTTTTGGAAAAGGATGAATCTAGTAGACTCTGTCCAGGCAAAAAAGATTTTATTAAAAAAAGGGTATAAGAAAACAAAGGGTAGTTTGCTGTTTTCTTATACCCTTTTTTTAAATAAAATCTTTTTTACCTGGGCAGAGTCTACTAGATTCATCTTTTTCCAAAAGTACTGGTTGCTCATGGTGGAGAGATTCACAATCTGCAAGATTTTATAAAAGTACAAGATGAAATCAAAGGTGTTTCACTTATTCCAGAAGAAATAGAAGAATCTGAGATTATATTATATTATATTATATTATATTATATATTTTTAGATGAAATTGGACGATCACTTAATATGGCGCATGAAATGATATTCAGTAGTTCTGATGAAGTGCCCTTAGTCGAAATGTAAAGAAAAAGAGATCTATTAATTGACAGTGATGATAGCAGCTCAGACAAAGAACCAATAACCAACCTTCTTAAACAATCTTCATTTAGCTATAAAAATATCTACACTTGCTCAGATGAAGAACCACATACTCAAATTTCTAAAAATGTCGAAAATAAAGAAAACAAGCTTTCAAAGAGTGTAAAAAAAATGAGTTTGTGGTGGTCAAATTATTATGGAAAAAACAGTTTAAGCACTATGTTGGTATGGAGCAAGTAAAAGATTCAGAAGTTTAAAAAAAAAATTCTAACACTGAAAAATTCATGATACAAGATGATAATTCTTTAGTTGCCAAAAATAATGTTGTATGTGTACTTTCAACACCGATTAATAGTAGGGAGCAGAATACATTGATGGCTGATCTTTCTAAATTTAGGAATTTAAATTAGTTTTTTTAAAGTTTTTTGGTTGTAGTTTGTTTCTTTTTATTATAAGCCCAATTTCTTTAAATAAAAGTTTCTACTGATAATCTAAACTGTTATTTTCTCACCTACGTGAAAGACACATATCTACTGTGAAGACCAATTTTTTTAAATCTCTGTTATTTCTTAAAGTATTAAAATTAGTGAACAGCCACTTGTTATGCCCGCAGTAAGAAAAACGATAAATGCAATGGACTGTATAATCTAATTAATGAAAGCGCGAGCAAACATAAATATATTGATATGAATTACGAAATAATTAATAAGGTCCATAGGTTAATTGTTGGAACCACACAACGGTAATCAGATACAAATGCACTCACCAGTTTGCAGCCAAATTCTCCACTTCTAAGGGGCCCCTGATTGGATCTAATGATGTCACCACGTAGCTGAAGGGCTGAAGTTTCTAGTTCTATACTTCAGTACACAAAAATCGAGCACTTTCAGGTGTAGATATTTGAAATAGTTGGAGAACGAAATTAACACGCCATTTTCTCGAGGCGGTCGACAAGGATCTCTCTGGTTGTTGGTGCGCATGTCCAAATACGCGAAATGCGCTCTGTCCTTCATACAATTGTGTGGTTTTAAAAATATATAAACAACCGCGAAATTTAGCGGGAGCTAACATAACTGCCCTCCAAAACACACAATTTTAGACTCAACCAGACAGATATAGATATAAGAAAAAGAATTGACCGATAAATATAAATGAATGAAAACAGATAAGTATCGTAAGTTTATTTTGAGATAACGAAATCCCGAAAAAGGCAAAACAAACAAACAAAAATTCAAAAAAAAAATAAAAATAAAAAAAAACCTATTGTAATACCCGGTAAAACGTAGAAAATTAAAATTACTTTTAATTTGGCAAGAGGCACAGTTTAACAACTGGCCGCTTATAAACACCGGTAACCGTTTGTACCGTCGCAACACGCACCTGACCGTCCCCGCCGGGATGCAGTTCGATGACTCGACCGACCGGCCATTTCAAAGGTGATTGAATGTGATCACTTGTTATGATAACCAAATCAATTAATTTGATATTTGGGGATGAATCAGTCCACTTGTGTCGCTGTTGTAGCGTATGCAAATACTCTATAGAATACCGTTTCCAAAAATCATTATGTAGTTTTTGGATTAGTTGCCATCTCGAGAGCCGATTTAGGGGAACCTTGGATAAATCTGACTCCGGAATTTCTGAGTTAAGGGGTTCAAGTGTCAAAAAATGCCCAGGGGTAAGAGGTTGAAGATCGTGTGGGTCTGAAGAGGCAGGAGATAAAGGGCGACTATTAAGTACGGCTTCTATGCGACAGGTAAGGGTGGACATCTCCATGATAGACAACTTCTGGTCGCCGACAACTCGAACAAAGTGAGTTTTAAAACTTTTGACGCCAGCTTCTGCCAGGCCATTGAAATGTGGACTGAGAGGAGGTCCCAGATGCCAACAAATAGAAAGTCTGGTGGCAGCACTTCTTGCGTAATCAAGTAATTGGTTACGAAACCCTATAAAATTACTGCCTTGATCTGACCAGCACTGCGTCACGCTTCCGCGTCTGGAAATGAATCGATAGAATGCACCTACGAACCCTTCGGTGGACAGTTCCATGGTTAATTCCAAATGCACGCAATGTGTGGCCGTACAGACAAACACACAGACATACGATTTGAAAGCTTTACAACCACGGTAACGATGAGGAATCACAAAGAAAGGTCCACAAAAGTCGATAGCTACACTCGAAAAAGGTTTAAGTTGATTGATTCGATGAGCGGGAAGTGAACTTATTATGGGCGGTCTATAGGGTTTAGGGTTGACTCTAAAACACTGCAAGCACTTGGATATGGTTCTTTGAATTGCCCGTCTAGCAGATAATATCCAAAATTGCTGTAAAAGCAGATTATGTAATGTTTTAAACCCAGGATGAAGGTATTGTCGATGAGCGGACTCGATAAGAAGAGTAGTTAAACGATGGTTACTCGAAAGTAAGACGGGGTGTTTTGCAGAATAAGACAAAAGGTCAGATTTTTGTAATCTGCCACCGACTCTAATGATATTATTTTCATCAAGAAAAGGTGAAAGTTTTCGTAAAGGTTTCGGTATTGGTTTATCCTTAGATAACGCGGAAAAAAGCTCAGAAAAACAAGAACCTTGAACGCGTTTGATAAGAAGGTATAACACTTTGCATCTCACCGGTGGTAGGAAAAACAATATTCTCAAAAATAACTTTTTGGTCCGGCGGCTTAGTGGGTTTTTGATAGGAATGGTTTTGAAAAAAGTTAACTATTCGAAGGACATAACAAATGATACGTTGAATTTTTTATATAGATGAATATTTGATAAGAAGCTGATCTAAGAAGTTGACATCAATTATCGCATTGCAACAGACCTTTGGCTTTTCCTCCAGATTAATATCTCCGAAATCAATCGGCATTTTTGATTTATGAAAATCGGACCATTCGTTTTCGGGAGACCACAAAAACGACGGTGCGTTCCATCACATGTCATGTGACATGAGCTGTGAAGGGGTGGCCCCTCGTGACGCAATATCGGCTGCATTTAAAGCAGAAGGAATGTAGCGCCATGAGTTTGAAGGAATGATTTCTTGGATTCTACTGACTCGATTTCCAACAAAGGTTTGCCAGCGATTAGGAGGGGATGAAAGCCAGTGCAATACGACTTGCGAATCGCAGAAAGTAACGATATTTGTAAAAGTTATTTTTCCTTCATAGCTAGATAAAACGAAGTCAATTAATTCGCTTAAAAGAAATGCGCCTAGGAGTTCTAGCCTAGCCAAAGTTTGTGACTTTATAGGCGCGACCCTAGATTTTGCAGATATGAGAGAAACAGATATATTATTCTCCTCCTCTACACGAAAATATACGACGCCCGCGTAGCCTCGAATTGAAGCGTCACAGAAGCCGATGATTTGACAGGTATTGGTTTTTGACAGTTTGATTTGTCGGGGTAATTGAAAATTGGAAAGAAGCGGGAATTCAGAACGAAGTTTGTTCCAAGAGTCAATGATAGAAGAATCTGGTTCTTCGTCCCAGCCTATTTTTGATATCCACAAATAAATTTTGCTTGTAGCAACAAGGGACAAAGAAAACCTAAGGGATCGAAGATTGTTCCTATGATAGATAAAATAGCACGTTTGGTTGGGGGTTTTTCCTTCATTCGGCATTGATAAGAAAAAATGTCGTTTTTTGGATGCCATTGAAGTCCTAAAACTTTGATAAAGTGGGGTTCCTCCTTGTCGAAAGAGAGAGGCATTTGACGATCGGACTCTGGCAATGTTGCCAATAACTCGGGACAATTGCTTGCCCATTTTTTAAGTTCAAATCCTCCCGACTTCAACAAATCATTGAGTTCTGTTTGAAGGGAGAGAGCTTCAGAAAGCGAAGGGCTAGTTCCCAAGATATCGTCGATATAGATTGACGTTTTTAGAACAGTACTCGCCATAGGAAAACGTTCCTTTTCTCTCTCTGCCAGCTCATTTAAGGTACGCATGGCTAGAAAAGGTGAGCATGTCATGCCAAAAGTGACAGTAGAAAGTTCCCACACTGAAAGTGGGTCATGTGGGGAAAACCTCCACAATATCCTTTGATAAGGACGGTGATAAGGATTGATAAGGACTTGACGGAACATCTGTTTGATATCAGCAATAGGATTAAGACGAAACGTAAGGAGTAAAGAAGCAATATCCTTTTGAAGTTTCGGTCCAGATAACAATGTGTCATTGAGACTAATATTTTTTGGGGTGACTGCCGAACAATCCCAGACTACCCTTAATTTTGTACTTAAGCTTTCCGGCTTTAGTACGCAATGATGTGCTAAAAAACACGATACGTCGACCTTTGGTTGACTAGATAAAACTAAACTCATATGATTAGAATCGATATAGTCTTGCATGAAACTTGAATAGGCAGTGTACAGATCAGGATTTTTGATTAATCTATTTTCTAGAAGTAAAAATCTACGATAAGCTTGCGGAAAAGTATTTCCTAGGTCAGGGTTTATTTTATCTTTAAACGGAAGATCTACCATGAATCTACCGCTCAGTTGCCGTACTACACTAGCAGTAAAAATTGATTCTGCTTGTTTTTCTTCCTTTGATAAGATTTGTTTTTTAGGCAAATGTTCGATTTCCCAAAACCTAGGGAGAATGACCTCTAAAGGAGGTGAATGACTCGTTAAAAAACAACTGGTTCGTTCCGTAAGACTACCTACTTCGTCAACTTTACCCATGACGACCCAGCCAAAGATAGTTTCAAGGGCTGAAGGCTGCCCTACCTGTCCAAGAACCCTGCCCTCCTTGAATATCTGTGCGAATAGCTCGCAACCAATAACAAGGTCCACAGGTCTAGATTTGAAATAAGATGGGTCGGCAACTTTAAGGTTTTCCAAGTGTTTCCACTGATTATCGTTCAAAGTGAATGTAGGCATATTGGAACATAGTTGTGGAACAACAATTGCTTCAAAATTAAGTAACGGAGTGACTTGTCCTTGTGGCCTAATGTGACATTGAACGAGCCCTTTGGAAGTAAAAGAAGACATCTGATTTAATCCGAATATTTCAGTGGTGTAACTTCGCCTAGGAAGATTAAGACGCTGAATACACTTTTCACTGATGAATCCTGTCTGTGATCCAGAATCAAGCAGTGCCCTTACAGGTTGAAAATTTCCGCAACCGTCCATAACATCTATTATGGCGGTGCATAAAAGAAAGGTACCTGAAGGTCCTGAGGTATTTAATGACACATGAAGATTATTGACAGGGGGTGTGTGAATGACAGGACTAGTATCTTGGCTTCCAGACTCTTGATTAGTTTCTAAGATATGAGTTAAAGTGTGGTGCCTTTTACTATTGCAAGTCCTGCATGAATATTTGGATTTGCACGTATCTACACCATGCAAGGGATGAAAACACGCTAGACATAATTTTTTCTGCTTGACGAAAGATAGGCGATCGATAGGTGAGAGATCAAGAAATGTTTGACATTTCGAAAGCACGTGACCTTGATTACACCGGAAACATTTTATTCCCGTACTTGAATTAGTTGAGGTGCCAGCCAGTCCTATAAAAGGCGAATTACATGATTTATAGGTAGGCTTTTGCCCAAACTGATTTCGCATAGAATTTGAATTTTGATAGGTAGGCTTTTGCCCAGACTGATTTTGCATAGAATTTGATTTTTGATAGATAGGCACCTTTTTGGGTGCTGTTGATTGAGGAAGTGATTCCAAAACTTTACATCTTTTTTCTAGAAATTGAAAAAGTGACTGAAAAGTGGGAATTTCGGTATTAGTATTGGCGTGACTCATTTCGAAATTTGAACGCGTTGGAATATCCAATTTTTCTAATAAAATGAAAAAAATAATAAAGTCCCAACTGTCAACGTCAAAGCTAAGTGATTTTAAAATTTCTAGGGATTCAGAAAAGGTGTCAATTAAATTACGCAATTCTTTAGCTGACTCGTTTTTTAAGGTGGAGTTCATAATTGAGCTTAAAGCATCATTTGCGAGGTCTCGCTTGTTTTGATATCTATTGACTAATTTGTCGTAAGCAATTTTATAATTTTGATCAGATAAGCTAATCCCTGATATCAATTTTAAAGGCTCATCCTCGAGATATGAAAAAAAATATTGAAGTTTTCGAACGTTACTGAGACTTTGATTTTGATCTATAATGTTATTAAAAAGATCGAAAAAGCTTGGCCATAATTTTTTATCACCTCGAAATATGGGAATACCTAACTCTTTGAGTTTTGGAGTTTCGTTTTGTCGAACATATGATCCCGAAAAGGATGGGGCCTCAACCGGAAATATTTTAGAGTAAACCCCCTTACACGCATAAAAATATTTACGAGCTTCTGAAAGGATCGCGTCCTGCGTTTTAAACTCCTCGTCGTCCGCGTCGTCTATCAACATAATGACGTCATTATGTGCCAGCATGCATTTATCGAAGGTTTCATCCAAATCGGAATACCTCACTTGAAACTCGTTTCTCGCTCTTTCATCCGATGCCGCAGTTTGTGAAAACACATAACACTCGGTTATCGCAGATAAAAAACCCTTGCGTTTTTGCGCGGCTTTTTTGACAGACATGATTTTACCTTTGAAATGACGAAATTGTCGGTAAATATACAATTAACGCTAAATTAATGCTTCTGAAGTAGAAAAATGACGAATTGTCGAAAATATGCACTAATTTATCGCAATTAATGAAAATTGTTTTAAATATCGAAATGATATGGAACACCTAACACATAAATGAGAAATGTTGTTGTTTGTTTTGTTTTGATTCCTTCGCTTTATTTATACCACGCGGTACGCGAAAACAGGTACTGCGCCGACACCTTTCTCTAGTTTCAATACGATGCGAAAAATTCAAGGCCGTCTTGTTTTTCGACGTGAAAGTAGTGGCCGACCTATTAATACCGTCGTATGGATTTAATTTAAAATAATTCGGCTCGCAAGGAACACTTATGTTATGCCTGCAGTAAGAAAAACGATAAATGCAATGGACTGTATAATCTAATTAATGAAAGCGCGAGCAAACATAAATATATATATGAATTACGAAATAATTAATAAGGTCCATAGGTTAATTGTTGGAACCACACAACGGTAATCAGATACAAATGCACTCATCAGTTTGCAGCCAAATTCTCCACTTCTAAGGGGCCCCTGATTGGATCTAATGATGTCACCACATAGCTGAAGGGCTGAAGTTTCTAGTTCTATGCTTCAGTACACAAAAATGGAGCACTTGCAGGAGTAGATATTTGAAATAGTTGGAGAACGAAATTAACACGCCATTTTCTCGAGGCGGTCGACAAGGATATCTCTGGTTGTTGGTGCGCATCTCCAAATACGCGAAATGCGCTCTGTCCTTCATACAATTGTGTGGTTTTAAAAATATATAAACAACCGCGAAATTTAGCGGGAGCTAACACCACTTACAGCATGTTAATAATAGAGCTATTGGCTTTCCCTAATTTAAAGTAAAAATAAAAGAACAAAAATTAAAAAACTAATTATTGTGTTTGGGGGACATCTCAGGAGAATCACCCATAAGTATATAAAACTAAAAAATTTGTGAGTTAGGTCTTTGCTAACTTTAATGTCTCTAGAATTACACAGAAAGAAGTTTTTTATTTTTTAAACATGACAAAAAGGCAGTAAATGATTTTGTATCGAAAACAACCCAAACATGTAAACTGAGAACTGAACTGAAGTTTTTAAATGATCACTTGTTCTTTGATAGTTGGTACAGGACCAGATTTAAATACAATTTTAGGTAGTTTCTCCACTTTTGGCCAACACTGTATGTACATACCTCGTTATTTTAAAAAGGATGTTTTACCTAAATCACAGACAGGGGCTCAATAAAAATGGCTCCTGATCACACATAAAAAAAAAAAGATTTAAAACCAGAAAATAAGACACAAAAAATTTGGCAGCACACAGGCACCCTAAGCTCAAGCAGCGCCTCTGCTCTCCAGTAGCATCTGCAAATTAGGATTTTGTAGAAAAGCCATTTTAATTATAGGAAAAATTATAGATCTTAGAAATATTTTTTTAAATACAGCACTCTTTGAAAAAAAATGTGTAGTTAGTTTATTTATTTATTTATTGATTATTAATAAACACTTATAGCAATTGAAAATATACAATATAAATAGAACATAAATAGGTAATTTCTTACAGCTAAAATGTTATTTATATCAGTCAAGTATTTTTACTAAGTAAGATTTTAAAATTTAAAAGAAATAAAAAGGACAGTCATACAAAACAACATAATTATAAAATAGTAAAACAAAACAGCATCACATTTTTTGATAGGTATTACATTTTTTTTATCACATTCTTTATTTTACTTAGAGGCATAGCAAACAAATCAAACTGGAGATTATTTTTCCAGTCTGAAATTGTTCACCATCCTGAGATTCCGAGCAGGTACATTGAAATTAATAAGTGAAAGAAGTTCAGGACAAACTATTTCATTTTAAATTATTTTGCATATTAAAAGTTGGTCATTATTTATGTGTCTCGATAGTTAGTCTAATTTTATTGAAAATAAAATGTATTTTAAACTCTAAACTGGGGTTTATGTTTATGTCATATCTAGCAATGTTTGTTTTTTTTTGGGTAGGATTAAAAACAAATTTTACAGTGGAGTGTAAGCCTGTACCTGATAAAACTATGTGTTCCTGGATTATTTTTTTAGAAGGTAGGTATAGTTAGTTTTGTTAGGAATGAAACATGAATGCTTGTTTGTTTTTCAATTTTACAATGAATTGGTTAGCATGAGGGGTAAGACACTCTCCAAAATTTGTACACCTATTTCTAAAATACTTATTTTTGCTATTTCAAAGTATTTCAATGTAATTCAAAGTATTTTAAACAAAATTTGTACACCTATTTTAGGAGTGTCCCATCCCTCAGGTTAGCAATGGCTTTTTGTATCATGCCCGAGGGGTGATCAGCACAACCAAATTTGTACACGATCCTACAGGACTTTAATAAATTTTTGGTCCTGTAGTGTCCTGTACAAGTCCTATATAGTCCTGCCTGTGGGGTCCTGTATAGTCCTGCCTGTGGGGTCCTGTATAGTCCTGTTGCTGAAAAGGCACCCATAAAAAAATTTGTGACCAAAAAAAAAAGGTCATCACATCCTAACTTTTGTTTTTCTTAGAGAGCCGATTTGCCTTTGCCGGTCTTAGTACATCATCATGTTTAGGGCACCCCTTAGATGCCAGTACCCTCAGGGTCCTGTATAGGTAGTCCTGTGGGTTCCTGTGGAAGTCCTGTATAGTCGTGTGGGGTCCTGTAGAAAAATTTGTACACCTACTGTGGGCAGCTGATCACCCCTCAATCATGCCTAGAATTAATCAGCAAAAGTTTACAAATATAACTACATAATTAAGCAAATAGTTATTGGTATAATAAGTTTGGACTTATGATATAGAAAAAGTAGTGTATGTATCAACATTAACAATTAAATGTTGTATTTTTATATACATGTTTGTAAGTGGAAATAGCATAATTTCCTATTAAAGATTTATTTGAAGTTCAAACACTCCAAGGGCATTGCTTCAATGCTTCTATAGTTCGATGAAGACTTCCTAAGAGTCCACCCCAGTATCCCAGGTGTCCTAGTAAAAAGCAGTTATAAAATGAGGCTGTGCTTACCTAAATTTAAAAATTATTTGTATGGATTTACGATTCACAAAAACAAAATCCGTTTTGAAAATGCCGAAATAGTGAGGTTAAAGAAACATGGAATAAATAGCTGGTTTGTTGCGTCAAGAACCGGCAACGTAGCGAACCTCACCACCTGACTTTCTTGGGTCTAATTATTTTGCGGACCCGAATTTTACTTACCAACGTTTTTATATAGAAGCTGCGTTCGTTTATTTGATCACGGAGTAGAGCGAGCAGAACTTGAGCGGCAATCACGGTCATTAAATCGGACTGTGAGCTGCGATCAGCTTATCATCGAGCAAACAGACCCTAAAATAATAAACGAACGGTTTTAGGAGCGTCTGAAGCTTATACATGACCAAACTTTTTGTTTTTTTAACATAAACCTCCCCCGAATTAGGATACAGATCTAAAAAGAAGAATTGAAGACCAGATCTCAAGTGGCTGAAGCCAGATTACCTTGAGGTCTACCTAACAATACTGGCGAATTGTTCCAATTAGGAACAAAGTTAAAAACAAAAAAGACGAGACAAGACATAAACCTCGTTGGTTTGAAGCGTGTTTTAATTTTTCCATCAACGTGAAAATAGCTGAAAGAGTTTTTCCCTTGTTCTGGAGAAGAAAAATATTTCTAGAAATGGAGTGCAAAAAAATTATTTTTTTTCGGAAGAAGTGGTTCCTATATTTAGTTCTAAACAGTTTTAGACACATTTTCGGTGAGTTTGGAGAACGTGAAAGAACTAACCAAAAAGGTACTTTCTATCGAGTTGTGTCCGCTATTTTTTCTACAGGCACTGTTGAACTATACTAATTTTTGTAAAAATTGGTCTTTAATTTTGCACAAATGAAATAAAACTGCTTTTCCACACATATGCAGAAAAGTATGGTTACAGTTAACGTCATTAAACATTTTTCCATACATTTATTTATTTAGTGGATACTTTACAAACACCACTTATGGTAATTACATTACATGTCCACACATAATGTGCGGAAATATTTTGCACATGGATGAAATTTAGCGTTTTCTGAGGATGCAAATTGTGTGAAATCCATTATTTTCATATGTGGTCATTTTTTAAGACGCTTAAAATAAGTTTTCTTTTTCAGATATTTTATAAATTTGACAAAGGAGCATGCACACCTTAAATGGGATTTTAAAAAATCCACGATTTTGATGAAATTTTAGTATGTTGTAGATCTTAATGTTTTGATCCAAAGATCTCTGGGCTCAAAACGATCCTATGACTGGTTTCCGAGATCTAGTGGCGGGTATACGAATAAATTGAAATTCTTTTATAAAACTTAAATTTTAATACAAAAAAGTAATAAAAATATTTGACTCTTATATTTACTACAGCATTTCATTAACATCGTAGATTTTTTTAAATCCCATTTAAGGTGTGCATGCTCATTTTACAGTTGAAAAATTAAAACTGATAACATTTTTTTTCCATAGTCCCTAGAATTAGACTACAAAAATCAGCTAGACCACCAGTGACGTGAAAAATTCGATATATATATATATATATATATATATATATATATATATATATATATATATATATATATATACATGGTGTCCAATGACTTAGGGGCCATAGTGCAGCAGATGATAGAGGATGTTATTTCCGGAAAAATTTTTTTATATAACATGGGGATCAACACACATCTGTTTTTAAGATATAGCAGAATTGTTTTTTTTTATCAATGTGTAGCATACCGTTAGAATAGTAATCAACTAGAAAAGTTTTTAAAAGAAAATGAAGTTCTCAAGTGTCGATACTTTTTAAAATTTTTAATTTTGAAATTGATTTTCTTTCACAAAATCACTAATGTTCTTCAATAAAAAACCTCGTATGTCCCTTTGGTACATAAATTTTAACAAATCTCTTAATTAGTTGAAGTAGCATAAGATTACAGAATTATAAAAAAAAATGGTGCTTTTCCAGACATTAATAAAAAGCTTACGAGGGTTTAAAAGTGGGAGTTTGGGTAACTTAAGAAAAAAATTAAAAAATTCATATCTCTAGCCGTGACTCTAAGGACCCAAGTTCCAAGGTTGAAAAGGTAGCAAATGACCCCAACAATATCCCAAAAAACTTTGACGGTTCATCTGCCGAACACCCTGTATATATATATATATATATATATATATATATATATATACCGTGGAATGACGGTTCATGCATATTTGATTTTTTTTAAATAAAGCAGGTTTTGAGATTGTTTTTACTTGTAAAACATTTTTTTTATGTTAATTTTTTAGAGCCGCTTCATTAGCTCACACAAAAATGAAATTTAAAGCAGAAGCGAATGTGTTCGTTTCTGCGTTTAAAGTAATCGGATTACCTACATTTATTTGTTTATATTCGGCACTCGGCAGACTCTTAAAACCCAATATAGTTATTTACATGTGTTTACAAAAATTACAACATCAAAAAATGATCTTTTTGTAGTGTAATTTTGTTTTAAAAAGATTAACGTTGGTATTTTTGGATTCTAAATAAACTTTATTGTAAAAAATAATTAAAAAATCAAAAAAAAAATTACAATGCAAACAAATAAACAAAGGCCATGACAAACAGAGATGACAAAAGCCATTTTCAAGCGAATAACTAGTAATTACCTCTGGTTATCCCTTGGTTGACATTTTAATTCAGCTGTTTAGGCCCTTAGCCTATTACAGAAACACCGCTTGAATACCTTTTTTTATAACCGGTTATTGTTTGTTGTTGCTTTTTGCGATTTTTTAAAGGAGATTATGGGGCAAATTTTTTGGCCAAATCTTTGTCATAATAGAAATAGAAGCGGAACGCGTCGAAATTTTGCGGGGTGGTTTCTTAAAGCATTTTTAACACGTATCTTAGCAGATTTTCGCTGATTCTACTTTAAAAAAAAAAAGTTATGGCTGTGTTATAGAAAACTGTTGCGAAATTGTTTCGTTTTTTTTATTTTTTGGAAATATTGAAAAGAAAATCAAAAATCTAACAAGATACGTTTGAGAATTTAAAAAATAACTTTTATATGAACAGAAAAATTATTTCAATTGGTTTTTTATAGACGATATCTATTAGGAAATATAAAATTGTGGTCAATTTTATATTTGCTGCAGGGCACCAAATCAGACAAGAGTCATCAACCTCCTGACTGAAGCGCCACCCTCATTTACAGGGAGCTAGTCCAATCGATTAAGAAAATTTATTTAAGATCACGTGACCCGGATTTTTAGATTATTTTCAGTTCTTTTGAAAAAATAAAATATTGTTTAATATAAGTTAAAGGCTTATAAGTAGGTATTTAACCCCACAGAATTTTTTCTATTTGCAAAAAGTTTTTTTGAGGGCCACTGGCTATGACCTACCAAACAAAATCACGGAATTATGAACCGATTCATAAGATAGTTTGTGATAATAGTAATTTACCTAACAAGCGTGGAAGATGCACTAAACATACGCATTAGGTATGTAGGTACAATAATTTTTCTATAAGGTTGTGGAAACAAAAATAAAGCACAGCAATACAAATAACTCATTTATTATATTTAATTTACAATGATTGCCGAAAACTATACTTCTTATCCTAACAGCATCTTTTGATCAGTAGATGTTCGTTTTCATATGGATCAAAGATATCTGAAAGTCCTTAATATCTTTGTTCTGGATGTATTTGGTCACAGTAAAAAACATTTTTTTCTATTTTTATTTATAATAAGATGAAACGACACCCCCTGGTTTTTGGCGAAAAATTTGGCTTTGTTATTTACTCTGTTGCTATTGGAAAACTAGCCCACTTGTGTTTTTTGACAAAAATTAACGTCAATGCCAAACGCAGAATGTGTTGTTTGTTTGTACTGATTGTCAAAATATTTGATTAAATATGACATCTAGTCTAACCTAATTTATAATTACGACTGTCATCTATTGTCATCTTTGAAAGTTCCACAATTTTAGAACCAATTCAGTGTCCCTATGACTCTAATATGTAGTGCCACCTTTTGACTGATATTTAAATATTTTTGCCTTCCTGTCTTTTGCTTAAAAAATTGCCTTAATCGAATTTGTCCCCTTAAAGGGTGAATAATAATCTTGTCATTATTGAATTTGAGTTCTTCTGGACCGACTCTCAAATACTAGCGTATTTGATTCCAAATGGGCATAATTCGGAAAAAAAACTTAAATAAAATAAACAGTGGTTAGAGGAGTACAATGTTACTGTTTTTTCTATTGATATTTCGTGTATCAAAGTATAAATTGAAAAAATTAGAGGAAACCAAGGATTGATGAAGCCGAAAACATTTTGGCAAGACAATATATAGGAGGCCATCTCTTTGTATAATTTTCCCTAATAATTGAGGCATATATCATAAATTCCTCTCATTGCAGAAATTCATTCAAAAAGAAACAAAACAAATGATTGTGAGGTTAGAAAACCTAATAACCTTCCTCGAAAGTGTGGTAATTATCGGTAATAAATGATGACGTACAAAGGGCTCATTCGTGCCGTCACTCTTCAAGGAGTGGTATTTACCAAGGCCGCTTGAACGACTATGGTAAATACTAGTAATTACTAGTTATTCGCTTGAAAACGGCTAAACTCAAATACATGTAAAAAATAAATGTTGACATGCGGTACATGGTGGGTAATTTGAATTCATTAAATAAGGAATGCTAAATCTTAAAGATTGTAACGTTTTCATCATCTTGCATCCTTACAAAAGTTTCGTGGAATATCGGGATGGTGTCTGAGAATATTTAACTGAAATTTCGCGCAAATCTGTAGTGTCATTTTAAAAATATCATAAAAAACGTCTGGCTTCCCATAAGACCTAATTTTTTCAGGGCCGTAGCCACGGTGGATAGAATAGACCGGTGTTCGGATCTTATATTTATATATGTCGAATTTTCCACGTCACTGGTGGTCCAGCTGATTTTTGTAAACAAAAGTTAGATCTGATATGAACAACGGAACAACTAATATTTTTTAAATTTCTTGAAAACTAAGGCAATTTTCGGACTGTTTTCTAGTACATCCGTATACAATGTAATTTTCTCGACGTATTGTCGTTATTTTTTTACCCTGCTTTATTTTTTATTACACTAAACTTAAACTACAAGTCAAACTGAATGTGATCGTTTAGTATTAAAGGTGAACCGAGGACTATTGGGTAGTAAACAAAGATGTATGTCAGCGGATGATTTTTGAAACTAAAACGAACACATTATTTTCTTCGAATTTTAATTTTTGTGTAAAGAGAAATGAAGTGGGCTAAAAAAAATAACGACTGGTATGTCTGAAAAATATTATTTTATAAGAATATACTAAAAAATAGTGGGAAAGTTGCCTTAGTTTTCAAAAAATTCAAAAAATATTAGTTGTTCATATCATATCTAACTTTTGTTTATAAAAATCAGCTGGACCACCAGTGACGAGAAAATTCGACACATTATATTTAAAAGATCCAAACACCGTTCTATTCTATCCACCGTGGGCCGTAGCCTGTATTTTTTTGTTGGCCTCGGTAGGACATCTCTTTAATGAACAATAAATATATTTCGAATTTTTTGAAAACCAAGGCAATTTTCCAACAGTTTTTTTAGTATAGCCTTCTAAAAGAAAATTTTTTACATGTATTTTCATTATATTTTTTTAATCCGCTTTATTTTTCTTTACACAAAACTTAACATAGAAGTCAAACCAAGCATGATCGTTTAGTAGTTTAGTTTAGTAGTTTAGTTTGGTAGTTTAGTTTAGTAGTTTAGTTTAGTAGTTTAGTTTAGTGGTAAACCAAGGACTTGGGCAGTAAACAAACGGTGTAGCTTAGCGGATTACTTTCGTTGCTAAAACGAACACATTATTTCCTTCGTAGTTTTATTTTTGTGTAAGTAAAAATAAAGTGGGCTAAGAAAAATGAACCATTCTATAAGTAGAAAATTTCCTTTTGTAAAGATATATTAAAATTGGAATATTGCCTTTGTTTTCAAAAAATTCGAAAAATATTTATTGTTCATTAAAGAGATAACCTACCTAACTTTTGTTTACGATAATCAGCTGGCCCACCAGAGACGTAAAATTATGACTAAACTCCATATCATAATTTTTGAGATAACTTTTTGAGAGTTATCAGCTGTTTACCATAATACCATAACAAATGTAGTACTTAAAAACCCTGAAAGCCAACAAATAATCATTGATCCAAGAAAAACGGCAGAAATATTCGCCAGTCAATTCGAATCCGTTTTCACCAAGGAATCATTGCACAACTTTCCGGCACTGCCAAACGAAACACGAAACTTAAACCTAATAAATAAAAAAACTATAATGCCTGAAGAAGTGTACAAGGTGCTGAAAGAACTTAAAACCTACTCAAGTCCAGGACCTGACGGAATTCCTGCGGTTTTCCTAAAAAGATGCGCGGAATCTCTAACTCCACTTTTAGTTACATTGTTCAGTAGCTCAATAACGGAAGGAATCTTACCAAAAATATGGACCGAAGCAATCATAATTCCCATCTTTAAAAATGGAGATAAGTATAATCCTGCAAACTATCGACCAGTGAGCCTGACTTGCACACTTTGCAAAGTTTTAGAAAAAATCCTTGTAAAAGATATTACCGAATTTTTATTACAGAATCATGTTATTCCATCTTCGCAGCATGGGTTTTTACCAAAAAGATCAACCACTACCAATCTTTTAAACTGCGTAAATAACTGGACAAAGGAGGTCGACGAAGGAAACCCGGTAGACATAATTTACCTAGACTTCCAAAAAGCATTTGATACCGTCCCTCACGAAAGACTTCTTTACAAACTAGACCACTATGGGATTAGAGGCTCCTACCACCAGTGGACCGAGTCATTTCTAAAAAATAGAGAATTTACAGTGAGAGTTAATGGAACATGCTCAGATCCACACAACGTAACCAGTGGCGTGCCTCAAGGGTCGATTTTGGCTTCAATTTTCTTTTTAGTATATATATCTGATTTAGCAAACAGCATAAAAAGTAACCTAGAGTCCTTTGCAGACGACAAAAAACTTTTCTGTAACCCTCTGACACAAATACAGCTGTTTAATCAAGATCTATGTACTATTGAACAGTGGACTGATACATGGCAACTAAAATTAGGAAAGAAGAACCCAATGATTAACTACGAAATAAATAAATATAAATTAAACAGTGTAAACCAACAAAAAGATTTGGGTGTATACATAAGCCAAGATCTCAAATGGGAAACACACATAGGTCAAATAGTAAAAAAAGCCAATCAACTTGTGTATTTAACAAAAATAGCCTTTGAAAACCATTCTGTCCAAATGATTAGGAAAATATACACCACCTACATAAGACCCAAACTTGAGTATGCTCATGCAGTTTGCAACCCCTACTACTGCAAGGATATAGAACTTTTAGAGCGTGTACAGAGAAGAATAACACGAATTCCCTCCAAAACACACAACCTTCCATATGAAACCAGACTACAAAGATTTAACTTAACAACTTTAAAGGAAAGAAGGGAACGAGGTAATTTAATAGAAACATATAAAATTATAAATGGACACTACTCTCCTAAATTACACATGGAAAACATTTTCCAACTAAATCCAAATCAAAATCTTAGAGGACACAACCAAAAACTAAAAAAAGAAAAATCATCTCTGGCAGCAAGAAAAAACTTCCTTTGCAACCGCGTAGTTTATCAATGGAACTCATTAAATCAAGAAACTATAAGTGCCCCAAATAAAAACATATTTAAATATAGACTAGACAAAATATTATCCACTACCAATAACATCTTAGTGCACTATTTCTAAAGATAATACTAAAACACTTAAAAACTTAAAAACAAAAATCAACAAATAAAACAGTGATACAATAGACTCATCGGTGTTAAACCGCTTTCTATTGTCAATGAAATAATAATAAAATAATAAATAGCACAAAACTGAATGCAGACGCTCTCTTGCTAAAACAAAAATATAATATGGATAATTAAATAAATAAATAAAAATAATTCAAAATAAATAAAAGTGGATAAATCAAACTAATTAGCCAACCTTTATTGTTTAGAACCTTATTTTTCCTAAATAATTTTACCTTTTTAATGTGTAATTGTCTGCGTCAGAATGAATGTGCAAGAATAAATGCGAAAGAATGAATGTGAAATCCCTCTATTCTATCCAAAACCCAGTAAAATTATAAATCTAAAAATTAAGTAATGGTAAGGTAGAATATATGAAGATCAAGAGAGGACTGGCTGAGAACAACAGAAGAAGGGAAAGGAGAAGAATAAACTATCAAATCAACCAATCAACAACTGGATAGAAGAGAAAAGGAGACAGATGAAGGAAGGAGAACAAAACAAACAAATAAAAAACAACAAAAAAATCCGGATTCCAGGTGACCTACGAGTCAGACTATCTTGGAATCCAAAAGAGGAGTGCTGGAAATTGCATTACAAAAGGCAGAGCCAAAAATCTAAAATAGATAGATAGATAGATAGACATAACAAATAGCACAGGCCAATGAAAAAAAGTTGTAAAAAGTTGTCTCAAAAATAATGATATGAACTGTATATTTTTAAGATCCGTAGACCGGTCTATTCTAGGGACCGTGTAACCACGGTCTCTAGAATAGACCGTGAAAGTAACCAGGTTCCGCCAGGGCTATCAAGGTTCGGCTTCAAATTTGCGCAAAAAAGCACCTATTTTTTTGCACATTTTTGTTTTGTTGGCTCTTTAAAATAAACGTCACATTTTTTTGACATTTATCTAAAAAATTCCTGCAACAGTGGTTGAAATAATTTTTTCTTTTTTTATTGTGTATTTCAGTTATTTACATCTTAAAAAGTCTTCTGTAGAGGTTGCAGGTGAAAAAACACTACGAAAAAGCTTGCAGAAACGACTGTTTTCATGAATAAACTGGAATCCTTTCCTGCAGAACTTCTGAAGGTTTCAGGTAAATATTTCTAAGAACATGGTTTTTCCTAAAAATTAATAATTTGTCAGGCTTTGAGGTACACAACCCTAGGTTTTAATTTAAAGTTCATTTTATGTGTAGAAAAGTAGGTAGGTATATATGTTCGGGTACTTATATGGTTATCTAACAGATTGGGTTGGCTTAGTTGTGTTTAGTCTATCTTGCCCATTAATGCAAGTGGTGGATTGGTCTCAGTTTGCGTATACCAACACACAGATATTCTCACTTTTATAGAGTAATTCAAAAAATAGCTAACATTTTGGACTTGCAGACATCAACCCTAGTCTTTATTGTAGGGGGTGGTGCTATAGTCTAAGTACAAATGTTAAACCAAAATGGCTGGCATCCTTGTAGAATTGTATTACCCTCAAATTAACAAGCCTGATCCTTCTTTGAAATACAACACTGTCTGTCAAAGGCTGACATTTCCATAATTTTCTTGTCAGCCTATATTTTTTTGTTTTCAAAATAGTCAAAATTTTATATCTGTCAGCCTGCAAAACTGTTGCCATTCAAAGTAGGATCAGGCTTGATATATTAAGGGGGCTGTGCAATCACAAATTGATCCATTATCTACTTAAATGCAGTGTAAAAGTTTAGCAGTGTTACCTTTTACTTTAAGCAAAAATATGAAATCATAAAAAATACCAAAAAAAACAAGGGGTGAACAGGTAACCCCCAAAATGTGTACACTGATTGTGAAAATCCACAATCTTTTGCTAAGATTGTGAGGGATTGTGGTAAGATTCTGAGGGATTGTGGAGGACTGTGCAGCAGCGTAGCATGCCTGAAGGGGCGAGGGATGCCGACAGCCCATCAAAAATTCTTGCAGCAAAACAAAAAAAAAAAGGTCATCATGTCTATAGTTTCCTTTGCCGCCCTCTTAATTTACTGTTACCGGCCCTGCTACTTAATAACGATTAGGGTGCTTCAGGCACAAATGGGGCGCCATGCCAGTACCCTCAGGGCAGGAGGGAGATGAACCCCCTGCGCCCCCCCCCACTCTGTGCCACTGGGACTGTGGTAAGATTGTGAAAGATTGGGAGGGATTGTGAAGGATTGTGGTAAGATTGTGGGTGATTGGGAGGGATTGTGTAAAGATTGTGAAGGATTGTGAACAGATTGTGAGAAATGTGTACACCGATTGTGAGAGCTGTTCACCCCTCGAAAAAAAATTAGTAGGTATTTTTTCTTTAATTTTGTCTTTTTTTAAATATTTTTATGCCTTCATTTAGGCTGATACATCACAATGATTAAAATAATTTAGTTATTTTTTGTCTAAAATGTATGTTTTGTGTAATTTTTCAAGAAAATCATAATAAAAACATTTCATGTAGAAAAAGCCAAGTATGCAAAAGTGGCATTTTATAAAAAGAATTGAGATAAGGGTAAAGCCAAGTTCTCCAATACAAATTTTAAAATGAAAGGTTCTTACTAGTGTGGAAATGTTTTTTTAATCTCTGTTATTCCAGCCAAACTTCTTTATGTTCAATTTAGCACTAATGAGTCTAAGAGTTATTTGCAGCCGTAATAGCCAAGTTTAGAAAAACATTTCCAAACTAGTAAGAACCTTTCATTTTGAGATTTGTACATTGAAGAACTTGGCTTTACATTTATATCACTTCTTTTTACAGAATCCCACTCTTGTGTACTTGGCTTTTCTGACATGAAATGTTTTGGTTATGATTTCACTCCTTTTTTAAAGGATTTGGATAGTATTTAAGTTTTAAAGTAGGTAAAAAAATATGCTGAATATTGTTCAAAACTTTTGCAATGCCTTATTAAAAATTTTGAGGTTTTTTTTATATTTTCCTATGGTTTTATCATAGTTCCTAGCAGCCTTCTAAAGCTCAGCTCTCTAGTGTTCCTGGAAGTATGCAATGTTAATTTTACATAACTTTACATTTATAGGGGAGGAAAGTAAATTAAAATTTTGGTGTTTTTAAATTTTTGCCTATAGTTTTATCGTAGTTCCGATCAGTTTTCCAAAGCTCAGCTCTCTAGCATTTTTAAAAGTGGAGAATGTTACTTTTACATAACTTTACATTTATAGGAGAGGGAAGTTAATTAAAACCAGGGTTCAAAAATATCATGATATTTATATAAATATCATATCACATGATATATAGTAGTATGTGTTAGGCAAAACTTCAAAGAGCATTATTCTTGTGAAACCCAAGTAACTCAAGGTTCATTCCCTCAGGGATCTATATTAGGCCCCATCCTCTTCCTGATGTATGTGAACAGCTTGTCGGCTCTGCTGGATGCTGATTTGATGTCCCAGTATGCTGAAGACACTGGAGCTATTTCATCTGCTGAATCGGTGTCTGGACTGTCGGGGGGATGTTCACATACAGCAGGAAGAATGAAAACCTGGTGTGAGGAAAACCATCTAAAAATGAATGTTGATAAAACCAATTTAATTACATTTCACAAAACTGGAACCGCTGACACATCCTTATATGTTTCTCTGAATGAAAAATCAATACCAGAAATTGATGAATCCAAATTTCTTGGTGTTATCCTTGACCCTAACTTGAACTGGGCTCATCCAATTAAACACACTGCCGCCAAAATCAGTAGCCATTGTGCAGCTATAAGAAGATTACGCGACGTTCTTAAACTAAATACACTAAAAGCATTTTACTTTGCATCAGTGCAATCTTTAATTCTTTACAGCATAATGTTTTGGGGAGCTGCTTCCAGCGCAAAGAGAGTTTTTGTAGCTCAAAAAAGAGCAATCTGTTGCATGTGTAAGTTGCATCCAAGATCCTCATGTAGACCAATTTTCAAAAAACTAAAAATTTTAACAGCACCTTCACTATATTTTAAATCACTAGTTTTATTTGTAAAAAAGCACCAATTCTTATTTGAAATCAATAGTGATAATGCATCGGAAACTGCTATGATTACAAGAGGGAGGCAGGACCTTACTATTCCTTCACATATTTCTACCTTCTTTGAAAGAGGCCCATATTACAGGGCTGTAAAGGCATACAGAATGTTGCCTAAAGAGTTAGGAATATAGACAGTGTGGAGCATTTTAAAACTGAGGTACATAATTTTTTACTAGAAAAACAGTACTACTCATTTGACTTCCTCATGTGATTTACATTAAAATTTGTATTATTAGATTAGTATTTACTAAGTGTTTATCTTAAGGATCTCAGGATCCATTAAATTTGATGTTGCTTTTGCATTCATTGTAATGATCTGTTGGCAATAAAATGTTTGTATTGTATTGTATTATATCGGATAGATATCTGACATATATCATTATCAAACTGAATGCTTTGGTTTTGGCATATTAAATAAAAATCACTACTTCTTAATAAATCAAAAGTACACACAGATGGAAAACACAGTAACTGCTCTAACCTGGGAAAATAGAAAACAAAAGAAATCGTCTCGTCGGGGATCTACCAGATGTGAAACAGGGGATTCCCAGTCAGCGCGATGTTTAATTACATATACCTTCAAAAAACAATTAAAATGTAGTCAAGATGCTTATACTTTTGTACAGGGGCGTACTGACAAATTTTCTGATATTTAGAATGGTAGAAAACATTTTTAGTTTAATAAGTAAAATTATTGAATATCGGATATATATATATATATATATATATATATATATATATATATATATCGTGATATATATCATGATATATATCACTTGATATATTATCCGCGGAACCCTGATTGAAATTTTGGGTTTTTTAATTTTCTTTTATGGTTTTATTATAGTTCCTATTGGCCTTCCAAAGCTCAGGTCTCTAGTGTTTCTGGAAGTGGGCAATGTTACTTTTACATAACTTTACATTTATAGGGAAGGAAAGCAAATTAAAATTTTGGGGTTTTTAATTTTTTTTCCTACAGTTTTATCATATTTCCTATCAGTCTGCCAAAGCCCAGCTCTCTAGCACCTCTGGAAGTAGGCAATGTTACTTTTACATAACTTTGCATGTATGGGGGAGGGGAGTGAATTAGAATTTTGGGGTTTTTTGATTTCTTCCAAGGGTTTGGTCACAATTTCTAACAGTGTACCAAATTTCAGCTTTGTAGCATATCTGGAAGTACAGTAGAATTTTGATGATCTATACATGAGTGAGTGAGTCAGTGAGTGGCAATTTCGACGTTTTTTGTAATTTCGTAACTACTTTACTACATTATCGAAGTCCATGAAACTTGAAGGGATTGTTAACTCTATAAAGATCTACAACTGTGCAAAGTTAAAGTTTTGTAGCTCATTTCAAAGTAAAGTTTTAGATAGGTCCAATATGGGCTGAAATTTTTCAAGAAAAGATGGCAGTTTCCGCGCGAACTTGGTGGGGCACTGCCATGCCCCAGATTTTTCTACTATTTTTCCATGTATTTTTATTGTTATTATTTTTTTTCAATAAGAATTTATCATTTCTCCTTCTTAAAATTCATTGCTTATATCGAGGTTTATATATTAAAAAAATATAAGTATATATTTTTTTGAAAAAATTAAAAAATACTTTTTTAAGAAATTGAAAAAGACCTAGAAAAAGCAATTGATGATTCATATGTGAGTGGGCATTGCAGCCCTTTCACATATGAATCATCAATTTTTTTTTAAATGAAGAATTTAGAAAAAACAATACTTATCCTTATTAAACATTTTGACATATACAACATTGTGTTTTTGTTACTTTTTGGCTCTTGTGCCTCAGCTATAGTTGCAATTGGTTCTCTGGGTCTTGTCCATTTACAGAGGATATATGATATATGTGTAGATTCATTTATGTAGTTGATTCCTGTGCTATTCAAAATTAACGAATTCTAGCCAAATAAGATTTCTGGCTGAGTAGCGGAAACTGGGAATGGTTGATACCGAGGGGTGATCAGCTGAACCAAATTTGTACACCATCCTACAGGACTTTAATAAATTTTTGGTCCTGTACATGTCCTGTATAGTCCTGTATAGCCCTGCCTGTGGGGTCCTGTATAGTCCTGTGGCTGAAAAGGCGCCTCGAAAAAAATTCGTGACCAAAAAAAGAAGGTCACATCACATCTTTACTCTCGTTTTTTTAGAGAGCCGATTTGCCTTTGCCGGCCTTCATACTTAATCATGCTTAGGGCACCCCTTAGGCGCCAGTACCCTCGGGGTCCTGTATAGTCCTGTGGAGTCCTGTAGAGTCATGTGGGGTACTGCGGAGTCCTGTATAGTCTTGTGGGGTCCTGTGGAGTCCTGTAGAAGTCTTGTATAGTCCTGTGGGGTCCTGTAAAAAAAAATGGTGTTTTGCTAACTTTATATAAATCGTGAAAAACGGATCAGCAGCTGTTTCAGTTGTAATAGATTTTTAACACATTTTTACTTGTCCCAGCCATCATATTGAATTTTTATTAAAAATTTCTAACTTATGTATGCACATTGTGGATATCAAGAAAATGACCTATCAATCACAAATTTACCACTTTTTACCTGTCAAAGTAAAGTTGAATTTTTAAAAAAAGCCTTACCTGCTCTTTGATACGAAAAAAACAATAGAACAAAAACATGTGGTGGAAAAAACATTTTACATATTTTACCTGTCATCATAAAAATCTTATCAGTAGTTATTTAGTTATGGTGGTAAAAATTAATACATACAACAACCCAAACTTATAACCTCTATTTTTGCTTTACATAGTCTGGGAAAGCATTGTTTCCAACATCTCCAATGATATGAACCTTATTACCAGTCTACACTGATGTCATTCAAATAACAAAACAAAATAATTTTAATTTTGGGTTGATTAAATCAGCGATAAAATAATGTTAAGGGTTCACAACGACAAATTAAAACTCGCAATTGTTGAAAACGATACGTCAATTTATTTCGACAAATTATGTACAAAAACACGCACTTAAACTTAGTAATAACTTGCTAATAATTCACTACTATAATCGGTCTATTAACTTCGTGTTAATCTCACGACCACACAGCACGGTATCTGTGACTGACTGCCTGGTGCGCGACCCCGGCCCTATATATAGGATCGTCCGTCTCTCTCGAACTTTCCGGCAGCCTTCGACGTCCGGAAAGTTCCTGCACTACCACGACCGCAAGCCACAGACAACGCAACTAAAACCTAGACTAAGAATACAACCTTAAGATAAATCGACCTAATACTACACTAAACCTAAATAAATTCCAATTATAAAATTTAAATAACTTAAATTTGTAACACTATCCTCCTCTTCAGGTTTGATCGTCTCGATCAACATTTCCCAGGTAAGGTTTTAGTCTGTCTAGATGAACAACTTTCATCTTGGACTTCGGGCTTCTCTGGATTCGGTAGACTACATCATTAATTCTCTTAACAACTTTATAAGGCCCTTCCCATGGTGGTGTCAACTTAGGTGATCTTCCTTTCTTGCGTTGAGGATTGTATAGCCAGACTTGATCATTCTCTTTGAACCCTGAAGAGTTTGCTTTCAGGTCATATCTCGCTTTCATGCGGTCACTGGCTATTTCTATTCGCTCTCTAACCACTTCATGGATATCATGCAGCTTTTGCCTTAAACGTTCGACATAGTCATTAACCTCTAAGTGTGCTTCTTCAGGTGAACCAAACATGATATCACATGGTAAACGCAGTTCTCTACCAAACAGGATACTAGATGGAGTAGCTCCTGTCGTATTGTGAATGGCAGTTCTATAGGCCATCAAAAACAATGGAATATATTGGTCCCAATCTGTTTGGTGCTCATCAACAACTTTGCAAAGATGTTCCTCTATTGTTTTATTAAATCTTTCAACCATGCCATCTGACTGCGGATGCAAAGCAGTAGTCCGTGTTTTATGTATTCCTAAAAGGTCACAGAGATTCTGGAAGAGCTTTGATTCAAAGTTTCTTCCTTGATCTGAATGTAGTTCCAAAGGAATGCCAAATCGGCTGAAAACATCATTTACCAGAACTTCTGCAACTGTAGCGGCCTCCTGGTTAGGCAAAGCAAAAACTTCTGGCCATTTGCTAAAATAATCCATGACAACAAGGATGTATTTGTTGCCCTTTTTAGTTTCTGGAAATGGTCCGGCCACATCAATAGCAATGCGTTCGAATGGCAGACCTACGTTATATTGTTTCATTTGACCTCTGGACCTTGTTTTGGGACCTTGGCTGGCTGCACAAGTCGAACATCGGCGGCACCAGTTTTTCACATCTTGAAAGTAATTGACCCAATAAAATCGGTTTCGAATTTTGTCCATGGTTTTATTTATGCCTAGGTGCGCGCCTGATTTTCCACCATGGCATTCGGCCATTATATTGTCTACCATGCTCCTAGGAACCACTACTTGATTAATCACAGTAAGGCCATCGGCACTTTCCCAGGCACGTTTAAGGATGTTTTCTTCTACTATCAGTGAATCCCATTGTGCCCACAGTGATTTGAATATCACCCCTTGGTTTGCGATATCTTGCCATGATGGTCGTGGCTTGTTCCCTTCTTTCAATCGCAAGATAGGTCCTACATCTTTGTCGTTAAGTTGTGTGGTTCTAACCGAAGCCGACATCCATTCTTCATCTGGTTCTAACTTTATCTGGCGCACGTAGGTAATTCCTTCTTTCTGGTCAATTTTCCTGCAATGTTTACAATCCTCGGGGCAAGGTCTTCTGGACAATGCATCTGCATTATTATGCACCCTTCCTGCTCGGTGCTTAATTTGATAATGGTATTGTTGTAGGCTCTTAATAGAGTAAATTTTGGGGGCTCTATTCCCATTAGCCAACACCCGCCCCTCTGCGTTGACTAGTTTTAGTTTTTCCTGATCTCTTCTTCGGTATTCTGTCCCACTAGATGGTGAGCGAGACCTCATTTGGACACGACAATCGCGTTGAATATGCCCTGTACGTCCGCATCTGAAACACTTTACATTTGGAGGGGATCGTCTGCTTTCTTTCAAAGAGTCAATCTTCTCTATCAGTGATTGAAACATTTGGTTTAGCGTTTTTGAGTTGACCTCATGTCCATTGCTCATTTCTTCTCCCTCCTGAATTGAAACAGCTCTCACTTTTGGCCTGGACATATTATTTGATGATTCAATTTCAAGGGCTCGAATCAACACTTCACTGCTGTTATGGAAGCGTTCTCGACGAAGTAATTTTGCTAAGTCCGTGTCTCGCAAGCCGTTAATAAAGCGATCTACCGTGAAGGGATCTCTGTAATTTTCTGGCATTTCTGGGTAAGCCAAGTACATCAGCCTCCTGATATCTGCTTCATACTCTTGCAATGATTCTCCTGGTCTTTGTTGACGAATATTTAATTCTGACCAATGTAAATTTCGCAAGTGTTCGTCTCCATACCTTCTTTCTAACGCTGCCACTAAAGCATTATAATTCTGTTTTTGTTCGACTGGAATGGACCGTAAAAGTCCCAGAGCAGGTTCTCGTAGAGCTACTAACAAAGCTCTAGCTTTTTCTTCATCATCCCAACCATTTGCAGCAGCGGCAGCTTCAAACTGTTGTTTGTAAGTAGACCAGGAAGACGTACCATCAAAATTTGGAGGCTTAATGTTTTGGTTGGAATTTACAACACATCCTTGAGCTTTTATTTTGTTGTGTTCTTTCTGAAGCTGTATAAACTGTTTTGACATGTCCTGGAATTTTTCTTCTATGGTTTGAAAAACTTCTTCCCTAACATTCTGTAGTTTGGTCTCCACTTTTTCTTCAACATTTTGTACCTTTTCTTCTACATTCTGCAATTTATTTTGTACCTTTTGTTCCACACTATGCATTCTTTGAGTTATTTCTTCCTTAAGATCTTCGGTTGCACTCTTGAACTCTTCTCTCAGCTGTTCGGAGTTGCTCTTTATTTGATCGAAGTTTTCTTGAATGCCATCTAATCTTTGCTCAAATGTCTGTTTCATATCGTTCTGGTTTTGTTCAATAGTGTGTTTCATGTCGTTCTGGTTTTGAGCCATTTGAGCTGCTAGAGCCTGCATCATTTTAGTTAGATCTTCCATCTTTGCCGATCCTTGTCTAGTAAGCATCAACTTCCTGATAAATCACTTAAAACGTCTATTTTAGGGCTATAAAGCGAATGTCGAAGTCGGTTTTTCAATATCTCTTCCAATTCTTAAATAGAACCTAATGGAATGTTCTGGAATATACTGGTAAATGCTACTCTTTCTGCTACTAGGCAAATGTAGAAGTCACTTTTTGATTATCTCTTTTGGTTCTCGAATAGACCGTCGTAGAATGTTATGGAATATTCTAGAAATAATTTCTAATTCTTACTTTTAAAATAACTAAGCTATTGTCGAAGTCGGTATTTGTGTATCTCTTCTAGTTTTTGAATAGAACGTCGTAGAATGTTATGGAATCTTCTAGAAATTCTTTCTAATTCTTACTTTTGAAATAACTAAACTAATGTCGAAATCGGTATTTGTATATCTCTTCTAGTTTTTGAATAGAACGTCGTAGAATGTTATGGAATCTTCTAGAAATTATTTTTAGTTCTTACTTTTGAAATTACTAAGCTAATGTCGAAGTCTCTTTTTGGGTATTTCTTCTGGTTTTCGAATAGAGCGTCGTAGAAAGTGATGGAATGTTCTAGAAATTCTTTCTGATTCTTACTTTTAAAATTACTAATCTAATGTCGAAGTCGGTTCTTAAATATCTCTTTTAGTTTTTGAATAAAACAATATCGAACGTCTTCGAATATTCTGGAAAAATCACTTACTGTTTTTCTGTCCAATTGTCCTATCCGGTGGTAATATGTAAGGACAGTCTTTGCACTATTTATTTCTTTTAATCTCACTTCTGACACCAATTGTTACGGGTTCACAACGACAAATTAAAACTCGCAATTGTTGAAAACGATACGTCAATTTATTTCGACAAATTATGTACAAAAACACGCACTTAAACTTAGTAATAACTTGCTAATAATTCACTACTATAATCGGTCTATTAACTTCGTGTTAATCTCACGACCACACAGCACGGTATCTGTGACTGACTGCCTGGTGCGCGACCCCGGCCCTATATATAGGATCGTCCGTCTCTCTCGAACTTTCCGGCAGCCTTCGACGTCCGGAAAGTTCCTGCACTACCACGACCGCAAGCCACAGACAACGCAACTAAAACCTAGACTAAGAATACAACCTTAAGATAAATCGACCTAATACTACACTAAACCTAAATAAATTCCAATTATAAAATTTAAATAACTTAAATTTGTAACAATAATAAATCTACTAAGTCGTAGAAAACTAGTCTTGGTTGTCGTGTAATCATTGCATATAGAAAGTTTTAAATTACATGATAAACACTCTCTAGAAAAAAAACACTGAAGAATAAGTTTGCACCTAATGGGCATGCAAAACCCTCTGCTGTAGGCGACATTTTTCAGCCTGTAGTAGTAGACATGCTTTATTTTCCAAAACAAAAACAATGAAATCCTTATTGACAGCTAAAAAATCGGCTAAAACTTTAAAAATTAATCTATATTAGAAATAAGGACAAATAAGGTTGCGAAAATAACCTACTTACCACCAAAGACCCCTTATATATTAACTACCTGCTTTCTCAAAACAGTTAAAGCGTGGTATAGTAGAATTTGGCTCCGGAATGAAATAGCGATGTACAAAATAGCGACATATGAAAAGGTAATGACATAGCGACTATCAAAATAGCGATGTAATGAAAGAGAGACTATCAAAATAGCCATGTAATAAAAAAACGACTATCGAAATAGCAATGTATCAAAATAGCGACAACCAAAATAATAACAATCAAAATAGCGACAACCAAAATAGTGACAATCAAAACAGCGATGTATTAAAATAGCGATATTTAAATTGTATATTTGGACCAGACTTTATTTGGCAGTGGAACTGAACTGAACCAAACCCGTATATTTAAAAAAAAAAATTCCCTGACTTTTTTCCCGGGATCACAGAGGGTGTGAATCCGAACCGAACTGAAGCGAAACACCCTCTAGGATCCCGGGAAGACAGTCAGGGAAACTTTTTTTATGGAAAAATGTGCCTGCGTTATTTTGGCCATGCGCTATTATGACCTGCGCGATTTTGTCCGCACTATTTCGATAGTCGCTATTTTGTTTCATCGCTATTTTGTTACATCGCTATTTTGATAGTCGCTATTTGTATTTATGCACGCGACTAAAACCGTTTATCAAATTTTACAGGAGGGGCACTTCAGTCGCCCTTTAGGAGGCAAGGCTGGTACGAGGGAGGGGACCCCTCTTCCTTCTTCTTTGATAGTCGCTATTTTGTTACATTGCTATTTTGTTACAGTCGCTATTTTGTTACATCGCTATTTTGATTGTCGCAATTTCGATACCACTATTTTAATGCCCTTTACTTTGTATATCACTATTTAGTTCCGAAGCCATATAATTTTTATGGATATGCAGTTTTTTATTACATTATTAATATATTTATTATGTTCTGTATTACATTTCTGAAATTCTTACTGCATATCCATAAAAATTCTACTTTATAGAAAGCGATTTATAAAAAATATTTCTATTCAGTTGGCAGAAGCCAAAAAGTAAAAAACAACAGAATTTTATTAATTTGTTAATCAAAATTAATTATAGGATGCCAAAAAAGTTTGTTAGCTGTGGATACAGAAGCCTCTATACAAAAGCCATATAAAAACCCATTCAACTATTAAAATTTTGTAACATTTGTTAATCTAGGCTTAGAATTTTTGTTGGTATTGTTCAGGTAGAAAATATATAGGTGTAAATAGAATTAATAAACAAACATGGCCTTGGCATTGACCACAAATTAAATAATAACTTTTTTATTGTATTTTAATGGACTAATGATTGCTTTATGGCAGTGAATACCTAATATTTTTAGAAATGGGTAAGTTTGTTTTTGAAAAAAATTTATTTTTGACTACAAACAGATCATAATAAACTTAGCTCATATAAATAAACAAATAGGCTTTAAAAAATTAAAACTAATTTTAGTATTGGCCTTCTACTAGGGGTAGAGGGGATAGGATGTTTTTTGGACAGCTTGTATTTTAAAGATGGCTGAACAGCTACTTTACCAGTCATATCAAATTTGTGATAAAATTGCTGCGTTATCTTTGCATGTAATACTTTCTGTTTATTGTTTTGAAGTTAGTTTGCACTACTTCTTAGTTAAACGTTTCTATACTCGTACTTGTTTTTGTTTTCGTTTAAGCTTATACTATAAAAAAAATTCTCCATTTATCCAAATAAATTAATTATAAATTATCTATTTCAAAAACCGCATAATGATGCGATGCTCCGTTAAGAAGTTAGCATATTTCAATTTTTAAACTGTCAAAAAGCTATTTTTACCTAAATCTAGTCAGCTCTTTACATTATTGTACACCATTTTACCTAAAAATTTCATGAAAATCGGTTCAGCGGTTTAGAAGGTATCGTGTTACGCACAGGCATACACACACAGACACACGGACAGAGGTAACGACGATATTGCTAAGTTAGATTGAGACAAAATACACCCAAATAACAAATTTTCGGCGTTATCTCAAAAACATTTTTTTCGTCAAAAACACTACCTTCTCTAGCCATTGCTGCGCGGGCTAAGAAGGTAAATAAAAATATTGTGTGTCATTTTAAAGAAAATTTTAAAAAAGGGTGCTATATAATTAATAATAATAAAATTAATTATTTTGACAGTTGAATTATTTGTAAATATTTTTATAGAAAGCCATTTACACTTAAATTAAATTTTTATAATTAAAAAAGTTATAGACCCCCTACAAAAATGCAAACTTTTGAAAACGGGCCCGATGTACTAAGATACGGTTCTCACCCTCAAACTTGCGAAATGTGAACGTAAAAAAAGTGGGTCAGTTTTTTATATTTCCCCTCTTAAACTCCCCAATAGTTCCTAATAAGCCCAATTCGGATTACCTACCCCTTAGCCAGAATTAGATCATCCGTATATTATATTTAGGAATTTATATTCGTGCGAATAGCTTAGACTAGAACTTTATTAAAGCTCATGCCATTTTTGAGCTAAATGTTAAAATGTCAGCAAAAATGTTTTAAGTATGATTCTTGGATCATCTAATGCCGCTTTTTGCTACTAAAATATGTTAAATTTTCGGATCCCATAGTGTTTAACCTACTTCTTTTTTATATAAAAAATACTTTATCTAAGCACGAATTTCTTTATTTATTTTGTAATTTAAGTTACGTTGTATTAGGTAATCCAAACGATTTCTGGCTGAGCTGTGGTGCAAAACCGGACTTCCATAGAAACAGTGATCTGTAAGTACTAGAAGCAAATAATAATAGTTGTAGAATGTGTAGTGCAGTTAAAAAAATGAAGTTTAATATTGAAGAAATGTATCCAGTACTTTCCGATGAATTGACTGAAGACACGCCTTTGATTGATGTTTTTGTTGGTACTATTATTGAACCAAAAAACATTTCCAAAGTTATTTTAGATCTAAACTCCAAAATGCCAATTTTAGAACTGCTGCATTTAAAAAGGGTTAAAGGCAAACACATTATTTTACTTCCTAAAGACGAACTAAAACTAGAAAATGTTATTGATGTACTAAAAAAATCCGGATTTGACACTAAACTTTTAACTAATGAGATAAAAATTGAAAAAGTGGCTAAATTTCCTCCTAAAACCAAAAAACAATATTTAGAAGTACAAAAGTTATGGCCATGCAACTTTCATGGAGATAAATACATAGAGAAACTATGTACAAACACTTTATTTACTGATAAGGAAATGGAAGTACATAAGCATTTTATGAAAATTGCTATAGAAGTTGCAAAACTCTCAAACAACAGGAATAAAATGGGTTTAGCAGTTATTGATCCCAAAATCAATTCAGTTGTGGCTGTGGGGTATAGTGAATCAGACAAAAGACTATGTCAACATGCGGTGATGGTAGCAGTTGATAATGTATCAAAAACTCAAAATGGTGGTGCTTGGAATACCTATGAATTGTCTAACGAAGCTTCTGAGCTGAATTTAGACGGATTTCCCAAAGAGACACTTAAAATTCTAAAAGAAAAGTTTAAAAGTTTAAAATTTGGTGCTAGTACAGTTAAGTTAAAAACAGACTTTAGTAAAAATGCGGATGGTCCCTATTTATGTACAGGATATTATGTGTATCTAACCAATGAGCCTTGTGTTATGTGTTCAATGGCTTTGATACATAGCCGTGTTAAAAGAGTTTTTTTTGGCTCAAAATCTGAAAACGGTGCTTTAGAAACTTTATGCAAAGTTCATACTATTAAAGATTTAAATCATCACTATGAAGTTTTTAGTGGACTGTTAAAAGAGCAGTGTGCCCACTTAAGCCATATATGTTGTTAGTTTGCTATTTTAGCTATCAAAGTTTTAATACAATGACGTGTAAATAACAAATCCTTGATGTAATGGATAGATATGTCAAACATGTTTTAATAATAAAAAATGATTTTGTCAATAGATTTTTCAAGAATTTAATTTATAAAATGCTTTTGTTTTTATATTTCTTTAACAAGCCTATTAAGGTCTAATTCTTACTTTTTGTAAATTTTTATAGGGTCATTCTTTATATTTGCATGGTCAAATTTAATTACAGAAAGTTGCATATATTATAGCTAACTGTTTCTGTATTATGTTTTCGACAATGAGAGGAATGTCGAGTGTCATTTCTAATGTTAAATATTACAGCAACTTTCTTAAGTTAGATTTTTTTTAACTTAAGTTTTTTAATATTAAGATAAACCGTTTTTAAGTTTTACGTCTACGGAACCCCAGGCCAATTCGATTATTAATAGCCACTTATTACAATAGTGCCAGGCACTAATTGTGCCGGGCACTATTTTGACAGATTCGCATTGAAAACTGACAGTTGATCTTTCAAAATTGACATACCAAAGTCGAATTTATAAATCCAGTCGTTTATTTTCCATTAATAGTGGCGGCACTATTAATTTTCGCTTTTATATTACACAAAGGCCTAATTATTTTGAAAGAAGACAGCTGTTCTTATAATGCGAAAATATCAGAATAGTGCCCGTCACAATTATTGCCTGGCTTTATTGCAATAGGACCCTAAGAATACAACTCAAAAGCGGCTTATCTAGACACCCTGTATGTATAACATATTTTAAAGAAATAGAGACGCGACACACCCATCAAAGTCACTCAAACTCATATTTTTTTGGTTTTGTTATTTTCTTACCAAGTTTATTTCACTAAAATAATTTATGTTGTCGTAGGTGAGTGACGTTTGTCCGTCACCCCCTGTAAATGTTTGTCAAAAATCGTTTATTTTTATTTTCCGACCCAAGGTGCGTCTTCCTCTAAATAAGGCTAGAGTATAGAGGACCGATATTTCCCTCCTTTGATTTTGACTCAAATAAATTTGACTTTGATAAGTTTGTCGCGTCTCTATGACATTATGACTGAGTTTTTTGAAAATTGAAACTTTTTAAAAATGCTAACTTTTTAATGGAGCATTGTATCAAGATACGGTTTTCGGAATATCAAGACTACATATTGCTCAATAATTGGTGTTATAACCAAAAATGTCGTAAGAGCTTTAGTTTCTCAGATATTTACAAAAAACTGTTTTCAAGGCTGATATATCATGACTTTACTTGAAGTGTGCTAATAGGCTAGCTAGGAAGGTATCAGATCCGTCATGGATCCATTTATTTCCTGAAACTAATTTCCGTTGTACAATCAGCATGCGCAAACCGTTTAATGTATCCTCTGCAAAAGATCGTTCTAGGTTACTGCATGGTAATGCTGGCAAAATATTTACAGCAGTTTTTGTTGATGGAGAAGAAAATTCCGCTGGCTACACAAATTCTGCTCCTTTCAAACTTTTTAACTCCTCTTTATTATTATTTTTTGTCTCTCTACAAGTTTTACCATAATTCGGCCTCATCATCAGGCCTGTTTAAATGATAAAATTCTAAAAAAATTTTAATGCGCATCTTAAATTTATATAAGTCCAGCATAACAAACGGATGTAGCCAATAGTTTCAAAGGCGGTGGATTTTTTGTCGGAAAAGTATTGCTTTAAAGACATTATCAGATGCTCCGAATAAGGTATTAACAGATATTTTTTTCAGTACTCTGGTTCGTTATTTGCTAGAATGTGTATACGATTTTGCTGTCTCCCAACTATCCTTGATACCTGTAACTCTATTCCAAGGTTTTCGGCATGTGTGCTGGCTTCAGCTAAGGTAGTATTCATGACTTCTTCTGCAGATTCGCGACGATGTTTGATTAGATCTAATACTCTTTTAATGTGATTTCCACATTACAATAAATCTAAACTTTTAGATTGCAAGATATTGGCCACAGGTTCCAAAAGCGCAGAATATTTTGCTCTCGGGCACAAGGATATAATAAATACCGGCCTTGTTGAAGCACTGTAAAGCTGTAACGCTGAAATGCCACTCTTCTAGTTGCAGAATTGCCGTCTTCTCAGAGTTTTTGAAGTCCTTCAAGGATACTTAAAAAGTTGTCTTTAATTACAGTAATACTTTTGTATTTTTAAAACCATCGTGTCTCACAAAGGAGATGAATATTTGGACCATACTTCCTTCGGAAAACTAATTCACGAAAAGAAAACGAATTATATCCTTCACAGTATCAATGAGTATATGACTCATATAGAGTGGCAACCGGCAAGCTTTGGCACATTGAGGGGCAGATGGCGCTGAAATAAATTCGTTTAGTACGCAAAGCTTGCCAGTTGCCACTCTATATGGGTCATATACTCATTGACAGTATATCGTTAGGAATAAGTGTATCTATTCAGGGGCGGATCTAGGAACATTATTTGGGAGGGGAAATATCATAATAAATTTTGCATAAAGCTATTTTGCATAGTGACCAGGAGGTGTATTCTTTGTGTCAAAAGTAAATATAGCTTGAGATTTTGGGGAGGAAATTGTCCATTTTCCTCTCTCGTAGATCCGCGCCTGATCTGTTGTATACTAGTATGTACATAGGAATCGTTTATTTAGGGGGGCAAATGCCCCTCCCTGCCTCACGCTGCATACGCCCATGCAACAAGGTCTCTGCAAAATTCAGCTTGTTCCTCAAGACCATGTTTTGAGCTAATTTCTCTGGGCTAAAATGCAGAATAAACTTCTGTTCATAATCATTATCGGCCATAGGATTATAGATAATTATTCATAATTGATATTTAACTTGGGTCCTGTTTCTGGACCTAATTCTAATGCAAATCAGATTTAACCTTTAGCACGGCGCCGGCGTCGCACAGTTGTTCAAAACCGCATAAAACTGCCGCATTAATTTTCTTTGGGTATAAATTCGTTACTACTGGACCGATTTTAAAAGCTTTTCGCTTGTTTAAAAGCTTTAAGCTATGCGACTATCGTATGTACATAGGAATCGTTTATTTAGGGGGGCAAATGCCCCTCCCTGCCCCACGCTGCCTATGCCCATGCAACAAGGTCTCTGCAAAATTCAGCTTGTTCCTCAAGACCATTTTTTGAGCTAATTTCTCGTGGCTAAAATACAGAATAAACTCCTGTTCATAATCATTATCGGCCATAGGATTATAGATAATTATTCATAATTGATATTTAACTTGGGTCCTGTTTCTGGACCTAATTCTAATGCAAATCAGATTTAACCTTTAACAGGGCGCCGGCGTCGCACAGTGGTTCAAAACCGCATAAAACTGCCGCATTCATTTTCTTTGGGTATAAATTCGTTACTACTGGACCAATTTCAAAGACTTTTCGCTTGTTTGAAAGCTAAAGCTTTAAGCTATACGATCCCATTAAAATTGTCATTTCGCTTAAATTAAAGATGGCAGACGTTTTTTAAAAAAGCCAATTTTTGGCCCACTTAAAAAAAATTCCTCATTTTTAATTTGGATCTGTTAATATGCTTTATCCTGTTGTGAATAAAAAGATATCACTTGTTAAAATTGGTTTTAAGTTAAACAAGATAGAATGAAATGAACAAGGTGACTTTTAGCTACAAAAGTCCTTAAAATCGACAATATTCACCAATCATAATAAAGTGTTTTTTGTCAGCAAAATCATAGTTATCGTTATTCTGATTCGGCGTAGTAGCGACCTGTCAGCCACAGTGATTCAAAACCGTGTAAAACTGATGCATTCAATTTTCTTTGCCATTAAAGCCATTACCTTATTCAAATATAAAAATCCTAATTGCAAATAAAATAATATTATAATTATATTTTTCTTTTATTAATTTGACGGTATTGATAATGGACATTAGTTCTTAGCATACAGGGTGACTAAAATAGCTAAAACTTAAGTATAGTTTTTTAGATATTGACATGTGAATATTGAAGCTTTTGACAATTTAAGGCGCTCTAAAATCTGAACAGTCAGACTTAGAACAAAACAGTCTCTTTTTTACTTAAATTTGATATCTAATTCCGTTTGAAAGTTATTATTTAGGATGCATTTTTACGGCCACACTGTATATTGTATACCAAGGGATAAAAGTGGCACTTTGTCCTTCGAGGCCAAAAGGTTGTAGCACAAGCGTAGCAAGGACTACAATCATTTGGGGGATAATAACTTTATTACGACGTTTATTAGCTATTTTCCGCAATTTTGATGATAAAAAGTGACAAATAAGGGATAAAAGTGCACTTTTTTGAAAAATTTAAATTTTTTTTCAAAGCAGGCTAATCTGATTAATTTTGTAGAATAAAGGGTTAAACATAAAATTGACTATTTTTAACATTGGGACACCTATCTATATAAGAAGGTATTTCTTAAAAGGACGCGTCAGGACGGATGAGATATTATTATCAATAAAGTTGTTAATTTTAAAGGTGAGCTAAGTGGAGCTCTAAAGATATATTAACTTGAATCTCTCTCTAAATTATCACTCATTAAAAAAAAATCGTTTAATACTATTGAATATCTATAATAGGATTATTAATATTATATTTTAGAAGTACCTACCAATAACTAATTTATCCATATTAAATTATCTTTTAAACAAAACTTTCACCAATAAAAACAACAATGTAATCAAGTCACTATTTTGATCCATCCAGGACTAGAGACAAACAAACCAAAAAATGTAACATTTTAGCAACCCGGCGATAAGTAGTTCGGCAATGGTGAGAAGTGGGGCAAAGAAAAACAGTTAGTACAGGTCCTGAGCTTAATATAATAGTAGCTAATTATTGACTTGCTTAAAGTCATATAGGGGGTTTTGAACCACTGTGCGTCGTGTGGCAGTTAGGCTACTACAGTAGTCTACTCTTGAACTAATTTATGCCACAACGAAATAACTAACGCAAGTCTGTCACAAATATACATACCTGCTATGATCCAATAGAGAAAGGATTAGATGTAAGGATTGTCTGCTTTATGAAACCTCATTTCTGCGGAATTCAAATAAATATAGCTACTTTTTTGTTTTCTGTTTAGATTTATGTAAAATATAATTTAACTAAGGGCATAATTGAGGAGCAACTGACTGCAAAATGCATTAGGTCCACTTTTTGTGATTTTCGGGCTAAATATAAAAATGTTTTGCTTTTTTGTCAATCTATAATAAAAACAACCCAATTCAAACAAAGCGCATTAAATTTATTCAGAATAGCCATAGACAAACATCAACATCTTAATTTTTGTTCTAACTAACTTTGCTCCAAGGGGTGATCAGCTAGGCCAAATTTGTACACCATCCTACAGGACTTTAAAATAAAGTCTTGGTCCTGTAGTGTATTTTAGAGTCCTGTATATTGTCCTGTGGATCCCTGTATGGTCCTGTAGACAAAACTTGTACACCTACTGTGGGCAGCTGATCACCCCTCGCTTTGCTCTTTTTTTAAGTTTGAACATATTTTGGATTTAATGCATTTTGGTCAGTCGCTCCTCAATTAATCTGTTAAAATTCGCTTCAAAAAAACCTTAGTGCTTTTGATACACCCTGCATAAAATTATTATTTTATATGAAGTTTTGTAGACTAAGATTGTTGATGAGTGCTTAGTAACATGTATATCATAATATAGATTTTTAATAGTATTTAATAGTGGTAAAAACCCCGTATAAAACACTTAGTAGGCAATTAATAATTAAAACATAAATGTACACTCTGTTTTTATTTATTAGTAACATTGGGTGGATGGAAAGACCGTCTTTAAACAGCTATAATGCTTATTGGACATAGATACTTTCAACACCCTTTATTTCAGAAACTTGACATTAGATTAAGTTGGGCCCATAAGAGCTTTTGATAAGAAAGGTTGTCTATAACATACTAAAATTTCAACAAATTTGACAGTAAACAGAATTGTCTTTTGCAATCTTTTTAAAATTAGGATACATTAAAATTGTCAAATTCCAAATTTTGACAGAAAGTTTCTTATTTTGAACTAAACACCCTTTGTGTTATTACCTTTTAAGATTCCTTGTTTCTCTTTGATTTAAAAAATTATAATAGGAACTTATTGCAATAAAGCCAGGCAATAATAGTGCCGGGCACCATTCTGACAGTTTTCCATTGAAAACTGACAGTTGATCTTTTAAAATTGACATACTAAAGTCGAATTTATAAATTCAGTCGTTTATTTTCCATTAATAATGGCGGCACTAATAATTCCGGCTCTTATAATACATAAAGGACTAATTTTGCAAGAAGCAGCTGTAAGTAATGCGAAACTGTCAGAATAGTGACCGGCACAATTACTGCCTGGCTTTATTGCAATAAGTCCCTATTGTGTCCGCTATATTAAATTCCAAGATGGCAGACAGTATCAAACTTGGCCTTTCAAAGAGGATTGTTCATTCTTATGTTTTAGAAATTTTTAGAATGATTTTTAAATCGGTCTGATGGTTTCCGATAAATATATTTTTTTAAAACCATTGTTGTACCAATTACATGAATGCCTTATCAATTTTGTCTGCATGCATTTCCCGGGAAATAGGCCTTTTATACGAATTTAAAAACCATTCTAAAAAAAATCCACAATCTAGGAATAAACGAGCCTCTTTAAAGGGTCAAACCCTCTGTAATTGAAACTTAGGATAGCGGGCAAAAAAATATTTAATAAGATTGATCGAATCCCTGCGAAGTGCAGTTAGTTCCATTAAAATCGATGGTATAGGTCAAGGGCTATAATAAAAATCATTGTGTCCTGTTTTTTTGGCTCACCTGGTACACTTTTGCCATAGTTCTGGTAAAGAACTCCACAGTTTTTTTTATAACAAGTGTGTACCGGTGATTTTTTCAATACTTTTAATATGTTATAGAGAAGGTCTTTATGAACATTTTTTTCTTGTGCCTCAACTCCAGAAATTGACAATAAAAAATGGCTGTTTTTTACATTACTATAAAACCTAAATTAATGAGTTTTTTTTCTGTATAATTGATGACACTAAGATGAATCTTTTCTGTTTTTCTGATTTTTTTGCCAAATATGTACAGGGATGGCGAAACATACATAAGCATGAAATTACTGAAAATACTAAAAACCGCTACTTTATAATTTATATATAGAATAATATTGATTTGAAAACCATAATTCTCCTGACATTTTTTAAATAAATGTAATTGACCCTTGAGTCTTATTTATATTATAAATTTACGCAATGCAATGCAGAGGATCAAAATCTTTAAACTCATTTATCTCGAAACTTAATTTGTGCCACTATTAAAGCCCATGCGCGATATTATATTCAAAGTTGTCACTGATCTTTTTTTAGTCACTCTAAACCAAATACTTTACAGCATAAATATGGGGCATAATCATGCATCCTCACACGCGATACTTGAAGCCAGGACCTCTATTTAATTCTTAATGTTCCTTTTTCAGGTAGACAGAATTTCGGTTATTGTGCATGTGTCAGTTTTGGTGGTTTTGGAACATACTCCGATACGTCACTATATTATTTGACACATTCTCAAAAGTTTAGGGTTATGTCTATTATTTTTTTCTAAAAACAAGATAATTTATCAAATACTGGATTAAAATTGTAGTTTTTCTAAAACTAATTGTGCAGATTTATTGTGGACACCATGAAGAGTGTTTAATTGCATCTAGAAACAACCACTCTTAACTTTATTAACAAATTATCTAGAAAAATACAAGTAGTTACCTTTGGAATGGCACCATCTGACTTCTCCCGGATATTTTTCCACAAACCGCACATGTTTTATGTGAATTATTTCCCATTTTTCACAGAATAAAACATAATTTTACACGGCAAACGCAAAACACCGCAAAATGTAAACAAACAGAAAGATGACATCCATCCACACAGCAGCTGTGTGTCTATATGACAAGACACACGCGAATTTAAATTTGCCATTGTTTCCAAAGCCAGCGATGAGGGCTTCACTTTTCGATTCTTTGAACATGTATGTATGCTGTAATGTATTTGCTCTAAACAAGCGCATTCAGTTGTTTAGGTAGAAAAGAAACTGACCTCTGCTTGTGAGGCTGGATTTTTAAGAGAAGCTTAAAGTGGCGTTCACACGATCAGTATTACTAAGAGTAGTTTTATAAATGTCTTTATCAAAAGTTATAAACATAGACATGTGTATATAAAACATATACGTAATATTCCAGTACTCCCTGTTACCTATTTACACAATGGTTGGCGTTTGATGCAAACATTCAGAAATACCTGCACAGATACCAAATTTACATAGATAGAGTTTTTGTCACCTGTACTCCGATGATTTGACGTAACGAATACAAAAATAAAATAATATTCATGCGTAAAAGTATAACCAATCAGGACATTTTATCTTAAGGACCGCAAAAAGGATAGACTTATACCCATTGATATTGCTATTTTAAATATGTTTGCATTTTGCATCGTAAGGTACCGTAGGTATTGCAATAATACGTAGTATATGGAAATGATATGCATATGTCATTGAAAGCAACCAATCAGGTCTTTTTTGCTTAAAGACCCCAAGGCCCTCATGTTTGCATCATGAATGGGCAGTTACCGTGAGTATTGGAATATGATGTATATGATATAAAACTACTGTCGGTAATATCAATCGTATTTTTATATAGCAAACTGTTTTTAAGCTACTGATACTAAGTTTAAAAAAAGTTCCATTTAGAGAGGGTGTAGTGTAATTTAATTTTGGTGTAAAATGCTTAGTTATATATATGTTTTGTAAGAAATTCAACTGTCAAATTGAATGTCATCTGTCAGTTTTAGGATTTGAGATACTACATAAAATTGCTGTTATAATTGTTGACACTAGGATCAATTTTTCTTTATATTCTGTGTAACTGGGTTTAAAATATTTAAAAATGATCAAATGAAAAAATTAAAAATTGAGTGTGAAAACTGGGTCATTCCATAAGAAAAATACAAATTTTATGTAATATCTCAAAAATTAATGGCGACAGATAAATGGATTATTTACAAAACAACTATAAAATAAATTTACAGTAACATTACATTTTTAGAAATAAAGAAGTTATAGGCTTCTTCCCAAAAATAACTGAAATTCCCCAATGTTTCAAAATGTTGATCTTAGTCGACGATTTTTTTTTAGGTGTAAAAACTCATTAATGTCTGTATTTAGTATTTGTCTTTCGCTTCCCTATATAACATATTACAACAAAAAAATTGACGGTGGAGACGGGCTAGAAGAAATCTGCGAGGTCCTATTAAATTATTATATTTCAGGTCCTGAATGTATTCAATCTTCAACCGAAGCATAGTGGAGAATCCTTTATTGAAGCCGTCCTGCGTTGACCCGTTCTTCTTGGCACGCAAATTAGGATCATTCATTCCTAAGAGAGAAAAAAAGAGGGGATACATTTAAGCTACTTCAACTAATTTAGTCGTCACCGAATCAGAATTTTAAAAGAACCTAAATTTGGCTATTTAACCTGGCTTGGTTTGACTTCGTGTAGTTCTGAGATCCGAAAGATTCTTATTCAAAGTTAGACCGTTTGGATCAAGCACTTGTTTGATGGTCATTTAAAATCAACTTGAAGTTATCTATAATTGTCTTGTATCTTTTAAAATATTTTGCCGTTCTGCGTCCACTGGTGAATAGGCCCCCACGCTTCCTGTATTTGATTTCGCCAAGTCGTTTTTATTGTGTAAATTAAGATTAATTTAAGTAATTCGTCTGCTGATACAGACGACAGTTTAAATATTTTGTCCATTTAGTCTTGCTGTGTTGCTAGTGCCAGTCGTCCCTGCCGATTTAATACATCAATTAAGTGTGTATTGTTTTGTTTAATTTAAGATTTTCACAATGGATTCCTCGACAATTTGATAGAGCTCAAACAAAGTTTGGAGCTTTGTTGAGCTTTCAAGATTGTGAAAGTGAATGTTTCGCCAGAACGGCTGTGCAGTCTAAACGCTGATTGGTTATCAAGACTTTCGCACCACCACATCCACCCTTGACTGGTAGGGTTAGCATCTGATAGACAGAGTGTAAATGGGTAGTGAAGAACAGAAGTTTCTACAAATTAAAATGTTAAACATCAACAATACATCCCAGCAGAACAGGCGTCAACGAGAGACCACGGGAATCAAGAAATTGTACAATTCTTTCTTCGTGATGTTTTAAAGATCGTGAAGATTCCTAAAACTTTCTTGAACTGAATCCCGGGTTATAGTTAGATACGGAGTTTTCTTAGAGGATCTTTAGTTGGTAGATTATTTCGAGGCCCGTGAAATTTTGCGTGATTAAATCCATTAGAACAATTTCCCTTCCGATTGGTTTTCGAATTAGTATGGATTACAAACTTTATGGCAACTCCGACATTTTGTTGAGCGCCGAAACATCGTCGTCCAGTTCCAAAGAATCTTGGCACCTTCCCAGCGACTGCAGCATGGACTACGGGGAAGAACATTTCGGGTTAGTATTAGAATAGTATCAATGATTACACAACACCTATATATGCAACCCAACAAACTTAATAACAGCAGCGGACAGATGGCTCTGCCGCTTATTCATGTAGTTCCAATGATGACACAGCAGAGCCATCTGTCCGCTGCTGTTATTAAGTTTATTAGGTTGCATATCTAGGGGTTGTGTAATTGATAGTAAAGTGAAAGCTCTATTTACTGACAGCTCTGATAAGCCGATTATTCTCAGAAGCGGACATCTGCCCCAAACGAATATTTTTTTTTCAACCGTCGGCGTCGCACGGTGGTCAGCTTGTCGGTTCTGAATTATCGAAATTATTTTATGGCTGTAATTTTGACAAATTGAAGCTGAAAGTTAGGAAATGTCAACTAGCGTTTAAAAAATGTGATGTTATTATACTGTGCATTCTCGAGATGGTACAGTCGCCTCCAAAAATAATATCGCATATCGTTTTTTTCCTGTTAAGCAAATAACTTGAAAAATTGATATTTTGAGAGTGTGTGTACGTAATTAGCTTAAAGCTTTTTTTTTATTTAACATAATTTTTTCATAAAAATTCAACTAAATTTATTAATCGTCCTATACTATATATCAATATAGATCAATCACTATCAAATTTTGCAAGGTTTTTTTATATATATATTTATCGGTTTCACAACGTTCTACGTCTTCCGATACCCAATCTCCACTCGTTTCTGTTTGCCCATAATTCATCATCTAGGCCTCTTATTCTTATTTCACTGTCTATTCCTTCTCTCCAGCTTCTCCTTGGCCGTCCTCGTTTTCTTCGGCCAGTTGGTTTCCATTGTAGTATTTGTTTAGGGAGTCTTTCGTCATTCATTCTTTGTACATGTCCGTACCACACCAGTTGTTTTGTTCTTATATCATCCACTAAAGTACGTTCACCTACTGTCATAATTTCTCTTATTCTTTGATTTGTAACTCTTTCTCTTTTTGATTTCCCTGCTGCTCTTCTCCAATAGTCCATCTCCGTAGCGGAAAGCATTTTTCTGTTCTATCCTTGATTGGCCATACTTCTGAGCCGTATGTAATAATACTTTTTATAATGGTGTTATATATAAGCTTTTTGTTATGTTTTGATATACTTTGGTCCCAAATTATTCCATTTAATAAAGTTATTGCTTTTCTTCCTTGTACGTTTCGATCTTTTATAGCTTTGTCTAGTGTTCCGTCAGCTGTAATTTTTAGACCTAAGTATTTATACTCATCACAGGAGTAAATTCGCTGCCCGGTATTTAAGATTAGATCCTGTTTCATTCCACCGATACACATATACTCTGTCTTATTGAGATTAACCTCTAGTCCCCACTTATTGTACTCTTCTATTAGTTTTCGTGTCATATATTCGAGGTCGTCATAATCCTGAGCCACTACTATCTGATCATCGGCGAAACATAAAGTATACAAGGTGGTTTCGTCCAACGGAATTCCCATGTTTTGGCATTTTCTCTTCCATACTTTAAGGACTTGTTCCAAGTATATCTTGAAGAGCGTAGGCGAGATACAGCAACCTTGTTTAAGACCTTTATTTACTTGAAAGCCTTTGGTTAGTTTTGCTTTTATTTTAACTTTTGCCTTACTATTGCGGTATAACTCTTGGATGGCCTTAATTAGTTGTACGCTTATGTTTGTGTTTTCCAACGCTTTCCAAAGTAGATTTAGTGGTATACTATCATATGCCTTCTGCAAATCCACGTAAAGCAGATGCAGCTCTTGACCGTATGCCATTTTCTTTTCAATAACTTGGGTTATACAAAAGAGATGATCTGAAGTCGATCTACCCGCCCTGAAACCAGCTTGTTCTTCTGCCTCCATGTCTTTATATTCGCTCTCTACTTTATTTCTTATTTTTTTACCGTATATTCTGCTTAGCGTACTAGTCACAGATATACCTCTATAATTGTCACATATATCTTTCCTTCCTTTTTTGTGTATTGTGGATATATACGACGTTTTCCACTCAGTTGGGACTACAGTTCCATTTAAATATTTTTGGAAAAGATTCCGTAATCTCCAAAACAGTTCTTCAGTGCCATATTTAATAAGTTCGGCTGGGATATTTCCGGGTCCGGCAGATTTACCGCTTTTTAAGGTTGTGCACACGTTTTTGACCTCAGAGATTGTGAGGGGTACTGGAGATCCCATCGTTCTAATTATATTGTCTCTTGCGTCTTCCTTGAATTCTGCTCTATCTTCAGTTAAAAGTTTTTTAAAATGCTCATCCCATTCTTTGTCTGGTATTGGTGAAATGATATCTCTGCATGTTTCTTTTTTAATCGATCTTATAGTTTTCCAGCTTTCGGTACTTCTCCTACCTCCTAAGTAAGAATCTATTTTCTGACACTTTTGCGTCCACGAATGATTTTTCTTATCACTGATCATTCTTCTCACCTTTGATTGCGCGATTTTGTATTCTTGTCTGCTTCTATTTCTCTCTCAATCTCAGCATTCCACCAGTATGGTTTTCTTCTTTTAGAAGTTTCTTCCACTAATCCTAGTGCTTCTTTGGCAAGGTTTTTTTACCATGCACTAATATTCTTTATCGTAGTCTTTATATTCACTATTTTCACTTACATAGTTCAAAACGGATTGATTTTTATCCTGTGCCACGCGTTAAATAAATTACGTCGTCCAATACCATGCGCCAACGCTGAAACAATAAATCATAGCTAAATACAACCCTTGATACATGATTGAAATAATAAAATCACAAACGCAATTGATATGTAATTATACGGACTTTTTCAGTCCAATATATATAATACTTGCACAACTTTTATTTAGATTTTTTAATAAGCAAATTGACACTTTGCAAACGGTTCATTCATTCATATTTCGGTTTGGTTGGCCTATGCATCAAAGGCCATCTAGCCCTAGTCTGCAACTTAATGCTCTGATTTCTAATTTTGGACAATCACAACACACTCACATTCATACACATATAGACCCCCATGGTAGGCAATTTTCTTTTCTCATGGAGGATTTTAATTTTGCCTGACGCTCTTTGTCGAACACGGGGGTCTTTATCGTGCGAGCGCCATCTACGCTCTTAACACGGGTCCACCGGCTTAACGTGACTTCCGAACCACGGTGTTGAATTCATCATCAACTTTGCCTACTTCGTTGATGCACAAACTTCGCCCAAGACAGGCTTTACCCCTACTTAAGGTAAATCTGTATTCACAAACGGAGAGTAGGTTCGAGTTTGTAGTCGCAGTCATGGGATTCGAACCTTGCAAATGGTTTAGTAGTAAAAATTAAAAATACTAACCCATATTTATAATATGTGAAGAAATCACCATATAAACTATGGTTGTGAATAAGTGAGGATCATTATACAGGCACAGGCTATCAAACGGCCTATGACTTTTTGTCGTGACAAGCGACAACTAGTTAGTTAGATCGATTTTCTGCATTGGAGCCTACTAATCAGGTTATTGGGTACTTTTTTAAGACTTAGTGGTTATGATAGAAAATAGTTCGATATTGATGTTTCAATCGTCTATATTCGACAAGCTGACCTTCGTACGTCGATGTCTGCTTATGAAAGCTTTAGATGTACTGCGTTTAATTGGAGACATATATTCTGAATTTTTCGGACCATACACCATTCCTAATGCAGCTTTTTCATGACAGCGAGCACGACCGAACGAATTCGCTTCTTTGTGCTGTGTTGCAATGTAAAACCTATTAAAACTTTAAAAAACAACGGATCCATTCACCTACAAGGTGCTTGTGATGGTTGCTTTTCAATCAGAATCAAATTTAGCTATTAACTGCTTCACTTGCAGAGACAAGTAATACCATATTTGAAAACTTAAAATAAATAGAAACGAAATAAAAAGAATACCGGTCAAATAATCGAGTTATTGATCCAATCTTACCTCCTTTCAGCTTCCTTGTTGATCCAAAGTCGCATCCAGATCGTAGCTTCCAATATAGCTCTAAACCGCAAAGTTTTGTAGTTCAAACGATGGCCATAGTTTCGACGTAGATGGCGCGCGGGTAACAATAACATATTCGCGCCAATTTAAATTTGAAACGGAAGTTAAGAATTTTTAAGCTTGGTTTTGAAAATAGAAAAAGATAAATAAAGCTTGCACTAATGAAAAGTCTTGAAAGTAGACTTTTAATCGAAAATAAAAATAAACTGAAATAATTTTTAGTTATTATATACCAAGGTGTGTTCAGAATAACTTTTACTCCCTGGAAATAAAGAAAATATTAAAAATATTATTATTTCGTTAATTAAAAAAATATATATCTTGTTTCTCTACTTTTGCTCGGTACTGTATGTCCTGGAATAGTCCTGTGAAACAGTGAAAAAAAATAGTAAGTTATTCGTAGGAACCCTGATAAACTCAATTTGTGTTTTTTCCAGGTGGAGTGGCATTAAAATTGACAAGGAAAAATATTCGCATGAAGGCAAACACGGGCGCAAACGCAAAGCTTCGTTCGGCAGCAGTGCGGAAGCACCGGATGAGCAACAGCGCAGACTCGCCAGAGCGCAGCAACCAACGTCGCTACTCCACCAGCAGCAACATGACAACATCAAAGATCCGCTCAGATACGAGGAAAAACCGGAGATGGTTAAGAAGGATGTAGTACCAAAAGGTAAGTTTCTAAGTATAGAGTGTTTTCACAGCTTCATTATGTCATGAGCTTAGTACTACAACCAAGTATCTCAAAAATACAACTTGGGAGATTACAAAATACCTAGTTCAGTTGACGGCGCCTCAGTCAAAAAGTTAGGGTGTAAAAATATTTCAATTCTTTACGGCCTAAGCTAGAGTAATGAAAGTCGGCACGCGTCTTGGTCTTCAAGTATTAATTCTTTAGCTATCATAAAAATTACATATGTGGTCTCTAGAAGGCAAAAGCTTATCCCTTATATCTTTTACACTACTGCACCTGCACATCTAGGTCTCGTTTAATTGGTAGTTCATACAATTAACCGCAAGTCTGCTACATTGGAAAAAATTTAAACCTCTTAACCAGACTCCTATGTAGAGGAGCAAAAAATGTTATTTGCAATAAAAAAAATTACTTGACTATACTCTGCCATATGTTAGCAAGCAAAATTGAACCAAAAGGGTCCACCACGCCCTTAATTCTTAATAATTTATACATATCCTTTGGTCCTTAGGGGCTATAAGGGGTCAACATCTATTTTTAAGCCTACGTCATAATCCGGAAATCACTTATCGATATCAAACACTCATCAACGGAATAGGTTAGCACTAACACTTAAGTTCGCAGCATATGAAAGCACTTTTTTAATTTTAAATTTACGAAAAAAAAGTTTTTCTGCATAAGTTCTTCATTGTCTAAAACCGCAGGGCTCTCAACAAGTTTATATTTTATTAAAATGTATTTTTTTAGCCCTCAAAACTTTATATTAAATAAAAAACCTTCATATTTTTTTTCCAATGGAAAAACTTTAGTCATAGAATAAATGCGGAATTTTTCAATATTTTTACTAGTCTTGAATTTTTAGTTTCTTTTAGTTTATTACTTAAAAAATTGAACTGGTTCGAAGGTTTATTATTAGTTTGTTTCCTCTCTGAGAAAGTCTGAATTAGGTAGGGCTTTTTTGCCTTTTGTTTTATTCTTATATGTTTTCGTTCTTTAAAGTTTAATATGTTAGATAGTTGCTTCTAAAAAAGTCTGATTTGTGTAGGGCTTTTTCATGTATTTTATTACTCTGAAATGATTAGTTTTTTTAAAATTTGATTTTGAAATAAGTATTTAAACTAGACCAAGGTGTTTCGATAGATTTCAACCAAGGGCTGCGCTTATTTAAAGGTATAGAAAGGTACACTACCTTCATTAAAAAGTTGTAGAGTAGGTCCTAAACCGCCAGAAATTATAGATGCTCATCATATTTGAACAACGACTTATATAAATACAGATAAAAAGAAAATATCAATTTGTTTTAAGTTTAATATATCTATAGTCTATAGGGTGTTCCGTAGGAGATTTACAATGTTTTTGTTTTTTTTTATAACTGCGATATTCATTTGTTTTGTTTGACAACTTTTTCCGACGGTTTATGATAAACTCTACATCGTTTACATTGATACTTTTTCCTATCTCTTATAATAAGCGCTGTAGACCTTGATTTAAAAATACCGAAACACCCTTTACCTATTAAAATGTACTTTTCAAAAATGTACATGTACATGTGTATGTACCTTGTTTTTGTTTGGGCATACCCCATCCAGGCCTCATTCAATTTTTTGCAAATATTTGTTAATAGTAAATGTGTTTTCGGAAGAAAAAGTTGGGTTTAGCTAAACCAGCTATTTGGTGGGGAACCTAAAAAAAACTAATTTTATTCAAATATCCTTAATATTTTTACCTTCCAAGCCCGCGCAGCATGGCTAGAGAACGTATTATTTTCGACGAAAAAATTTTTTTTCAGACAACGCCGAAAATGGGTTATTTGGGTGTATTTTGACCTATCTTAGCAATATCGTCGTGATTTCTGTCTGTGTGTGTGTCTGTCGGTAACACGATAGCTTCTAAATCGCTGCACCCATTTTTATAAAATTTTGAGGTAAAATAGTGTTCGACACTCTAACGAGCTGATTAGATTTTGGTCAAAATTCATTCATGCTAATGACAGTTTTTTGACAAATAAATTTTTTTTAAAATGCTAATTTTTTAATGGAGCATCGCATCAATATACCGTTTTCGGAATATAGTAGATTACGTTTTGCTCAATAATTTATGTCATAACTAAAAACTCTGTAGGAGCTTTAGTTTCTGAGATATTTATAAAAAACTGTTTTCAAGGTTGATATACTATAACTTCATTTGAAGTATGCTAATAGGCTAGCTAGGAAGGTATTTCAACTAATTTTGTAAATGACAACATTTTTGCCACCTAACTAGAGAGGCTTGCTATCATTAAAACAATAATTAAAAATTTTTCATGTGATAGACCTGTGGGTAATTGTACGAACTACTAACGTAGTAAAATCTAGATGTGCAGGTGCAGTAGTGTTGAAGAACACTCTAAGAGGACCAATTTGAATTCCGTTCTTCCCAGTTATTGCATTAGAAAGAGCTCACTCATAGACTGAATACGATGGTCTACTTCTGCGACGTTGTTAGCTTGACAGATAGATATTATGCAGGCTGCCTATTTATAATACCTAATACAGACTTGAGAGTGAGAGTGTTTTGTCATCACCCATAAAAATTATATTACAAAAATTGTCATAATGTCCATTTCGGTTTAAAAATAATGGCAAGTGTACATGATAGTGGCGCCAAAAACAAATATTTTTCATATGGTTTATTGTTATTATTTTAATGGAAAAAAACACACCCCGTATTTTATTACATTTCTAGATGTAATTTTGATTTGTAATGTATAATACTAGCTTTAAAATTAAAGGCTTTGCCGGCTAGTCCGATTTGCACATGTCGTAGCGTAAAAAATTATATTAACAAAGCAGACTAGCTCATGCATGCCAAATTTCATTGATATTGATTAGTTTCAGAAATTAGCGGTAACAAGAAAAATCCCTGTTGTTTTGTATATGTAATGATGATGATGTATATCTGTCATAAACCTTTTCTGAGATATAACGTGTTATTTTTCCATTAAGATTAAATTTTTCACATTTGTCATTCGTCATCATTTCGTCCTAGACAAATTGCCATAAAAATATTAGTAAAATATCTTGTAAAATAAGGAAAAAAAGAATTGTTAAAACTACAATATTTTCAAAAATAATTCCTGTTTTTTAATTTTAAAAAAAATTAATCTTTAGGAAAGTGGAAACTGCAGATCGCCATCTTTAATGATAACCAAGTTTACCTTTTAATCTTTAAATGGGACTTTGTATGGATTCCTTTCAAAGTAAACGTAGCTTCTATTATACGAGCCCCGTCCTATTTCAGTTGGCCCGATTGAAAAAATGTCAATTTTTGAATAGGGTGAGAAAATTTTACAAAAATTGTCTCTAAATATTTAGATTGGGTTAGGCTAAGTTGAATTAGGCCAAATTAGATAAGGATAGGTTGAGTTAGGCCAGGCTAGACTAGGTTAAAAAAAATATACTTTTTTTGAAATTGAACACTGTATTTTTTATAGCCTGGCCTAACTCAACCTATCCGAACCTAATTTGGCCTAACTGAACTTGGCCTAACCCAATCTAACCTAACCTAAATATTTAGAGACAATTTTTTTAAAATTTCCTTACCCTATTCAATAATTAATTTTTTTTTAATCGGGCCAACTGAAATGAGACGGGGCTCGTAGTTTTTACAAAATTAAAAAAAAAAGAATGACTAGAAAATCCCTAATCATTATTAACATAAGATGCCGCAGTTCACGTTATCAATATTATTTTCTCTTATCTCACAGTCATTAAGTTAAATCGTGTTTTAGATTTGTGTGTTAATAATTATGATTATTTATTAAAAATGTTAAAGTTAAATGTAAACTATTTGTACAGTACTGTGTTTTGAATTCCAAAAATTTGCCAGCAATTTTTGTTGTTTGTTTGTATTTAACTCTAAAGTCACAGTAGAATAATATTTTGGGGGTGTTGTTAAATTTGAGTACTTACATATGTATATATTTTTTTAATTTTTAAGGTTAAAAATTTGACTTTTTTGGTTCAAAAGGTGCGCATTTTGAGCCAAAATGTGCCCGGGTTAAGTAATTGACTTACTAAGTATGTTAAGTGTTCATTTGTTATGTTTTTAATTACATTAAAAGGTTTTAAACTATGCTTACATTTAGAAGCTTATTAAAATGCGTGGATGTTACAACAATTATTACAGTAAGTACACTATAGCAAGTTCAACCTGCCAAAGTATAGAAATTGCCAAAGAAATTCAAGGATCCCTTTAGTTGAATGTTTTTGGAAATTGCCTTTTTCTATAACTACCTCTGAAAATAAATTTTTTCACAAGACAGACAACCTATAAAAATGGCGTTTTGCACACAGTGTGTCCAAAAGTTTTTCGCATGCTACTAATTTATATTTCGGTCCTGTCCAAGTCCTTACAAGGTTTTTTTTTTTAATTTAGTGCCGTTGTAATTGACGTATATAGGGGAAGGTGCAATTAAGTATGAATAATCCAAATTTATACTTGTATTTTACATAAAACAGGTTAACAAGAACAGAGGTTAAAACTGTGTGAAAGTGAAAACCAAACAGTTTTAACAAGTTCCCAACGAAAGCCTCAAACCATCAGTATAATTCAATGCCGGTAGGGGTATTTTCCCTCGGAGTAGTTGTTTCTGGTGGTTTCACACAACTTATGCTCTACACGGAGCTATCGCCTACATTCACCCGAGGATGGCCCAAAAGGTCGAAACCGGTCCGGTCGTGGATTGGCATGGAACATTTGTTCCTGACTATCAGGACGTGTTCCAGACGGGGATCACTCGTATCCTTGTGATCGACGTTGGAGAAAGTGAAAACCAAACAGAGGTTAAAACTGTTTGGTTTTCACTATCTCCAACGTCGATCACAAGGATACGAATGATCCCCGCCTGGAACACGTCCTGACAATCAGGAACAAGTGATCCATGCCAATCCACGACCGGTTTCGACCTTTTGGGCCATCCTCAGGTGAATGTAGGCGATAGCTTCGTGTAGGGCATAAGTTTTGTGAAACCAACAGAAACAACTTCTCCGAGGGAAAACAGAGGTTATGGCCATAAAATAAATAATACGACACAATTAGTAATATAGAGGTTGCTGGGCGGAGAGACATGACCCTATGGGCCGTATAGAATAGAACTTATAGGCCGTAGACAATAGACCATATCGGCCGTAGAGAGTGGACCTTATAGGCCATAAAGAGTAACCACCACAATGGGGTTTTACTTAGGTAGGTTTAGTAGGGACGTTGTTTGATAGATCTCCATCAAACAACGGTAGGGACCACTTCGTATAAGTGGTATACTGGGTAGCAGGTAACGAAGTATAAAGACGAAACGAAAAAGAAACTGAAAGTAGGAGAAAAATTGATTGGGAAATAAAAAGTGATAAAGTAATTTAAAATGACCAATAAAATAAAAAAAGGAATTCAAAATGAATAGGAAAACTGGGAAGAAAATAAACATTGAACAAGTAGAATACAATGAAAACAAAGCACGTAATGAAAAACAAAACGAAATAGACACTGAAAGCGACAAATGACGAAGGCCAAGGGAGGGGTAGTTCCACAAACTGTGATACAAGTGCCACGAGGGTTGCAGGGGAGAGGGGTTTAATACTTTGATACATAACATTACATTACATAATATTATTAGCCAACATAAGAATAGAAGCTGCCACTCATTCCACATTTTATTATATTATGAATGAAGGGGTGTTGTGCCTATTACTAATAGCGCGCGAATATATAAAGCGCAAAACATTTAACGCAAATTGACTGCGCAGCGCAAGGATTAACAGCTCTAGAAATTTATTTCAGGAGTTTTTTAGTTTATATTTTTATACTTTTACCATGACAAAAAAACAGCGTAATGCTTTTAAGGCGAAAATGCATGGTTTGCACGGTTAATGTCGTAAGCGGCCAAAGTGTGACACAGTGTTACAATGGGGCAGGGTCAAAAATTGGCAAAAAATGTGTTATAAAAAATTGGCAAAAATCATAAAATAAACAAAACAGGCTAGATCTGGTAAAACAGTGCAATGAAAATAAGAATGAAAATTTGAGACAGATACCACTGAGTTAAGTAACAAAGAAGAAGTACTCACTCCTGCCGACCTATTGGACAAACCTCTGATTTTCCCAAAAAAAGCTTTAAAAAAAGCAAGTAAAAGTTTACTGCTACTTAATTCCCTCTCCCCCTACTAATACTACTACTACTACTAATACCACTAAGTTCGTACTTATAACATATCACTGGTAGGTATTGAAAAGTACTGCTTTTCGAAAGCGGTTCATCGGTGTCTAGGGTGTCTATAAAACCGGTAAAATTGTTAAAAATGTTTTTTGACCCATTTCATTCTTCACACTTTAAAAAATGCATTTACACCCACATAATTTGTTTGGTAGCATTAACTAACCATTTTATTAGGTGTCCAATGCAAAAAAGCTGTTGAGTGTCTGGAAACCGGTTGTTTCACCCTAGCTGGCAGTTTTATGGGTTTTTGTTAGCTTACAATAAAGGCTGGTTTATGTTTAAAATTATTAGTTCAGGTCCCCATAACTTTTTTTACGAAAAATAATTTATCTTTATTTTTACCCCCCTGTCCCCCAATTTTTAGGGCCTGCTTACGTTATTATAGTGTCAAAATTAAATATTAAGGATAAGGAATTAGGCGTGCCAGCTTTTTTTCTTACGGAAAAATTAACAAAAAACGAATTTAAGCATGAACCAGCTTTAATCTGCCATTTCTTAAGGACCTGCACGGAACATATACACCCACAAAATTTGTTTGGTGGCATAAATTAACTATTTTATTAGGTGTTCAATGCAAAAAAGCTGTTAAGTGTCTGGAAACCGGTTCGTTCATCCTAGCTGGTCGTAGAAAATTCTCACGAAGTTTTATGTTAGGCCCCTATAACTTTTTTTAACGAAAAATAAATTATCTTTATTTTTACCCCCCGGCCCCCAATTTTTAGGGCCTAGATCCGCCACTGCTTACGTTATTAGTATAGAATAGAATGCAATAAGTCTTTATTTTCCTTTGATTATCTACAAATAATATGGAACACGTCAAAAAAGATATAATTTGAAAAATATATCTATAAATACCATAATACCATAGAATGTTATTATAATAATAATAGAGGTATAATATAAATCTAAGTTGCACTAAAAAATACATAAAAGTAACGCACAAAGTTTAGTTAGCTAAAATAGCTTTGTCAACGTTTAATTTAAACTTATATCCTAAAAACTTTTCAAAAGGTATTCCTGAACATTATAAAAAGCATTTTTAATAAAATCATCTTGATGCTTTGTATGCTCTTAGGAATGTGCATAAAAAGTTTTTCCCCTGTTGCTAACGGCATGGCAGGTTGTTGCCCACTTTCGTTCTATAATAGGGAACCCTTAAATTATTCTTTTGCCGTGTGTTTTTATTATGCACATCATTATGGCATATCAGAGTTAACTTTTTAGAAAATACAAATTTACACAATTCATACATATACAAACAATATAAAGTCAACATTTTCAATTTTATAAACCTGCCACGACATGTATGTGATGGAGGCAATCCAAGCATGCATCTAATTATGCTTTTTTCTTAAGAAATACTTCTTCCCAACACGTTGACGCTCTCCAAACAATAATTCCATATCTCAAACGTGATTCAACTTGCCCGTGGTATATTATTTTTGGTTTATTTGTATTTAAAACAGTCTTTAAGTTTTTAAATATAAAATATGATGAGCCCAAAGCAGAGCTTATTTTAGCACAGTGATTTTTCAAATCTAAATGCTGATCCACATAAATACCTAAGATTTTGACGGTGTCTTTTTTTTTCAATTTGGTTTTGTTTACTGAGATTTCGAGATTTAAATTTCATTTATTTTGTGGAAAAGGAAACCTTAAAAAATGCGTTTTTTCTAAGTTTAAAAACAAAGAGTTTCTGTCGAATCAGCCTGTAATACTTGACACATCACCTAGTGTCAAAATTAAATATTAAAGTTTAAGGAAAAGGAATTAGGCATGCTAGCGTTTTTCTTACGGAAAAGTTAACAGAAAACGAATTTAAGCATGAACCAGCCTTAATCCGCCATTTCTAAACGACCTGCACGGATCCCATTGATGATTCTGTATTAAACAACATTGTTTGCATTAGTGGTGTCAATTGAGGTTAATCAGTTCTATACATTTTTATTGTTGGGCTTGCTAATGTTCGTCTTATAGCCGCCAATCGTCCCGCAGGGTCTATTGCTAAATTCTACATTAGGATTAATAGATTCATGAAGAACATAATTTTCACTTACCTTAGCTTACTAGTTATACGTATAAGTACGATTTAGGATTCTATGAACATGTGCTAGATCATTTACTAGTGTCCGGTTAATCAAACATACAGATACAAGATGCGAAATTAAATAAATGGATCAGCCTTGAAAATAGGTTTTTGTTAATATCTCAGAAACGAAAGCTTCCACGAAGTTTTTGGTTATCACAAATTATTAAGAAAAATGTTTTCCTACTATAATTCGAACCCCATATTGATCCGATGCTCCGTGAAAAAGTTTTTTCAATTTTTTAATTGTCAAGAAATCAACTCTTTACAGTTTTGAACACCATATTTTATTAAAATCTCATAAAAAGCGGTTCCGGAGCTTCTACAGACATACAGACACACACAGAGACAGACGTCACGACGAGATTGCTTAAATAGGTCCAAATACTACTACTACTACTACTATGTCGGTTTAGAACGTTTTTGTACGTTGTCCGACGCCTATTCTCCACGTCCTTCGATTCTGACAATCATCTTCTGTCAAGTTTTTTTGACTCATTGATCTCTGGATTGACTGTTGCCATTCCAGTTCAGGATGGCCTCTTTTTCTGCGCCCTATTGGTTGCCATTCTAGGACCTGCTTTGGTAATCTTTCGCCGTTCATCCGTTGTACATGGCCGTACCATATCAGTTGTCTTTTAGTGATGTCATCCGTTATGCTTCCCTCGATTCCCATTCTTTTTTTTTATGATCTCATTTCTTATATCCTCTGTTCTAGATTTCTCATTGATCTTCTTATTGCATTCATTTCGACACTTTCCGTTTTTATTTTGTATTTTGCTGGTACGCGACTATTCCATACAGCAGCGTGCTTTTCACCATTATTTCATACATATATCGTCACCCTAATTCTGAAATATCGTAACCCAACTCAACAAAATTTTACAGGAATAAGAAAAGTTAGAAGCAAATTACATAGGGTAAGCATTATGCGACTTATTGCACATCGCGGGAATGATCGTTTTATATTAGCTCACACATATAATATACTATAGTAGTGTGAGCTATGGTGATCCTAACTTTTTCGAGGAAAAAAAAGTTGCTCGGTTCATTTTTTTTTGGTTGCAAGGATTCAGCAGCATATAGCTATGCATAATTACTAACCTTTGACGCAAAAATTTGAATTTTCATTTTTTTGTTGGTTACGACGTTTCAGAATTAGGGTATTGACAAGTTAAATTTTACCTTCTTTTTTATCTCTCTGCTCCATAAAATACTGTTAAGACACCCAATAACCTTTTTTGCTTTTACTATTATTTTTTCCAGTTCTTTACAGTCTGTTCCTGTTTTATCAAATGTGACATCCAAGCCATTGCATGGAGATATTGTTTGTCCATTGACTAGTTCCAACTCACTTGATTTATTTCCAATACATAAGTACTGTGTCTTGTCCACGTTCACTGTTAGCCCCCACTTTTGTTATTCTTCCGTTAACTTTTTCATCATATACTCTTCTTTTTCATTAGCTACAATTACTTGGTCGTGAGCAAACTGTGTAGTGTGTATATGGTAAAAAAGGTACGAAAAAACAAAAAACTATTTTTTGTACCTTTAATCCAAGATGAAGGAGCGAGCTTTTACCCCACAAGATACGTGTTATCACTTGGATTTTTAATAAGGGACCACCCGTAACTAACATAATATGTAAAAATCAGAATTACTCCATCTTTTGCACGGCAAAGGCCTTTTTTTCTCCCCACTGACTCGGCTAAACTCGTTGGGTAATAACTTTGTTATGTCAAATAAATACAGGCAACTTTTATAACTTCCCTTATTTATTTACAAACCTGTGGGACAAGGACGGTTGGGGTCCTAAGAGTCACGGCTAAAGAGATATGAATTTTTAAATTTTTTTTCTCAAATTACCCAAAATTCCACCTTTAAACCCTCGTAAGCTTTTTATTAATGTCTGGAAAAGCACCATTTTTTTTTAATAACTCTGTAATCTTATGCTTCTTCAACTAATTAATAGATTTGTTAAAGTTGATGTACCAAAGGGACATACGAGGTTTTTTAGTGAAGAACATTAGTGATTTTGTGAAAGAAAATCAACTTCAAAATTAAAAATCAAGTATCGACAATTGAGAACTTCATTTTCTTTTAAAAACTTCTTTAGTTGATTACCTTTCTAACGGTATGCTACACATTGATAAAAAAACATTTCTGCTTTAAAATACGGATATTCCGTCAGAAGGGCGAGACTCGTTCGGAATTGGTAAGAAAAACAATTTGATGTTTATGATCGTTTACCTACTTAAACAAAAGTTAAACTTTTAACAATAATGTATTGTGTTCTTTGGTTATAAATTTTGTTCGAAACGATCATAAACATCAAATTGTTTTTCTTATCAAGTCCGAACGATTATTGCCCGTCTCACGGAATATCCGTATTTTAAAGCATAATTGGTTTTTTTAATCAATGTGTAGCGTACCGTTAGAAAGGTAATCAACTAGAGAAGTTTTTAAAAGAAAATGAAGTTCTCAAGTGTTGATACTTTTTTTAATTTTTAATTTTGAAATTAATTGTCTTTCACAAAATTACTAAGACATTAATAAAAATCTTACTACTACTATGTCGGTTTAGAACGTTTTTCTACGTTGTCCGACGCCTATTCTCCACCTCCTTCGATCCTGACAATCATCTTCTGTCAGATTCGTTTGACTCATTGATCTTTGGATTGACTGTTGCCATTCTAGTTTAGGACGTCCTCTTTTTCTGCGCCGTACTGGTTGCCACTCTAGGACCTGTTTTGGTAATCTTTCGTCGTTCATCCGTTGTACATGGCCGTACCATATCAGTTGCCTTTTAGTGATATCATCCGTTATGCTTCCCTCGATTCCCATTCTTTCTTTTATGATCTCATTTCTTATGTGATCTAATCTAGATATTCTCATTGATCTTCTTATTGCATCCATTTCGACACTTTCCATTTTTGTTTTGTATTTTTCTGTTACGCGACAAGTCTCTATTCCATACAACAGCGTGCTTTTTACCATTGTTTCATACATGTTAAATTTTACATTCTTTCTAATCTCTCTGCTCCATAAAATACTGTTAAGACATCCAATAACCTTTTTTGCTTTTACTATTCTTTTTCCAATTCTTTACAGTCTGTTCCTGTCTTATCAAATGTGACACCCAAGAATACATACTCATTGCATGGAGATATTGTTTGTCCATTGTCTAGTTCTAACTCACTGGATTCGTTTCCAATACATAGGTACCGTATCTTGTCCACGTTCACTGTTAATCCCCACTTTTGGTATTCTTCCATTAACTTTCTCATCATATACTCCATATCCTCTTTATCATTAGCTACAATTACTTGGTCGTCAGCAAACTGTAGTGTGTATATGGTAAATCGGTCGTTAAGTTGTATTACCATGCCGTGCACTTTCCGTTTCCAGTTTTTTAGAGCTACTGCGATATATATTTTAAAAAGAGTTGGAGAAATACAACATCCCTGTCTTAAGCCTTTTGTTACTAGGAATTCTTTTGAAAGTCGATTTCCAATTTTAATTTTAGATTTTGACCCTTTGTATAGTTCTTTTATCGCTTTTATGTATGTATGATTGATATTAGTCTGCTCTAACACTGTCCATAGTTTTTCTACTGGAACGGTATCATATGCTTTTTGTAGGTCCACAAAGGTAACATGAGTCTCTATATTTCTGGCGCTCCTTTTCTCAATTACTTGTTTAAGACAAAAAACATTATCACTACAAGATCTGCCTGCACGAAACCCACTTTGCTCTTCTTCTTCTTTTTCATGAAAATCCTTCTCTATTAGATCTCTAAGAATCCTACCGTACAATCTACTGAGAGTACTGGTTACTGAAATTCCTCTGTAATTGTTGCAATCCAGCTTGTTTCCTTTTTTGTGTATTGAGGATATGAATGCAATTTTCCAATCATCAGGTACTGTCCGTTTTTGCATTGATTGATAATATATGTGAGATTTTCGATTAGTTTCTCTGATCCATATTTGAGCATTTCAGCATATATTCCTCCAGGTCCGCTAGCTTTTCCGGATTTAAGCTTTTTAATACTATTTTTTATCATTTCTTTTTCGATGATTACTTCCTCTCCGTGTACTTCTATGTCTCTCCTCGGAGAGGCTGCCAGATATTCGTGTCTCGTTTCCTGCAGCAGTCCCTTGTAGTGTTCTGTCCATTGTTCTGGTTTGATGATCTGGATGTTTACTTTTTCTTTTGTTGGGTTTTTTACTGTAGAAGTGTGTTGTGTGTATTGATATCGTGGCATTTGCGCTCGAACAGTTCATTTTTTTCTGTGCGTATCAAATTTCTTAGCTGTCTTCTGGTTTCCCTGTAGATTTCTAGGTCTCTTTGTTCTTTAGTACTGAGCCATTTCAAGTATGTGCGTTTTTTCTCTTTGACCATTTCCTGTATTTTCTCCGTCCACCACATCTTCCTATTATTTCTATTATCTTTGTATCCAACAGCTTCGTTGCTTGCTTCCTTCAAGCTTTTTATTATGTTTGTATATATCTCTTCAAATGAGTGATTTGTGTTTATTAATTTTTGATCTAATTTGGATTTCTAGACTTCTAAAGTTGTATTTTTGGTTGTCTTCGATGCACTCTAGGTTTTCATTTTCTCTAATACTTTCGTCCTTATTTGTTTTTCTTAAAGGGAATAATATTTTTGCTTTTACCAGATGGTGGTCAGATCCACAGGTAACACCACGAAGTGCTCGCACATCATACCACTTTAATTGCGAGTGTTGTCCACCTATAGCTTAATCAATGAGTGATTTAAGATTTCTTGTTGGCTAAATCCAGGTATATCGATAAATATCCTTGTTTAAAAAAAACCATTATTTATTTTTAGGTTGTGGGTTTTACACAATTGCATCAGTCTTAAGCCATTATCATTTGTTACTTACTCTGGGTTTGTCTACCAGTTCGGCTATTAAAATCGCCAAGCATAATTATTTCTCTGGTATTACCGATTTTGGTGATATTCTCATCAAGTTGGTCAAAGAACAGTTGTTTTGTAGCTACTTTTTCGTCATCTGATGGTGCGTAGACTGCTATTATGCTTATATTATGACCAAGCATCTTCATGTTCACTCGAAGTATGTTTTCACTAATGCAATCGTAGTCGGTAATCTTATTTTTTAGGTTTTTCTTTATTAATAAGGATACCCCTCTGGCTGCTCTTCTTTCTTTTGGGACTCCAGTGAATATATGGACGAAATTGCCGACACTATTCGTACCTGTTCCTTTCTTTTTTGTCTCTGTAAGTGCAATGATATCGATCTTACAATTCTGCACTTCGGTTGCAATAAGGTCCAATTTTTGATTCACTCCCTGTACGTTCCATGTAGCTATATTCATAGTCCTTTGGTTTGTCTTTGCTTTTTTCGTCTTTGAGAATTTCCATCTATTGCTCCGAGGCTTTGTTTAGGCTTTTTGGTAATTGCTTTGTTTTACAAGTATTAGAGAACCAGTCTAATGCCTCAACCCCCTACTTGGAGGGCCAGGATTTTTAATCAAGGTTTTTCTCCTCTAGCCCTTGACGAGCCAACGCCATACTGTAAGGCAACAGCTGTGGTCTTTTATACTATCCCTAAAAGAAATGGTTGCCACCTACGCTATGATCACCGTACCGAGGTCCATTCTCTCCGCCTTTCATATCGATGTGGTCTTCTCCCGTAACCCTGGGAAAGGGACCCTATACAGGTAAATAAAAATCTTACAAGGGTTTAAAAGTGGGATTTTGGGTAATTTGAGAAAAAAAATTAAAAATTCATATCTCTTCAGTCGTGACTCTAAGGACCCAAGTTCCAAGGTTGAAAAGGTAGCAAATGACCCCAACAATATCCCAAAAAAATTTGACGGTTCATGTGCCGTACACCCTGTATACATCGACATAAAATGAACTTTTTCATTTAGTTTTATTTTTCTTTGAAGTTCATCATGTTTTAAAAATCGCAGATTTTATTTCTGAATTTACATTTACACTATCAGTTTTTTGTTGAAAACATAAATTAAAATAATCCTTGTAAGTTTGTTTTCATGGAATACCAAAGTGAGCAGAGGTCCTTATTACTATTAATATTTAGCCCTAATGACATCGTCAAGAGTTAAATCAAACTGACAACCTCGCAAACGTAGTCCTACCTTTAAATGCGTTTCTTATTTCAAAATATGTCAAAGCTTTTTTAATTTCAGTCTCAGTGTCCATCGACACTTTTTTACTCCTTTTTTTTATATATTATGGCTTTTCGGTCTCTACTGGCTTGAGTAGTTATTTGGCAAGTCGAGCTTTTTTTTAACTTTTGAGAGGACCCTCATCAAAAAGCAGTAATTGACGTTTTAATTTTTTTACTGACCACTTACAAGTTTTGCACCATTTTGAACTTGACTTTTAATAATTTGCCCTGGTGCGCAGTTTTGGTGCAAAGTGATTTTTGAGTTTTGCTTTCTGCTTGTCTTATAAATATCTACAGGGTAAGTATATATATATACGAACACTTTCCAAACACGCTCGCGCAATGTACTTATTTGCCTTGCGCACTAATTTGCCCTCGCAAAGTTAAACGTTTATATTTACCAAATATTAAATATTTGTAGGCAAATGATTTAAATACTTTTTACTGTTAACGGGGTAGAAACTTATTTTATTTTTTTTTAATTCAAAAGTACATACGCGTTATCACTGCAACAGCTTAAAGGAGAGCGTTTGCGCAGAACAGAATACATCCCAGGACGTATCGACGTAAAATAGAACGTAAAATTTAAGTTCCTGAGATAAAATGTGCTGCATGAATACCTTATACATATGTCTTTGCTATTCCGTGAGATCTATCTAAAAAGTCCCGACTGGTACCTACATTACTGCACATGTCTCGGACGTACCAGGTATGTACCATCCCGTACATGATACGCCTTGGCCCTAACTTATAAATTGGTGACATCCCTGAGACTTACCTTTTACGATCCGGACGTACTAACTTTAAAAGGACATAAAATGTACGTCCGTGGGATGAAGCTTGCTGTCTGGGACTCCAGTTATATGTTCTCTGCTGGGAGTTAATTATCCTGCTCTTATGCGACACCTGCACGAGAAATATCCGGTTAAAAGCAAGTTATTTTGGAGTCCTAAGAATCTTATCAATATCTTTTGATTATGTAGTAGAATTTTCGCTAATTGCCTAAATATTGTTAGGGTGTTTGCAGGTCACTTTAAAATGACTCAATTTTTTTTGTTTAAACTCTAATGACATCTCAAGAAAATGTGAAATAAGCGTTGAATATAGCTTATTAGAACACCATTTTACATTTGTCATAACAGCGATTTTATTGCTACGACCTTTTCAATTTAAACCAATTTAGGAAGCCATGTGCGATTGTAATACACACGACATATACAGGGTCTCTCAAGGCTAGTAGTGCAGGCGCTGGAGGTAGTCTTCGCACCCCCCGAACCTCATAAATTGTTATAAATAAAACAAATCTTGCCTTATACATCATTTAAAAGGAAATTTTATTGCCTACAATTTACTATAGGACATGGGGACAGGTAAAACATGTAATAAACAATTACTTTTTTCTTGGTCATACCCCACTAGCTTATATATCATTAGAAATGAAATTTTGTTGTCTATAATAAAGGCAATTACATACTTTTCCCTAAGAAGCTTAGTTTTTGAGAAAATTTGAAGAACACCTAAAAATTTCAGGTTTTGGGGGGTTTTTGCAGCTAAAATTTAAAAAACTAATATAATTTTATTTTTAGGTTAGATTTTACACATTTTTGTTGCATTTCTGTGTCATTATGGCTTTAGGGCGTCAACTTGGTTAAATTTTCAGAAATTCGAACACGACTATAGGAGGAGGGGGGATAAAAAAATTAAACCAAAAACTGGCTTGGCAACATCCAGATCGTTAATCTGTGACCTATTCTCAGCTAGAATCCATTGTCAAACTGCGGTCCTCATAGTTTGCATACTCAACTACCTCCAGCGTTTGCATTATAGTGTTAGAGAGTAAAACTGTAACGCTTGAGTAAGACTATTTAGATTTTTCCATGCTTTGTTTTCGATTTTCTTAATTGAATTATTTACAATCCAATATTTAGCCCAATCATTTCGGATATTTTCTTGACAAAAATTGGTCAATAAAATATTTTAAGGCAGTTAAATGTCCCCAACAGTTAAGATTATAAAATCACTTTTTTGCGCCCTAATCTAACATGAAAGTGTCCGCCATCTTGGATTTTCTATGTTTTCGATATTTTTCACCCTTTTTCGAAAACAAATGCTTGGCAACAAAGTAGAGAATTTAATTCTCTGCAACTTTTACCGTAACATGTTTTTGAGAAAAATTAAATATTGCTAATAATAAGCCAAAACTGTCAAAATAAGAACACTGTAATAATTTTAATGTTTTTGAGAAAAATTAAATATTGCTAATAATAAGCCAAAACTGTCAAAATAAGAACACTGTAATTTTTTTAACCATTTTCATTGAAACATTTAATGGATGCATGACGGATCTGATACCTTCCTAGCTAGCCTATTAGCACACTTCAAGTGAAATTCATGATTATCAGTCCTGAAAACAGGTTTTTATAAATATCTTAGAAACGAAAGCTCCTACAAAGTTTTTGAATATTTATACATAAATTATTAAGAAAAATTTGATCCACTATATTCAGAAAACCGCATATTGATGCTGCGTTAAAATGTTTAAATTTTTAAAAAGTTAGCATTTTTAAAATTTTTTAATTATTGTCCAAAAACTGTCATTAGCATTAATGGATTTTGACCAAAATCTAATCAATTCGATACCGTGTCGAATACTATTTAACCTGAAAATTTTATGAAAATCGGTTCTGCGGTTTAGGAGCTATCGTGTTACGGACAGACATACACACACACGCACGCACACACAGACAGAAATGACGACAATATTGCAAAGATAGGTCAGACAACGCATTTTCGGCGTTATCTGAAAAAAAAATTCGTCGAAAACAATGTCTTTTCTAGCCATTGCTACGCGGGCTAGGAAGGTAAGAATAACGGCCTGTGGTTGTTTGTGTTTTGTTGAAAAATGCTTTAACTTTGCTAAAACTTTGCGAAACTGGGCGATTGATCCTGATTGGATGGAAAGTCCCAGTATAAATAAAATTTAAAAAAAACTACCACATCGTAGTAGCACAGCCCATTCTATAACGAGCTTGATCCTACTAGATGCAACATTGTCGAAGTTTGACAGATCTACAATTTCCAGTGACAATAACAAAAGAAATGCTGACAAGAAAATGATGAAAATACAGTCGAACCTTTTTAACTCGAACCTCTCTATAACTCGAACCTTTTAAGTGGTCCCTGCACTTTTTATATGTATTTTAACCTCTTTAACTCGAATTTTCATAACTCGAACTCTCCATAACTCGAACGGTTTTGGTTGTCCCTTTAAGTTCGAGATATACCCAACAAACATTTAAAGTTGTAACGACGAAACCCCAACTAGAAAGAATTTTTTAAAAGTAACCGCAGCGTACTCCCGCTACGTCTCAGTATACATCGACGTGTTAATTCCCTAAGTGGGGAAACAATTTCTGGTTATAACTACTTGGCGAAGTGTTTAAAGTCACTGTAGTAACAACTACGCTACTACGTCGCAGCCAGGTATCTACTAGGTCGTAAAGGCTGTTTTTTTTCCGTAATGTCATAACAGTAGCGATGTAGCTGCTAATAATATAATCGTTTTTTTTTTTTGGTAGAATTATTACACAATATGGTGAACACTCCAGTAAACAAACTGGCTAAGTTTTTTAGTTTGGTTATGCTATAATATGTACTATGTTATCTAAAAGTGAGAAAATTTACTAGCAGAGGACCAATATTCAGCTGCGACGAAAATTTTTATATGAAACATGCATCATATTTATTGCAAAAACCGACGCGCTTGTAAAATTGAATCGTTTTCTGGTACCTGATGGAATTTTTTTGTTGTGATTTTTGAGGTTATGTTTTCCTAATCTGCAGTTAACTACAACAAATGGTGTTTAATATGTGCATTTGGTAACATTCAAAACAAAAATAGTATATCTCCTTAATATGAGCTCAAAAAACAAAAATAAAAATATTAAATTTTCTACTTACAAAAAAAAACATGGCGTCCCAAACAATATTCCCTAATAGTCGAAAGGGTAACTTGAAAGTGAGCCTAAGTTGCGGCAACGTAATACGAACCACTTTTATGGCAGTGTTCCCTTTTAGTTTTAGATAGCACACTCGAATTTCTACTCTTCCGTCGCGGCAACGTATTAGTACCTTGCTTTCGCCACTATAAAAACACCTTTACAGTAGTAGGAACCACGCGATAAGCAATATCACTACCCTTAAGTTATTGGGATGAGGCCAATTGTCATTTTTGTCAACAACAATGTCTAATCCTGGTTTTTAATGCGGTGTTCTGTGTTCTGTAGCATCGTGGTTTTGTGTATTTGTAAGTTTTTGTTGATGTGAATAATGAAATTGCGTCTCATTTTAGTATACATTTCGTACTTTCGGGGGCGCCACTTACCGGGGAAAATACTTTACAAAAACCAATGCAAGTATTGTTTTACGAAAACTTATACAAGTATTGTATTAGAAACCAAAATAAATTTTGTGATTTATTTTACTAGAAACTGATCAAGCAAGGTCCATATTCTAGAAAGCTAAAAGAACGTTGTCATATACATAAAATCAACTTATTTTTTTATAAATTTAAGTAAATAATATTGTTTCAACCAGGGGTGAAATTAAAGAATGACAAATTACTTAACAAAATTAAGTGCCTCGGCCGGGACTCGAACCCGGAACCTTTGGCTGTGTACGCCAACGCCCTATCAATTAACGTACATATCCAACGGTTCCTGGTTCTAGTCACGGCGGACGCACCAAAAACTTTTGTTTTTATGATTTTTCGTTCTTTAATTTCACCATTTTCACCCCTGGTTTGGAATTGTTATTTACGGTTTTGAGTAAAACCTTGCTTTATTAAATTAAATATTGCTAATAATAAGCCAAAACTGTCAAAATAAGAACACTGTAATAATTTTAATGTTTTTGAGAAAAATTAAATATTGCTAATAATAAGCCAAAACTGTCAAAATAAGAACACTGTAATTTTTTTAACCATTTTCATTGAAACATTTAATGGATGCATGACGGATCTGATACCTTCCTAGCTAGCCTATTAGCACACTTCAAGTGAAATTCATGATTATCAGTCCTGAAAACAGGTTTTTATAAATATCTTAGAAACGAAAGCTCCTACAAAGTTTTTGAATATTTATACATAAATTATTAAGAAAAATTTGATCCACTATATTCAGAAAACCGCATATTGATGCTGCGTTAAAATGTTTAAATTTTTAAAAAGTTAGCATTTTTAAAATTTTTTAATTATTGTCCAAAAACTGTCATTAGCATTAATGGATTTTGACCAAAATCTAATCAATTCGATACCGTGTCGAATACTATTTAACCTGAAAATTTTATGAAAATCGGTTCTGCGGTTTAGGAGCTATCGTGTTACGGACAGACATACACACACACGCACGCACACACAGACAGAAATGACGACAATATTGCAAAGATAGGTCAGACAACGCATTTTCGGCGTTATCTGAAAAAAAAATTCGTCGAAAACAATGTCTTTTCTAGCCATTGCTACGCGGGCTAGGAAGGTAAGAATAACGGCCTGTGGTTGTTTGTGTTTTGTTGAAAAATGCTTTAACTTTGCTAAAACTTTGCGAAACTGGGCGATTGATCCTGATTGGATGGAAAGTCCCAGTATAAATAAAATTTAAAAAAAACTACCACATCGTAGTAGCACAGCCCATTCTATAACGAGCTTGATCCTACTAGATGCAACATTGTCGAAGTTTGACAGATCTACAATTTCCAGTGACAATAACAAAAGAAATGCTGACAAGAAAATGATGAAAATACAGTCGAACCTTTTTAACTCGAACCTCTCTATAACTCGAACCTTTTAAGTGGTCCCTGCACTTTTTATATGTATTTTAACCTCTTTAACTCGAATTTTCATAACTCGAACTCTCCATAACTCGAACGGTTTTGGTTGTCCCTTTAAGTTCGAGATATACCCAACAAACATTTAAAGTTGTAACGACGAAACCCCAACTAGAAAGAATTTTTTAAAAGTAACCGCAGCGTACTCCCGCTACGTCTCAGTATACATCGACGTGTTAATTCCCTAAGTGGGGAAACAATTTCTGGTTATAACTACTTGGCGAAGTGTTTAAAGTCACTGTAGTAACAACTACGCTACTACGTCGCAGCCAGGTATCTACTAGGTCGTAAAGGCTGTTTTTTTTCCGTAATGTCATAACAGTAGCGATGTAGCTGCTAATAATATAATCGTTTTTTTTTTTGGTAGAATTATTACACAATATGGTGAACACTCCAGTAAACAAACTGGCTAAGTTTTTTAGTTTGGTTATGCTATAATATGTACTATGTTATCTAAAAGTGAGAAAATTTACTAGCAGAGGACCAATATTCAGCTGCGACGAAAATTTTTATATGAAACATGCATCATATTTATTGCAAAAACCGACGCGCTTGTAAAATTGAATCGTTTTCTGGTACCTGATGGAATTTTTTTGTTGTGATTTTTGAGGTTATGTTTTCCTAATCTGCAGTTAACTACAACAAATGGTGTTTAATATGTGCATTTGGTAACATTCAAAACAAAAATAGTATATCTCCTTAATATGAGCTCAAAAAACAAAAATAAAAATATTAAATTTTCTACTTACAAAAAAAAACATGGCGTCCCAAACAATATTCCCTAATAGTCGAAAGGGTAACTTGAAAGTGAGCCTAAGTTGCGGCAACGTAATACGAACCACTTTTATGGCAGTGTTCCCTTTTAGTTTTAGATAGCACACTCGAATTTCTACTCTTCCGTCGCGGCAACGTATTAGTACCTTGCTTTCGCCACTATAAAAACACCTTTACAGTAGTAGGAACCACGCGATAAGCAATATCACTACCCTTAAGTTATTGGGATGAGGCCAATTGTCATTTTTGTCAACAACAATGTCTAATCCTGGTTTTTAATGCGGTGTTCTGTGTTCTGTAGCATCGTGGTTTTGTGTATTTGTAAGTTTTTGTTGATGTGAATAATGAAATTGCGTCTCATTTTAGTATACATTTCGTACTTTCGGGGGCGCCACTTACCGGGGAAAATACTTTACAAAAACCAATGCAAGTATTGTTTTACGAAAACTTATACAAGTATTGTATTAGAAACCAAAATAAATTTTGTGATTTATTTTACTAGAAACTGATCAAGCAAGGTCCATATTCTAGAAAGCTAAAAGAACGTTGTCATATACATAAAATCAACTTATTTTTTTATAAATTTAAGTAAATAATATTGTTTCAACCAGGGGTGAAATTAAAGAATGACAAATTACTTAACAAAATTAAGTGCCTCGGCCGGGACTCGAACCCGGAACCTTTGGCTGTGTACGCCAACGCCCTATCAATTAACGTACATATCCAACGGTTCCTGGTTCTAGTCACGGCGGACGCACCAAAAACTTTTGTTTTTATGATTTTTCGTTCTTTAATTTCACCATTTTCACCCCTGGTTTGGAATTGTTATTTACGGTTTTGAGTAAAACCTTGCTTTATTGCACTTTGCCAAGTTGTATTTTGTTATTGTTTGTCCTATTTCCCATACTATATATTATTAAGAAATATTTTTTAAATGTTGGATGGTGTCCATGTTAAGTTGTATTTTAATTAGGATAAAAAGGAAAAAAATACGGAAGTGGTATATGATACTGATGATGCTTCATTGCGAAAATGCTCTACCTGAAAATAAATGCTGTGGGGACGAAAAGGCCGAGTTGAACACTTTTTTCTATATTTTCTTTCTTTTTATTCTGATTTTAATATTTGTTGCTATAACTAAAAAAAGTAGGGGTTGAACATTTCTAGATCGGTTGGAAATCCATGAAAAACTACTTCTTATTTATAAAAGGAATCACAAAAGTAGGGTTAAGAATGAGCGCGACCATGATGCGACTGCAAAAAGTCTACGTTTTCAAAGTAGAAACAGGAGGTAGTATCGACTTTAAATGATCGACACTAAAAAAAAAATTATTTAAGGCTTTCAAGTTGTTGCAAAAAGTTATTTTCTCTACATTATTACATCAGATGTTACTATGATGACATCAACTTTTGTGGTAATAATTAAAGTTATAATGTAGTTGTCGGATACACTTGTTTGCGACTTCAATGAAGCTTAACTTTCTAGTGGTAATTAAGTAACAACAAAGTCACGGCGACTACGAAATAACGACTAAAAAGAAAGTAAAACCTTGGCAACGTCCTATCGTGGTAGGGAAGACTATCAGAATAGACTAACAAGTAACAATCGTAAGAAGTAATTTAGAGGGTCGTTTTAACGAAAGCTCTATTTTTTTTTGATACTAGATAGTAGACAGAACTTAAAAGTGCCGAATTTTTGTTGGGATCACCACATTTCTACCATAAGATAGTAGCAAAGTCTTTGGAACGTGTAGCCGCTACTATAGATGTTAGTTGGGATAGAGCTTCGACTGTATCAGCCTTCAAAAGGATGCATTTCAAAGTACGATCAGGCTTGTTATAGAGGGGGCTCTGGTAGTAGATGACTTATTTTTGTTGTTATGGTGTTTATATGTATTAAAAAAAGGATTGGACCTAAGGATGAACCTTGAGGAACCCCGTATGAAATATGTTTTTTTGAACTCTCATTATTTATTTCGAGGAATTGAAGCCCAGATGACTTATTTTTGTTGTTATGGTGTTTATATGTATTAAAAAAAGGATTGGACCTAAAGATGAACCTTAAGGAACCCCGTATGAAATATGTTTTTTTGAACTCTCATTATTTATTTCGAGGAATTGAACCCTATTTGACAAATAATTTTGAAACCAAGAAAATGCTTTTTTCCTCTAATGTCAAAGCTGTTTAAGCAATTCAATAGAATTTTTGTGATTTTCCTTAATACTAAATTTAAATGAAATTCATTCTTATTTTAAATTAAATTAAATATGCTTAATTTAAATTAACAGATCAGCATATAATCTAACATATCTCACATAATTTAGAGTAAAATAGGCAGATTCATACTTAGTTTTAGAAAAAGTAAACCTAGGTGTACCTCAGGGTAGCTTCCTATGATACTTTTATTTATAGTTTATTATTACTTCACTTCTCGCATTTGCTAACGATACTGGTTTATTAGCAATAGAAAAATTTATTAAAACATAAAAAATGGCGAACAAAGTATCAAACACAAATCAATTCATATTCAAATATTAAAATCAGTTTGAATTTATAGCATTCAACTTTGGAGTTGTATTAAAGTTGTAAATTGCACTTTGCGTAGTTTTATGTAGAATATCAAAACTTGAAAAATTCTTGTCACACAGCAGCATTATTTTTTATCAAAATAATCTTTCTTGTCGGATTTGGGTCTTGACTGTTTTTAACATTGTTCGGTGGAAATTAGCGTATCAGTTTTGAAGATACTTCATATTTTAAGATTTGGTAATATACAAACATTTTTGTGCTGTTATTGTTACTACGCCTATACTCGCCTCAACTAAGTAAGAGAATAGATATATACATATGTCAAGAGCTTTTAAAATTGTTTAATTCAATTCTTGTTTTTTAATTTCAGGACCAGCCAGAATGCCTCAGTGGCAGGTCGAAGAATATGGGGATATCAACCAAGACATTGACAGTACTTTAGCGCTGGGCTCTGAGCTGACCAACAGTCAGTATGTCAGGTAATTAATCTTGAAACATTTTTTACATGTCTTCAAACATGCCATTATTGAGATTACGAGGGCTGTCTTTTATAGTTTGCATATAGGAACATAGAGGGCGACACTGATCGAATGTCATTACTAAAACTTAACTTCAATCTTTACCTAACCCAAATTCAAAACGTCATCGTCAGTGCGATACTTGTGTCACAGTATTCTTCGATATCAAAAAAGCATATGACACCACATGGCCATATAAGATTTTAAAACAAATTAAAGAGTGGGGTATCGATGGTCACATAGCCTTTTTTATCAAAAACTTTTTAGAAAATCGAAGGTTCCAAGTCAGAGTAAATAATATTCTTTCAAATGAAGCGGTACAAGAGAATGGTATTCCACAAGGCTCTGTAATAAGCGTGACACTATTTTTAATCGCCATAAACGACATTTTAAAAGAAGTAAAAACACCAGTAAAAGCTCGAATTTTTGCTGATGATTTAATTCTACAGATCAAAGGTAAATGCATTAAAACCATGGAGCTAGTTCTACAGTGCCACTTGCAAAAACTCGAAAATTGGTCCAACAATACTGGATTTATGTTTTCCGCCGAAAAAACCAAAATAATGCTCTTCTCCAAACAGCGTATTACAGAATATCCCAAGCTCTACCTTTACAACAAAAAACTTCTCTATGTCGATTCAATTAGATGCTTGAGTATGATTTTAGATAGAAAGTTAAATTGGAATCTTCACATAAAAGATATAATAACCAAATGCCACAAAAACATAAATCTACTTAAGGTGTTATCCAACAGATCATGGGGTGCAGACACCAACACATTATTATCAATTTACAGAGCACTGATAAGATCAAAACTTGATTATGGGTGCATAGCGTACAATTCAGCCCCCAAAACCATTTTAAAACTTTTGGATCCCATTCAAAATACTTCGGTTAGAATAGCACTAGGAGCCTATCGAACAAGCCCCATAGAGAGCCTTCTATGCGAGGCAGGTGAACCCCCACTTTATATTAGAAGAATGCAACTGAGTCTGACGTACGCATCAGCAGTCATTCAAAATGAAGGACATCCTGCAAAAGAGAATTTTATATGCCACCAATTTAAAAATAGCTTTGCACAAAAACCCAACAGCACTCCGTCTTTTTATGAAAGAATCCACAGACATCTAGGAACTATAGGAGAAACTTTTCCTAAGTTTTTCGACATTTCGTTAACTCAACCGCCATGGACTATAAACATACCATCATGTAACAAAACCATGATAAAATTTAATAAAACCGATAGTAATCCAGAATTGATCCAAAGCGAGTTTAAGAATATTTTGCAGAACCTTAAAGACTTTGTTCAAATTTATACCGATGCGTCGAAATCCACTGAGGGTGTAGGAGCGGCCGTTGTAGTGCATAATATCGTGACGTTACAATTCAAGTTACCAAAATTCACTAGTGTCTACTCAGCGGAGCGCTAAAACACATAAGAAGCAATAATCTACAGCTCTCGGTAATTATCACTGACTCTTTGAGTTCCATAGAATCAGTATTACAAATGTATCCAAAACATCCGATTGTTCTTTTTATTAAAGATCAACTTTACAAAATTCAACAATTATCACTAAGTGTAATCTTTATCTGGGTTCCATCACATACTGGAATCACTGGCAACGAAAAAGCCGATTTTTATACAAAAAAATCAATTAGTGACGTGAATTCTATAGTGGTAAATAAAACAGTGTGTAGTGACTTTAAATCGTTTATTAAAGAGAAAATGCAATGCCTTTGGCAAGAACAGTGGGACCAGTCTAGTGCTAAACTACGATGTGTTAAAACAACTATTAAAAAAATTCAAGTAAAATTAGCAAAGCTTAGAATAGGTCATACTAAGTAACACATGAACATATTTTTAAGAAAATAAACCCTCCAGTTTGTGCTCAATGTAATGAACCCCTCACAGTCAAGCATGTTTTAATAGAATGTCAAGCTCTTGCAAATCTTAGACAACAACACCAACTAGACCGAAGCATAAGAAAAATCCTAAATAACGCTATTACCAGTACCAACAACTTAATATTATTTTTAAAAGACAGTAACTTATTTAACTTAATATAGGAAGTTCAAAATTGTTATAGCGCTAATGACCCTGCGCGGTCGATGCGCTCTCCGCCAAAATAAATTAAAAAAAAAAAAATATATAGTTTTATAGCTACAGTTAATTTTTTAAGTTAACAAATCAGTCGAAAAATGGAATTAAACCGAGAACATTTTTGGGCTATAATTTTTTACAACTCGAAGGAAATTATCTTGACAAGAATGCCTTGCCGAGTTGATTTCTGTAATGAAGCACCACATCGGCAGTTTCTCGTTGGTATGGAGAATTCAAGCGTGTACGGATTAGCCTTAGCGACGATCCAAGGCCAGGTGCATTAAAAACGGTCCAGGAAAACATCAATGCTGTGCGCATGCTTATCACGAATGATCGACATGTGACATATCGCGAGATTGAGGCTTCATTAGGGATTTCAAAGACCTCAATTTTGACGTTGCGATGGAGCAAGGATGTTCACGAGGTAACAATTCTTAACGAAAAAGTTTCAAGTGCAAGTCCTCAGAGGTAAAGGTGGTTCGGGGACGCCTTTCGGCCTTATTCAGCCCGAGCATAACCATAAAATGGGAGAAGCTGGATAGATATAATAACCCCTAAGTTTTTGTATTAATTAACAACAGGGACTTTAACATTATCTATTAATATATTCAAATTCTGCGTTTTCCAATCCCTAGCTGGACCAAAATAAATGATTGCCGACTTATTGGGGTTTAATTTTAAACCGTTATTGAACGAACATTTTGAAATTGAGTCCAGGTACTTATTAAGCCTGCCTGCTGCTTCCACAGCATCAGTTTTTTTAAAAAGAAGAGTATAAAGCGAAGAGTGAAGAATTGAATGTTTGATAATCTCCATAAATAAATAAAATAAAAACAGTTGTTAAATGGTTAAACGTTTTGTATTTCAGCGAAGTCCTTAGCATAAACGTGTTTAAACAAGAAGCGCCCTCGCCCACCATGGCGGAACAGATGACACAACTGCAACAACAGATCGCGCAACAGCGACAGAGCCCCACCTCTTCGCAACAGCAGCACCAGCAACAGGCCAACGTCGGCAACCATGTAAATAACAGCTTGGACGAGAACAACCAGAACATGTTTAACAATACCATCACTCAGCTGTTAAATCAAACGGCCTTTGCGAATCTTCATACTGTGATTGAAAGTAAGTTTCTTATTGCTGGCTGATTTACGATTTTACGTTGAAATATTAAGTATTCGAAAACAGCATCTTGAGCAAGCCGTTTTTAAGATACGGGTTTTTTGGAAAATTTGGCAATTTGGGAAGGGCCTATTACTTTTTTAACTATCCAAATTTTATTTTGGTGTAAATTGCTTTTTTCTAGGTTTTTATAAGGAATCGAACTGTCAAATTGACTTTTATCTGTCATCTGTCGTTTTCAAGATACCTATTACATAACAACACTCAATATTTATTATTTTTTTATTGTTTTAATTTTTTTATTACATTAAATTTTTTTTTGCATTTTGTTTTAAGGAAAAAAATGACGTCAAAATTTGGACATAACATTTTTTGACATCGCTTATTAAAACAGAGAATTATTTTTTAAATCTCAAAATTTTCAACATTTTATTGTTTGGGAATAATCAAAAATTTTACTTTAAATGAAAATTTCGGGATCGTATTTAAGTTTTTTGTTTAAATCACGTATGTCAAAACCTACACCTTTGTCAAAACATTTCACATCGTCATTTTTTTCCTCAAACTAAGTTGCCATGAACATGTTTTTACAGAATTGAAATATCTTGTAAAATAAGCATATAAAGTTTTACTTAAATGACAATATTTTCAAAAATCCCCCGTATAATAAAAACTACAAGGTATGGTCAAAATCTTATAACTACATTTTTAAGAGCTCAAAAATAGATCACAATAAATAATATTGTTAAGTTTCCCATTTAATGCCATCGAAAATGGAATACGCTATATAGGATGGGCCAAATTCGATGTTTTTGAGGGGTTTAGGTATTTCTAGCCTAGGTACATAAAAATGAGACATGTCCTGTGCTCGATTTTCGAGACATCTTCAAATATCAAAACCGCTTCTTGATAGACCTCGTAGTTTTTCAGCTACGAAGAGATTTTGTTAAATCTGCATTTATGAAGGTGGCCGATAACTTTTTAAAGTGTAAACTTCTTTAGGCGCGTTTAGTAGTTTTTGTGGGTAGTGGTATGTAACGCTCATTCGGGTGAAGTCGGCTCGAGTCGACTAACTGTGAGAGGAACATTCAGCGAGCGATGTGATGATGCAGATGAAGGCCAGTATTATTAATTTCGCCTTGTTGAAGTTTACACTTCTGCCGTGTGGTCTTAAGCACACACAATTATTTTATCTATGGAAATTTCATTTTGGTGTAACTTTTTTTTATAGATTTTTTTAAAAAGAATCATTCAGTCAAAGTCAAGAAGTACTAAACACGGTAAAATACTGGTGTGACAGAGAACAGATGTCTGTTAATCTCAGCAACACAGTCATTATACCGCTTACCTGTAAAAGGAAGGTAGACTTCCTGACTCTTCCGGAGCTTAACGGTAAAATGATTTGCAAATGAATACCAAAAGAATGTTTTCTAAAAAAATATTTTCGAAGAAAACTTAATTCTGAAAAAATGTTGAGGTTTTAGAAAATAATGTCCTTTGAAATTTAGGTCTTCGATTGAAATCTCTTTGAAAAAAGTGTTCTCGAAAACCGTGTTTTGACTAAGTTGACCTTTCGCGAATCGAGTAACGGCTTATACTGATATTTTCGCTAATCTGGCAACGTTCGTTTTACGCTTCGCTGTACTCCCATGCAATTCTTATGGCTCATAGGAAAATACTACCGCTAGATAGAAGGCTGGCCTCAAGGACCATACTAACCAGCTTACAACAACAGGCCAGTCTTGCTATATCTGGTGCATTGGGCTCTAGCTAATCGCCTGCGCTTGAATGCTTACTTAGCTTACCTCCACTTCACATTTTCTTAGAGGCGCGAAGAGCAACAGAATAAGCCCTAATTAGGGATCAAGAGTTGGACGCAACTCTCGGAATGATATCCGACGACGTCATGTTCAACACGGTGTCCAGCAGAAAGCTATACAAAATTATCCTCTCAGAGATGGAGGATTGGCTATATAGCTTCTCGTATACCTACGGATCCAAACTACCATCAGAATGGTTGGATCTGGAGTTGTTAGTATTCAAAAAAACGTCGAAATTAAACATAGTCTCGGCCAATTGGCTAATAAATTTCAGGCCAAACTCGTAGACATTGAACTGTGTGCCCAATAGATTACTGACCACGAGTGGACCAATAGGACAATAAAAACCTTTTCCGACAGTCAAGCAGCCTTAAGAGCGCTTGATTCCTATACGGTCTCATGAAAAACCGTGAGGAGCTGCAGGGATTAGCGAATCCCTGCAGCTACAAAGCGCATTTCGCTGTGTCATTAGTATGGATACCGGGGCATTCTGGACACGAGGGAAATGAGGCCGTAGATCAAGAAGCGAGGGAAGGGGCATTTGCCGAATTTATCGGCCCGGAACCAGCCCTGGGCATATCATACAATGCTGTCAAATCAACCATATTGAAGACTACTGAATAAAAATACTAAAACTGGCTACCCTCTAAAGAGTTCATTAAAGAGAGCCAGGAACATCATTGGACTTACCAGACAGGAGATACGTAAAGTGACTAACAGAAGAGACCGAATGTAGATTCTGTATGGAGGATGACGAAACAGACATGTACTGTGCAAATATCGGGCTTTTGCCCCTTTACGTAAGAACACTTTCGCTAAACCTTAGATTGATTCATAAGAAATGAACAGTGTCTCACTCAGCTAACCTTTTCGGTGGATTAAGCATACAGTGGTGAGAAACCACTCAAAAATGAGCCACAGGTAGTAAATTACAATATAAAATAAAAATTAGAAATATAAAAAAATACAAAGAAATACAGGGATCTTTTCATAAAGAAATAACATTTTTTCGTAATATATTGTAACGGGTTCACAACAACAAATAAAACGAGCAAATGTCACAAACGATATGTCAATTTATTTCGACTACTTAATGCACAAAAACGCACTTAAACTCACTAATAACTCACTACTGAAATCGGCTTATTAACTTCGTGTTAATATTGTCGTGATTTATTTTATCCGCAGGCTTAAAACCTAATTTTTGCTTCTAAAAGGATTAAAAATTAGATTTGTATCCCCGATAAACAAGTAGACAATCCATTATATTTTTGGGGGTATAATCGAATGGCAAAACAGATGACCCGGAGGGCGGACCAATTTTCTTAGGTGAATACTTTCGCAAGCATTCGGCTAGGAATTATGACAAACGCCCAAATCGAAGCTTTAGCATAGCAATCCGGACGACTTTTACTTACGTGAGTATACCAAGTTAACAGCTCTTTATGGTTTATGGTGTTTATTCACATAAAGAACCTGTACATGTTGGTAGGAACTTCTCAATAAATACTTCTAACCTAACCTAACCCTTACGCTAACCTACACTGTACGGACTTTCGCCGCACCCACCCAAATTGTCTGTGTACGTACTAATTTTAATTAAATTCTACTTACAGTAGAAACTCGGCGAGAGCACTTTCGGGTCCCATCACAGGCCACTTTTCTCACACCCCAAAAACTCCACGGTCGAGGCTCCCATTTACACTGCCCTCGATTTAATTTTATTATTAAAACAATTATTGTTTTTACAAGCTTGCAAATTATTATTAAATTGATCATACAGAGTGCTTCATAACAATATCTCGCTATTACTATAGCTCGTTATCTCTGACTGACTCGTCAGGCGATGTCCGCTCGCTTATATAGCCTCTTCGATCTTTCGCGAACTATCTATCATTTTTCGGCGCCTAGAACTTTCGCGTAAACAAGCGAGCGGAAGTCATAGATAACGCAACTAAAACCTAGACTAATAATACAACCATAAGAGAAACTAACCTAATTCTACACTAAACCTAAATAAATTTAAACAACTAAAATTTGTAACAATATCAAAAAAGTGATAAAATTTAATTTAACAGTTGGATTCTCTATAAAAAAAGTATTTTACACCAAAATAAAATTTTCATAAATAAAATAGTTATAGGCAACCTTAGTTAAAAAACCATGAAGTCTATCAAGAAGCGGGTTTGATATTTGAAGACATCTTGAAAATCGAGCCCAGGACATCTACACGTTTTTAGCCATCCCGGCTAAAAGAACCTAAAATCCCCAGAAAAGATCGAAGTTGGCCCACCCTGTAACAAACAAATAACATTTTAGATAACAACTTGTCCCCATCGTCAACCAGTCAAGACAACTTCGCTGTCAGCTCGACCAATTACAATTTGCAGGAGGACTGTCGATTTCAGTACGTTTTGGCGGCGGCAACCAGCATCGCCACCAAACAGAACGAGGACACGCTGACGTATCTCAACCAGGGTCAGAGTTACGAGATCAAATTAAAAAAATTGGGCGACCTCTCAATGTACAAAGGCAAGATGCTTAAGGTAGGCTAACATATTTTTATGATTTGATTCTACAACGGCCTAGGATAAGATACCTTCCCATTCTTTGCCGTGGCCCTCCAACTACTGACTCTTACAGCAGTATTTACTAATGGGTGGTAAGTACTAAGTTTAAAAATTTTATTCTGAAAGGTCTACATTTTGGTTGAATGTTTAACTAATTTTTTTGCCGTGAATGCAGTAGTTTTTAATATTTATATAATTCTTTATAAATAAATATTAGTTTTTATAAGTTTTCGTTGTTACAATGACATTATATCCTCACACAATTTAGAAATAGATAGAAAAGTCAGTCGGTGTATATCATTTAACAGCTGTCTGTTATATTTTATATGTTAATTTTTTGGTTAGTTTAGGTGAACTTTACTGAGAAGATATTCCAATTTGCGCTTTTTATCCTATTTAAGTATTTGTTCATCTTCAGAACGATAGTGGATCTAAATTGCATCTAAAGGGATATTTTTAAGTTATTTGGCATTGAAAATGTATATCTATACTATTTTTTATCGAACATTGATTACTTATAAAGTTTTTCGAACTTTAGAACACCTCTCAGGGGTAGTACTACAATTTGAAACAATTTTATACAGAATCCTATGACTGCACGAACTAGATTTCTAAAAAAATACATATTGAAAACTTTATTTTGTTTTTCTTTATTTTATAAGTTAATTCAACAATTTGGCAAGGTAAAACTCACTGGCAAATGCTTATTATGCTATTACACGTTAGCATAATTCAAATATTTTATTTATTTGACCTGTAGGTAGTAAAACATATAGTTAAACCGGTCGGGGCAAAGTCTTAAGTTCTTAATAAATACTGTTGTTCGGATTGGAAAATTTTCTTTTTCTGGGTCATTGAATCTGAATATACATTTACTTTGGGGATTCGATGTCATCCTGTGATTTTTAGGTAGTCAGCGTAAAAAACTTATACAAAAAGAGACTGAACGAAAAACTTAATTCAAGTTCAGGTGAAACCCCAGATGAGGAATACGAATGTATCACATTAAGCATCCATCAAGCTGCAAAAGAAGCACCAGGATTAGTGGAAGAAACTCCTAAAAGAACAAAACCATACTGGTGGGATGCTGAGATTGAAAGTGAAATAGAGAAAAAAAGGAAATTATATCACACCTACTTATCCCAAAAGACAGATAGAAGCAGAGAAGAATACAAAATCGCGCAATCAAAGGTGAGAAGAATGATCAGTGATAAGAAAAATCAATCGTGGATGCTAAAGTGCCAGAAAATAGATTCTTACTTAGGAGGTAGGAGAAGTACCGAAAGCTGGAAAACTATAAGATCGATCAAAAAAGAGACATGCAGAGATATTATTTCACCAATACCAGACAAAGAATGGGATGAGCATTTTAAAAAACTTTTAACTGAAGATAGAGCAGAATTCAAGGAAGACCCCTCACAATCTCTGAGGTCAAAAACGTGTGCACAACATTAAAAAGCGGTAAGTCTGCCGGACCCGGAAATACCACAGCTGAACCTTTTAAATATGGCACTGAAGAACTGTTTTGGAGATTATATTTAAATGGAGCTGTAGTACCAACTGAGTGGAAAACGTCATATATATCCACAATACACAAAAAAGGAAGGAAAGATATATGTGACAATTATAGAGGTATATCTGTAACTAGTACGCTAAGCAGAATATATGGACAAATAATAAGAAATAAAGTGGAGAGCGAATATAAAGATATGGAGGAAGAAGAACAAGCCGGTTTCAGGGCGTGTAGATCGCCTTCAGATCATCTCTTTTGTATAACCCAAGTTATTGAAAAGAAAATGGCATACGGACAAGAGCTGCATCTGCTTTACGTAGATTTGCAGAAGGCATATGATAGTATACCACTAAATCTACTTTGGAAAGGGTTGGAAATGACAAACATAAGCGTACAACTAATTAAGGCCATCAAAGAGTTATACCGCAATAGTAAGGCAAAAGTTAAAATAAAAGCAAAACTAACCAAAGGCTTTCAAGTAAATAAAGGTCTTAAACAAGGTGTTGTATCTCGCCTACGCTCTTCAAGATATATTTGGAACAGGTCCTTAAAGTCTGGAAGAGAAAATGCCAAAACAATTCCGTTGGATGAAACCACCTTGTATACTTTATGTTTGGCCGATGATCAGATAGTTGTGGCTCAGGATTCTGACGACCTCGAATATATGACACAAAAACTAATAGAAGAGTACAATAAGTGGGGACTAGAGGTTAATATCAATAAGACAGAGTATATGTGTATCGGTGGAACGAAACAGGATCTAATCTTAAATACTGGGCAGCGAATTCAGTTCTGTGATGAGGATAAATACTTAGGTCTAAAAATTACAGCTGACGGAACACTAGACAAAGCTATAAAAGATAGAAACGTACAAGGAAGAAAAGCAATAACTTTATTAAATAGAATAATTTGGGACCAAAGTATATCAAAACATAACAAAAAGCTTATATATAACACCATTGTAAAAAGTATTATTACATACGGCTCAGAAGTATGGCCAATCAAAGATAGAACAAAAAAAATGCTTTCCGCTACGGAGATGGACTATTGGAGAAGAGCAACAGGGAAATCAAAAAAAGAAAGAGTTACAAATCAAAGAATAAGAGAAATTATGACAGTGGGTGAACGTACTTTAGTGGATGATATAAGAACAAAACAACTGGTGTGGTACGGACATGTACAAAGATTAAATGATGGAAGACTACCTAAACAAATACTACAATGGAAACCAACTGGCCGAAGAAAACGAGGAAGGCCGAGGAGAAGCTGGAGAGAAGGAATAGACAGTGAAATAAGAATAAGAGGCCTAGATGATGAATTATGGGCAAACAGAAACGAGTGGAGATTGGGTATCGGAAGACGTAGAACGTTGTGAAACCGATAAATATATAGTGTAAACTGCTCACTTTGACACATTTTATTCCCATGCACCCCCAAATATCACAGAAAAAGGTTTCTTGCTCCGAAAGCGAAAAACTACATTAGCAGATATGAATATAAGAATAGAAACATAAGTTCTTGTTTTAAGCACCTTCCATTTCATACCAGACCGTCTGTTCTAATTTATATGTTTCTATTCTTATCATCTAATTCTAATCTAATAAACTGTTCATTTAATTTTTCTCTTTTTAGACAGGGTTTTCTATGGTCAATAAATCTTTTGCTATATTGCATGTGTCGAAGTTTTTTTCGAAGCAGCCTTAAGGTAGAAAGCCTGTATGTATGACATACATATTTAAAAAAGAGACGCGACAAACTCATCAAAGACAATTGAAGTGAAAATCAAAGGATGGAAATATCGGTCCTCTATACTGTAGCATTGATTAGAGGAAGACGCACCTTTCTTCTTGTTTATTTATAAGAGTTTGGAAAATAAAAATAAACGATATTTTTACAAACATAAACCGAGGGTGACGGACAAATGCATTTGCTTATGTGTTATATGGTCACTAAAAAAGTCCCCGCTGAACTTATTTTAGTAAAACGCTAATGCATTTGTCAAAAAAATAACATAACCAAACAATAAGGCGCTGACTAGTGACGTAACTTTAAATTTGTGCCCCGACATGAATTGTAATTTTGGAACATACTCACTTGCATCTCTTTTTAATGCACAGCTAATTTTTTATTGCTGTCCAACTCATAGCGCTGCACAGTGGGCTCTCGGTCTTGAGTTTTGACCAAAATTACAAAAATAGGTTTTGTAACAATATTTTGGTTTGAAATGAGAAAAAAGTAATTTTGAATTGAAATGGCGGATCCAAAATGGCAAAGTTTCCTATTTATGAACCGATAAGTATGAAATTTACAACTTTTTAATGTTCATAGTCACTAATTATGACTTATGACTTAAACTTAAAAAAACTTAATATTGCGGCTTCAAAATGGCGTGGCGGTATAGTTTTTGCAAAGCCACCTGAAATGCTCCTAATACGGGGTTCTATCGATTTCATGAAATTTTGCTTCAATCTGCCCTTCAAAAGTTATCCAAATTCATATAAAATTATCCTGGTATAATATTAACCCTACCGACAGAGAAAAGGCGCGGGTCTTTGCGGTCCGAGCACAAAGTATTTGTTTTCTGACCGACCCAGCACAGGTGGATAGACGGTAACTGAGAACGGTAATTTTTTTGAGATGTCGGCAGTATGCAGAGTTAGAAAATAAATCAGTGTCGTTTCTGTAGGTGTAGGAATAGAAAGTTTTATTATCTATTTTTATTTATTTAGTTTACGCCATAATTAAATGAAATAATTTTCATGAGTATATCTACCGCCGCCCATGTCACTTTCTTTAAAGGATATGCCGATGGTCGGCTTTAACCTTTGTTCAACTGACTTTGAAAAAACTATACCAATATGTATCAAATTTTGCGTGTCTAAAGTCGCTGATTATAATTGTGCCTTAAACTTGAAAAAAATTACATGACGCATCCTTTTCTAGTTATGAACCGATATGTATCAAAATTAAATCTTTGGGGTGTATCAAGTTGATAATTAAGATTTCTGACTCAAACCTAAAAAAAATTTCATGGCGGATCCAAAATAGCGAACTTTTACATTTATGAACCGATATGTATTAAATCTGAAAATCTGCGGTGTGTAATTATAATTTTTGATTCAAACAAAAAATACTCTGCCAATCTATGGGCACATAAGCTCACACTGGGTACTATAGTTTTAGTGTATCTACTTGAAAGCTAATATAACTAAAAACTGAAGTATATTTTATTGAACTCCAGACTCAATTACCTTTCGTTTGATACCACGCAGGCCATGTTTTGACTTAAACTCTAATTTTTCAAATCTACCCCCACCCTTTTTTTAAAAACTAAAATGTATTTTTTTTAACTCCAGACTCAATTACCTTTTGTTTGATATCACACACGCCATATTTTCACTTAAACTCCAATTTTTGAAATATACCCCCACCCTTTTTTTTAAATAAATTAAAATGTATTTTGTTTAACTCCAGACTCGATTACCTTTCGTTTGATATCACACACGCCGTATTTCCCCATAAACTCTAATTTTTGAAATCTACCCCCACCCTTTCATTTGGTTTGTGTTCGGTGGATTTTGTTTATTTTTAAATGGGACCATCTCGGCCCAAAACCCAGCCTAGGTACCAAATTTCATTAAAATCGGCCAAGCGGTTTTTGAGTTATGCGCGTTGGTCGTTACAGACAGACAGACAGACAGACGGCGCAACAAAAAAGTTTCAAAATCATCTGAAACGCAAAGATATATAAAAATTTTTGAAATCGGAGCAACTTTTTTTTTCTCGAAAAAATTAGGATCACCATAGCTCACACTACTATAGTATAGTATATGTGTGAGCTAAAACTAGCATGGCGAAGCAAAAATCTCTATCCTATAGACTATACTATTTATGAACCGATTTGCGTCAAACTTATTATTTGATTTATTAATTCTTCCTGTAATATAAGAAGGGGGCTTTGGATGGCGGTACGTTCCGGAATCATATTTTGTGTCGGGGTGCCAGTTTCAACGTGCTACGTCACAGCCAGCGCCTTATTTCAGTTTCAGTGACTTGAGAGTAATGGGTTTGTCGCGTATCTTTTTTTAGCTCACACATATACTATACTATAGTAGTGTGAGCTATGGTGATCCTAATTTTTTCGAGAAAAAAAAAGTTGTTCCGATTTCAAAGATTTTTATATATCTTTGCGTTTCAGATGATTTTGAAACTTTTTTGTTGCGCCGTGTGTCTGTCTGTATGTAACGACCAACGCGCATAACTCAAAAACCGCTTGGCCGATTTTAATGAAATTTGGTACCTAGGCTGGGTCTTGGGTCGAGATGGTCCCAAAATGAACAAAATCCACCGAACACAAACCAAATAAAAGGGTGGGGGTAGATTTCAAAAATTAGAGTTTATGTGACAACAAAATACATTTTAATTTATTTAAAAAAAAGGGTGGGGGTATATTTTAAAAATTAGAGTTTAAGTGAAAATATGGCGTGTGTGATATCAAACGACAGTTAATTGAGTCCCGAGTTTAACAAAATACATTTTAGTTTTTGTTTTTTTAAGGGTGGGGGTAGATTTCAAAAATTTGAGTTTAAGTCAAAACATGGCTTGTGTGGTATCAAACAAAAGGTAATTTAGTCTGGAGTTGAATAAAATATATTTCAGTTTTTAGTTATATTAGTTCAGACGTACACTATAACTATAGTACCTAGTGTGAGCTTAGGGGCCCATATATTGGCAGAGTATTTAATATGTCATAAATATAGGTACGTATAAACCAAGCAACAACCGCCAAAAACATTTTGTTACTCGTGTATATCGATACGGAAGTATGGTAGTCCCGTCCTACATTCTCAATTCTTAATTCCCTTTTATTAATTGTATGACGATTAATCTCATAATAAATTCAACCATTATTGTCCTTTTGGAACCCTCTTGAAGCTGGATTTGTTACATGAGCAGCAAGCCACTAACATTAAAAAATACCAAATGGGAACTGAGAAGTAAGAATGCACGATCAGGTTTCTGTAACAGTAACTAAATTATTGTTGACAGATGTAGGCTTGTCGCTGTTAACAACAATTTGTTGTCTGTTTTGTTCGAGGCCTAAGGCCTTCATCTAATTTTAATTTTTTACTTATAGTCAGTGGTACGTATTTGCTTTCACGAAAGGAGACTACAATACATTGAAAAAGAACAAATGGCGTCCTGGCAAAAAGCCCGTCCGGGAGACAGGATCCTCGAAGTCGATGTTCCACTGTCGTATGGGGCGTTCGAGATCGTTCAACCTCCGAGCGCTCTAAATGTGATCAACTTTGTCTGGGATCCGACGAAAGAAGTCGGGGTTTATATTAAGGTAAATTTAATCGTACCTGAGAGCTAAACTTCAGATTTCTTATTTTGTAAGAAATTTTCACCTAATAATTTGTTTATAGCCCAGTAAAATGATATCTAAAAAGGGGTTAAACTGGAAAGTTCTTGTAATTGTTTTTAGTGTTATACTTTATATTTTTTGGACTGTTAAACGCGAATCTGAAGTTTTCCAACAAAATTTCCGTCGGCAAATAGATACTCAAGATGGCGGCCAAAAAGGGATAATTTTTTTTGTCAAAATATTTTTAAAAACCGTAAAACCAAGACTAGGCGCAAAGAAGTCACGTCTGTCAGAAAGAGAAGGAATAGGTGGTTTCCAACTTACTTAAGGAAGCATCTCCAGATGTACGTTTCTGTGTTTTTTTCGTCATTAGTGCAACATACCTAAATTTTCAAACCATATACCACTTTGTGCTGAACATAGTGCAAGTAAAACACCAATGTTTTTTGCAATTTGCTTAAAAACTAAGCACTTTTATTAAGAATATAAAACCCATAATTCTTCTTCAGCAACCAAATCAAACGAAAGCTGTTTATTTGCGGTCGAAGCAACCGCAATTCAAAAATTGTGACCCGAACAGCATCTGTGGGTTACGTGCGTTACCCATCGACCAAAACTTACCGATACTTCAGGCCAGGCAGATGATATTGTACACTTAGGAGTGGCTTTCCGGCCTTAGTAAAAACTGACTGAACCGAAGCAAAAATCCTTTATCTATGGCCTTAGTGCGTCAACGCAAATAAGGTATCACGGTACTGATTCTGTATCACCCTATTTCGTTAACAATTGTACCCGCTGGGCTGCTGAGGAGAGGCGTAAAGGAGGACGGAAATGTGAAATGATAAGTCAGCCTCGAGTTAAAGGGTGCAAATAAATTGAGGCTATATTTATAAACCAGTAACTGCAAGTAATTACTTAATTTATAACTTGATTATCACCACTCCGACAAAGCACTCTGACGTTACTATCTCGCTCCGCTATCCGGACACCACACTCTGACGCCGCTATTAGGTCTAACAATCAAAGTCGTTCTCCAAGGGTTTCTCGTCCTTCTCGCATCCAGTACTTAAGTAACTCTCGTGAACTTATTCAACCTCAAACTCCTCGACAACGGCTGTGATTCGCACACCCGTCTTCACCTGACGTAGATGCTAGTTGAAATGCGATTTTAAGTAATCACCGCTATACTAATGACGTACCACGCAATCACCCTTGGTTTTTCTCCAGACTTAGTCGTGCTGCGTTTATGTATATACAGGGATTGTGTCCATATTTTGATTGGCCGTAAAGTGTTTATAGTCAGTAATATGTCAGTGTAATTTTTAAAGTTCGATTATTGCGTAAAAATAAAATGTAAAACTAGCTTTCCGGCAAGTAAAAGTTAATTTTGGGGGTTTGAAAAGCCAGTCTTGTCGATTTTGTTTGCTATAGGTAAGTAGTTTTGATTAGTTAACGATCTTTGAACCTCAGGAAAAGTCTAACGTCTGCGAAGTTTAAAACCCGTTGAATTTACTGGGTGGGTAGCGTGCTTTTTCTACAAAAAATATCCAATATTTTTACATCACTTTGCTTGTATGTAGAGACCTATCCAGTTTAGTATATCGCACCCCCACTAAAAAGGAGTCACAACCACAGTATACTCTGTCATTCGTCTATGGTCACAACTCAAAAAACATTGTTTTGAGAAAATCGCTGTTAAAGAATTTAGTTATTAGAGAGATTCATTTTAATTCATGACAAATTACGAGTTAATCAATATATATAATTGGTGCAGTACGTACGTGCAATTATTTTTGTCGTTTTTAGTTAAAAAAAAGACAAAAACCCGATCTTGTGACACTTTTTTAGAACAAGGCATCATGACGTTGTAAATCAGGATGTCACGCAGGATGGTAAATAATATAAAAAAAGAAAACAAATAAAGAACAAACTATTTATTTTTACAACGAGTTATAAAATGCTGAATAACAACTGGGAATGTGATTATTCTCTAATAAATTCAAAAGATTTTTTTCTTATTCTCCTTAATTCTAAGTACCCTGAACAATTCGAAAAAACAGTCACAACACAAAAAAGAACAGTATTTTACTTGTTATATGGGTCAGATTTAACCAATAGTTCACACGAAAACCTTCACAACTCGAAATATGACTCTTTTCAGGATGAAACTCCACGTTCACGCTGTTATAAAGTCAAAAGTGACACTGTAAATCCTCATCCTCAGCTAAACTGGACAAAATAAAAGAGTCACATCGCCATTTCGCGGTGAATTGTCGAAACATAAATGTGACGCTTTTATGGAAGAAAGTACAAGTTATTTCGATGATGGCGGCAGGATTATCTCAATAGGGGCAATTTTTGAGTTGTGACTCTTTTTCAGCGGGTGTGCGTTATATAGAGATCACTAAAATAGGGTGCAACGGCGCTGATTTTTGATCTCCCTATTTGGTTAACCCTTACACTCCCTTGACTGCGGATGAGAGGTGCTACCGTTCCATAGAGTCCCTGTATGTTGACATATTTGGATATATTGTAATATATCCAAATATGTCAACATACAGGGACTCTACCGTTCCACACCTTTGGAGGGTAATTATTTCTATTGTTCAAATGTAAAATAACAAGCCAAGCCAGCTTCGATTTAAAGGGGTGCAAATAAATTAACTTATATTATAAACCAGTTAGTAAAGTTCTTACCTCATTGATCACTTTAATTACACCAGTCCAAACAGCATTTTGGCATCACTATTTCTTCACCGCACTCTGACGCAGCTATTTTATCTTGGAATTGAAGTCGTTCTCTAGGGGTGCGTGTTTCTCGCATCCATGACTTGACTAACTCTCGTAAACTTCTTGTACCCCAAACTCCCGATAATAGCTGCGATTCGCACCCCCGTCTTCACCTGACGTAGGTGATAGAATCACCGCTATACTCATCAACCTACCACAAAATCGTCCTCAGTCTTATACCGTTTTTTATTAACACGAACGTTCAGAACGTCTCGAGCTGGAGCAGATCCCTGTGGAAGCAACTGCAAATTGATCCCTGATTCCAAACTCAATGGAGGCGCTCACAGCGGGGTCTCTAATTTTACGTGCTGTTGTCACCTTGTCAAACCCTCAGAATTTTTGTTTTTTATTTTAAAAACATTTTTAAACAACCAAAACATGAAGAACAGAGTGACGAACCAAGCACTAGTTTGGACGGGGTCACAAACACATTTGCAAACAGTTCTGCGAATCCCAGTCCTTCGGCGAACGGTTTGCGGCATTCTTATTATCTTCTTATCACATCACGCAGGTTTGAACCATAGAAAAAAGATTGTCTTTAGAACTTGAGCTGGGCGATCAAAAATTCGTCGAACTCCATTATTTTGGATTTTATATTTATTTTTTTGCAATACACAGCAAAGAAAAAAGACCTCAAATCCCCTTGATCCGTCTCAAGATAAAGAGCAATACAAATCGATCAGCGCGAGATTTAGAAATCATTTGGAAATCGAACAGACAAATCGTGCTTATAATAAAGTCAAAACAATAGTAGTAGGCCGTCAAACCGACATCAATATGCCACAGTGTGGTCCCTGCACGAGTGCGGACATCCCGGTTCGACTCCAACTGGGACCTTACTGCGCCCTGAACCTCTTAGTTAACATTCAAAACTTTTGGCTCCTGCCTGCCTTAAATCATCGAGACAATGTTGCTCGTCTTGCAGTTCAGGTGTCGAGTGCTGTCTTGATATTAGGCAGCTGGTCCTAGGTACTATTCGACGCGAAATACGCGGCACAAGTTTGTTTAGTTTGGTTAGGTTTTGTAAGGCTAGGTATGGTTTTGTTGGGTTTTGGCTAAGTTTGGTTTGGTGCAGGTTGGTATACTGTTATTTCAAACTTTCGCGCCGAACCGGCCCGCGCCGAATTGGCCTTGCCAAACCGCCGAATATTACTAGACCCGCTCGTGCTTGCGTGTGTCTTAGCAAATACCCGTATAAATAAAGAGTGTACATTTGTCACTGGAATGTTTTACAATATATCAGAATATAGTTAAAAACAGTTGAATCTTAAAAAAGAGCATGTGTCAAGTTTTCTAGAATGTCTCATTATTTTTGTATCAACCTATATAGTATTTTGAATACCCGCCATCACGATAATTTACTATATCCTTCTAAAGTCTCTGTCACATTATTGTGTTTTTAGGTTAACTGTATAAGCACTGAATTCACACCCAAAAAACACGGTGGGGAGAAAGGTGTACCGTTTCGTATTCAGGTGGAAACCTACCAAAATGGAGAAAATATTTCTTCGGGAAAGCGGCTACATGCAGCTGCATGTCAGATTAAGGTAAGGCAATTTTAACCTATTTTTGTGTTTTTTAATGGCTCACTGACCTGATTTTTGGGCCAAAATAAGAAAAAGTGGTTTTGTGACAATATTTTGTTTTGAAATACTTTAGATGTAGGATAAATATTTTTGAAACCATTTTATTAGCAAAAAAATTGTTATTATGAATTGGCGGATCCAAATTCCTATTCCTATTAATTAACCGATAAGAATCAAATTTGGAACTTTGGGGTGATCCAATCAATCTCAATTAACTGTGCGGACTCAAACAAAAAAAAAACTAGCACTGGCGATTCATCACAGACTGAGAGCCCAGGGCCCCCAGACATAAGTTAAAACCTTTTTCAAGCACTCCATTGGCCAACTTATTATGCGACGTTAAACGACAGATGTCACATGATATTTAGAAGTCTAATTTTTGCCTTTTGAACACACAATTTTTATTTGCGTTATTTTTTATATCTGTCAAAATCCTGTTTTGTGTTCTGTATGCAAAATTAGTTAAAAAGTTCCGAAAACAACTAGGAAAAAACTGAAAAACCAATACCAGTGAAAAACCGTCAGAAAAATATAGGATTAGGTCTGTACTGTGTAATTCTTCTTCTGTTTTTTTACAAACTTCACAGAACATTGATGACTTTTGCTTAGTTGGTGAACACTGTTACCAAGCAACACATATATACCAGTTTTTATGAAAAATACGTTTCAATTGTTGGCATAAAATTAAATCTGCAGATTACGCCCCGCATTGGTGGCTCTCGAAATAATTGCCTGGTATCAAAAATGTTTAAGATCTAGATTACATTTTGTTATAACGTTATATGCGCGGCAGCACTGTATCTAAATAAGGGAACTTAAGTCTGCGTTATTCGGCCAGGTCAAACATTATCCTTTAATAATGGATAAAGCTCAAACCACGCAACTGCGCATGCGTCAAATAAAGGATAATGTGAAGAATAGGACATGCAAAAGGTCCCTAATATGTCGGATCGAGTAGCACTTACATGTAGTATAGACGTTTGGGTACCCGCTAACTTGGGTAGTGCGCCAATTTTGCAAAACCAGGTGTCAAACGTGAAAAAAAATAGGCGTAACTTAAGTTATATTCTAACGACTAATTTTTATATATTATGTTTTATATAATATTACTACAAATTGATATTTAACACTGCCAGACACTTCCCTTGGGCCAGAGCCTCAACCAGACACTTTAAAGGTCTCAAAAAGACACCTGAACTTAAGTTATTTTCAAACGCTTCGTTTTCATATATGTTATTGGGCAGACTGTTTCAAAACTATGTGTGATCAGCAAGACAAATCGCATGGGCCCAACATCCTCCCAGGCACAATAATGTCTGAAATGTATGAAACTTGGCACGATTAAAGAGTTGGTAGTCCTTAGTATTACAGTAAGTTTGTGAGCTCGAGAGTATGCTTACCCGCTCGCCGATAAAATGGTGGCTAAAATCAGTTTTTTTTAAAGAACTTCGTTTCTGTAGTAAGACAAAAAAGGTTCGGTTGATAAATAAAAACTATTTCTTGATTTTTTTTGTCAGAGTAATAGTTTTTGAGTTATTCTTGATTTTTTTTCTCAGAGCAATAGTTTTTGAGTTATTATTTTCACAATTTAGCTATCACCTTGAATTTTGCCCAATTTTTTTCCTTTAATGGCTTTAACTAAAAACTGCCATTTTGTATTCGTCATGTTGCTTTTTGAAAGATTACATAAAAATTTTGTAGGTTATTTATTAGTATTTGTTTTATGCTTTTACAAATATTTTCAAAAATGAGTTGCTTTTAAGTTAAGGTCACAAAAGAAAAGAATTGGGCAAAATTCAAATTGACCGCTAAATTGTTGAAATGATATCTGGAAAATTATTGGTCTGTCAAAAAAAAACAAGAGCATTTTTATAGGAAATTGTTTTGTTTTCAAACTTTTTTTCTAAGGCTACAAAGACGAAGTTACAACATTACATAAATCCTTAGAACATGGAACTACAAGAAGCAGCATAACCTTAAACCATAGGCAGATTTGTTTGAGTAAATAATCTCCAGACATTGTTGTCAAGTCAATTTGAAAACATTCCTAAACCTTTAATGATACAAACATTTCTTTGTAAATCTTAAAAATAGTACAAAACCATAATACAGCATTAAACCAGAGAATACTTTTTTATATTAAAAATGATCATTCTATTGTAGCAAGTATATTATTTTTTGAATCTCAATAGTAATAATACAAAATCGTGCAGGTATAATACATTTAAAACAATGTGGCAGCTTAAGAACGGGCTGTTTGTTTACATAACAATGCTTAAAATATTTAACTACGCCTATGTTTTGTTTACAGGTAAATAAGCTGTTTACTTACTTGTAAAAGGACCGTTTATTTCCTACGGCACAGGATGTTTTACACACCTCGCACTATTTTACCATATTGACTTTAACGCAAAAAAAAACAATAAAAAATCACAAAATCACAGGTTTTTTGGTACGAATCACCGTTTAGTCCACAACGATTCAAAATACAATGACGGCCATCAACAACAAGTGACAGTACGTCATCGACCACGCCGTTGTTGGCGAGGTTGCCGCGCTGTTAATTTTTTCGAACGTTTAAAGGACACAATTATTATTAATTAATGTAATTTGACAAAAGTAAAAATATTTTATTGTATTTATCTTGGCGAAACTAGTAAGATAGGCTTTTACATTTTATTTTGAATAAAAATTATGTTAATTTTTAAAGAAAATACCGTTTATTTAATTATTCCTTTTTAGTTATCTTATTTCATTATGTAAGCGTGGCAACTTGGGGTTTTATCCCCCCTGGCCCCTTTTTAAATATTAGACTCAATCAATAAAAAAGCATGCTGCTTCTATGGGGTTTAATGTTCGAAGTATAAATCATATATAAAAATTAGCCGTTAGAATATAACTTAAGTTAGGCCTAACTTTTTCTCACCTTTGGCACCTGCTTCCGGAAAATTGGCCCACTACCCAACTTAGCGGGTACCCAAACGTTTATAGTACATATTATCATATTTTTATCTGGTTTGTGTACTTATTATTTTGCAGTTTTAGGTCTGCTGTTAACTTAAGTTTTTGTACCCATTTTTATTCTTAAACAATACACCTGTCAAACTAAACCTCATCTGTAATTTTTTGTTTTTAAGATAATACACACTTTTTTATGGAATGTGATTCTTAAAATCAGCGAAAGATTTTTTCCTACATTTATAAGAAATCTTTATTTTTATAGAATTTTAGACATGCCAAACAAAAACCATCGGCTGACCTGTCTACACATCAAAATATACAAATATGGTACTTTTAATCCGTTCTTTAGAAAGGAAAAATGACACACTAACTGAAAGTTGCGTTAATTAAACCATAGTTTTTTTTATAACATACCGGACTATCAACTCATGTTTATTGAAGTTGTTTTGGAGTTTCATAATGTTTTTAATTTAACCCTTTTTGGCTAAAAAATCAGTGGGCTCCGGTTTAAGAGAGCAATATTTAAAATAGCCTGTCATTCTGACCCGAAAATTCTTAAACTTCGTAAAAAATTATTAAACTTTTGTATTTATCATATTTTGATATCTATTCAAATAAACGTTTTAAATATGGGGTAAAAGTATACGGGAAAACCCTGTACATATATTAGTAGCTAAACTAGAGGGTGACAGGGTGTTTCGCTTTAGGTGGCACTTTTTGTGGGCGATAAAACTCAGAAAGAAATTAAAAATAACATACAGAGTGATAAAAAATTTTTATTGAAAAATATTTAAATTTTGCCATAATGTACATATGTACATTAATATTCCAAAAGCAAGGCAGGTAGCCTAATTTTTTAGCCATAATAATAACCATTTTTTTTTCGTTGAATTAACTAATTTATTCAGTTTTAAAAATATTTCAAAACTTATAAAATAGCTACAATAACTTATAAAAATATTGTGACAATTTTTTTTATAGTTTTTTCCTTTTTCGGACTTGTTTCTAAATGACGACTATTTTTTTTATTCCGTCAAAAAGTATGTCTCAGTGCCAAAAATTGAGTACCAGCAGAATTAGATACGTTAATTTTCTGAAGGAGAAATTTCATTTAAAAAAAGTGTTTTTGAGCGGAAAAAACAAATATCTTAGAAACTTCTTAATTTTTTTGTTTGTAAAGTATTGTGGACATTTAGCTCCCAAAGAACTCTACTCTTACCAATTTTTGATAAACTGACATTATTTTTGAAAAAATAAAAAACAAAAAATAAAAAAAATTACGGTTTTTTTTAATTTTTCTCGAACATTTTGAGGCTATGTAAAAAATGTCATTTACAAAAGTTTTAGACATTTTTATGGTTTACGACTTTTCTGTATGTCACTTTTTTCTCCGACGTCAACTTTTGCCGGAAATCGCAATAATACGATTCCCTGCCACTTTTTACCCCCCCAAACCCAACCCGCAACGCCCCTGCTCACGCATTTATTTTTTTTAACTTCGTTTTTCGGCGCTCTACAATTTTCAATGCTCCAAGTCCTTTGTTTGAAACTCGTAGACAATGATTGTGTAGAAATAAAATTTCGGACTTCCATTGCCTTTATTTATTTTAAAACACGACGTTTCGGTTAGTAAGTATCTCTAACCGTTATCAAGTGTAAACTAAACAATCTAGTCTTTAGGCTACTACCATAGAGTAATACATACTCTATGCTACTACTTATACTACTTAGTGTGCAGTCAGGTGTGACGGCCCGCCCCCTTTTTTAATCCTAAGACGCCTGTTTTCTTTAAGGAGTGGTTTCCATATGTTTGGTATGTCCGTGCTTGGTTGACTGAAAACTTCTTTATTCTGCATTATAAACGCAGCTTCAATAAACTTTCGTTTTCGCCAATGCGACTCCTTATGTAAAACTTTAGCTTCTGACCACTGAATCCTGTGATCATTTGACCATGCATGATCTGCTATACCGGATTTTTCAATATCCCCTAATTGGGTACTTTTTAGATGTTCATTTACTCTAACCTGAAGAGGGCGTTTCGTTTCACCTACATATGATTTACCACACTCACACGGGATTTGGTAGATACATTCCTTATTATTTGAGGGATTTTCTGGTTTTGTTTTAGTTACAAAATTTCTTATCGTATTTCCCGAAGAAAATACTGTTTTTATATTATAGTGTTTAGCTATTCGTCTTATATTTTCTGAAATCCCTTGAACATATGGAATGTTAATAACACCTAAGGGATTATTATTTTGAGAATTTGGTACATTTAGTTTGTTTTTAATTTTAAATATCGCTGAGTTTATTAATTTCTCGGAATAACCATTCTGTTGTAAGTCCTTTTTAATGTTTTTAATTTCTGTGGTTAATTCTTTATTATTACTACAAATATTTATGGCTCTTAAATACAAACTTCTTATAACTCCTTGTTTTGTAGCAACAGAATGATTAGACTTAAAATTTAGGTACTATGCCGTGTGTGTAGGTTTCCTATATACAGTGGTTTGAATGTTTCTGTCTGATCGTTTGACAAGAACATCCAGAAAAGGTAAGGCCGAATCTTTTTCAATTTCCATGGTGCACTTGATTGTTGGTCGAATACCGTTTAAATGGTGTAGAAAATTCTGTAGTTCGTCTACATTTTCCGGCCATATAATAAATGTGTCATCCATGTATCGTAGCCATAGTTTTGGTTTGACTCATGCTGTGTTGATCGCATGGTCTTCGAACCACTCCATGTAGATGTTTGCTACCACTGGCGAAAGAGATGAACCCATTGGGAGTCCATCATTTTGCGCGTAAAACTTATCTTTCACTTGAAAGTAAGAGTTACGGAGACAGAGCTCCAAAAGATCCATCACCCCCTTCACCGATAGCGTTGTTCTCTCGTGAAGTGTATCATCAGTTTGTAATTTGTTTTTGATGATACTGAGTGACTCATTTATTGGCACGTTATTGGCATAATCCATTGATTGATAAAAAAAACGTCATACAAAATTTTTTAAAGCTAAAAAATACATAAATAACTTAAAACTATGTCTGTAGATGCATTACCGTATTAAATACGTACCAATATTTAAATATTGTAAAAAGCACAAGATATTAGATATTAGAATCCGTTTTCAATTACACATCCATCAAAACAACTGAACATGGGTTTGATCATCGCTAACTCGTCTAAAAAATTACATGTAAAATATAGCGGACAGCTTCACTGTTTTTATTTGATATCTCCTAGTGACGTTTGGAGGTTTAAATATGGCTATCATTTTTAAACCAAAATATTACATTCTTTTTCTTTATTTCTAACCTTTGTGTGGAAATAATGTCTTTGTTACAACGAAAAAGGATGACCCATATATTAAATAATAAAAACTATTGCATTCACGGGAAAAATAAGTTAAACCTTCAACCAAAATCCAGACTTAGGATTGTAGCACTTAGCATTTTAGACCCTTTAGTAAATACTGGTGAAAATGTTTTGCTTATGAGATTTTTTAAATTTTAGGTTTTTAAATTAAAAGGAGCTGATCGAAAACATAAACAAGACAGAGAAAAGATCATGAAAAGGCCGATATCGGAGCAGGAAAAATACCAACCAAGTTACGAGTGCACCGTGTTAAATGACGTAAGTATACTATTTTTTTTAACTACACTTATACAGGGTGCGAATAACTAGAGAAGTTAAGGCAGCCAAAAAAAAACTTAAAATTTGTTTGAGGTTGACTAGTGCAGACGCTGGAGGTAGTTGAGTATCCAAAATATGAGGACAGCAGCTTGACAATGGATACTTGCTGAGTAGGTAGGTCATGGATTAATGATGCTGCCGCACCAATTTTTGGTACAATTTTTTTATCACTTTTATATTCGGGAATTTTTGAAAATTTAACTAAATTGTCGCCTTAACCTTCTACCTGTAAAATCCCCCTAGACACCCCAAAATCTGAAATATTTAAGTTTTTTAAATTTTCTCATAAACTAAGCTTCTTCGGGTTTAATACCTAATACTCTTTATTGTAGAAAATAAAATTCCCTTTGACTGATGACAAACTCTCCAGCAACATCCCCAAATGGGGTTTAACTACAAAAAATAAAAATAAAATATTCCTGTCCCAAACACGATTCTTTTTAAAATTTACATAACCTCCATAAACAAATTAGTCATTAGTCTTACCCCACTAACTTATACATGGTTGAAAAGTAAAGGGTATTACGTCCATTATTATTTTTCATAATATTTTAGCTCACACATATACTATACTATAGTAGTGTGAGCTATGGTGATCCTAATTTTTTCGAGAAAAAAAAAGTTGCTCCGATTTCAAAAATGTTTATTTATCTTTGCGTTTCAGATGATTTTGAAACTTTTTTGTTGCGCCGTCTGTCTGTCTGTCTGTCTGTCTGTATGTCTGTAACGACCAACGCGCATAACTCAAAAACCGCTTGGCCGATTTTAATGAAATTTGGTACCTAGGCTGGGTCTTGGGTCGAGATGGTCCCATTTAAAAATGAACAAAATCCACCGAACACAAACCAAATAAAAGGGTGGGGGTAGATTTCAAAAATTAGAGTTTATGTGAAAATATGGCGTGTGTGATATCAAACGAAAGGTAATTGAGTCCGGAGTTTAACAAAATACATTATAGTTTTTGTTTTTTTTAAGGGTGGGGGTAGATGTCAAAAATTTAAGGTTAAGTCAAAACATGGCTTGTGTGGTATCAAACAAAAGGTAATTTAGTCTGGAGTTGAATAAAATATATTTCAGTTTTTAGTTATATTAGCTCACACGTACACTATAACTATAGTACCTAGTGTGAGCTTAGGGCCCATATATTGGCAGAGTATTTTACTAAGACGCTTAGTTTTTGCAGCTAATATGATTTTATATTTTGGTTAGATTTTACACATTTTGGATACATTTCTGCGTCATTGTGGCTTTAAAGTGTTAATTATTTAGTTAAATTTTTAGAAATTCTAATTCTATTCTATGCGATGAAATTACGTAAAAATTCACAAAAAACATTATTGGGTTTATTTCAAATTGTAAAATAATCAATCTTATGCTTTACCAACTTATATACAATTTGACGATCTTTTAATGAAGTTTCCTTGAAAAAAATAAAAACAAGTCGAGAAAAAGCCCTATGTAGGTGTATGCGTATTTTAATGAACAGAAGTGTACCTATTAAAATGTACCTTTAAAAAATACACCTTGCCATACGGTGTGCAAAACGCCATTTTCAGATGTTGTCTAGCGTGTAAAAAACGTTATTATTCCTAGGTACTTATTATTTATAAAATCAAGGAACAAAAATATTGTATGGATAATTTTTTTTTGTAATAAAACACATACTTATGGCTAAAAAATTAATTAAACAATTAATGGTTAAATATGATGTACAGGACATTTCCTATATGTAAGTACAAAAAATTTTAAAAAGTATTATTTGGTTAAAAATAAAGCTTTTTGACAGATATACGCTTTGCCTAAGCCTCTATATTTATATAATATAGGGTGCAATTAAAATCTGATCCCTCCTGATGGAAGTGAAATACGTGAAATAATACCCTACAACTGGGAGGGTGTAGGTTTATGTTAATACTAGCCTAAAAAGAACAGCCTTCGCCGGTTAGCCCGACTTGCACGCTTCGTAGCGTGAAAAAAATTGCCTTAACCAGACAGAATAGCTTATAGAACATGTATTCCAAATTTAATTGAAATCGATTAAGTCGTTACCGAGATAAGCGGTAAGAAAAAAAGCCCTCTTCCGTATTGATTAAGAAATGGTGATCTTTAATTTTTTTAATTTTAAAAAGCTTTCGATAGTATTGGCAATAGCCGAATAGATCACAGATACACAGACTTAATAGCCAATATATATAGCAACAACATCAATCAAAATCCTTGAAGGAACCAAGGCAATCCTGATAAGAAGAACTGTCAAACAGGGTAACACAATATCCCATAAACTATTTAACCAGGCCCTAGAAGATGTTTTAAAAAAAATTAATTTGATAAGAAATAGGCATCAAAGTAAGCGGACGATACTTGAACCACCTGATGATATCGCCTTAATAGCAGATAAGGAAGAAGAATCGATAAAAATGCTGGAAGAACTGGATACATCAGTCAAAGTATAGGCTTGGTTATGAACTACACTAAAACTAAAATCATAACACACACACACACAGATGAAGATATCACGATCAGAATAAACCAATAAAAAATAGAACAAATGGTGGAATATACCTGGTGGGCCAAAAAAAACCGGACAATTTTTTTTTCATTATAACTTTTGAACTATTCAATCGATTTTGCAAATTGCACTTGGCAGAGAATTTTTGTCAAAATATATTTTTTTTGTCCGCCATCTCAAAAGATGGCGGATGAAATTAAAATGTACCCTTCAAAGATGCTCGTTTATTCTTGTTGCAAACATTTTTTAAATTAGTAAAAAAGCTGCATTCTTGCCACGCCCAACAAGGTACGAATCAGCAAAATCGGTTTAGTGGTTCTAAAAAAATTTTTTTCAACCATTGTTATGCATTTGTTTCCTTATAAATTTATTACTACTAAACCGATTTTAGTGAAATAAAAAATATCCTGGTTAGAATTGATTGATTTTTAAAGATCATGATCAAAGTTTATCGCCAACTAAAAATTTAAGATGGCGGACAAAATTATATTTGATTCTTCGAAATGGCGTTATTTTGCAAAAATATTTTTGTTTTTTTTTTTTAATTTATAGAAAAGCACTACTTTTTCCCTACACAACGGCAACGAGGTACAAATTAGTAAAATCGGTGTGGTGGTTCTTAAAAAATCTATTTTTCTTTCAACCAATATTTTACAGATTATACGATTGCATTGCCATTTCTGGCTGGATTCATTTCTTTCTAAATTCGTTATTACAAAACCGATTTTAGTGAAATTAAAAAAATTATGGTAAGAATCGATTGCTGTTTAAAGATTAATATCAAAATTTACCGCCATTTTAGAATTTAAAATGTGGGACAGTCATATTTGATTTTTCAAAATGGCGTGTTTATTCTTATTTTCCGAAAATAATTTACTACTTTTTAATTTATAGAAAAAAACTACTTTTCTCCCGCTTAACAAGGTACAAAGTAATAAAATCGGTAAAGTAGTTCTCACAAAATCGGATTTTGTTTTAACCATTGTTTTACAAATTATACCATTGAATTGCCAATCCTACCTTCATTCATTTCTTTATAAATGCATTATTGCTAAACCGATTTTAGTGAAATAAAAAACATCATGGTGCAAAGATCAGTGCAATGTTGTTTATTTCAATAAAATCGGTTCAGTAATAATGAATTTATAAGGAAATGAATGCAGACAGGATTGAGAATGCAATCGTATAATTTGTAAAACAATGGTTAAAACAAAAATAGATTTTCTGAAAACCACTACACAAATTTTATTCATTTATAGTTCTTTATGCGGGAGAAAAGTAGTGTTTTTCTATAAATTTAAAAAAAAACCTAAAACATTTTCGTAAAATAAGAATAAACGTGCCTCTTTGAAGGGTCAAGTATGATTCTGTCCGACATCTTAACTTTTAAGATGGCAGCAAATTTCGATTATAATCTTTAAAGAACAATCAATTCTCACCATGATTTTTTTTATTTCACTAAGATCGGTCTAGTAATAATGCGTTTATAAGGCAATGAATGCAGACAGGATTGGCAATGCAATCGTATAATCTGTAAAACAATGGCTGAAACAAAAATAGATTTTTTGAGAACCACCACACCGATTTAACTAATTTGTACCTCGTTGCGCGGGGAAAAGTAGTGCTTTGCCATAAATTTAAAAAAAACTAAAACATTTTCAGAAAATAAGAATAAACACGTCATTTTGAAGAATCAAGTATGATTCTGTCCGCCATCTTTAATTTTAAGATGGCGATAAATTTTGATCATGATCTTTAAAAAGCGATCAACTCTCACTATAATGTTTTTTATTTCATCAAAATCGATTCAGTAGTAATGAATTTATAAGAAAATAAATGCAGACATGATTGGCAAGGTAATCGTATAATATGCAAAACAAAGGTTGAAAAAAAAAATTTTTTTAGAGCCACTAAACCGATTTTGCTGATTCATGGTGTTGGGCGTGGCAAGAATGTAGCTTTTTTACTAATTTAAAAAATATATTAAAAAATGTTTGCAACATAAGAATAAACGAGCATCTTTGAAGGGCACATTTCAATTTCATCCGCCATTTTGAATTTTGAGATGGCGGACAAAAAAATATATTTTGAAAAAACTCTGATTAATTCTCTGCCAAGTGCAATTTGTCCCAATAACATCGATTCGATAGTTCAAAAGTAATTAAAAAAAAATTGTCCGGTTTTTTTGGCCCACCCGGTATATAGTTGGGACAAATTAATAAACTAAAAAAACAAGACCAAACAGCTGAAATCAACAGACGAGTAAGACTGGCCTCGGCAGCATTAGGTAAATTAAGCTACAGCTTATAGTAAAAATTAAGATAAATGAGATGGACGGACGATTTGAAGAAACATGCGGGGACTAGATGAATGAACACGGCGACAGACAGAGAAGAGTGGAAGATATTGGGGGACACCTATGTCTAAAGATGGATCGAAGAAGGCTAGATAGATAGATTAAACAATAAAAAATATCCTCAGTATCTTAAAACGAAAGTGTATAACAAATGTATCATTCCTGTACTTATCTATGGATCCCAGACCTGGACACTTACAAAATCAAATATGGATAAGATAACAAAAGCTCAAAGATCAATGAAAATACAAATGTTACATGTAAAGCTAACAGATAGAAAAAGTAATGAATGGATTAGAAATAAAACAAAAGTAAGGGATGTCAGAGAAGAAGTAGCAAAATTAAAATGGAAATTTGCCGGTCATAATATCAGACAGAAAGACGATATTATTATGTATTGTAAACTGAAGACCTTGGGAAAATAAAAGAAGTAGGGGAGGACCCCAATTGAGATGGGCGGACGATTTGAAGAAGAATGCGGTAACTAGATGGATGAACACGGCGACAGACAGAGAATAGTGGAAGATATTGGGGGAGGCCTATTTCTAAAGTTGGATCAAAGAAGGCTAAATAGATAGATAGATAGATCTTTAATTAATCGCTGCCCTTTTTTTCTTTCTCCACATGTCACCTTTAGATGTTTTACAGGGCAGCCACCGGTAATAAAATTATGAAAAGTCATAAACTTTGATGATGGTCATAAAATGCCATAAAAAGTCATAAAAATTTGCGTCGGCCAGCCGGGCCATATTTTATTGAAAAATTGTTTAGCACGTAGATATTATTCAATATGTGGTAAAATTACAATATTAATACAAAGTGTAAAACAAATTATAATTATTAGCCTACAGAAATTTTTTTATATAGGGTGTTTTCATATTACCACATAACAAAATCAGATTTTTGCTGATTCATGTTAAAATTATACTTTAACTAATTTTTACGTCTTTTAAAAAATTTTATAATCCTTAAACACATCAAATAAAAACATGCGAATCTTCTATTATACAGAGTGTCGCAAAAGTAATCAATTTTTTAGAAAAAGTAATTTTCATAAAAAACCAGCAGCTATTTTACAGCTGTATGATTTTATTTGTAATTATTTAAAACATGCAAAGAGTTGAACTTAAAACCGACTTAATATTTTTTTATTAAGTTAAAAAAGATAAAACTAATACTTAGTTATATTTAGTTTATTTGTATGTATATTATATAAAAAAACCATTTTAAACTCTGTAAACACAAGATAACATAATAATAGATAAGCATATATACACAAATAGTAATATTTTGAGCCCCTGAATCGATCCTGCAATTTTGGACTATTACTTAGAACTCAACCTGTATAGTTCTTTTATTAATACCAATAGGGATTCGATGCATCTAGCAGAAAATAATGTTTTACCACACAGGGTAGCAGTTAAGTGCAGATTTTTTTTGCACGACATGAAAGTATAAAGACTACTTAACTTAATAATATATATATAAGAAAAATATGATATTCCTACATTTTTTTAAAATCGTTCGTAAATGTTTAGGATTTATTTTGAAAAATATGTTTTAATAAAAATGGTCGTAATACAAATATGGGAAATTATTACTAAAATATAAAAGTGTAGGAAAACAGCAAAAACTTACCTCTTTTATCTTCATTCATCATAAAAAATGTATTTGTATAATATAAGTTTTAAAATAATTACTAAATTTAAAAACGTCTGCTGCAATATAATAATATTTCGCAGAACCTACCACTAAGTGAACCCTTTTTGACAAGTTACGGCAATTCTTTTATTTTTTTGTTTTTGTTTTATGACTCACCAAAGCCTACTCGTTTCAAATTAATGTCAAGAGTTGGGTAATAGTAGGAATTTTTTTTTGGAGATATTCAATATTTTCAGTGACCCCTGGCCCTCTGTGCGTCGGTTATAAAGTTTTAGACCGATGAGGGTTCAAGTGTCACAGAAAGTAATAAAAAGTCATCAAATTCCATAAAAAGTAAATAATTTCAAGGTCAAGGCAGGAGCTTGATACTGACCAATCACCAACTCAAAACAAAAGCAAGATGCTATGAGCCAAAAGCGAAATTTGTTTTCTTTTGTAACTTACTAAGTTAAAGTTATAAAATCTTTCTCTTAAACCATAAAATAAAATGATAAAAATGAAAAATGAAAAATCATTAAAAAAATTGTGCTTTAGCTCTGGTTTTAAGTAAAACCTTGCATGCACTTAAGGCGGCAGGGTAGTGCCGCGGTATGGTCGTCGGCTTCACATGCAGAAGGAACCAGGTTCGCGTCTCGAACGATGCAAAAAAAAGTCCTTCGCCCTCTTCCTTCCTTTAACAGTCATCATCGAATTAGCATGCGATGCACGCAAAATATAAGTTGACCTTGAACATCGAGAATATACGCTCCTGCGACACGCAGCCAGCCGAAGTACCAGGAATAATAACCCAGGAGCCTGCTATATAGTCGGTACCAGGATGGCGCCAGCATAAATCTTCTACGTCTATAACCAAGTTCTGCTGGGACGATAGCGATGTTAGATAGATGTACTTCTAACATGTAGCAGGACCACCTTTCGGAAGGGTTGTAAAAGCGTGGGTCCACTGTGTATACTTGCTACGCAGTATAAAGACTCTTGCCCTCGACAAAGGGATATCAGGCAAAATTAAGTCCTCTTAGAGAAAGAAAACTTCCATCCTAAGGGGCACGTGCATCATCTTGATATATGGTGTACAAACAAATCGGGGTTTCCGAAAAGGGCGCGCCGTGAGCGTAGTCGCTAGACCAAAAATGGTCTCCCCACCACGACTACTACAACTGCTTGCTGCCACTTTGTTGTATTTCAAAAGTCATAAAATGTTGTTTAAATAGGTCATAAAAATGTTGAACTACCAAAATGCAATAATGTAAGGTTTTACTCAAAACCGTAAACAACAAATCCAAACCAGGGGTGATGCACAGGAAACTTTTTTCCCTGCTAATGCACAGAAAACATTTTTCTGGGGACACGGCACTGCCCCGCCAAGTTCGCGTAAACTGCCATCTTTTCTTAAAACATTTCAGCCCAAATTTGACCTATCTAAAACTCTGCTTCGGAGTGAGCTACGAAACTCAAACTTTACACTGTCGTAGATCTTCATAGAGTTAACAACGCCATCCAGGTTTCCCGGAATTCCCTCAAGTAGTAAAGTAGGTACGAAATTTTAGAAAACGTCAAAATTGCCACTCACTCACTCATGTATAGATCATCAACATTCTACTGTACTTCCAGACATGCTACAAAGCTGAAATTTGGCAGACTGATTGAAATGACCAAACTCTTGGAAAAAATCAAAAACCCCAAAATTCTAGTTTTAACTTGCTTCCCTCCCCTATAAATGTAGAGTTATGTAAAAGTAACATTGTCCCCTTCCAGGAACGCTAAAGAGCTGAGCTTTAAAAAACTGGTAGGAACTATGATAAGACCATAGAAAAAATTAAAAAACCTCAAAATTTTTAATGAGGCATTGCAAAAGTTTTGAACAATATTCCGCATATTTTACTACTTTAAAAGTTAAGTAATATGCAAATCCTTTAAAAAGGGAGTGAATTCATAACAAAAACATAACAATTACTAGTACTATGTCGGTCTAGAACAATTTTCTACGTTGTCCTTGAAATCATAACAAAGTACTCGAAAATGGTATTCCGCAAAAAGAATTGAAATAAAAGTAAAGCCAAGTTCTCCAATACAAATTTCAAAATGAAAGGTTCTTACTAGTTTGGAAATATTTTTCTAAACTTGGCTATTATGGCTGCAAATGATTCTTAGACACAGTGCTAAATTGAACATAAAGAAGTTTGGCTGTAAGAGCAAAGTTAAAAAAACACATTTCCAAACTAGTAAAAACCTTTCATTTTGAAATTTGTATTGGCTTTACTTTTATCATCTCAATTCTTTTTACGGAAGACCATTTTCGCGTACTTGTTTTTTTAACATGAAATATTTTTGTTATGATTATAATTTTTCGCTCTTTCATTTTACTCCTACCTTGGTTATGTCAGATAAAGTCATATTTCTTTCGGAACAAGGTCATAAAAAGTCATTAAATTTTGAAAAATTTGTCATAGAATTATAAAAAAAAGCGCCTTCAGTCGGACCGCCCTGATAACTCTCAAAGTGCACAACCCTTATGATCAAAGCTTATGCAGTCGGAACTGTGTCGCCTTATAACTGGTATATTTGGACAATAAAGCATGTCCTACGACTTAAATCGACCTGATCTGATCAAGAATTTTACAAGAGGTCAGATATCAAAGAATTGGAAAGGTAATTTTGGATTGGTTTGTCTGGAAGTATGCGCTTGTAAATGATCTCATATCTAGGTATAAATTCATAATCGTTAAATTTTATCAAAAGATGCTTGGAGAAAAGATCATCTTCATATACTTCGATGGTATCGTATCCTTCTGGTGGCTCACTTAACTTCATTTCAGGGTTCATAAGTACTTCCTTTACCATTCCTTTTATGTTTCCTTCTATTAAATCAAAGGCAATCATACATTTCTTTTCATTGGTAAAAGGAGAATCTTGATCTGGGTAAAATCTCGCATAGTTCGCATATTTAGCAAAGTATACGCCCCACCCATATAGGGGGGCTTGGCATTTTCTCCAATCCAAGTTATATTGGGCCACTTTTTCGGCTGCTTCAGGCGGTAGTCCATGAAATACACGAGTATCATACGAAGCCTTGTTCATATTTGAAAAATATTGTTTTCTTTCTTGGTACTTTTGCTAAAATTATAAAAGGGTTTGAGTGTTATAAAAAAGTTATCTAAGAAACAAGTATATATAAAAAATCCACCCTAGCTTATTATCTACATCTACAGGATAATGAATTTATCCATGCGCCTTACATTACAAAAAATATATGTTTCTAAATAGAAACTAAAGTTTTGACTAAAGTATTTGATTATAACATAGGTATAAATTAATAGGAATTTTTTTTGAAAGAAGCACATAGAAATGCGGCGCATAGTGTCGGGAGTATACTTGAATCTAAGACAAAAATCTTATCTTTAGAACCTTTTAACGGGTTTTTATGAAACGTGGCAATACTGTTCACTCGTTTTTTATCTGGAACTGGTGACATTACGAAAAAAGTTGCAGATAGCTAAGTAGTTAAAAACGAGTGAAGTTGTTTTAAACGTTGTGTCATACATAGGAATGCGAAACAAAAATCATATTCCCAGTATCGCTTGGCGGATTTTAGCTAAACGTAGCAACAATGTTTATTGGTGCTTTAGCCACGGTCACCTACGATTTTTTACTATAACCCTAATATTTTATTGTGTTTGAATGGCTTCGATATTTTTTTTTTGTTTAAAGAAAACTAATTATGCAAAAAAGGGAAGCAAAATGTGTGCTATTTAAGATTTCGCTGTCCATTAATGTTGCAGTCAATTGGGGCTCAGCCCTAATATATGTGGTGATGGCCTTTTGGTTACTTTCATAGGTGGTGTTATTTATTTCTTTTAATCCTTGTCTTTTTATATGTTTTGTATAAACACCCATTTTTCCTTCTGTAGTATTATATTATGTCATGCTATGTCTTATGTCATGCTATGTTTCTGTATAAACTAATCTATTGATTTTTATCGCTAATAAATCTGGACGTTTTTGTAGAACGACTCAGATTTATTTCCGACAATATAAAATCTAAAACAGTATATCCAAGCAAATGGAGTTATGGTGATGAATATATGAAAATCTTAGTTAATAAACGCTTTACAACTAGAGGCATATATCACTTGTAAGCTAAGAAAATATATGTAAAATGATTTGTTGTACCCATCAGTCAGTAGACATCCTAACTCAATTGGGCCAAAAATTGAAGATCCTGTTTTTGTAGTAAGCAAGGCAGAATAGCACTGACATTTAACTGAGTACAGTGCCTTTGAAGAATATGAGCAGGGAACAATTGAGATAAATTGTTTGATCGATACTACTTTTAACGGAATGGGACAACTGGGCGCCGCCAACTCGGCGCCGCCAACTGGGCGCCGCCAACTCGGCGCCGCCAACTGGGCGCCGGGCCAACTCGGCGCCGGGCCAACTCGGCGCCGCCAACTGGGCGCCGGCCAACTCGGCGCCGGACTAAAAATTTTTTTTTTGATAAAATGTGTAGATGAAAAATAAAATATATTATTTATATAAAAACATCTTTAAAAAATCCTTTACGCAATATTTTTTACAAGCTTTTATTTAGCTTCAGATGTTCTGTCTAACTATCAAATCTTGTGAAGCGTTTTTGACACACGTAGTGGTCCCATGACAATACAACATTAAGAAAAAAATATCCTCCCACCCCTACCCCCACCCCCTTCCATAGAAAAATGTTTTTGACACACTTCCCATTATCCGATTTGGATGAAATTTGGTATTCACATAGTGGTCAGATGACAATACAACATTAAAAAAAAATATCCTCCCACCTCTACCACCACCCCTTCCATAGAAAATGCGTTTTTGACACCCTTCCCATTATCCGATTTGGATGAAATTTGGTATTCACATAGTGATCCGATGACAATACAACAATAAAAAAAAATCCTACCACTCCTACCCCCACCCTCATCTATAGAAAAATGCGTTTTTGACACACTTCCCATAATCCGATTTGGATGAAATTTGGTATACATATAGTGATCCGATGACAATACAATATTAATAAAAAAATATCCTCCCACCTCTACCCCCACCCCCTTTCATAAAAAAATGATTTCTTGACACACTTCCCATTTTCCGATTTGGATGAAATTTGGTATACATATAGTGATCCGATGACAATACAATATTAAGAAAAAAATGTCCTCCCACCCCTATCCCCACCCCCTTTCATAGAAAAATGAGTTTTTGATACGCTTCCCATTATCCGATTTGGATCAAATTTGGTATACATATAGTGATCCAATGACAATACATTATAAGAAAAAAATATCCTCCCACCTCTACCCCCAACCCCTTTCATAGAAAAATGAGTTTTAGACACACTTCCCATTATCCGATTTGGATGAAATTTGGTACACACGTAGTGGTCCCATGACAATACAACATTAAGAAAAAAATATCCTCCCACCCCTACCCCCACCCCCTTCCATAGAAAAATGTTTTTGACACACTTCCCATTATCCGATTTGGATGAAATTTGGTATTCACATAGTGGTCAGATGACAATACAACATTAAAAAAAAATATCCTCCCACCTCTACCACCACCCCTTCCATAGAAAATGCGTTTTTCACACCCTTCCCATTATCCGATTTGGATGAAATTTGGTATTCACATAGTGATCCGATGACAATACAACAATAAAAAAAAATCCTACCACTCCTACCCCCACCCTCATCTATAGAAAAATGCGTTTTTGACACACTTCCCATAATCCGATTTGGATGAAATTTGGTATACATATAGTGATCCGATGACAATACAATATTATTAAAAAAATATCCTCCCACAACTACCCCCACCCCCTTTCATAAAAAAATGATTTCTTGACACACTTCCCATTTTCCGATTTGGATGAAATTTGGTATACATATAGTGATCCGATGACAATACAATATTAAGAAAAAAATGTCCTCCCACCCCTATCCCCACCCCCTTTCATAGAAAAATGAGTTTTTGATACGCTTCCCATTATCCGATTTGGATCAAATTTGGTATACATATAGTGATCCAATGACAATACATTATAAGAAAAAAATATCCTCCCACCTCTACCCCCACCCCCTTTCATAGAAAAATGAGTTTTAGACACACTTCCCATTATCCGATTTGGATGAAATTTGGTACACACGTAGTGGTCCCATGACAATACAACATTAAGAAAAAAATATCCTCCCACCCCTACCCCCACCCCCTTCCATAGAAAAATGTTTTTGACACACTTCCCATTATCCGATTTGGATGAAATTTGGTATTCACATAGTGGTCAGATGACAATACAACATTAAAAAAAATATCCTCCCACCTCTACCACCACCCCCTTCCATAGAAAATGTGTTTTTGACACCCTTCCCATTATCCGATTTGGATGAAATTTGGTATTCACATAGTGGTCCGATGACAATACAACAATAAAAAAAAATCCTACCCCTCCTACCCCCACCCTCATCTATAGAAAAATGTGTTTTTGACACACTTCCCATAATCCGATTTGGATGAAATTTGGTATACATATAGTGATCCGATGACAATACAATATTAATAAAAAAATATCCTCCCACCTCTAGCCCCACCCCCTTTCATAGAAAAATGTTTTTGACACACTTTCCATTATCCGATTTGGATGAAATTTGGTATTCACATAGTGGTCCGATGACAATACAACATTAAAAAAAATATATATAATTTTGACGATGTTATTACGATAAGATATCCGTATCAATTAACACAACTATTTGCAAGAATCAATCTAGCAGAAAAATGCAGAAGTAAATAAATAGAGTTTATTCTAGATTATAATGAAATCGCTGATCGTGAGTTATTTGGAAACTCATTTTTCTATTGGGGGAAGGAGAGGGTGGGGGTAGAGTTAGAAATATATTTTTTGTTTGGGCTGTATTGCCATCGGGCCTTTATGCATATACCAAATTTTATAAAAGTCATTTGAAGTGAAGTGTGTCAAAAACGCATTTTTCCATAGATGAGGGTGGGGGTAGGAGTGGTAGGATTTTTTTTTCAATGTTGTATTGTCATCGGACCACTATATGTATACCAAATTTCATCCAAATCGGATAATGGGAAGTGTGTCAAAAACTCATTTTTCTATGAAAGGGGGTGGGGGTAGAGGTGGGAGGATATTTTTTCTTATTATTGTATTGTCATCGGATCACTATATGTATACCAAATTTCATCCAAATCGGATAATGGAAACGGTGTCAAAAACGCATTTTTCAATAAATGAGGGTGGGGGTAGGAGTAGTAGGATTTTTTTTCAATGTTGTATTGTGATCGAACCACTATATGTATACCAAATTTCATCCAAATCGGATAATGGGAAGGGTGTCAAAAACGCATTTTCTATGGAAGGGGTGGGGGTGGGGTGGGAGGATATATTTTTCTAATGTTGTATTGTCATCGGACCACTATGTGAATACCAAATTTCATCCAAACCGGATAATGGGAATTGTGTCAAAAACTCATTTTTCTATAAAAGGGGGTGGGGGTAGAGGCGGGAGGATATTTTTTTCTTAATATTGTATTGTCATCGGATCACTATATGTATACCAAATTTCATCCAAATCGAATAATGGGAAGGGTGTCAAAAACGTATTTTCTATGGAAGGGGGTGGGGGTAGGGGTAAGAGGATATTTTTTTCAATGTTGTATTGTCATCGGACCACTATATGTATACCAAATTTCATCCAAATCGGATAATGGGAAGTGTGTCAAAAACTCATTTTTCTATGAAAGGGGGTGGGGGTAGAGGTGGGAGGATATTTTTTCTTATTATTGTATTGTCATCGGATCACTATATGTATACCAAATTTCATCCAAATCGGATAATGGGAAGAGTGTCAAAAACGCATTTTTCAATAGATGAGGGTGGGGGTAGGAGTGGCAGGATTTTTTTTTCAATGTTGTATTGTCATCGGACCACTATATGTATACCAAATTTCATCCAAATCGGATAATGGGAAGAGTGTCAAAAACGCATTTTCTATGGAAGGGGTGGGGGTAGGGTGGGAGGATATTTTTTTAAATGTTGTATTGTCATCGGACCACTATATGTATACCAAATTTCATCCAAATCGGATAATGGGAAGGGTGTCAAAAACGCATTTTCTATGGAAGGGGTGGGGGTAGGGTGGGAGGATATTTTTTTTTAATGTTGTATTGTCATCGGACCACTATGTGAATACCAAATTTCATCCAAACCGGATAATGGGAATTGTGTCAAAAACTCATTTTTCTATGAAAGGGGGTGGGGGTAGAGGCGGGAGGATATTTTTTTCTTAATATTGTATTGTCTTTGGATCACTATATGTATACCAAATTTCATCCAAATCGGATAATGGGAAGGGTGTCAAAAACGCATTTTCTATGGAAGGGGTGGGGGTAGGGTGGGAGGATATTTTTTTTTTAATATTGTATTGTCATCGGATCACTATATGTATACCAAATTTCATCCAAATCGGATTACGGGATGTGTGTCAAAAACAAATTTTTCTATAGAAGGGGGTCGGGGTAGGGGTGGGAGGATATTTTTTTTATTGTTGTATTATCATCGGACCACTATGTGTATACCAAATTTTATCCAAATCGGATAACGGGAAGTGTGTCAAAAACACATTTTTCTATAGAAGGAGTGGGGGTAGGGTGGGAGGATATTTTTTTCTTAATGTTGTATTGTCATGGGACCACTACGTGTGTCAAAAACACTTCACAAGATTTGATAGATAGTTAGTTAGACAGAACATCTGAAGCTAAATAAAAGCTTGTAAAAAATATTGCGTAAAGGATTTTTTAAAGATGTTTTTATATAAATAATATATTTTATTTTTCATCTACACATTTTATCAAAAAAAAAATTTAGTCCGGCGCCGAGTTGGCCGGCGCCCAGTTGGCGGCGCCGAGTTGGCCCGGCGCCCAGTTGGCCCGGTGCCCAGTTGGCGGCGCCGAGTTGGCGGCGCCCAGTTGGCGGCGCCCAGTTGTCCTAGACCGACTTTTAACTATACTGACAGACAGGCTAAATTACTTTGAACATTCGGTTTTTTCGCATTCGTGTCGGGTGAATATATTATAATATCGTGGTTCAACCTTACCTCTAAAGTGTCGTTTTGAATTTCTCTAATTGATATGACTTGGAAATCTAGCTTAATTTGGTTTCTACCAAACTGATTTATAATTTCTTTTTGATTTTTAAATACTGTTCTAATTGTTTCGTCATTTACCTCCATTGGAGTGTATTCTACAGGACTAGGAAATTCATGTTCTATCTCGTATATTAAGTTTCTTGGATTTCTATACAAGCGAACATTGAATGGTTCTACATAAAAAACAATGTAAAGTGGTAAAACTTCATCATCTCTAAATACTGGATAGTTATCACTAGGATTGCTTATTTCTTCGCTGACAAAAACAGCACAAAACAAAACAAACTTAATAAGTCCTTGGGATCCTTCGTATGCTGTTCCGTTAACATTTCGATAAAATGGATTCTTGGAAAATATAATTCTATCATTGTGACTGCATTTTCCCGATTCTGTATCAAATTCACAAACGTCATCTCTGTATTGAAAAGTTGGACCATGAAAGCCATGAGCAATTTTGTGTTCTATTTCTAATAATCTAAGTCTATTAAACTTTTGCATTTCTCCATCATTTGTAGTAATTTGATATGTTTCATAAAACAGAAGGTCTTTAAAAAAGTAAGGATTTTGTTGAGTTTTTAGAAAGAAATTTTCATGACTTACTAAAACATATTTGGAATTATTTTTAATTTTGTAAATAACTTTATTTATATTCATAATGTAAAATAAAAACTTTTTGCACTTGTAATTAAATTATTCACTAACGAAATAATTTCGTTACTTCTAAATTTACAGTTTGTATGTGAATCACTATTCATAGTTTGATAAGGCTAGGATATTTTAAGTAGCTATGATAACGCAATATTGCAGGATCGGGAAAATTTGTGCTAAAAAAAAACATACAGGGTGTATCATAACAGATGTACCATTCTTTGGGTGGTAAAGACGATCAAAAAATAAATATTTTATTACATTTTGCAAACAACATTTTTTATTATTTTTTTTTGTTTCGGTTCGGTTTTATTTTTAAGATACAGTAAATTTCGCTTATAACGATATCGGATATTACGACATATCGGTTATAGCACCGACATATTAAGGTCCCGACCGAGTTCTATCATATAATAGTGGTCGGATACTGTCGATAGCACTATCGATATTATCGATAGTTTGTGACTATCGAAAAATATCGATGGTTTTCAAGAACCATCGATAGTTTTTAAAATCGCTGTCGTAAAAATTTATAAAAAGTTACAATTTAACATTTAACATTTTAAGATGTCGGCCAAAGTTCAGATAAAAAAGGTTTTTTTCGTTCCTGTTTGGCACAACTAGTGTTGCCGTGTAATATATCAATTTATACTAATAGCGAATTCTTTTAAGAAAGTTAGTGGGCCACTCGTGGTCCACTGACACTGTTTTGATGCTGTCAAAAAATTGCTCCAGTGCAGTTTCAAAAGAATACAAAAGTGCACTAGTGCAACACGAGCTCGGAGAGCCCGTGCCAAAAAATGTACACTGAGTGCAACATTGGGCTTGTCAGTGGGTCAAAAGAATACAAAAAATTGCACTAGTTCTCCCCAAAGAATACGAAAACTGCACTAGTGGCACACCAGTGCTGCACTTTTTTCACAAAGAATTTGCTATAAATAAGGGTCGTTAATTCTAAATATTTCATAATAAATGACATATGTCTATTATTATCCGAGATGGCGGCGTTCAAAATATAAAAACAACAGTATTTTTGGTTCAATTTTTTTTACCAAGATATGTAGTTTTATATTACTCTTAATTAGTTTTAAATTATAATGGACAAAAAAATTACAATTTATTTATTTTTTTAAGATGGCGGCCGTTAAAGTTTAAAAAAAGCATTTTTGTTTTTTATTTCGAAATTTAACAAAAAAACTGGACAAAAAAAAGACATCTCGTTAAACAAAACAGATATTTTAGAAAATGTCAAAAAAGTTGACATATGTCACCTAGAAGTTAAAATGACGGACATAAAAAAAAATATCCCATATTTTTGTAGTATTTTTTTTTGTTTACCACATACCACAAATAGTTTTATCGTTAACTTATGCCTGTCGAACTGGTAAAACATACAAAATAACCAATTTGTTATATAAAAAGAAAATGGGGGCAGAACTCTGGAAAATATTAATTTTAGTTTTCTTCTAGTTTCGTACAACTAAATATTGCCGTGCAGCATATCAATTTACAGTCATTCGAGATCTCTGATTTTAAAAATTGCATAATTATTGACATATGTCACTTACAAACCAAGATTGAAGCACGTAAATTAAAAAAACTCAATATTTTTCAGATTTCAAACTATCTTTGATTTTAAAATGCAACTTTTAAATATGTTGAATAACTTTAAATATTAACAAATGACAGCTCATTTTTCCGCTGTACGTATCAAATTTTAGCAAAAACGCACTCATCGTTTTGAAGTTACAGTGAAACCTCTCCTTGTGGAGACCTCTATTAAGCGGACACTCCCTTTAGGCGGATAAATTTGTTGGAACCAAGCTTTTGCCTTTTTCTTTACATGTAAAATTCACTCCTGTAACCGGACGCGGACAATTTTTTTTGTTAAAAAATTCTGAAACCTGCCTTAACCGGACGCGAACCTCTGACAACGGGACGTAGCGCTGCACGACATAGGCATAAATATTATGTAGTGTGTTGGCAACAACGCACTCTGCAGCCCGGGAATTACCTCTTTTCGTTTTACTGCGGAGACTAAATACTTCTGTCGTATTTACAACATATTTTAATCGGCGGGACTCCTGCTGCTTTAATAATAAATATTGTATTAAAATTTCGCAGTTCTCTCTCTTAAGCGGACACCTCAAATAAGCGGACAAAATCGACGCAACCGTGAGTGTCCGCTTATAGGAGGTTTTACTGTATATGGCAATTTGATTTTGTTGTTAACATATATAAAATGCTAAATTCTTGAAAACCATGAGAGTTTTCAAGTTTTACTAAGAGTATCTTTTCTGTGATAAGCTGCCCAATATAAATTTTATACTCAAACTAATTTTGCTCCATTAGCGTAGAAATCCGAAATAAACAAAAACTTAAAAACTACGCCTATGGATTGGCGTCAATCATAATTTTGACATGGCTTTATTTGTCCTATAAAGGTATGCCAACGTACTGAATTTCAGTAAAATCGCATACACCGTTGTAGATTTATTACAAAAATACGATTTTAAAATTACAACTTTAAGGCCCTCTAGCGCCCTAACAAAATAACACTGCACTTTTATGTTCATCTAAGGAATCTGTGGTAGAAGTGTGCAAAGACATTTTCGGAACACCCTGTTTATTACTAATTAGCGTGGGCAAAACTTTATGTTCAGAGGTAGTTGTATAAAAAATCATTGATGACCCTCCTTTTGTAACGATACACAAATGGCAATATGTAGACTAATTGTATTTTTTTTTTTTGGTTGCAGATTTCAAATGACGCTGTTTTGTGCTTCTCTCCAGAACCCACCAGCAGTGGGCAAATTATTGATACAAGGTAAGTTTTAAATAAAATCTATGGGTGAATATCTGGAAAGTGACGGATTTTGATGTGGCCTACACAAAAACATGTTAAACTTTTTTTTTGATATAAACTAACTTTATTTTTATAGTTCTATTAAATTACTAACAAGCAAGTTCATTTTTGGAAGATTATAAAAAATATCTCCTTTAGATAACAGAGGTTTTATGTAACAATCGTCAGTAACCTGGAGTGTCAGCATCAGAATTTCACTATATTTTAATTAAATTATGTTCTTATAATTATTTATTGGAGTAATTTCTTAGTAAACATTAAAAAACAACCTTTAGTTATATAAATAGTCAAAACCAGAATTGTTTTAAAGTTACTTGTTTTTAAATATTCAAATTTCAACTTTGTCACCCAAAATTGCATCAGTTACCTGTGCCTTCAGATTTTTTATCCATTTGGTATTATTGGATCATTCTTGACCTTCAGTTGCTAAGCGAAAAAGAGCTCTGTGATTCGGAAAACGCGCGAACGGTTTAATTCGATGTCACACGTCTAAGACAGTGGGTGTGCCCTTTAACCGATCCATACTCGTGTGTGTAACCTTCAGTTTGATCAGTAACCTGGTAAGTTTTTAAAAGGTAGAACAACAAAAAAACAATTTAAAAAATGGTGAAACATAATTACAATAGGATACACTTTTTAAGTTTTCTTGTTTATTAGACTCAATTTTAGTAGTATGAATAATATCTGACAAAACGTGACAAAATCGTCAGTTACCTGTGCATCAGTTACCTGTTAGAATACTTACAGGTTACTGACCTGCTCTACAAGTAACTGACTCGTTTTTTACAAGCTTTTATTTAGCTTCACATGTTCTGTCTAACTAACTATCTAACTATCAAATCTTGTGAAGCGTTTTTGACACTTCCCATTATCCGATTTGGATGAAACATGACAATACAACATTAAGAAAAAAATATCGTCCCACCCCTATACTCACCCCTTCTATAGAAAAGTTTTTGTTTTGACACACTTCCCGTTATCCGATTTGGATAAAATTTGGTATACACATAGTGGTCCGATGATAATACATCAATAAGAAAAAATATCCTTCATTGATTTTTTTTTGCATATCAAGTTTCATGTATGTCCACAATTTTTGCTCCCAATCTGTCACTTTCCAGATATCTACCCCTATATGCATGAACAAGTCCACATCTGGGGTGCTTAATTTCCGTAAAAGGATAAAAAACAGATAGAGTATAGCATATAATAATGAAAAACCGCGATACGCCTGATACCCGCCCAAGGCGTTTCAACGTTGCCAAGAATAACCTTGATAAACAACTACAGGCGCAAGTGGTCCGTTACCTATAAAGCTCGAAGGTGGTGAGTAGTCGCAGTCGTCATAGGGCGGACAACCTGAAACATTTTATTTAGCGCGAAAATTATAAGATGACTTGATTTTTAGTCCACGTCACAAAAGGGGACCATTAAACGTGAAAACTAAATTTTTTACTTTTATTAAATATAAAATGTAGGTCCTAAAACACCGAAATCAGCGAAGAAAATTAATTGTCTGTTTAAATACACGATAAATCAAGAACACCTCAAACGATTTTAATCCAATAATATGTCTTTTGTTGGCATTAGATTTTTGTTTAAAAAAAGGGTTATTACTATTATTTAAACAATTTTACTTTAAAACTATCACTTATGCATAACTTTACTTGTTGTATCGATTTTTGTTTACAAATGTTTTTTTTGTATTTCAAACAAAAATTGGTGGCTCTAGAAAGATAAAAAATTCCTAACGTGTCTGTTTACCTTGAAAAAATGTTTGCTACCTGCGGCGTATTTTTCCGGTTTCAAACTTTTTTCTGTAGGTTTTCAGTTATCAAAAAAGTTTGTATCTATTTTCGTCTGCGAGCATTTAAAGTATTATTCCTCCAATATTTTCTCAACATTTTGTCTCCGACGCATTTACTCACAAAATGTCTACTTCTGTTTTCAAATTTTCATTTGTGGTTTAAGAGGGACTACTACTCATAATTTTGATATTTGTTTGAGACTCCATACCACCTCTGCCGCCCCTCCCTAGGGTCTTGCCCCAGCCCACGTCCTCTATCCACCCTGCGCCACTGGTCCACCAATACCTCTTCTTTATGGTTGGACTAATTACTAATAACAAAAACTAAAATTAAATAATAGGTAACTTACCTGTAGATTGGTAAGTTGTCTTTCAAACAAAATTGACTTTAGTGAATGTGAAACGAAAATAGAATAACATTTTAAAATACTGCTTGTTTGTAAAAGTATGTAAATTATTTACTTTTAGAAACAACAGAATTTTAATGTTTTATTCTGGTTGTGTGTCACCTCGGCACACAGTGGAACGACTTTATGGGAACAGAGGGGACATGAGGTTTTTTACTTGAAACTTTTAATCTGGTAAAGCTAGAAATGAGTTTTATACACAGTTATATTGCACAAAGAGCAACGTATTCAATTAAAAATTTACTTTACATGATTTAAACCATATACCAAAAATATAGTGCGTTTTTTCCAAATACCTATTTTTTTTATATGCGTCTAACTTTGCTTAAATGTCATCTAAATTTTTCGTCTAGACAGGGTGTTCAACAAAAATGAGTCTTTGACAATTGCTCTTTACTCAAATATTTTTGTAGAATTTTAGTCATTTTTGAAAAAGCCACTAGGTATTTCAACATTAAAAAATTGTCACTTCCGACATTTCATAAACAATTAAAATTGCTGAAAAATTTAGCTATTTTGGATTTTTTTTATTAGAAAAATATATTACAATTTTTTTCCAGTTTTCTAAATAAAAATTGCCGTTGTTATGATAACAATAAAATAAGGTATCCAATATTTTCTTTCCACAAAAATCTTAAAATGAGTCCACACAATAAGAATTTTAAATAATTTAGAAATTAAAAAGCACTAGTAAAACTTTTTGACAACTCCAATGCGCTTTTTATAATGAACTGCCAAAAAATGACGCTTTGCCCATACGCTCAACTTTTTGTTAATTCCATAGCCATCTTGGTAGCAGATCGTAGCAGATAAATGTTATATTTTCGTGATCGTAATACCGCAGCAGTTATATTGAGATTACTAGTAAAGCGAATCCTGTCTAATATCAAATTTTGTAAATACAAAAACTTAGATGTTGATATATTTTACCTAATTTGTTCATTTTATTATTATATTTCTGATAAAAAAGAGGACTTATGTGTGTCAAAAATCATATAGCAAAAATATTTACTAAAGTCAACATTTTATACTAGATTTTTTTTTTATATTTACTTTTCATTGGCATTTCATTTAAATAGTAAAATTTGTAATTAGACACACTTATAGCCAAAATTTAACGCATAAAGATATCTATTATCCAATATTACAATAAAATGATAATAAATGTACTTCTTTCTAAATAATTGTGTGAATTTAAATTTTAAAATATTAAGAAAATTTTTTGGTCTATGTCTCTGATATTATACTAAACCGTTCCTCTGTGCGGCACTTAATAAAACTGACCAAAATTGGCCTTTCGCGAATTGAGTAGCGGCTTATACTGATATTTTGGCTAAACCGGCAACGTTGGTTTAACGCTGTTCTGCTTTCTCATGCAATCCTTATAGCCCATACAAAAATCCAAGCCCTAGATAGAAGGCTGGCCACGCTGTATATATATTTGTGTGGCGGATTCATTCTACAAAGAAAACTGGGTTCTGGGTATTACACCACTATTAAGGAAACCAAACCAAATCAAACCAAAACAACTGCGTTTATCCTAGATGAATAAAAACAACTAGGTAACTTCTCAGTGGTTTTTTAGAAAAAATAAATATTTGCCTAACAAAATTTTATCAAAAAACAATAGTGCGACGCGACGTTTTGATTGTGCCTTCACAAACTTTTTCAAGCTATTCAAATTTTAGTTTTTTAACGTTTCTTTTTTATAATAGGGAATTATTGAAAGAAAGGTAGGCAGCATTTTGACAGTTTTACATTGTAACATTTTTGCTAGCTATAAGGACCGGAATAAATACTGCCTTCTTTTATTAAAGATAAAGAAACCTCTTATTTTTAAAATCGACTTTGGTAGGTCTACAATTTAAAACTGTCAAAATACTGCTTGGCACTATTACTGTCTGGCTTTATTCCAATAATTCCTTATACAATTTTTTGAAAGTTGCAAATTAATAAAGTTTCTTTTTTATATTTTTAAAAATTTTTAATAGATTAAGATTATTAAAGTTTTTCCCCGGTCTTTAAACTTATTAGGGACTTATTACAATGAAGCCAGGCACTAATTGTGCCGGGCACTATTCTGACAGTTTCGCATTATAAGAACAGCTGTCTTCTTTCAAAATTAGGCCTGTGTGTATTATAAGAGCCGGACTTAATAGTGCCGTCACTAATAATGAAAAATAAACTACTCGATTTATAAATTCGACTTTGGTATGTCAATTTTGAAAGATCAACTGTCAGTTTTCAATGGAAAACTCTCAGAATAGTGTCCGGCACTATTACTGCCTGGGTTTATTGCAATAAGTCCCTATTATCATTTAAATTACACCCATAAAAAATTTGCCACTAGTATAGGCACAGTTTAGGTATTCTACACTGTGGTATAGGCTGTCACCCTATCTACTGAAAATGTCACATTTTAGGAAGCGTAATACAGTCTCATAAGGGGCCTACAGACACGCGAACATTTCTAGAGATTAGTACGCGCGCACAAGTTTGCGCATACTAATCTCTTCGTGTGTAGACAATATCCGCCTAAAATATCTCTCGAAGATTTGTTCGCGCGCACTATGTACGCGAGCAAATCTCTCGGTGTCTAGGCAAAGCATTGATATTATCGTGTTTATGTTTAGAACGTTTAATTTTGTCTTCGTGTGTGTAGGCAATTCCACCAAACGTACATGTATGCAGAGATTAGTGCGCGTACTAATCTCAAGAAATGCTCGCGTGTCTGTAGGCCCCTTTATTAAGCGCATATTCATTATTTAAAAATGTGAAATAATGAGTTTAAATATAAATTAATTGGAAACAGATTTGTAAAAATTAAAAAACTTACAGAATTAAAAAATCCAATAAAAGCCCTTTGGGAGCGTTCTTAAATTACGTAACGCAATAATTTAGGATTTTTGACCCCCAGCCCCCCCTCGTAACGCTTTTTGAAGCAAAAATCATTAAAATAATATTGAGTGTAACGCCAGGCCAAACCCCCCCTTCCCCTTGAGCGTTACGTAATTTAAGGCCTTTTCTACCCAGTGTTGCTAGGTCCCACAGAAATATTGCATGAGAAATATTTCGAGAATGAGATGAGATTTTTAAAAAAAGCATGGAACTAGTGAAATGATGTTGGAAAAAAAATCTGAAAGCGTATGCAGAAAGAAGTTTTGAAATCGTTCTATATTTGATAAAATTATGCGAATATTGATTTTGAATAGGGTTGGGGGAAATGACAGGAGGGAGATGTGTGGGAGCAGGGAGAACAACAAAGTAACTACAGCAAATTAGAGGACATTTGCAATGGGTCCTCAAAGGAATTTCAACAAAATCGCCTGAAATTTAGATAATTTGTATGCCTTAAAGCCTACATCATGTGACCAAATGGCGTCTGAAGACCGCCATGTTGATTCCTGTTTAAAAAAATATAGCCCATAGCACCTCCGGGATCAGTAGCAATTCAACGACACCTTTTTTAGCCTCTAGCGTGACACAAACATACATATTTACTTACAATTGAAAAACATTACCCTTCCTTTCGCCGTGCTGCAGTTGGGTAAAAATCAGTATAAACTCCCAAAATAACACTCCAAATGTTATTGTACGATACCCATAGAATTATTATTAAACATCTTTTTATAAATGATTAAACACAAAATCTCGCCGCATGCGAGAGACTTAGTGAAATCAATGCTGCTAAAGTTTGATTTGATAGATAACAAATTAAGTTGCGAAGCAAATTTCTTATTTGTGATACGGATGTTTTCGCGTAGCTAGCGAAAATCATTTGTATGTTTGTACTTCCCGCACGCAAATGAGTGCGTGCAAAGCTGTTTCCGGAGGCTCGTAGGAAAATAAATTTTTCCTACTTGCAAGCGTAAAACGCGTTTTTCCGCACCAATTTTCATGTGGAAAGTTTAACTTCCCGCATGCCGTGCGTAAAAAACAGGTTTGGCGTGCGTGAAAATTTTTTTACGCACGCTGTTTTTTTGTAAAAAATGATACTATTTGGACCAAATAGAAATTATAATAATAATACAAAATTACATTTTTATAATCGGTATAAATTCGAGACAAATTTTTTGGTTTTATAACAGTATATAATTATAATTTTATTTAGTAAAAATAACAAATATTAACCTTGGCAGTTCAAAATCTTCATTTCCAGCATAAATTCCAAAATCCATTTTGACGCGGCCAAGACAAATCATATACTAAAAATCTGACGCCTCACGGTAAATATCAAATAAACTTGTCAGTGTCATCTAGTATATGAAGTGACATAAAAGCAATATATAGAGTGACTGCAATTTATATAAAACTTTAATTATAAATTAGCGCGCGTAAAAGTAATTACTTTTACGCACGCCGTGCGTGAAAAATACTTTTACGCACCGCACGCTAAATTTCAAATTGAGTTTTAGGCCTAATCAGACTTATTGACCCATTTATAAACTCGATTAAATTAAAAATGAAAACAAAATTTGTTTTTTGCTGATTTAATGTAAAATACTCTGCCAATATATGGGCCCCTAAGCTCACACTAGGTACTATAGTTATAGTGTATGTGTGAGCTAATATAACTAAAAACTGAAATATATTTTATTCAACTCCAGACTAAATTACCTTTCGTTTGATACCACACAAGCCATGTTTTTACTTAAACTCACATTTTTTAAATCTACCCCCACCCTTAAAAAAAACAAAAATTAAAATGTATTTTGTTTAACTCCGAACTCAATTACCTTTCGTTTGATATCACACACGCCATATTTTGACGTAAACTCTAATTTTTTCAATCTACCCCCACCCTTTTTTTAAACAAAAATCTATTTTGTTTAACTCCAGACTCAATTACCTTTCGTTTGATATCACACACGCCATATTTTCACATAAACTCTAATTTTTGAAGTCTACCCCCACCCTTATATTTGGCTTGTGTTTGGTGGATTTTGTTCATTTTTAAATGGGACCATCTCGACCCAAGACCCAGCCTAGGTACCAAATTTCATTGAAATCGGGCAAGCGGTTTTTGAGTTATGCGCGTTGGTCGTTACAGACAGACAGACAGACGGCGCGACAAAAAAGTTTCAAAATCATCTGAAACGCAAAGATATATAAAAATTTTTGAAATCGGAGCAACTTTTTTTTTCTCGAAAAAATTAGGATCACTATAGCTCACACTACTATAGTATAGTATATGTGTGAGCTAAAATACCAAATATATGGAAATGTAAAACCAAGCTTTTTATGCAACTAGGAAAAATTCTGTACCTAAATCTTGCGGAAAGTGCCTTTTCCGCCCTTGTCGGCGTGCCCAAACTCCGCAAAGCGTCGTTCGGGCAACGGCCGCCGCGTGCGTAAAAGTATCACTTTCCGCACTAGTTGGGTAATAACTATTACGCACGCTAAATTTCAAATTGAGTTTTAGGCCTAATCAGACTTATTGACCCTTTTATAAACTCGATTAAATTAAAAATGAAAAAAAAATAGTTTTTTGCTGTTTTAATGTAAAAAATACCAAATATATTAAAATGTAAAACCAAGCTTTTTATGCAACTAGCTATTTACCTAACTCTTGCGGAAAGTGCCTTTTCCGCCCTTGACGGCGTGCCCGAACTCCGCAAAGCGTCGTTCGGGCAACTGCCGTCGCGTGCGTAAAAGTATCACTTTCCGCACTAGTTAGTTAAATAACTATTGATAGATGTCATCTAGACCAGGCGTTTAATCAAATCATGTCATCATGGCGCCTAAGCCAATTTTTTTCGATATAAAAAGATTATTTATAAAATCTACCAGGTACGTACACTGCAAATAAGTATAAGAAAAGTAATGTTTATATAAAGTTTTTATTTTATAATGATGCACAGATTCAACTTCTAAAATATTAACAAATAATGTTTAATGAGCACCCTGTATCCTGGGCGTGGCGTGCTTTTTTATAGATGCAATAGAGAGATAATGGAGATTAATTTCAAAAGTGTATACAGTAGAGCACAAAATGTCCAAAGTCCTAACTTCACAATTTCTCTAATAATAAAAACGGGACTGAAAACATTTTCGTCTTTATCTGCAGTTTTTGTCTACAATTCATCATAAGTTTAAAACGACAATTTTTTTAACGATTCCACACGTACAAAGGCATAAATGCATAGAATAAAATTTGTTCATTTGGGACACAAAAATAAAATAAATTTGCTTGCTTTACTTTTCCTTGTTGCGGCCCTGGCTATAATACGACAAGTTTGTAAGCCGAGACCAATTCGATAGCAGGCCGACTGCCGACACCGAACAAAACTGCTCTTTCCCGGTGTAACCAGTTTTATCCGGTTGCAGCCTATGCGGTATAACGAGACGGCATGTAAAATAACAACACATCCCGCTAGCTAAACTAGTCGACGGGCTTCGTGAGTAATATTAAAAGTAAACCAAAGCGAACTTATTTTATAAAATCCAGACATTTTTTGTGTTATTTCGATATTATTAGCTCTCTCTTGAAGATTTATATTTATAGAAAGAACTTTTCGCACTGCAACAATCAGTGTTAAGTAATCCTGTGATTCGGGTGAACGGACCGATACTTTGTGTCCAAGATCGCTAAAACTGACACTATTATTTTGTTTGTGTGGGCCAGCATGATTTTTCGATAGTGGATGGGATAAACTAATTTTGTGGTCTTGATTTTTCGCGTTTACTGGAAAATCTCGTGATACTTATGGTTAAAATATCCCCTTGTGTGTTCACCCCGTGGGAATGTACGAAATCAAAGAACTCTTTGTCGTTTTGGATGACACCATGCACCAAATGCCAGCCGTTCGTTCGTCAAGTTTGGACGTGTTATCGCAAAAGCGCATTAGATGACATCAGTTTTCTACGCCTCACTTCAAGGGCTGTAAAGAGAAGAGACTCTACTGATTTAAAGATCGCCTACTTTTGCCACAGCCGCAGCTCTATAGCATTAATCTGAGTTTACTATGAGGCAAGACAATAGTAACAACAGTATTTTCCTGCTTATCCATACCATGACCGTTGCTGATCATAATTTTACCGTTCAAGCTCAGTTTTTCCATGCTTTTGTGAATGATTTGACGCAAATCGGCAACTCGAGATTGGTAGGGAAGCGCTTCAGCCTGCGCATACTTCCGCGCCTGCGCTTCAATAGACACAAACTGGCACTGCAACGACTGGATCTGACTGGTTTGAGGACGCGTATGAAACGCAACTCAGCCATGATCAAGCACCATTTGAGGACTGTTCACATGTAAGGATATTTATTTCTAATTTAAATGATTAAAATACTCAAGAATATACTAAACCAATTTTTGCCATTAAAAAGCATTTCGCCTCTTTGATATCTGAAAATAAATTTTCTTTTCGTTACATCTTTATAATTGCCACTGCTAGTAAGTAACAATAATCTCAAGCTTATGAATCTAAGCTTCCAACTACTCTGTTGTTGTAATTATGAGATAAGTAATTGATAAATCTTGACTGAGAATTTTTACATTTCGTCGCGTTTCTTACGAAGGGACCAAACTAGCATCTGGTAAATTCGTCAGGGGTGCTAAAAAAACTAAAAAGGGGTAGGTCCGTTTCTGAAGTTAGACCAAAAGTGATTTTAAAGATGAACTATTTTAAATGAAGATATGCCACTTCGTGAGACCAAAGAGTTGCATGAGAATAGTTAGACCGCAAAATATTTCAATTTTCGTAATTTGGTAGTTAGGTCCCGTCGTGAGAAAGGCGACGATTTGATTGATAGAGTATTATTACTAAATAATCCGGTAGCTTGGTACTCGGGAAGACGAATAAAGAATATGTACCTTGGATCGCTAAAAGAAAACATTTCTTTTTTTTGCGTGGACCCAGGATTTTTTGATAATGAAGACTTAGCTTATTGTATCTCTTGCTATGTGTTTTCCTTATTTAGGAGGTTTGAAAACCTCGTCAGGCGGAAGAATAATAATTTATTCGGTTTTCCTCATAGAGTCTTCCTCTTCCGATGGAGCTTCCTTTAGAAGGTTTCTTGTTCTGCGGAAGGTTAATGTTAGGCTGATTCGTCAGCTTGTGAGCCTATCTCTGTAGATCATCTTTGTTTGGTGATCCGTGAATTCTCATTCTGTACAGGAGTTTGTCCACAGATCCGTAGTGTTGAATGTCAGATGTTTCGATTTTGTTCATCTATCTAGTTTGGGCGTGTTAGATGACATCAGTTTTCTGCGCCTCACTTCAAGGGCTGTAAAAAAAGAGACTCTACTGATTAAAAGATCGCCTACTTTTGCCACAGCCGCAGCTATATAGCATTAATCTGAGTTTATCATGAGGCAAGACAATAGTAACAACAGTATTTTCCTGCTTATCCACACCATGACCGTGGCTGATCATAATTTTACCGTTCAAGCTCAGTTTTTCAATACTTTTTTCAATGCTTTGACGCAAATCGGCAACTCGAGATTGGTAGGGAAGCGCTCCAGCCTGTGCATACATCTGCACCTGCGCTTCAACAGACACAAACTGGCACTGCAACGACTGGATCTGACTGCTTTGAGGACGCGTATGAAACGCAACTCAGCCATGATCAAGCACCATTTAAGGACTGTTCACATGTAGATATTTATTTCTAATATAAATTACTAAAATACTCAAGAAACAATTTCTTGCATTAAAAAGCAATCCGGGTCTTTAATATCTGAAAATAATTTTTATTTTCGTTACATTCTTATATTTGCCACTGCTAATAACAAATAATATCAAGCTTATACATCTGAGCTTCCAACTAATCTTGTAATTGTTTTCAACCGTCAAAATATTTGTAAAAGACAAGTAATTGATAAACCTGTAGTGAGAATTTTTATATTTGATTGATTTTGAGTATCAGTACTAAATAATCCGCTGGCTTGGGACTCAAGTAGACGCATAAATACTTTGTGCTTTAGATCGCTTAAAGAAAAAATGTCCTTTTTTGCGTGGACCATGATATTTTGATAATGGATGAGATGGGAGTCCATTAGGTTAACTTAGGTTTGTTCGGTACACGCGTTTGCTAAACAATCTCATGGTTTTTTTTTAGTCGGTTTAGAACCTTTTTCTACGTTGTCCGACGCCTATTCTCCACCTCCTTCGATCTTGACCATCATCTTCTGTCAGATTTTTTTGACTCATTGATCTTTGGATTGACTGTTGCCATTCTAGTTTAGGACGCCCTCTTTTTCTGCGCCCTATTGGTTGCCATTCTAGGACCTGCTTTGGTAATCTTTCGTCGTTCATCCGTTGTACATGGCCGTACCATATCTGTTGTCTTTTAGTGATGTCATCCGTTATGCTTCCTTCGATTCCCATTCTTTCTTTTATGATCTCATTTCTTATGTGATCTGTTCTAGATATTCTCATTGATCTTCTTATTGCATCCATTTCGACACTTTCCATTTTTGTTTTGTATTTTTCTGTTACGCGACAAGTCTCTATTCCATACAACAGCGTGCTTTTCACCATTATTTCATATATGTTAAATTTTACATTCTTTTTTATCTCTCTGCTCCATAAAATACTGTTAAGACAGACCTTTTTTCTCATCAATCTCATGATACTTCGGCTTTTAAGAATGTCCAAAATTTTTTTTGGATAACTTTGTGCTCTACTACGCATTGCTCGATTTATTTCCACAGGTTCGATTTTAGACACCGTGACATTCCAGATGCTTAGCTTATTGTATATTTATATGTGTTTTCCTAATTTAGCAGTTTTGAAGACCTCGCGAGGCGCAATAGCCCCTTTATTCGGTTTTTCTCATAGTCTGCTTCTTCGGAGGCAGCTTACTTCAGATCGTTGGGCGTATTATCGTAAAACTGTAAAGTTTTGCCACAGTCGCAGCATTGTGTTCATCATGAGGCAAGAAAATAGTAAGAACAGTATTTTCCTGCTTATCTACACCATGACCGTTGCTGATCATAATTTTACCGTTCAAGCTCAACTTTTCTACGCTTTCGTCAACGATTTGGGGCAAATGGACAATTATAGACTGGTATTTGGTAATCTGCCTTCTTGTCTGCGGGATATTATTGTGCTCTTATTACAAAAACAACACCGTAATTGACTAAAAATAATTTGCCCACCAAGAAATGCCTGTGGTAGTAAACTGACAGGTCGAGTTTTAATTTTTTTATCAAAGGGTTTTAGCTCACACTACTACTATACTATAGTAGTGTGAGCTATGGTGATCGTAATTTTTTCGAAAAAAAAAAAGTTGCTCCGATTTCAAAAATTTTTATATATCTTTGCGTTTCAGATGATTTTGAAACTTTTTTGTTGCGCCGTCTGTCTGTATGTCTGTCTGTAACGACCAACGCGCATAACTCAAAAACCGATTGCCCGATTTGAATGAAATTTGGTACCTAGGTTGGGTCTGGGGTCGAGATAGTCCCATTTAAAAATGAACAAAATCCACCGAACGCAAGCCTAATAAAAGGGTGGGGGTAAATTTAAAAAATTAGAGTTTTTGTGAAAATATGGGGTGTGTGATATCAAATGAAAGGTAATTGAGTCTGGAGTTAAGGAAAATACATTTTAGGTGATTTAAAAAAAGGGTGGGGGTAGATTTCAAAAATTAGAGTTTAAGTGAAAATATGGCCTGTGTGATATCAAACGATAGGTAATTGAGTCTGAAGATAAACAAAATACATTTTAGTTTTTTTTAAAGGGACTTCTTAAATTATAGTTTAAGTCAAAACATGGCTTCTGTATCAAACGAAAGGTAATTGAGTCTGGAGTTAAATAAAACATATTTAAAATTTTAGTTATATTAGTTTACATGTACACTGTAACTATAGTACCTAGTGTGAGCTTAGGTGCCCATAAATTGGCAGAGTATTTATAATGTGTGACCTATAGCAGAACTCAAATTTAAAATAGTGGTGCTAAAAAGAAAGCCACATACAGGGTGTTTTTGAGGTTTTTAGGTAACAGAGGTGCTTCCGGGAATTTGTTGTACGTTTTTATAAAAAGCCTTGTTTTTATAAAAAGCCTTGAACACGTGGATTTCGTTTACGAGGGGGACAACTATCTTAACATTTTTGTAGCATTTGAGGAGTACACTCTAACTCGATATTATGAATAAGGAAAGTGGCTCGAGTAATAACTTGTTTTGAAGGTCTCTTGAATGTGTCTATAACGGTGTAAAAAGTATCGATCTGTTTTTAAGATATTTGCTTCTAAAGTTACCAAGGAGCGATAAAAAAGTAAACTAATACCCTGTTTCCACCAATGCATGCCCACCCCGATTCAAAAAACGCATCAGGTACTCATACATTTAAAACCGGTGCAAATTCATAGCCCATCACGTGATGCGTTTTTTGAATCGGGGTGGGCAAGCATTGGTGGAAACAGGGTATAAGAAAAATAAAATAAGAAAGAGTCCCTGGAAAATCTTCCTTTGATAAAAAATAAATCAATGTGTAACAGGATTTTTAAAAAATCAGAAATGTACCTGCTTATAAACGTTTTTTAATCGTTATTATTGTAACTTTGGAGGCAAACATCTCAAGAATAACCAAAAGATTTTTGAAATTCTTACACGGTTGTAAAGATATTGAAGAGACCTTTAAAACAAGGTCTTACTCGATACACTTTCCCTGTTCAAAATATAAAAATTTTTGTGTCCCCCACCCGCAAACCACATCGACCCACTTTCTCCTATTCAAAATACACGGGAAAAGTTTAAACTTTGAAGGCGGTACATGGTACAAAAGTTTCAAGAAAATTGACGTGTTCGAGAGTTTTTTTTTAAACTTACGAAAAATACCCGAAAAAATAAATAATATGAATAATATAGTTTATGCAGGACATAGATAGAAGTAAACAATCAAGGTTTGTTTGCAGGATATTTACAATCTATTTTTAGATGCGCTGCCTACTCTCGACCCACCATTTAAATTATTAAATAATTTTTATATTAAGCTGTAGTCACACTAAGCGAAATTAACTTTATTGTTGTTGTTAGGTATCTACTAGTTTTACTTTAACATGGCCTGGCCTTGCAGTATTCTGAGTCCCCTCGGCACAAAACAGGTCATCGTTAATAATATAGTTTTTTTTTGCTGGATCCAGCAATACCACATCACACCTTTTACAGTGCCCCTACAAGTTCGCGCACCCTGCTGTTCCACCTTTTCTTGAAACAACTCAGCCCATATTTAACCTATCTATAACTCTACTTCGGAATGAGTTACGCAACTCAAACTTTACACGGTCGTAGATCTCAATACAGCTAACAATTTTTTGAGATTTCACCATTGAAAGTTAATGGATTTCACCAACTTCCATAAAGCAATAACGTAGTTCCGGAATTTTACTTTTTTTACACTCATAGAAAAGTTGAAATAAATATTTCCAAATTAGTGAGAACCTTTCATTTTGAAATGTGTATTGAAAAACTTGCCTATACTTTGATCTCAATCATTTTTACGGAATACTATTTTCACGTATTTTTATTATATGAAATGTTTTTGTTGTGATTTCTCAAATCTTTTAAATGATTTGGACAATATTGGGTTTTAAAATTGTAAAATCTGTGGAATACTGTTCAAAATTCTTAAGATGACTATTACGATCGCTTTTATGCTTATACACCCGGTTCCCACATACGACTTTCTCGTGGGGGCCCTCTCACGCGTCACATGATCTCAATATGAAATGTTACCACAGTCATGTGACGCGTGGGCGGGCACGCATGAGAAAGTCATAGGTGGGAACCGGGTTTTACGCTTTTACCTGTCTATTTTTATTAATTTGTGTATTGGTCTTTTTGTGAGCCATTACAATAATTCTATCCCTGGTGGGTCGGCGAATTTTTTAAATATTTTATTTGTTACAGGCAATTTTTTTGTATGATTACCTACATTAATTTTTATATCAACGAATTTGATAAAATTTTGCGTCGCCCAATTTTTTAATGTTATCGTATTTTTCTAATATTTGGAGAATACATAGAAACAGTGCATTGTTTGTACTTGACCTATTTTTACATGAAATGTTTTTGTTGTGATCTAGCTTTTATAGTTTTGGAACTATAAGCAGCAAATGATAATAATATTAACTGTTATTTTCCACTATAGCCCTGGTCACAGGTAGAGTCTCTGTATGTTGACATATTTGGATGTATTAATACATCCAAATATGCCAACATACAGGGACTCTAGTCATAGGCAGTTGCACTTTTGTGACATTTCCAACCTCTTTATTTATTATATGTATACTGAGATCAACAAAAAAAACTAAAGAATGACATGTCTTTGAGTCAAGTCAAGTCAAATATATTTGGATTTACACAAATGTGATCTGTTTGGAACAACCGTAAGCAATTTGAGACAGAAGAACTTAATATATTTTAAAATTTTTGTCTTTTGGGGTAGGTCTTAGAGTAAGGGGTAGGTCCATTTACCCCGGAGTTCGAGGTAACTGTGGCACCCCTATTGCAAAACTATAAAACGTTATAAACATTTTGATGCGACTGGGTCAATTCTGCAGCTTTTTGTGTAATAAAATTATCTCTTTTCATTACCTTTCTATGGCATTTGTATGTAAAATGATGAGTTCGGAAAAAATAAATACATACAATTTAGGTCATTAAGTAATAAGTATAAGGGTTATTAAGTATATGTTGTAAGTATATGTTACAAGTAATACATTTACATACAACATTATTCCAAAAAATAAAACCTTTCAGGTTGAAAATTTTGTAAACATTTTTGACATGTTTTACATTTTTTTACATCTTTGAAATTTTTTTACATTTTTAACGGTTTTTGAAATTTTTTGACGGTTTTCAACATTTTTTAACATTTTTGTTGTGTTTTTGTGTGTACTTGAAGTACTTTTATTGTAAAAGTAAAAGACTTGGGGAAAATCAAGTACTTTTATAATGTACTTGGTACTTGAAGTACATTTGAAGAGAAAATGTACTTAGTACTTCAAGTACTTTTACAAATCTTAATATACTTGGTACTTGTACTTGAAGTATAATTTATAATGTACTTGTTAGACTAAGCCATGCGGTATGGTTAAATAAATAGAATTGACTCGTGTCAATAGAATACTTCTTTATTTTAGATTTAAAAATGTATTTGGATTATTCTTCTAATGCTTTTAATGGCTAAAAATTCAGGTATACCTCCCTTTGTAATCTTGTAGTAGGCAAAAAAGTAAATAATTTTTCTTTTTCATTGTGACTAGTCCATTAAGTCAGCTGGTATCCGAGGAGCATTTAGGGGAAGTTAATCAATATGTAAATAACTTAAAACTATATCTGTAGATGCATTACCGTATTAAATACGTATCAATATTTAAATATTGTAAAAACCGCAAAATATGTTACAATCTGTTTTTATTAACACACCCACTAAAAAAATTTTAAATCGTTAATCATCGGTAGCTTGTCTAAATAATTAACATATAAAATATAGCGGACAGCTGACACTGACTTACACCGATTTTATTGGACATCTCCTAGTGACGTTTGGAGGTTTGAATATGGCTGCCATTTTCAAACCAAAATATTATACTTTTTTATTAATTTTTTAAAAAAGTTTTTTGCGGACATAATGACATTGTAACAACGGGATACTGGTGTGTTATTGTTATTACTCAGTCTGCGCATTAGCAACTTATTCTTTTTTTTATTGTTATTTACGATAATGTCGTCCGGTACTTATGGAGACCGTCCTTTATTGTTACCGCTATTTTATAAGATTTGTTTTATTACTGCAGTCGAATTTTTTGCTAAAATTGTAGGTAGTTTGGTTTGTAAAAAGCCATAAATCTAATAAAAATAAATAAACAAATATAAATAAACAAAAACTTGAAGGAATGTGAAACTACTAACTTAACATTTTGTGTTATGCCTATCTTTAGTGTTCCAAAATCTCTCTTTATTTGTTTTAATTTAGTAAGCTTTATTGTCTAAAAAATCTTAATTTCTATTGACAAAGCAAATTAGCCTATTTACACATACACTAATTTCAATGTATTATTATTATTTCAAACACATTATTATTGGCGCTGTTCCACATGTTTTCCTTTTTTACAATATTGAGAGCCAGTTAGAGTTCTTAAACATGTTTGCAGCCAAAAACATATCAATCTTAATTTAAACAAAAATCTTCAAAATGTTAAAGTTAATAATTTAGTTGAAAAATATAAATATTTTGTACACAATTATAAAAAATAGTTCAGATAGTTTTTAAAATCGCCCAGATCAATTTCTGAACCAAACTAAAATAATTCAATCTTAAAACTTGTCAAAACATAAAATAACAAAAAAGATAATAAAACAAAGAAATATTTCATGTCCCTATAGGTTACATCCAATCTTACTTATTCTAAGTTATTAACTTATTAACTTCAATTCTAAGAAGACAATGATTACAAAGAACAAAACCATCACGAAACTACACTAAATAAATAAATAACTCAAGTAATAAAAATCTGAAACCGTGGCCGACCGGCTTAGCGCGTTGGTTCATGCATATGGCTGCAGTGCTTGCTATATGACTGGACCGACTGCGCGTGGGCTGGGCGCGCTGCGTATCTTGTGGGTTCGAGTCCCACCTCGGCATATTGTTGTTTTTGCAACGGCAAGGCATATCTCGGGAAAAATTTGGCTAAAAAAACTGGGCGATTGATCCTAGCTATGGATGGAAAGTCCTAGTATAAAAAAAATAAAAAATAAAAATCTTAAAACACACAAATTTAAAAATTAAGTGAAAGCTTGAAAATTTAAAAGCGTAGTTCTAAAAATTTAAAAACTTAAAACATTTCTAAAATTTCATGAAAACTAACAAGTCATCATAAATACCTAAAACGATGCTTCATAATACTCAGTCAGGCTATAGAAAGCTTTGGTAACTAGGAGATTTTGCCCTGGAAGTTTGGTTTATCCTTATTGAAAATAACGGTAACAGCTGTCAAATTTGCTGTTATTTTAACTGACCCAAAAACACCCATAACATAACTAGTAAAATAAAATTTAATTTTTTGTAAAATAGTTGTTTTAATTAGGTTTTTTGGGAAACATTATTTATTCTTCATTAACATAGTTTGCAAGATAGTGTTGTTAAATAGCTGTTTTGCTAAACTGTGTTTAAAAATATTGGAATCACCAAACTGTGCGATGACAAAAGCCAAACCATGGAATAAATAAACGCTGAAAAAGCTGGGACACACTATACGGGGAAGCAGAAATAAAATTTAAGTTAGATTTTACCGGTTTAAACTACCGATAACATTGTTGTTTTTCACCTATCGACGTTTTCTACACGGTCGGTTTTAATTTTTCATTGAACTAAATATTTTAAAAATGGATTCACAACATTTTTAAATAAGTGGGCTTTTAATCTGGCGACACGGCAGTGCCCCGCCAAGTTCGCGCAAATTTCTTGAAACATTTCAACCCATATTTGACTTATCTAAAAATCTACTTCGGCATGAACTACGACTAACTTTGCACAGTCGTAGATTTTTATAGAGTTAACAACCCCTCCAAGTTTCATAGACTTCCATAAAGTAGTAAAGTAGTTTTACGAAATTTTAAAAAACGTCGAACTTGCCACTCACTTATTCATGTATAGATCATCATAATTCTAATGTACTTTCAGACAACCTACAAAGCTAAAATTTGGCAAACTGATAGAAATTATGACCAAACCTTTGAAAAAATCAAAAAAACCCAAAATTCTAATTTACTCCCCTCCCCTATACATGTAAACTTATGTAAAAGTATCATTGCCCGTTTCCAGAAACGCTAGAGAGCTGAGCTTTGGCAGACTGATAGGAACTATGATAAAACTATAAGAAAACATTTAAAAACCCCAAAATTTTAATTTACTTCCCTCCCCTATAATTGTAAAGTTATGTAAAAGTAACATCGCCCACTTCCAGAAACGCTAGAAAGCTGAGCTTTGCCAGACTGATAGAAACTATGATAAAACTATAGAAAAAAAATTTGAAATTTGTAAAGTTTAAAAAAACATTTCCCAACTAGTAAGAACCTTTCATTTTGAAATTGGTATTGGAGAACTTGGCTTTACTTTTATCTGAATTATTTTTACGGAATACCATTTTCGTGTACCTGGCATTTGTAATTGGTACAGACCGCAGCCCGCGAGAAAGACCGGCCCGGGCGCGGAAATATCACGTGACCGTAGGAGGCTCACAAAAAACGCCTCCCGGCCAGCTGTCATTATAAAACATGTGTGTTTTCAATTTTGGTATGTTTGTTTACGTCGATTTTTTTTTAATTCCGGCATGAATTTTATGTGAATTTTATCAACGTTATTAAAATAACGCAGCCCACGAAAAATACAACAATGCCGCGAACGTGTAGTGTTGTTGGTTGTCGGTCCAACTAGGTATAAACCTGAAACCGAAAAATTCCTAATGATTTAAGTATCTTAAAACGTCCACAAGTTTGCATCAAACATTTTCCTAACGAGCAGGTTATGTGGTTTGATAAGTGTGTTGTAAATGGAGAGTGTTGCAAATGTTCCGAAATACCTAAGTAGACAACCTGTATCTACTGTTCGATTAGCTGATGTCGAGAGGCAACAACTGGAAACTGCAATACAAGAAACTCTTGAAACATAAGAAATCAAATATTGAGGACAAGAAGTGGTAAAAGATAAGATTGATCAAGTAATAGACATCCTTAGTGACATTTTCGATAGTGAGAGTGAAAAATGTGTTCAATTGTCATTTCTTATTGAACAATTAGGTCTCTTGAAAAGGTCACCTGAGAATCGAAGATATTGTGGATACACTTTATTGTTGGCTGTATCTTTGTTTATCCAGTCATCCGGTGCATACATGTCAATTTACAAAACTAAGGTAATATGTCTTCTGCACCCTCGCAATATTAAAAAACTGATTTGTAAAATATCGCTAACAGATAGTAATCTCTCCGGTAGTGTGCAATATTTAAAAAGTAAGATACAGCTTTTAAAAGAACATGAGTTGGTAGTTAACTTACACATTGATGAAATATATATTAAACTTTGTGCTGGGTAATTTTTCAAAAAATTATTGACGACCAATACATTCAGTTTATTGAACGTGAAAACCATCTCACTTATTCAGAAAATCACTTGTTTCTTTTGAATAAATTATTGTGAAATGTTTTATATTAAAAAATGTTCTTTAGATAACTCTTGCGAGTGTTTTTGTGGAGAAAAACTATTGTAAAATCTTGAAAAAATTAGTTTAAGGGCATGTAAATTTTTTTTAAATAATTTTATTAAAAAGCATAATGATTTAGTGTCTGCTAATAAATCTTTGAATAAGAACAAAGACAAAGATGATGACACTCAAAGAAAAATTAAAAAACTTAAAGCTGAGGTTTGTTATGTCAAATTTTAAAAGACCTGTATAAATTTGAAATTACTAACGATATTATGTACCTAATATATGTACCTGAAGATATTAGAGTGCAAATTTTGTATAATTTTTTATTTTATAGATTCAGTTCTTTTATCCATAATAAACACATACAGTCGAACCTCTCTAACTCGAACCTCTATAACTCGAACCTCTCTATAACTCGAACCCTTTAAGTGGTCCCTGCACTTTTTACACGTATTTAAACCTCTGTAACTCGAGTTTCTATAACTCGAACTCTCCATAACTCGAACTGTTTTGGATGTCCCTTGAGGTTCGAGTTATAGAGGTTCGACTGTATATCAGCAAAATATTTTTTTCAATTTTTGTCTATAAAAGAATTTATTTTGTTAATTTATTTAAATTGTGTAGAAACATCCCGGTCTTTATCGTTGGCTGCGGTACAGACCTTTATTATGTACGGTACAAAAAGTTTTTAAATTGTTGCGATCCTTTTAAAATTATACGCTACTTCGTCTCAATGAAGAAATCTGTCAAAATTTTATTTTTGCAATCTTAAACCTATAATTTTTTAAATATCGTTAAAACGCAAGCAAATCTCCTGTCTAACAATTTTTTAGCATACATATAATTAGATGGTATCTGTATAATTTTAATTTCTACGAATTCATGAAAAATTAAATCATAGTCGTGCGCGGTACTTTCAGACCAGTGGTTTTGAAAAGAAAACAATTAGTAACAGAATGAAAACCATTTATTTAATCCAGACATTATATAATTTTAGCTTGCAAAAGGTGGTGTGGTCGCAATTATGACATATTATATTGTTGACATTGAAGTCCTATAAACAAATGTGATTTTTCGAATGTGGGGAGGGGCTTCCCCCGCGGTCTGGATTTAGCGTGCTCAAAAAGGTTTTTTTTTTAATTCCTTGGTCTTGTACTTTAAAAAAAAAGTTTTAGACAAAAGTTGAGGACAATTAATTTCCTACAAAAACGCTTTAGTACGGTTTTTTGTCAGACGAATGATTTTTGAGTTATGACGTTTAGCCGTCACTTTGGATTTTTACCAATTTTTTTATTTTGAGAAAATCTGTAATAACATAAAATAAAGGTTAATTATTAGCCTATAAAATGAGACATCACTGAGTTATCTGGGTAGAATATACCCTTGCTGAGATACTAACCCTGACGTGTTAGAGTACTGCTAACACTTCAGGGTTCACATCTCAGCTAGGGTACTGAACTAACTTTATCCTTTATAAATACAGGTGTCACGTGATATTTTGACCTTTTGCAGGCACAATTTTTATTTGCGTTATTTTTATTTCCTTTCCAATAACTCGGAGTCTACTTCTTCTTTCATTTTCAATAGTTTTCATGCTGTTATAGTTTTTGCAAAGTCAGTTGAACAAAGATAACCGCCGACCATCGGCATATCCTTTATAGAAAGTGACACGGGCGGCGGTAGATATACTCATGAATATTATTTCATTTAATTATGGCGTAAACTAAAGAAATAAAAATACATAATAAAACTTTCTATTCCTACACCTACAGGGACGACACTGATTTATTTTCTAACTCTGCATACGGCCGACTAAAGGGGTTCCGAAAAGCACACCCGAAAGCAATTAAAAGCGCATCTCAAAAAAAATCTGCCAAGCAGATGCCGTCCATCCACCTGGGGTCGGTCGGCCGGAAAACAAATACTTTTTGTTCGGACCGCAAAGAGCTGCGCCTCTTCTCTGTCGGTAGGGTTGAAATTATACCAGAAAGATTTTATATGAATTTGGATAACTTTTGAAGGGCAGAATCAAGCAAAATTTCATGAAATCGATAGAACCCCGTATTAGGAGTTATTCAAGTGACTTTGCAAAAACTATACTTTTTTCTCGTCAAAGGTACCTGCACTGGTCTATTTAGTACACAGCTGATAATTTAATATAAAACCGTTTAACCTTAAAGTTTTTTTAACTATTTTAATTTGACTTACTTTTTGTTATAGTGGCTCAGATCCTCAGAGCGGCCACATATCCCCTATTAATGGAATTAATCAGCTGGTTTCGCCGCAAAACAGTTTATCGCCCAAGAGAATCAATTGCGAAAAGAAGGATGATTTGAGTTCCCAGGACGCTTTTGAGGTAAGTGTTGCGCATATACGGTCTAGACAGTTTCTAGTATACTGTGGTCTAGACCCTGAATGTATGACATACTAAAAATAAGACGCGCTACAAGCCCATCGATGTTCTTGTCAAGTGCATTTGCGTTTCATTAAAATAAATATTTTTTGATTGATATCCGTCAAATTTTTTTATCAATCAGAGGAACAAGCAGGCTTCAGAAAAGGTTTCAGTACAGTTGACCACCTATTAACCATGAAAATCCTAATAGAACGAGCCAAGGAATACAACATTCCACTATATTTTGCGTTTATAGAGTAGATCACAGATACACAGATTTAAAAGCCAATATACAGGGTGTCCCAAGTAAAAGCAACTACATGGGGATTTCGGAAACGGTAAGAGATACGAGTTTGTTTAAATAAGAAAAAAATTTCGCTATTCTAAGCCCAATTAAATGCCATATCAAAATTAAAAATATCTACAGGGGTTTTTAAAATATCGAGTAAAAACTAAAAATTGTGTTTTTTGAAAAATTGAAATATTGCCCCCATCTTGCTGAATCTTAATGAAATTTGGTAGTTTTGTATAAGCAACTACGGCCAATTGAATGACGTTAAAAGAAAATTTCTAGGCCTTCAACTTTTTTTGAAACCATAGCCAACTTTCTTATTTCTTATGACCGCCATATTGGATTTATACTTCAATAAATAGAGCATAAAAGGAACTTTTTAACCGTGTATAATAAGCCTATCTTTGGATGACGGCAAATGTGAATTTATTAAAAAAATACTTTTTCACTTAGTTGGCTGTGAAACAAATGCCGTAGTTGTGTTTGTTGTCATACGTACGTAACTACCTTTCAAAACTTTTCCATTTATTTGATTTATATGCAAATCTTTAAGGCCCTTATTTTTAAATTTTTCTCTGACTAAGAAATAATACAATTTCTTAAAATCTATCTTTTATTTCTGAAACAAAAGTTTGGAATTATTATTTGATTTAAAATAAAACTAAAAACCGATAACAGCATTGAATTAAATAAGTAAATGTTCGAAAATTCCACCGTTGTTATTCATGCAAATCCTGCATCGATAAATTAGAGACATGCATGCATCTTTAACCATTTGTTCAGGAATTTCTTCTATGGCTTTAACAACGGCTGCCTCAGGTTCTTCTATCGTACTATGAGTAGTAGAACAAACTATCCTTTAAGTATTCCCAAATACAAAAATCAAGAGGCGTAAGGTCCGGCTAACGTGCTGGCCAGGCATTTGGACCTCGATTTCCGATCCAGTTATTTCCATGTTGCTGATTCAAATAGTCGGTTATGATTCTTGCAATTATGTGGAGGTGTTCCATCTTGGTGGAACCACATGTTTGCTACATCTTGAAGGGGCAAATTTTCTAAAATTTGGTCAACGTAATTTTGTAGAATTTCTAGATATCGAGGTGCCGTCAAATTATTAGGAAAAATGTTAAATAGTATGTGTCCGTTTATGACTCCTAGCCATACATTCGAACCCCACCTAACTTGATGGTGCACCTCACGATTTAAGAACAAATTTTCATCGGCCCAGTACACGTAGTTATGTCTGTTAAACACCCCGCAGTTTGTAAACCTGCTTTCATCGGACCACAGAACCTTAAGCGGAAATTAAGGGTTTTTTGTATGAACCAATTGCAAAACAAGGTTCTTCTTTCTAAGTCACCATTTTGGAGTGCTTGACTAATGTCTGCTGCATATGGATGATACTTAAATTTTTTAAGAATTCTTTGTGCAGTTGGGTACTTTTACATTATTTTCCAGTTCACAAAGGGAGATGCGAGGATTGTCAGCGACACTTTGTAAAACCAGAGCTTCAATACTTTCATCAGGTTGTCGATTGCGATTTTGTTTTTTAAAGGAACCATATTTAATTAAATTATTTCTAAGTATTCTGAGGATTAACAAACCTAGTTGTCGTCTTTCGGGATATCTCTGAAAGTAAATATCTCGAGCTCTTCCAGCATTCTTATTACACAAAATATAACATTCATGCATATCTACTTTCTCCCAATTTGGAAACCTTTCCATGTTAAATTTGATTGATAATGTAACTCAAAAAAAAATTTAAGTAATTTAGAAACTTTAAAACTCCAACAGATAAATCAAATCAAATAAATGACAAAGTTTTGACAGATAGTTATGTAGGTATGACAACAAACGCAACTACGGCATTTGTTTCACAGCCAACCAAGTGAAAAACAGTTTTTTAAATAAATTCACATTTTCCATCAAAGACCAAATTTTTACACCATCCTACAGGACTTTTAAATAAAATCTTGGTCCTGTAGTGTGTTATAGCGTCCTGTATAGTATCTTGGTGAGTCCTGTAGAAAATTTTTGTACACCTACTGTGGGCAGCTGATCACCCCTTGCGTATTATAACTGGTTGAAAAGCTCTTTTAATGCTCTATTTATTAACCTATAAATTCAATATGACGGTCATAAGATATAACAAAATTGGATATGGTTTTAAAAAACTAGAAGGTCTAGAAAAAATTGTTAACGTCATTCGATTGGCTTTTATCTGAGACACCCTGTATATAGCGAAGCAACAACATTAATCAAAAGATACGAAGGAACCAAGGTAATCCTCATAAGAAGAGGTGTCAGGCAGGGTGACACAATATTCCCTAAACTATGTAACCAGGCGCTAGAAGATGTTTTTAAAAACTTAGATTGGGAAGAAATAGGCATCAAAATAAACGGACAATACTTGAACCACCTAAGATATGCTGATGATATTGCCTTAATAACAGATAAGAAAGAAGAACTGATAAAACTGCTGGAAGATCTGGATACAGCAGCTCAAAATATAGGCTTGAGTATGAACTGCACTAAAACTAAAACCATAACAAACACAGATGAATATATCACGATCAGAATAAACCAATAGAAAAAAGAACAAGTAGAAGAATATATAGATCTGGGACAAATTATTAAACTAAATAAAGAAAACCAAACGGCTGAAATCAAGAGACGAGTAAGATTGGCCTGGGCCGCATTTGGTAAATTAAGCTACATATTAAAAAATAAAAAATATCCTCAGTACCTTAAAACAAGAGTGTATAACCAATATATTCTTCCTGTGCTCACATATGGTTCCCAGACATTAACACTTACAAAATCAAACATGGATAAGGTTACAAAAGCCCAAAGATCAATGGAAAGACAAATGTTACATTTAAAACAAACAGATAAAAAAAGGAATGAATGGATAAGAAATAAAACAAATGTAAGGGATGTCAGGTAGCAAAATTAAAATGGAAATTTGCCGGTCATAATATCAGACAAAAATATGATCGATGGAACAAATGTTATGTAGACTGGAGACCTTGGGAAACTAAAAGAAGTAGGGGAAGGCCCCAAATATGATGGACGGACGATTTGAAGAAACATGCGGGGACTAGATGGATGAACACTGCGACAGACGGAGAAGAGTGGAAGATGTTGGGGGAGGCCTATGTCCAAAGATGGATGGAAGAAGGCTAAATAGATGGATAAATTACGAGATTCCCCCCTGGGATTTTCTCACTTTTCAAAGTCTCTGCCGAAAGAGCGCCCGGGTGTTAGAGGTCTCAAAAAGAAAAAGATTCATGTCAGGACGCTTTTCAATGTCATACTGTTTCCATTTCAGGGCTTCACTAATGATCATCTGACCAGATACGCCACACCGGAAGAGACGAGCACTTGGCTAACTGTCAATCGTTTCGAAAAATACCTGGAGACCTTTGCCTGCTTCGCTGGCGCCGATATGCTGCGCATGTCCCGCGACGACCTTATCCAAATTTGCGGACATGCTGATGGTATTAGGCTGCACAACATCTTGCATTTAAAGTAAGTTTTATCTGTCACTTCACTTCACAGTTTCAATGCGATCGCGTCTCGCCTGAGACGTCCACCCAAGTTTGGTATTTTTGTAGGACAATCACAATTAATTCATAGCACATGACGACTCAGCAGGCCGGCCTGCTAAGCACCCCCCGGTGGGCAATTTTCTTTTCTCAAGGAGGATTTAATTTTGCCTGATACCCTCTATCGGGCACAGGGATCTTTATCGTGCTCGCGCCATCTACGCTCTTAACACAGGACTACCGGCTTAACGTGACTTCCGAACCGCGGCCTTGTATTAATCATCAACTTTGCCTACTTCGTGGATGCCTAAACTTCGCCCAAACAGGCTTTACCTAACGGGCCAAACTTCAAAGGGTGCTATAAGTAATTTTAAAAAGAAGTTTATATGAACATGGCCGGACCCAAATGCTTATTTTAAAAAAACTTAAAAAAAAAAATCAGTTTTTCGTAAATATCTTAGTATTTACTCTTTTAGATTTTATTGAAATTTGTCAGTGCTGTTTTTAGTAGCAAGAAGCTAGTTGTCCAGTTGCGTTCCGGATAACACCCTAATATTTTTGAAAAAAAGTTGTGCGACACTGGCTTTTATCTATTTTTTTTCTAATTAAGCAGCCACGACTACAACTTTTTTGTCTACTGATGTGATATAATTCACATTGTATATTTGTTTATGTTATATTTTGATTGTTTGAAGTATTCATTAAGAAGTTGTCATTAAATTCTCAATTTGTTTTTTTTTTATCTTGCTTTATTTAAGATAAAAATTGAAACCCACGTTATTGCATGTCCGTGGAACATTTTGATGATCTGCACGTTGTACAAAAAACTTTTTAAAACAAAAATTGTTAAGAAGCAAGTCCTCAACAAATTTGTCATTGAAACAAGTCAGTTATTTTTTATGAAAATGGTTGAAAAGTTAGAAAAACTGCGTTGGTGTTCTTATTAAGCTTAATTGATCAGAGCTACTCGCATCAAGTCTGTAGGTAGTACCAGAGAAAATTTAAGTTATATGTTCTCTGGTATTACCAGGGTTGCCAACCGTCCCGCTCTTTACGGGACTGTTCCATATTTAGACCAAAAGTCCCGTGTCCTACCATGGGTTCATATGGGACAGTAAAAGTCCGTATTTTTACATGTAACTGCCCCATAACCTGTGCAGACTTTTATAAGTACGTTAATGAAAATCCTGACTTAATTCAGGGGCCAAAGTAAATATGACTTTAAAAATTGTATGGATACAGATTTTTTAAAAGATTTTACATATATTTTTAATGAATCTCCACAAAAAGAAATCATTGGGAGTAAGATCAGGTGATCTGGCTGGCCATAAGATAGTTCCCCGTGTGCTTATCAACCGATTGGTTATTGAGCGACAAGATTCCTGTTCCTAGTTGCGTGGACCTCTGGGTATAAGGCTAATTTTATAGAGCAGTAAGAAATTAAAAAACCTATAAAAATTTTACTTGGGTGGTATATAAAATATGCTGTATTTATAATACAAGAATACAAGATTTAACAAGTCGGCAATTTGGTACTTGGCCCGCAAGTAAACTTGGATAGGAAAGGGCTTTGTTACATTTTCATTGTCTTAATTTTGTTTTTTTTTTTAGATCGATTGCTCCAAAACTCAAGATTTATATATGCAGAGATAATTCAACAGTTTTCAATGCAGTATTCTTGACTTCGCATAATACAATGGAACTGTTGCAAAAACTGGCCAATTTGGTTTCAGTTAATCAGGTACGTTTAATATTAAATGCGATGTTTAAATGAAAAATAATTTAAAGAAATAATAAATGAAATAAAAACAATAAAGAATCACGTCGGTCTGTTTTAAATCTGGCATGTCACCGGAGGAATAATGAGGTGGGAACTCGAATTTTTCTTACTCCCTTAGTACCAAGCGCGGATTTGGGAGAAATTTAGAGGGGGGGTAACAATCGACAAAAACATTATTTGTAATATAATTTTTACCTTCCTAATCCGCGCAGAAATGCCGTTGAATTGTTTTTATTGAGATAACGCCGAAAATATGTTATTTGGGTGTAAGTTGACCTATCTTAGCAATATCGTCGTGATGTCTGTGTGTGTCTGTCCGTAACACGATAGCTCTTAAATCGCTGAACCGATTTTTATAAATTTTTTTGGTAAAATAGTGCTTGACACTGTAACGAGCTAATTAAATTTTGGGCAAAATCCATTAATGCTAATGACAATTAAATTTTTTTTCAAATGCAAAATTTTTAACGGAACTTCGCTTGAATATGCGGTTTTCGGAATATAGTAGACCACATTTTACTCAATAATTTGTGTTATAACGTAGTAGCTTTCGTTTCTAAGATATTTACAAAAAACTGTTTTGAAGGCTGAGATATCATTGAATACTTGAAATGTGCTAATAGGTTAGCTAGGAAGGTATCAGATCCGTCATGGATCCATTAATTTTTTCTAGGGGGAGGGGTAATTCTCCTTTTTGCCCTGTGTTTATTAACAAAAAGTGCATTTTTTTTCTAGGGGGGCGCTAATTACCATGTTACCCCCCCCCACTCAAATTCGCGGTTGCCTAGTACTCATTTTAATTAGATTTATTGTCATGTGGACTCGCTGCTCTAATCCGTAAAGAGAGTGGACAGCCAATAATACTAATTTAGTGAGACTCGAGACGTACCTAAATTATAAGAGGCACTGACAAAAATCTTAAATAAAAAGTTTTGAACAAAATGTATTTAGCTATAAACATTTTCAAACTTCTTAAAATTATTTATTTTAAGGTTTAGCGGCAATTTTAAATGAGCTGTTATGTTTATTTAACAGTGACATTTGCAACCGATTAAAATTTAAATCGTGTTCCAAATATATAGTTTGATTATGTTTTAATGTTTCATTTGTTATATTTTAATGAATGATTTGGCAAGTTTTAAATTGATTTTCTTGTCAACTTTTTTTTCAGTTTTGTAGAAAAAAACAACAATAATTTTGAGATTAGTTCAACATTAAATTACATGTTGTTAACGTTAATGATTGGCACGTCGAAAAAGTATTTTTTTCGCCACATGACCTTATCGTATGAACCACAGTGAATGAATTAAAACAACACTTGCCAGCTGATCACTTTGAGAAATGAATAACCTCGAAAAGTATTCGTTGACAATCACCTGATAACAAGTAGAATAACTTTGAAGTGGCACATATTTATATTTTTGTGTACCTAGGCTCGTTCATAGGAAATTTGAGCCGCAAATTTGGTACATCATAGCTGTGACGTCAAATCAACTTAGTTCAAATTAAACTATATTGCTTAGCACCCTGTAGCAGGTAGCTTCGGTATTTGTATCTGATCAAATCGCGGAGTCGACGGATTTTTGATCAGCTGATCGCAGATTGGTCAGAGCAAATTGTAATTACCGAATGGACAGATAGAGATACTTACTGTTATTACCCACAACTTTAGCATAGTTCTCGTCAGATACCTGTATGCTATAGGTTTTTCCACTTTTTCAAATAGTTCGAAAGTCTTCAATTTTAGAAAAAGAAACGGCAGTTTTTTACGATAAAAACAAAAAAATTAATAAGCATAACCTCAAACAAACAGGATAATCTGAAAGATTCGTTTAAAAATCGAAGCACCTTAATTTAAAAAAAAAACGGCAATTTTTTACGAAAAAAAACAGATTAATCTGAAAGATCCGTTTGAAAATCGGAGCACGCAGATTTGGCTCCGATCGATCTGGATTCATTTACCGAACGATTCAGATTTACCTCCCCTAATTCTGCTCGGAATTACCGAACGGATTGATCGGATTTAATACCGAACGTACCTAGTAATTCTGCTTTTTATCTTTTCAGAATCAAATTCGGGATATCTATATGGAAGGCCCTCAATCCATCCATGTGCAGCTGACGGACGACATGCTTCAGCACATCGAGGATGAAACCATGTTTGTCCTGAACATCATTCACCAAGAAAACGGCGGCTATATATTTCTGCTGAAGCGTAAGGTCACCTAGTTAAGTAAAAACCAAGATCTTTATGCCTTTACACAGGTTGCCTACAGAGTTTGACCAATCATGTGAACTTAAGTGGATGACTGTAGCTGCATCATCGGGTGTCCATAAAACAAATGGTATAAACGCAACTCGATGACGTAATTTTTTTAATCTAAACTTTTAAGTTCTATAGGTAACCTGTGTAAAAGTATAAAGACCTTGAGTAAAAACTACGTTTTCATATGGAACTGAATACGTTTTCAAAACGACTCACTTGTCGGTTTTCACGAAGCGATTTGAAGACGTTTTCAACACGATTCGGGTTTATCACATGAAGCTTTAATTAGGGCGTGCTTTTTAAAAATATATCTTGCTGTAATTTAATTTTTTTTCTTTGTAGAAGATTATACCGAGTGGGCTAAATTTGATGTTTTTTGTAGGTTTTAGGTATTTCTAACCGAATAAGATAAAAATTAATAGACATGTCCTGGGCTCTATTTTTGGGACGTATTTAAATATTAAAACTACTTCTTGATAGACCTTGTAGTTTCACAGCTACGCGGGGATTTTGAAAAGTCTACATTTAAGAAGGGAGCCATACCTTCTGTTTATGAAAAAAATATTTTGTGTGTAAATCGCTTTTTTAGAGTGTTTTTTATAAAGAATCCAACTGCCAAACTCACTTTTGTGTGCCACTTTTAGCTTTTGAGATATTACATAAAGCTGATATTTTTCTTATGGAATGGCCCTCAGTTTTTGTGATCTGCGTAAAATTTCCTTAAAAAGACGTATTACACTCTATATTTTACTTATTTTAATTTTTTAATTACCCTTTTTATTTTATATTAATTTCTAAATTTGATTATTTTAAAATCATTTAAAAGCTGTAAAAAAATTTAAATATATAATAAGAACCACAGAAGATTCCTCCTCTGATAAGAGCTATCAATATAAAAATTATAATAATCCAATAAACAATAAACAAATATCAATTTTATGTATTATCTCAAAAACTAAAAATGACCGATTAAATTCAATTTGATAGTTAAATTCCTTATAAAAAATGTATAAAAAATGTATAAGCCTCTTCCCTAAATGCAGAATATTCAAAATCCTCTCGTAGCTTAAAACTACGGGGCCAGTCAAGGAAATCTCGAATAGGGAGCCTAGGACATACCAAAAACCCCCAAAAAACATCGAATTTGACTGACTATGTGCAAAAACTAGAATACAATTTTGGAAATTCTCCTTATTTTTACCTTTAAAATAATTTTGTAACTATAACCAGGTATGTCCGAGTACAAGCAACATGAGTTTTCTTAAATTAAAATACCGTTTATATTTGTTAAAAATTAGATAGACCTAATTCCAAATATACCAAACTAACGGCTTTTAACTCTTACCATTATCAAGTAATATATTAAACATTTTGCCATAAGCAATATGTTACAATACAAGCTTTTTATATTTTTCTTAAATATTATTCATCTTATTCTTATTAAACAGTAAAAATCAAAGTTTGGTATTTTTTAAATCAAACAGAGATCTACACAAAATTATGTTAAGCATGGTGATAGCTGCAATATATGTGTAAAATTAATAAATGAATATAGATAATTTTTAAAATTTTATTTTAGTTTTAAATTAAAAGTTGTGGCGAGGTAGGATTGTAAAAAATCGCCCGGTACATATTTTTATTTGGTTAGGATTTATCCAGCAATTTTAGTTTGACATGTAGGTTTAAGTGTTAAGTAAATATTTGCTCGATACTTTATATTCTCGGATTGGGGGATTTTCAGGAATAAAACTTTTTAAATTTCAATTGATTACAAATGTATTGCTAATATTGATATTAATATTAAAGTGTTATTATTTATTCAAATCTAATAAGTTTTAGGCAGAGGCGTGTTTAAAAAGAGGGCAGGGTCTGGGAAGTGTTTACAGGGTGTGCCAAATTCGTTGTTGTTTTTGAGTTTTTCTAGGGGACATAAACATTGACCCGTATCTTGATATAGCAAACCGTTTTTAAGCTACGGGGGCGATTTTGAAAAGTCTGCATTTTAGGAGGGCTCTATTATTTTTTAAGTCAACGTAAAATTTTCTTTAAAATAACATATTACACTCATATTATTTATTCATTTTTAAGTTTTGATTTTATTTTACCTCTTTATTTCTGATTGCTGTTTTAAAAATATTTTTAAGTGACTAAATAAATTAAAATATAAAATAAAATAAAAACAAAATAAATAAAAAATACAAAGAATATAAAGAAGTAAAGGGGTAATTCCGTAAGCAATTGCAAACTATATGGTATATCGGAAAAACTAAAAGCAAGGGATAACATTCAGTTTCTCAGCTAAATTCCTTATAAAAATAAATGGATCTATGACGGATCTGATACCTTCCTAGCTAGCCTATTAACAGACTTCAAGTGAAGTCATGATTATTAGCCTTGAAAACAGTTTTTTGTAAATATCTCAGAACTTTAGTTTTTGGTTATAACCCAAATTATTGATCAAAATTTAGTCTACTATATTCCGAAAACCGCATATTGATGCGATGGTCTGTTAAAAAGTTTGCATTTTTTAAATATTTTAATTATTGATCAATCTAATCAGCTCGTAAGCGTGTCGCACACTATTTTACCTGATAATTTTATAAAAATCGGTTTAGCGGTTTAAGAGCTATTGTGTTACGGACAGACATAGACACACGCACAGACATCACAACGATATTGCTAAGATAGGTCAAAAATAAAATTTTGAAAATAATACCTTCTCTAGCCATTGCTGTGCGGGCTAGAAAGGTAAAAATCTATAAAAAATCAATTTACAACAACACAGTGTTTTTCAAAAATATCCTATATTAAGATACGGTTTTCACCGTTAGGTTTCTATAGGGGTCAGTTTTCTTTATAAATACCCAAAACCTCCCAAAAACATTGAATTTGAGACACCCTGTACCTGTCTGTTTAATTATCGTGTGTTTTAGTTCTATTGTGATCGGTAGCGGCGCGATTTTTATGAACACCTGTCAAAATTTTACTACCAACCTTGATTGAGATATAACTTTTCATTTGTTTTATAAAGAGATCACCGGTTAAATGTTGATGGTCTAATATGGTTGCCTGTGAAGGTGCGTATTAAGATAACAAATAAACAAACTGTCAAGTATCACAACACGTAGGCTTTCGATAAAAAAGGGTTTGAAAAATCTTTGACAAGCATCTAGAAGTCGGCCGGACACTTTTTGACCGACCAATTAAAAATTGTTAACACAGGGTCACGCCTATTTACATAACCATTTTTAAATCTGTGGCTTATGCAAATTTTGTACGGGCGCGCTATTTTCAATAATATTATTTTGAAAAACGGTTTTCAAAATGCATTTTTTTAGACCATTTATTCATAAAACGATTTTTAAATTTTTTGGGAGTTTGCAACTGGTATTAGCCTAAGCTACGTCAACTGATCGCAAGATTAGGATACGTCTGCGAGCAATTCACCAATGTTATCATTAATTTCGATTAAGTAGTAGTGGTGGAGAGACCATTTTTGGTCTAGCGACTAGGCCACGGCGCGCCCTTTTCGCAAACCCGGATTTGTCTGTACACCATATACCAAACTAATGCACGTGCCCCTTAGGATGCAAGTTTTCTTTATCTAAGAGGACTTAACTTTGTCTGACTCCTCTTTGTCGAGGGCAGGGATCTTTATACTGCGTAGCAAGTATACACAGTGGACCCACGCTTTTACACCCCTTCCGAAAGGTGGTCCTACGTCATGTTAGACTTGCATCTACCTAACATCGCTATCGTCCCAGCAGAACTTGGTTATAGACGATAGACTTCTTTCCTTTTCAGCGCAACACTCGCGGTGGTCGTGAGTTGACTTTTAAGAGATTTTTGCTGGCGCCGTCCTGGTTCCAACTGCAGCAGGCTCCTGGGTTATTAATCCTGGCTCCTCGGTTGTTGGCCCCTGGACTACACCTGCTTATATTCTCGATGTACAAGTTCAACTTATGTTTTTGTGTGCATGTGTATCGCACACCATTTCGATGTCGACTGTTGAACGCTGAAAAGGAAGTGCGCGGCAAGGCTATGTGACTTTTTTTTCTTTTTGCGTCGTTGTTTGAGACGTGAACCTGGTATCTTCTGCATATAAAGCCGACGACCATACCACTGGACTAGCCTGCCGCGTTTTTCAAAAAAAAATTAAACCGTGTGTTTATAATTTTTCTTTTAATAAATAGATCTTTTTGAATTTTTAGTTTTCAAAAAAAAAAAAACTTTTTTGCTAGTATATATTTTTTTCTTGAACTACAAGTTCTGTGAGCTATGTCCCCTTAAGCAATTTTATAAACACGCCACTAATCAAGTTATCTAGCGAGGTGTCAATATAATATAAACAAATTAAACTTAAACAAACAATAGTGAAGTGGATTAATTTAAACACCATCGCGATTACTCTATTTCTCTGAATGTTGCCATTTATTGGTACAATAAAAAAAAGAAAACTTGATATGAAAAACCCGGGTGGAGACTATTTACTAGATATGTACCTTATCATTCTAAATAAGTAAGTGGTTTTATTTTATTATTTTATAGCCCCAGTACCTACTCGAAATATGACAAAACTTACAAGTCATAAAGTAAACTGTTTACCGTAACAAAAACTAAGGGGATATATAGATTGTCCCATAATTGACCCTATGTAGGTTTTGAAATAAAATTAATTAATTAAGGTATTTATGATTTGCGAGCCTATTTTTGTACTGTTAAAACCGCTTTGTAATTTTTCAAGCCTACATGAACGATTATTTTTAGAATTGTATTGTAGAAATAAAGTGTTATTATAAAACATAATTTGGAGTATACCTAATGTTTAAAGTAAACATTTGGTATTTTAGAAAGGCTGAACATATTGCATGTTTTATAAGACATATTTTGTCAAAAACTTTGAATAATTTTATGATTAGGTTTTAAGATATGGTCAATTCAATTTTTTAAAGTTTTTAATGCAATATGTTAAAAATCTGATTTTTATTGTTTATACGGTCCTATTAAAGCGCTTTTATATAAGGATGGTTTGAAAATGTTGTCATATAAACATTATTAAAACCTTGTTAAGCACTAAAACGGATTTTATTTTAAACCGATTTGTCGTATAAATACGATTAAAACCGTACTAAAACCAATGTTAGGCGCGTATAGACGTAGTAATTGATTACAACTTGGTTACTACAGACAACAAGATTAAATGTAAAAAGGTTCCATTTTGAAAAAATTTAATGGACAAGGTAAAAGGTAACAAAAATCTCAAGAAAACAATTATGATACTTTTATCTCTGAAATAAGGAACAAAAAGTGCACTTACGCCCAAAGTGCCCATAATGCTTTTTTAGCTATGTTATTATAATTCTAAATATGTCTTTGAAAGCGTCCATTTTCTGTATGTATTGCAAAAATTGGGAAACTATGAGACCTAATTGTTTTTTTTTATGTATTTTATTATGTACAGGGTAATAATAATAAGTTTGAACTTCTTAGCTCTTGAGATACGGGGTGTGTTAGAAAGTCTCCTGTTATATTTTGTGTTTGTTATTTATATTGTACCCGTTTTGTCAGATCGATTTTGAGAATTTGATTTTGATAGTCAATAGAGAAAAAAGTTCTAATCACCTTATTTTTCTCGTTTTTAACTTTTTGGAGATTTTCTAGAATTTCAGACTTGTCTTGCAATAATCTTGATTTTTCTTCAAATACTAACTTCAAACTTGCTAAATGTGTAACATTTTCTTCTACAACCATTGATTTTTCCAACAACAGATTTTCTATTGTTTTACAATTTGCAAATCTTTTTCAAACTTGTTACTATCTAACTTTAGCTGTTCATTTTTAATTTTAAGCAAACATTTTTCTTTTGGTATATCTGACAATTCCTGGTTTTCATTTACTAACTTCGTATTTTCTGTAATTTTCTCTTTAAGTATTGATTGCTGTTCAATTTGAGTTTCACCCAGTTCTTCAATTTTCTCTTCAAAATGATATTTCTCTTGTTCAAGATGACGTACTATTGTTTTAAATTCATTGTTCTGGTTTATAAAATAAGTTTTTCTGATAAGACAGATTGTAGTTCTTCAGATTTTTCTTCCACTCTGACGTGTAAATTGATATCTAGGTGACCGTTAAAAATTCCTGACTTTCCGTGCACTATCCAACCTAACTTGGTGTAAGACAATATTCGAGAATTTTGCGGACCTTCAATCAAATGTCTTGTAATAAGGTCAGCGTGATCTTGGCCTATTAAAATTTTAGGGTGGGCTCCATTTAAATCAATCAAGTTTACGTTTTGTAAATGTTTCCATTTGTTTTGAAGTGACTTCAAACTAATATTTTGAACTGGAAGGTCCATGTCTGGGATTGTATAAACATCATTCATTTGGAAAAACTCTTGATCCAGGGTATTGGATATTTTAAAGTTGACTAAAGTTGAAAATGTCTGTTTATTTGTATTTTTGTCTGTCCATCTTAAATTTAAACATTTTTAGGACCATTTAAACCAAGCGATCTTGCTAAATCCTCGTCAATTAAACTTATGGTTGAGCCTTCTTCAAAAACTGCATAAGTCTGTATTTCTTTTGTATCTGTTTTCAAAATTACTGGAGCAACTTTTAAAATTATTTCATTATGTTCATTCTTCATGTGTCCAACCATTTGTGAAGTAGACGGCATTGGTTCTAAATTCTCTGATTTTATTTGAATATTTTCTTCTTTATTTTTAGCATTATTTAAACTTAGTTCGGATGATTTTTAAGTTTCAAAGTGAAGAAGTTTGTGATGTTTCTTCTTACAGTGTGAAACATCACAATCTTGTCTATTTCTACAATTAATTATACCATGTGTATTTTTCAAACAACAATAGCAAGCTTTATGTTCTTTAACATATTTCCATCTGTCATTTACACTCATTTTTAGAAATTTGGAACAATTGTTTTTCGGAGCAGGCAATGTACTCTTCAGTCCAATTTCTAGTTTCCTGATTTGATACCAACATAGTTCTTTTAAATTTATCATTATTGGGCTTGGATGATCTTTGAACATATGTACAAGCTCGGGCTTTAATAGCTATCCAATCCGTAAAATCTTTTAGCGTGTATTGACCTTCCTTAAATGAAATTTTCTCACCCCAAGAAAGGTACATACCATAAGGCAATTTCTGCATGAGTTCATCTAATAACTGTGGACATGTTAGATAATTTTGCATATCAAGTGACTCGAGAGTCAAATATAAATTATTTACAGTTTTATAAAAAGACGTTAAAGCAGCAACATCCTTCGTTCGTACAATAGACATATTTTTTGCATCTTGTACTAGTGTTCTTACAATAATATCTGGTCTACCATATTTTTCTTTTAAAACATTTATCACTGAAGTAGCTTTTACTGTGGTGGAAATAAGTAAACCTTCCACTGCTTTTTTGGCATCTCCTTTTAGGCATTTTCTAAGGCTGCAAATGTTTTCTTCTTCTGATAACTGTAGTATATTAGTAGTATGTTTATATTGATTGTAAAAATTAGGCCAATCTTTTATGGTTCCTGTAAATACGGGTAGTTCTTTGTCAATTGTTTGCCTTAGCATGAGTTTCTCTAATTGTGTTTTCTCGCTTACAGAGAAGTTTTCTATATTGTTTGGTGTTTGATGTATATTTTTATTTAAAGGGTTTTCTGAGTGAATACATTTATTATCTTCCAGCCAAGGTCCAACTTTATCTATATCTTCTTCACAAATTACATCCAAAAAGTGGCTGCTTTTAGTACCTTTTACTTCATCGAACTTATTACTAACACTTATCTGCAAAAAGTTAAAAACGAGAAAAATAAGGTGAAATTCGGAGTCTTTCGAGAAACAACGAAATTACTTAAAAAGTACGTTGGATGTTGTTAATAAAGCAAAAATGGAATTGTTAAGTAAGTGTGACGAATTAGAACAAAAACTCAACAAAGAAAAAGAGATTAAAAAACTCTTTGAAAAAGTCGATTTAAGAAATGAACTATTAGTGATAAAGCAAGAAAAAGAAAAATTTTTACAACATTGTAAAGATAGTCAAAAGGGGACAAAAGAGCTTGAACATCAGGAATTATTTATTGGACAAAACGTTATAGCGTGCCAATCAAGAAAACTCAAGGTTGACACTTGCTTTGGAGCGCAGCCAGAAAGAAACTCGAAAAATCAAAAAAGAACGTAACGAAATTTTGGAAACCCGAACAAGTATTATGAAGCAAACTCAGAAAAACGTGCTTAAGGCACACGAAAGCTCCGTTGAGGCAAAAAACGACATGTTAAAACAGATTGAAGATTTGAAGTTGCAACTGGAAAAAGAGAAAGAAGCGTATGCGGCAGTTGTTGCTAGCAATTCCAAGAGCGAAGTTGAGAATGTCAATTTAAGGAAAATCATTGAAAAACGCAATTTCCAACTACAAGCCTTCAGTCAAGTAAAGGAAGCCTATGAAAGGATGTTGGAAACAAACAAGTTACAAACGAAAGTCGACACGTTAAAATACAAAAGGTCACGAGACAGAGATAAATTTATCAGCTTAATAAAGAAAGAAATAGACGACGGAGAGGAATATGATGAAAAGCTGGAGAATATGAAGGATGATAAGATGTTAAAACCAGTAATGGAGAATACCGGGCTCCAGTAGTCAATGTTTGCCCCATAAATAAATTAGAATTAACAGAAGAGTAGTAATCTTCAAGAGAAGATTACTGAGGGGAGAAATGTTAGAAAGTCTCCTGTTATATTTTGTGTTTGTTATTTATATTGTACCGATTTTGAGAATTTGATTTTGATAGTTGTCAATAGAGAAAAAAGTTCTAATCAGATTGTTTTTTATAGTTTTAAACAGTTTTTGGTATATATAAAATTCATAGAATAATAGAACACTTTTACAGTTTTTTATTAATATTCGTGACACTCTTGTGAAAGAGTTATAGCCAGATAAAATTTTTCATACAAAAACTGTACATACGTTAAAGTAAAAAAAATCAGGAAACGACATGGCTCACCAGCGAATGGAATTTCAAAAATAATTTTTAATAAAATAAAAACAAGTATGTACCCTTATTTTCTTAAAAAATAGCGAGGGCTATTTTTGCACGAACGCCACTGGTCGAAATAAAAAACATGTTACACATAAATTACATTAAATTTGACAACCAATAAAGGCTACAGATACATTTTTGTACCTGAAATAAAATAAATAAAAAGTGTGTACAGAATTTCACAAAAATATTTGACACCCTGTATCTCAAAATTTAAGACGTTTAATTTTAAGTTTTTTTCTTTAAATGGACCTAAGAATTATCTCCCTGTGTGATGCTGAGTACACACGAATCTTTGCTTCACAGTAAGGCGTAAATGATATGTGTGAACAAAGACGACGATAACGTGACAATGACAGTTCGTAATATAAAACCTTTTATGGCGTATAGTCTAAGGTAACTGATAATGAGTACTCATTATCAGTTACCTTAGTATAGTCAGGGGAGTAATTGTTTAACAGTAAGAGTTGAATAAACTTTTGCTGGCTAACATTTTGATGGTGTTTTTCACATTTTTAGGCCAAACAAAATATTGTAATGTATTAGGTAAGAATAGCTTTTGCTAAACGTTACGTTTAATCATACAAAAATATTTCCCACCTTTTTTTCAAGATGATACATATTGCATTATTTGAAAACTCCAGAAGGTTCATTTTTATTGGATAAGTTTTAAAGAAAAAACTAAATTGAGTTCTAACTTCTTTTTTATTTTTATAAGTCTACTGACGCGTTTCGAAGTTTTTTTTTAATTACTTCATTATCAAGGCTGATTCTTTTCAAACGCCTACACAAAAAGAGAAACACATTGTAAGAGAAAATTAACACAATTGAACAATAAAATCTTTTAAAATTACGTCAAGTCAAAAAAACACACATTTTCTTTTCTTTAAAACTTATCCAATCCAACATATTGCTTTTATGTTTATTGGGATATTTTAGATTTAAAATTTTATATTCAAGTTTATCACGACTTATTTGACACCCTGTATACAGTTGTGGGCAAAAGTATAGCAACTCGCTAAAATTGTATGTAAGTTTGAATCTGCTGCAACTGTCAAAGAACTAAAGGTTCAATTGAAAACTTGAACTAATTTCTCAATTTTTTTACGTAAAATATTATGGTGCTTTTTTGTCGCGTGACATAGTATATTACAAAACTATAGAAGAAAGTGACCAATTTCACATGAGCGTGTATGTTGTGAATGAGGCGCGAGTGTAAGAAAGTTACTTTCTATCGAGTTGTGTACGCAATTTTACTACGAACACTGCTGAACTATACTAATTTTTCTAAAAATTGGTCTTTAATTTTGCACAAATGGCGTACAAATTACTTTCCCACACATGTGCGGAAAAATTTCTGCACACGGGTGATATTTAACGTTTGCTGAGGATGTAAATCATGTGAATTACATCATTTTCATATGTGGTCGTAGGAAAATGTTTTTTTCTGTGTCATTTTAGGAAAAAATAGCTGGTACCATTTAAAAAGGGGAAAAAACCCACAAATTACGCAGCAATTGAACAAAGGATAGTCCAGATATAAGTTTTTAAATTTGCCAAAAAAAAAATGGATTTGACAGAAAATCGGTAAAAATTGGTTGTAACCAACCTGTTTCAGATGGTTCAGACATTTTGCCTTAAATTAAACGAGACATATTTTAGCGTTTTTTTTTTTAATTTGTAAACGTAACAAAAAGGCAGTATAAAAATGTTTGAGAAAAATTACCTGAGAACGGAAACTGCCCAACAAACGTCATCTTGACGGAACTGTACTAATTTTGTACTTCAACTGCTGGCCAACGGTAATAAAGTACTTATTTTTTACTAATTTCATATCGCCTACATTTATATTTATTGGAGAGTGTTAGAAAAGTAACATTTTTATACAGCATTTGTAGCATCATCTGTGCCATTAAAAAAAGTACTATAATTTCAATGTTTTTATAGTACATCTAGGTTATTGTCAAAAAAATTGTTGAAAAATATATCTGAACAGATACATTACAAACACTTCTACTTTAGTATAAAAAAAAACAATTATTTTACTGTGAAAATTAAATATTGACAAAAAACGTTTTAATAACATTTTTAAGAAAGCAATCTTAAAGTACATTTAATTTATTATTAAAAGTTTTACTGCAAAATTATTATAACAGTGAAAAAACATTTTAAAATTATTTTTAAATAGTTGCTTTTAATGCACTTTATTTTGGTACAAAAAAATTCAATATTTTACTGTGAAAATAAAATATTGACAAAAAAACGTTTTAATTACATTTCAAATGAGGCAAAGTTCTGTTGATGTTTGCTGGCCTTGCCACTAGATGGCAAACACTAGACAACATTTTATAGGTACAATGAAGAATGTTAAGCTTATGAATGTGAATGATTTTGTTTGTTTCTAAATTGGTGTGCAATGTTCCATAATATTTGGGAATATCCTCATCTGATATGAAAAGGAATATTAAAGATCCTTACAAGGATCAAATATTTCTTTCCGTCAATATGAGACGTGCCTGACGTAATTTCTTACAATATTTACAATAAAAGTGCAGGTTTTTTTTACTAAAAAAAATTATAAAATGCATTTCTAAAAAGTACAGGTTTTTTTGTAAAAAAAAGTTTAAAGTTTAAAATAATTTTCTTATTCTCAAAACATTAAGAAAATACATTGCTTTAAAAGTACATGCTTTTTTGTACAAAATTTAAAAAAAAAATGCATTGCTTTAAAAGTTAATGCCTTCTTGTACTAAAAGTATGTCTGCTGTCCTGATAAAGGCCAGTGTGCCACCGCGGTGCTACTAAAGCACTTTTAACAATGTACTTAACCGTTATTGGCTGCTTGCAATGACTACAAAAAAAGCATTTTTTTCTTAATTGATGTTTGTTTGGTGAGAAATGAATTGTCGTTTTTAAGTTCACCACTAGTTCTTGTATGGGTGCAGGATCAAATTTTGATAAACTGTTTTAGAAAGTTGCTATATTTTTGGCCCCTTTATTCTTTGAATAGTGTTAAAAACGCAGCTTGTTAAAATTTTAAAGAGTCTAATAAAAAATATGAAAAAATCCATTATATTTTGAGTTATTATATTTTTGATAATTTAATACTAGATAGATATATGTATATATTTCTAAGTTGTATTAGTTATGCATGTTTTAACGTTAAGTTTATAAAATTTATTTTTACACACATTTTGTTGCATTTATAGAAAATATCTTTTACATCAAAATGGCTATTTGACAAGAAAATTTCTTAGCAAAACTCCATACCTTAATTAGGGCATACCTAATCTAATATATTAAAATTTAGCCTAAGATCTCTATTAATAAATAAACGGAGCCTGGTGTATCTAATACTTTCCCCACAACATCTGGCAAAAAATTGTTATGTGTGAAAAAATGGTCATTGATCCATTATTTGATTCAGTTTTTGTTTAATTTTTCTATGGCAAATAATAACAAAATTATGGCGAGGTACAATTCTAAAAAGTCAGATTGTACAACTAGAAATTTGTTTTATTTTTGGATTAAAAGCACTTTTAAAATAATTCCTTTTAGTTTGAAAAATATTGAACCTATAGTTGCACCACTGGTATTTGCCGTAAAAAAGGTCATTAGATTTGAAGTGTGAAACCCATTGTTAAAGGGTGCGAGTAGTACTTGTCCATAGTCTCTGTGGAACCTTAAAAGAAGGGATTAGGCATGTGTCACCAGATTAGGTTAAGGTCACTAGATCACGAAGTAGAAGGAACTTCGTGATCTAATGACCTTAGATTAGGTGCGTTCGATACTTTTACTAAAGACATTAGGAATACGGGCCTGCCACTTTTATGGCAGTTTTTATGTGGCACAAAGTAGTGGGACGACTATACCAGGCTTTTTTAATTTTAAACTCAAATTAAGTCACTATCATTTCCGATCGCTGTACTTCTTCACTTTTTATTTTTATTTTATTACTTGTTTTGGGATGGCGGAATTTTGTTTGCAAACACTTTCTACTAAAAGTAGTTAGTTCGAAAGGTAATAAGTCCAAAAAGCAATAGCTACTGCACTAGTAAATTTTGGTTCAAATAGTAATTGGTACCTACAAAAAATTCAAAAAATATATTTTTTTTAATTTTCGAACTAATTACCTTTCGAACCAATGTTTTTCGGATTAATAATTACCTTTCGGGACCAACGGACGTTGAATCAACTGTTTTAACCTTTTCGAACTAAAGAAAAGAAAATGGTTTTAGAACAAATGCTTTTCAACCGAATTCCGAAATCTCTTGTTTTTAACTCAGCTTTCGTAGTGTTATTCACCTTTACATGACGTTGTGACTCAAGGTGATGTGATTGTGAACTAATACCAATTCTGGAACCATTCTGAAAGACACTTCCAACTATCTCTTTTACTTGAACTTATTTTTCTCACACGTAAAAGAACGAAAGTATATTACGAGTGATAGGAAAGTGACACATTTGACACGAGTGTAAAAGCTTTGGCGCGAGACGCCAGTCGAGTGCGATAATCACACGAGTGTAAGAAAACTTTCTAACGAGTTAATTACGCTATATACAGTATGTCCCCCTAAGTTGAAATCATATGGAAAACATTTTTATTATTAATTTTAGGAAAAAAAGTTATTCTTCATAAAAAGTTCTGCATAGCAGCTAGAATACAGTCATCAAATTTTTTCAGTGGTATACGAGGTTTGTCAAAAAATATGAGTTTTGTTCAAGAGTAAAGTACCTTTAAATTTAACAATATCGAAAAATGTTACTAAAAAAAGTTGATCAGAATTAAAAATTACGTTTAAACATGCAAGTATATCCATTTAAATTAAAACTTCAGGTTATTTTATTTTTTACTAACATTTCTATTTTGAATGAACATGTATCTCTTTTGATTACGAAACTTATGATAACCTTTTAGTTTTTTGATGTTTTCTAATAATTTTACAATTAGAACGCGTATTAAGTGCATTCATTTATTTTGCAAATTTAATGGTGCTTTACTCTTGGGTAAAACTCATATTTTTTGACAAACCTCGTATACCACTGAAAAAAATTGATATTTGATGACTGTATTCTAGCTCTTAGATAATGCAGAACTTTTTATGAGGAATAATTTTTTTTTCCTAAAATTAATAATAAAAAAGTTTTCCATATGATTCCAACTTAGGGGGACATACTGTATATAAATTTTCTTGTTTGTTTTGTTAAAATAAAATATGGTATTTAAGATATTGGTAAACTGTAAGGAGAAAATATTTCACTGCAAGTAAAAGAGGAAGTTAGAGGCGATCACGTGGCTATATTGCTAGTAGAAATCCCAAGGGTGTCTTATTCTCAAATAGTATTATCTAAGTTTAGTTAAGTTAGTTTAATACTGAAGGCAAATATAAGCGACGAGCCGTTTGGTTATTCGTTCTCTTCGTTTAAATGTGAGAATCAAACAGAGAGCCTGGAGCCTTTCACCAAGAAACGTCAAAAAATCATGCATTTTCATTGTTTTATTAACCAATAATACCCCTGCTCTGGAGGTGGGTTATCTTTGGTTAAAACAGGGCTATCAAAATGGACGGGCCACGATCCTCCACTTTGTTGACGTCACATCCGGGGCTGATTTTTTTTTGATGGTCACGTTACGACACAGCTGATTGTCTTTAAAATTTTGAAGTTGGAATGACGGTTCATGGATATTTGATTTTTTGTTAAATAAAGCCGTTTTTGAGATTGTTTTTACTTTATTCTGGCAGAACAATTTTTTTTAAATGTATAGTAAGCCCTAATTTTTCATAGCCGCTTCATTAGCTCACACAAAAATTAATTTTAAAGCAGAAGCGAATGTGACAATCACATATGCCAAAGTCAAATACATGTCAAATATAACAGTTGGCATGTGGTACATGGCGGGTAATTTGAATTCAAAATAAGGAATGCTAAATCTTGAAGATTTTAACCTTTTAATCATGTTGCTTCCTTACAAACCTTTGGTGGAATATCGGGATGGTGTCTGAGAATATTTCACTGAAATTTTGCGGAAATCTGTAGTGCCATTTTGAAAATATCCTAAAAAAACGTCTGACCTCCCATAAGACCCAATGTAAAATTCAGCCCCGGGAGAACAGCTGATTTTTTCAGGGTCGTGGCCTCTATTTTTGTGTTGGCCTTGGTTAAAAGAACAATAAAAACACATTTTTTTTAATCACTTTGTTTTTTGTCCTCGGCTACCAGGGCCATGCCGGACATGTACCGTTACATTTTTGTATGCTCACTACTTGTGCTGTGTATAAATATAGCCTTTGTAGTCACTATTCTAGGGATACTTCTCCCCAGGAATCCTATAAATGTCTGCCGCACCCGACCTCGGCAACCGACGGGGATCGAACCCGCCACTGTAGCAAGCGATATTCCTTAACTCACTTGTGTTCAATGCTCGAACGCACTGAGCCACCACGGCTGATATTTTGACCTTTCTTGGTTAAGTGCTCTCTGTTTGATTCTCGCAATAACCGAACGGCCCGTCGCTAATATTTGCCTTTATCCAAAAAACTAATAAGGTGGTTTTTAACGCCATTGGGCGAATAAAAGCTGTCTTATTTATTCTACTACTGTCATTGCGGAAGAATTGTCTTTGCGAATCAGTGACACCATCACATCTAAACCAAGTTTCAGCCATGGGTCATTTGGACATTTTTTTCTTTTCTTTTAAATGCAAGAATCTATATATCTAATAAAACTTCTCAGAAGTTGGGTTATCTTTAATTATAAGGAGTAGTGAAAATGCAGGATTTTTGACATTTTGTGGTCAAACGCGCGCTTTTTGTTTAAATCTTGCTTTTAACGAAACAAGGAATAAACAATTGATGCATGGCTGAAATTGATTTGCCTCTAGAGATTAGATTAATAAGTCTAGTTAATTACTAATACTCAATTGAAGTACTAAACCTGTAAATCTGTAAGAATCGACCAAATACCTTAGATCATAAATACTGGACATAACCATGCATTCTTACACGCGATGCTTGAAGCTAGGACCTCCTTTAATTCTTAACGTTCGTTTTTCGAGTATACAGGATTTCGTTAACTGCACATGCGTGAGTTTTGGTGGTTCTAGAACATACTTAGTTACGTCACTACAAAACTTTAAGGTAGTCTGTTATTTTTTTTTTCTAAAAACTAGATTGTACAGATTTATTGTGGACACCATTGAGAGTGTTTAATGGTATCTATAAACCACTCTTAACCTTTATTAACAAACTATAAAGAAAAATGCAAGAACTTACCTATGAAATGGCACACCCTTGCTTCTCCCAGACATTTTGACCCAAACCGCACACATTAGAGCATAAATACATGTTCAAAAAATCGAAAAATGAAGCACTCATAGCTTGCTTTGGAAACAATGGCAAATTTAAATTGGCAGACGCGAATTTTCAAGTGCGCATGCATGTGTTTTGTCACTTGGGCACACAGCTGCTGGGTGGGTAGACGCCATATTTGTTGTTTATTGACATTTTGCGATGTTTTGCGTTTGTCGTATAAAATAATGCTTTTTCTGTCAAAAATGGGAAATAATTCCCTTAAAACATTTTCGGTTTGTCGAAAAATGTCTGGCAGAAGCAAGGGCCATTCCACAGGTAACTACGTGTATTTTTCTTTATAATTTGTTAATAAAGTTAATAGTGGTTCATAGATGCCATTAAACACTCTTCATGTGGTCCACAATAAATATGCACAATTAATTTTAGAAAAACTACAATTTGATACATTTTCACCCAACCAACTAGATTCTAGAAAAAAAATAATAGACTTAACCCTAAGTTTTTGACAATTGTCAACGTACTGACGTAAGGGAGTATTTTCCAAACCCAACAAAACTGAGGCATGTGCAGTAATTGAAATCCTGTCTACCCGAAAAAGGAACACTAAAATTAAATGGAGGTCCTGGCTTCAAGCATCCCGTGTGTGAATGAAAATATTTGGATTATATTAACGAACCCTTTACGATAAGTAACGCGTAAAATAATCGATAAGATTGGCTCTAACTCAATAAATTTGACAAAAATTTGTTCGTTTGACAGAGACATTTAAAACAAATCAAATGGGGACCACATAAACTTTTTCAATTTTAGCAATTATGTATTGAGCACTTTGATTAAGATACCTGCTCATTCGTAAACTTTACATTATGACCTTGTAGATTACATTCAACTGGTGATTTCTTCCTTTCCGAAGCGCAGAACCGCAACAACAAACTTTTTGTTCACGGTCTATGCGCAGGATAAACCTTGCACCTATGTCACAAGACATTTTGTTCCCAGGCTAACAAACTTATTAAGAAAATTAGTTAATTTAGTTTTCCAGTCGCATGACACGTCATTGGTTAGCCAACAAATAAACATTGGGGGTTTCTCCAGGGGCTTCTTAGACCTTTCTAAAAGTCTGGCTTCTTTGTGATAAATGGTAATGGTAAAATAAAAGATGAATAGATTTATCAAACAAAAAAAGTTTTGTCAAATTGGTTTACTGGTTTACTAATAACATAGATTAATCATAATAAATCCCAAAATCTTAGTAAAAAATTCGGGTGCGTCACTTCAATTGTGAATTAGAGTTTGTTATAAGATTTTATATACTCGTACTTCCAAAAAAATGTTTCGCTTTTACTAAACTATTGTGCCTTAGATCTAAATGATGTATATGTATATTTTTGTGCCATGAAAATTAAAGTAGTTGTTTTTAGACAAATGTTTTGTATGCATTTTTAACAAAACTATCCGACTATTTTCGATCCAATTTTTTTGTCACTCCTCGTAAAAAAGGACCAGTAACGATATTTACTAAGGTTTTAGTTTAATATGGTATTTTTACCTGTATGAACGATAAAACGTCCTAAAATTTATTTCGATTAAAGACGATTTTTACTAGAAATTTACTATATAGACAAGAAAAAAGGGAAAAATAAATTTGTTAACAAATTCGCTTCGCAAATTTTTTATATCCAACACTTAAAACTGTTGAAGCATTGATTTTCGCTAAGATTCGCCTGCGGCGCGATTTTGTATGGGTATCGTACCATAATATTTGGAGGGTTATTTTGAGAGTTTATACTGATTTTATTAAATTTTAAAGAGTAGTATTTTACCTTGTCTAAAGCTTAGTAGTAGTTTGCAAAGCATTTTAATAATGACCCATTACTTAAATACGTCAGCCCCTTACAACTGATGTAATTCTCATTTAACCGATAAAAGTGTCCTTTTTAACCCTACAATTGTAACTCTCGCTCCGCTTATACTATAAACCTCTTTGCTCAGGATAAGATGTCAATGTTACTTGTATCATTGCATTGGCGTTTAATATCATATTATTACTATCAGTATTCATCAGTCTTATTTATATTTTACAAATATTTCCAAATTTATTTAATTTTATAAGATTGTTTTTAATTTTAGACCGTTTTAATAAATATTGAGTGCATTACACCAGCGCCCATGAAACCTGAATGCTAGAACTGTCAACTGAGTTTTATCATCGAAGAAATTTTCTTCGATGGTATTATGTAGAAATGTTCGATGAAGTGATCGGTACAATTTTCGTCGAATTTGCGCATATGGTTTTAAATATACCGCGATTTTTGACAAAATGTTATTTCCGTTGAGATTTTTGCGTGTTTTTTTGTAATTATTTTTTAAACTCAAAACCAGCACAACTTGGAACAACCAAACTTTTTATAAAAATATTTTGGACCTTTCTTAAAAAGGTAGCAGTTCAATTACTGTCAAAAAGTGTAACGGCAAAAATTTTCTCGATTCAGTATTTTTAACTGCAAAAATTTTGCATAGTTTTGGAAAAATCTTCAAAAACCAAAAACTAATCAACAGTTACCTAGCATACCTTTGGGTCTACAAATGTGAAAAATTTGGTTTAAATCAGTTAATTAGTTTCTAATAATTAATAACCTAATATATTTATAAAAACAGCAAAAAGTCGGACAAATTCTGACCAATTTCACCCTATGATAAAAATGGGGTCCCGCAGGGGTTCAGAGAATCCTTTAAATGGGACACTTGCCTCTTTCTGATCTAGCCCACTAAAGGGTTCGTCATGACACTTAAGCGTACATTTTTGCAAAATTTCAAGTTGACATGTTAAATTCCTGGACACTTATCGTGTACCAAAGGAGGTACATTAAAAAAACGCTATTTTTGACGGTTTTTCCCCTATTAGGCCAAGCGTCAGGGGATTTCTATTTGCAAAAGGTCAAACAGAAATGAAATTTGATGGGATGGTAGACATAAGTCCCCTGATAGTACATCTAAGGTTGCGACCTCGGAGAACAAAATTGCGCACAACTTTGGTTTTAGGCATTTTTTCGCTCCGACCAATAGTTTTTCCTTTACGGCGCGCCAAAGTTGGGGTAGTTAGCAAATTTTAACAAAATCAGAGTTTAGTCGCGGATTAAAACAAATATGGCTACCAAACAATTATGGTATATTTTTTTTCTATAAGAGTAAGGTTTTCTAAGTAAACTGATTATTGATTCGTTACATTTGACCTTATATTATAAAAGATATGATTTTTTGAAGTGCGCCCTTACATACTTGGATATGGGCATTTATCATGATCCACGGTCGATATTTTCTTATTATTGTTGACCTACAATAATAAGAAAGATTTTCAAAGGACCTGGATTTGAGGTATATAGAAAATTTTATTGCTAATTCTTATAGCCCAAGAACTCATCTTTAAAGATCCGGTTGATGCCACTCGCACCCTTGAGCATTTTGAGATATTCAAGATGGCCACCAATTTAAGACAAAAAATTTTTTGAAAAAATTGTAAAAAAATATAAATCTGAGCTGAGCGTATTCAATAGCTGTTGGGGTCCCATTAAATATAGTAAAAGCCCCGACCCCATTCATGCTCAGAAAAATATAGAAATATAAAGCTCATTGAAAGACCTATCGAACGAGGTATCTGCGAGCTGCCTTAGTACTACCGTTTTTTTTTATTTATTATTTTATTCAAAAGAAATACAGAAAATTTTTTAAATTTAACCAATTTTCTTAGAAACCAAGCTTTTTGTGAGAAAAAGGGTGATATACTTTTTTGGAGACAATAAAATTTCCATTTTAACTATGTATTAGTAGGAATAACTATTCCTAGCGGCCCAGTCGCATCCATATATGTGGGTGATTTACACATATCGTCGAAAATCTACTGAATTTTTAGGTTTTTATCCAATTTGTTTAAAAACAAAGCCCTTTGGAAAAAAGTTTACACGCTTTAATTAGACGATAAAATTTTCTTTACGGTGATCTGTAACATAATGTGCTAAAGATGGCTAACATTTAAATGCTGTCCCTTAACTGGGATCAGTTTCAAAAATCACAAAAAAAAACTTTTTTATTAATTTTTTGCAATTTTTGCAAAAACTATGCTTTCTAGGAAATGAAAACTAAATTTTCTTTTTTCAACAAAGTATGATTTAGTAGGATTAAATTTATAACTAAAGGCACAGTGACGTCCTTAAATGGGGGTTCTATATAGAAATCAACAAAAATCTATTTTAATGAAAAGTTTTTCGGAATTTTTAAAAAATAAAGCTTCTTGAGAAAAAACAATTTATGCTACGTTATGGACAATAAAATTTTCATTTAAATGATGTGTAACAACCTTATCTTATCATTACAATTAACATTTCAGTGGCTTTTGTAAAGGAAAGCGTCTTTTAAAAAATACAAAAAAATTATTTTTATTATAGGATTTTTTCAAATTTTCTGAAAACCCAAAAACTTTATGAAAAACGTCAGCTTTTTTAAAGAATAAAACTTTCTTTCCAACGATGTATAACTTCCTAGAATTTAGTTTACCCCTAACGCTACAGTGCCGTCCATAAATAGGGGCGATATACAGAAATCGTTAAAAATCTGTTTTATTCATAAGTTCTCAATCAATTTTCTTTAAAATAAAGTACTTTGTACAAAAACGGTTTACGCTAGGTAATAGGCAATAAAATTTCCTTTTTAACGCTGTACAACTTAATTGAGTAAAGTTAATTTGTTAAATAAAAACATAACTAAATTAGATTTTTGATTCTGTAAATAACCTCCATTTAAGGAAGTCACTGCATCGTTTGCTCTAAGTTCAACCCTACTATATCATACATCGTTGGAAATAAAATTTTATTCTCTTGACAATATTTGTAATATTTTTTCCCTAAAATGCTTAGTTTCTACAAAAATTGCAACAAACATTTAATAAAAATGATATTTTTAAAAGATTCCCAGTTTGCGAACGCCACTGGAGCTTGACGCACAATACATACCGCGCTGAATATAATGTGGTTTAAATGGAAATTTTATTATCTACAAAAAAGTAACTACACTTTTTCACAAAGGCTTTTTTTTTTAATTTGGTGAACTTAAAAATTTATTTTAAATTAAACGTGCTAGAAATTAGCATATTGAGAATGCTCAAGGGTGCGTATCTTTGCAAGGGCAGTAAACTCCATATCATAATTTTTGAGATAACTTTTTGACAGTCATCAGCTGTTTACCATAACAAATAACATAGGCCAACAAAAAAAAATTGTAAAAAGTTGTCTCAAATTTAATGATATGAACCTTACTTATACGTAGCTCGGAGACATCTCGTTTGGTAGGTCAAAATTCAAAACAAACTAATCAAGACAACTATTGACCTAAAGAAAAATTATGAGTATCAATATGCGAAACTCAGGAAAAAAAAGATTTCTTATGTAGTATGCTACCGAGTTTAATAAACTGCCCTTTCAAGCCAAGGCTTCAACCCAGTGGTGGATCAAGGGGGGGCCCAGAGGGGCCCGCCCCCCCTCCACCTCCCAGACATATAACTTATTTTTTAGTTTAGCAGCATCACTTATGTAAAATTTGTCACAAATTCCTCTTAATTTTTTTAAAAAAATTTGCCTACGGCGCCAGAAATCCGAGGGGTCATCGGCACCCTAAAATTTTGTACAGCGTCCAACAGGACTTGGGTCCTGACGTGTACTGTTGGGTCCTGTTGAGTACTGTCGAGTACTGTTGGGTATTGTCGAGTACTGTTGGGTCCTGTCGGTGTACTGTTGGGTACTGTCGTGTACTGTCGAGTACTGTTGGGTCCTGTCGGTGTACTGTCGTCGTGCCTTGGGGGGGGTCCGACAGGGACAAAGCGCGCCCTCAAAAAACATGCGAGCAAAAAAAAAAAAAAAAGGTCATCATCTTTGGGGACCCGCGCCGCGCACACAAACAAAAAAGGTCATCCTGTTTGGGGAACGCCGACCCGGCCTTAGCGCGCACTCGAAAAACTTGCGACCAAAAAAAAAAAAGGTCATCCTGTCTTTTCGCATCTACGCCACTGTTTCGGGTAAGAAGGTTGTGTCGAGTACTGTTAGATTCTATCGTGTACTGTTGCGTACTCTTACGTACTGTCGTGTACTGTCGGGTACTGTCGGGTACTGTCGAGTACTGTTGGGTCCTGTCGTGTACTGTCGAGTACTGTTGGGTACTGTCGTGTACTGTCGGGTACTGTTGGGTCCTGTCGTGTACTGTTGGGTACTGTCGTGTACTGTCGGGTACTGTTGGGTCCTGTCGTGTACTGTTGGGTACTGTCGTGTACTGTCGAGTACTGTTGGGTCCTGTCGTGGTACTGTCGAGTACTGTTGGGTACTGTCGAGTACTGTTGCATCCTGTCGTGGTACTGTCGGGTACTGTTGTGAAATTTGTACAGTACTGTTGAAAGCTGATGACCCCTCGCAGAAATCTCTTTTAGTTACTAACTTTTATACCTCAGATCTATCAAAAACCGCTTATAAAAAATATTTTGATATTTGCTGCCACTTTGGCTCCTCCCCCCACAAAATCCTGGATCGGCCACTGCTTCAACCTCTTTACAAAGTTTTTCCAAAAATAGTAAAATCAATATATAATCAAAGATTAAAGTAGGTTCAAAGAAAAAAAAAATATATATTGTGTGCAAATATTTTTAAGAAGTGTTAATTTCGCTCTTTTCGTAAATATTAATTAAAGTACCTAAAATGTAATGTAATGTTGTACCTTATATTTAGTTTTTTACCCTATATGGAAATAATTTTTCCTTTTTGGGTTTTTCTTTAATAAATAAATAACTTGTGCATGACCTTCTTCATAGGTTGGGGTTAAATATACCCCTTACATGAAGGGCATAACGTCATGAAGGGCATAACCAGAACCGAGTATAATAAGTTATTGACTTCTATACCCTCTTCTATACCCTACGGGTAGACCCGGCATGGGCCAAAATTGCCATTATATCAAGCTTTTATCGCAATTGACCAAATACAAGTAAGAATTTAATGAGCAAAATAGGGATGAAAATAGAATTTCGGTTTGGTGAGTCCGGAAACATGCAACATCGCAAAAATATTCTATTTGCTTGTCTTGGATAAAAAAGGGCAGTGGCGGCGCAAAATAAAAATTTTGAATTCCACTAGAATTTTTTTATCAACAATTTTCTGTTTGAATAATAAATAATTCATGAATACTTACTTGTGTGTGTTTACAAAATTCTCTTCAGTAAAAAAAAAAGAGTAAAAAGAATTTCTAAGCATGCTAAGTGCAGTGGATGTATTAAAATTATTGTTTTCATCTTAGAACTTTACAAATGTTGTACCTTCCAGGTAAAATATTTTCTTTCTTTGAACAAGGGTCTTCTTCAACTCTTCTTTTCTTGGGTGGACTACAAGTTATGCTCGAGTCAGATGAAATTTCGGAACTAAAAATTTCAATTCGAAATGGAACAACCGGACGCCGGGCCAACACGGCGCCGCCAACAGGGCGCCACGCCGGGCCTAATGGGCGCCGGGCCAACTCAGCGCCGGACTATTTTTTTTTCGATAAAATGTGCAGATAAAAACAAAATAAATTTGTTATTTATACAAAACTTTCAACATCTATTAAGTCGAGTGTTGAAATTTGGTAGGTGTAGTGTTCTGCGACTTGAAACACCGCCAAGTTCCATATTCGATACATATCGATGCATAAATAAGAAAGTCCGCCATTTTGGATCCGCCGCTTTAATTTTTTTAAGGTTGTTTTTCATCTGCACATTTTATCAAGAAAAAATATTTTAGTCCGGCGCCCAGTTGGCTCGGCGTCAAGTTGGCCCGGCGCCCAGTTGGCCTGCCGCCCAGTTGGCGGCGCCCAGTTGTCCTAGACTGCAACACATTTCAGGGGTCTGGTACGTTTTACCACCTTTCTTAAAACTACGAAGTTTTTTGAAAAATGATAATTTTAGACCATTTTATAGTGATTTCTAAAAAAAAAATTGCGGACTATCGTTGATTTTGTTAAAAAAATTGAAATTGAAACATTCTTAAAACCCCATTAAAACCCATACAAATTGCTACAAAAGAAGCATTTTCTCATTTCAAACTGAAACAAAACGGTCCCTGACGTCTATCAGCTGTCAACAAAAACTTGAAATAACTAAGGTCACTGATCCAAATCGGGTCAGTTTTTTTGGTCCTTTTATGAAAATGCACAATTTTTAAAAAAGCATGAAAATCAAAACAAAATCAAGAAAATTATGATTCCTACATTTTTACAAATAAAAATTAGTTTAATTGAACATTATATCAATTTTTATTCCTTAAAACACTAAAAATTAATAATTATTTACTTTTTTTAAATTTATCGAAGGTCTAACTGAACAAAAGCAAACTGAACCCATCCGTATCGAAATGAACCAAATCAAACCGAATCTAACGGTTCGGTTTGGTTCGGTTCGATTTGCTTAAACTGAACCGAATCTAACCGAATATAGCTAAACCTAACCTAAACAATCCTAGCGGAACCTAACCGAACATACTCAAACTGAACCAACCTAACCCAACCTAACCCAACCTACCCAACCTAACCCAACCTAACCCAACCTAACCCAACCTAACCCAACCTAACCCAACCTAACTCAACCTAACCCAACCTAACCCAACCTAACCCAACCTAACCCAACCTAACCCAACCTAACATAACCTAACCCAACCTAACCCAACCTAACCCAACCTAACCCAACCTAACCCAACCGAACCCAACCTAACCCAACCTAACCCAAGTAACATTTCTTTATTTATAGCAGAAGCTAAAAGGTTGCCAGCGCCTTTCCTTAAAACCATTAGTTTCAATGTTTGGTCGCTAGCACGTTCCCATTACGCTTATATACCCCTTAGACCTCCTAAATGGGACTCCCCAATTGGTGGTGGCAACCTATGTATTAAACTCATTATAAAACCATAAGAAATAAACGCTAGCTTCGCCCTCTAGCGGTTCCACCAGTATAGAACCTTTTAGAGCCTAAAGCTATTATGCCAGGTTCTAAAAGCAACTCAGAAACGTCCTCTATCCTGTTATAAAACTAGATTTGGTAATTTGGTATCCTGGAAATTCTGTTGAATACCATAATACCTTTAGAGTAAATAATTTTTCCTATAAAAGCTTTAGCGATATTTTAGATTCACAATGGCTATATAAAATAATTTAGGTCATAAAATTGCTAAAAATGTCAGAGTCCCAAAATTATTGTATCACATAAAAATATACCTATATATGAGGAGTTTGTCGTTTTGTGGATCATCAAATTGCCTGCCAGACTTATTTTTCTGATAAAATCGTATCTGAAAAGCTCTCAAAACAAGCGCGCCAGCTCACAAATGCTTTTTAATAGTTTTCTGATAACTAAATAACAAATATTTAAAATAAAATAAAAAATAATTTACACTATTCATTATTAAAAAAGTCTGTTTGGTTTACATAAATCAAAATTAAAGTAAAATTATTGTAAAGAAACGACTAGATAAATATTTTCTGTTTGCAATATTTTTAAAATAATTCTATATACGCCATTATCGTTTTATAGTGGTCACTTGGTTTTATTTGTTACTCTATCGCAACAAGGATTTTTGAGTGCGCTTATGAAACCGATAAAAAAGAGAAGGTAAACATAGTGAACATAACCTCACTTAAATTTTTTGTATTTGTTTTTAAAGTATTGTGTTAAATTTAAATATTTTTTATCGTGCAATTTGCATACAATCAGGAGGGCCAGTGCAATGATATCCGTTGTGCCTACAGGTTGGAGGGAAACCTCTTATATTGGCTGTTTAAACAGGCCTTATCTAGGCTTGGGTGCCCTACCCAGGAGGATAATAAATAATCAATCTTGCAATAGGTAGGTACCAATCTGTACTAGTACTAGTAAAAACTAAAATACGAAAGTATTTATTTACTTCTGTTAGAACCCTTAAGGAAACAAAGTTTTATATGACCGCCTATTTAAATAATATTTAATATGCAGCTATGGGTAACCATAAATACAAAAGAATTAAGTTTACCTTTAAGCCTTCCAATAAAACCGGTTTAAAATGCCTAAAAGTAATGGCAAAAACCAAAAGTCTAAAGTTTATATTTACCACTCTTAAAAACCTTAAGGAAACTAGGTTCTATATGGCCGCCTATATAATCATATTTACTCTTAAACTACTGGTTATATTTTAAATAATAAAACACTTTTGTTATGACCTAAAGTAATGAAAAAAACTGAAAGACCAAAGTTTATATTTATTTATTTTTAAAAACTTTAGGTAAAAGGGTTTTATAAGACCATCTTTATAAATCAGAAATCAATAAAACCAAAAGTATCTAAAAGGAACAGAAGAACACTTTTTGGTTGTATAACACCTCTTTAGGTAATTGGCAATATGAATTACCTTTTTGTAGCCAAATTGATCCTAAAAGCCATAACAGCACCCTCTAAATAACCTTGGAACCAAATTAATAAAACCTTGAGTGGTAATAATGTTACTTGGGAACCCAACCTAACCCAACCCAGCCCAACCTAACCCAACCTAACCCAACCTAACCCAACCTAACCCAACCTAACATAACCTAACCCAACCTAACCCAACCTAACCCAACCGAACACAACCTAACCCAACCTAACCCAACCTAACCCAACCTAACCCAACCTAACCCAACCCAGCCCAACCTAACCCAACCTAACCCAACCTAACCCAACCTAACCCAACCTAACCCAACCTAACCCAACCTAACCAAACCTAACCTACCTATTGTTAATAAATATAGTAAAAGTTGTTAGGTTTATGTCCAGGGGGTAACCATTGTCCATAATCGTCGGAAATCGAGTTAGGATTAGTGTATGCGACCATAAACATTGAGTGGCGAGTAAGTGTTTGGTCTTCAATTTTTTTAGGGAAATTTTTCAAAATCTTTTTTTGCGCACTCTGGACACCCTAATAAACCGTAATCTGGTCACCCTAATCCATCGCAATCAAAGAAAATGGGTAATCGAAGTGTCACAAAATTTTTGTTGGTTTCTATTCTTCTTTTATATTATGTAGGACAAAATTATTAATTAAACTAAGTGACCTTATTAAGTAAGACAGCATGATAGTCAAATGACATTAGAAGGACATAAACATATGATACCGGCCTGTAGACCGGTCGCGGTGGTCATATAATAATAAATATATACTTTCGCGATGAAAGACCAAAATTTAACTTAAAATTACTGTAAAGTCCGCAAAAAACATTAAATTTATCGAAATTTATAAAAACATAGATCAGTGTGTGTAACAATTCATCAAGATGTATGAAACTCGACCGTGACATGTCAAAAGTTTGGTTCGAAAAAACAAAAACAACTGGATAAAAATCGGTTTGTAAGAATTTAAAAAGAAATCATTTTTAAGAAAATCAAATACTTTTTGTTAATTTTCATGCAATGCAAAAAAAAGTGCGGGGAAGTGACACTTTCTGAATCAAAATGTGTGAGGGTAAAATCGCACGGTCGCAGAAAAAACTATCTATCGTGACGCTACTGAACTTTCTCGTGTTTTAGGAAAAACTATCTGTCAAGACTTACCCATGAAATGTTGTTTTTTTTCTTCTTTTGCACAAAAAACAATTTTGGACCATGTTTAAACTCAAATAGTTACTTCTAAACTTGTTTTTAAACGTTTTAAGATTTCTTTTTGTAATATTCCCGCACAAAATTCAAAAAAAATCATTTCCGTACTTAGACAACATTGTCTATCAGTTTTCCCTGTATACACGGACTAACAGGTAGAATCACTCAAAATACGGCAGGTGGATTAAAGGTAGCCAGCTGCTTTTCTGTCGCACTTATGCCGTCAGTGTGAAAGAGATAAAAGTACCCTTATATTATCTAGGGTATTATTAACATGCAAAATCTCCCTATCTTTGTCCGTTTCACATGTTCAATAATGTCTATCTCTGTTTTTATTGTAAAAGAAATACCCGACCATAGGAACCAAATTGGATAGGGTCAATAAAAAATGCCTTGTCTTTCCGTCTCTAACGCCCTTTTAGGGCGTTATACAACTCAATGAATAAGTTATTGACTTCTATACCCTACGCCCTTTTAGGGCGTTATACAACTCAATGAATATAGTTCATTTTATTAGTTTATGGGCATAACGTAATTTATGGACGACCCTGAACCATTTTGTATTTTTTCGTTGGACTTCTTGGACTTTTTCCGGCCTGTCATTTTTTTTTTGGTGAACCAAGATTTCTGAACACGCTCCGTAAAAAATGAGGTTATAATACCTGTCAAAATCAAGGTCTGCCTAATCAAAAATTTTTGTATTTTTTTCCAAAAAAACCTTTAAAATGGCAGGCAACTTACCCACGGGCCTGGTAACACACACGAGGAAAGTGCAGAGTTTGTATAAAAAAGCGTTAAGAAGTTTAGAAGACTGGTATGACAGACGGTAAGTTGGTTTTGACTTGTTTATGTTATGTAATGATCCTTATTTTGCCTGGAGGCAGAAGCAAAAAGCTGTTGTACCAAATTTATGCCGTATTCCATTGGGAAAATGAGTGCAGCACTGGTGGTGCACTGAAACTGAAACGGTGCTGTCAAAAATTTGCACCGAGTGCAGTTTCAATGGAACATGTGGAAAATGAAAAATCGCACTCGTGTGGTATAAGGTCACTATATCACAAAGTTCCTAACATCATGATATAGTGACCTTAGTGTGTATGCCATAATGAGCTGTAGAACTTCTTTTTTATTCTTGCTTTAAGCAACATTAATATAACATTTTCTTGCAAATAATTTTTTATAGTATATCCATTATGAATAGGGCAAATTGATTATGCAAAAATCTTATTTTTGGAAAAAATGTCACACAACCTGTAGTTTTATCAGGCCAATGACGATATCCATTTTTATTTGTTTCAAAGTTACACGCCGATAAATATTATCCTAAGATAAATAAAATTCATCAAATAAATAAATAATGATTTTATTTAAAAAAAGTTAATAAGAATATTTTAAAAATGCAGGCTTGTGCTCGTATACCAACAGATAGAGTAGTCATCTATATTTCGCGCTTGTTTTTAAAAAAACCCTAACCAGAAGTGTACTTTATGCTCCCAAAATTTGAACATAAGTATTCGAAACACATTGTATACATATATAATATTTCACAAGTTTCTTTCAACTAAACCTAACTTTCCTGCCTTGCAGAATTTGGTCAAAAACATGTTGTTCAAAATCCATTTGTTTGAAAGTAATATTAATACTTCAATAACATTTTCTTCAAAAGGAAAATTATTTAAAAACATTTCCTTCAAACAAAAAATTGTTTGAAAACATTTTATTAAAATTTTTTTGTTTAAAAACATTTTCTTTGAAAGTCAATTTTCATTCAACAAGAACATAACCTACTATGATTATAAGTAAAAACAAATGTATTTTTTAGTTCAAGAAACACTTTCGGCTCGAGATGAGCACTGCAGAATTCCTCATAAATAAATTCAAGTAGCCTCAATTTTGTCCAAAAAAAGAACAAGGGGGACAAAACCCCATTAGCGCTGAGGCACATGTCTTGCCATTTTTATGGTATGTTAAAACACCCTTACGCTTAGCTGAGCTGCCAGAAAACCCCAACTGTCTGAAAATTAGCCCCAGTCAACCAGATCCATACAAATCTACTTACCTGTTTGTTGTTAAATTGGTAAACCACATTTTCAATAAAGTTTTTTATTTTTGGGGTTTCCGTTCTCATTGTTTTTATTGCACAGAACTGTTCTTCTTCATCTTCATCGCTGCTACTACTTAGCAGCGAAGAAAATAATAAAAAATCGCTAACAACTTTATTTTCACTCATTTTTACATCCCACAACAATAATAAGCGTTTAAAATTAATGGCAGGAAAAAGTTTTTGGTGCGGCACGAGCCCTCAGAGCCGCTGTCAAAAAAGCCGCACTCAGTGCAAAAGTTCCTTAATGGAATACGAAAACTGAAAAAGTGCATGTCAATGGAATGCAAACACCGAGCCAGTTGTGCACTAGTGCTGCACTCATTTCCCCAATGGAATACGGCATTAATTTACAACAGCAAAAGTCCTCTAAGGTCCTCTCAGTTTGGTAGTAAAAGCATGTATTTGAATTTTTATACTAAATATAAAACTTCAAAAAAAAAAAATCTATCTGTTTTATTTCAGCTTGCACACAGTTTTTTTAAGTGTTTGTTTTGGTTAATATTTTATCCTTGCTTTTTATGACCTCTAAGCAATTTCATCCATGACTTAGGGTATTACATGATTTATTCCAGGGTTTATTCTGTAAAACTGCATTTTGCAAACCACATAATAAAATTGATAAATGATTCCCCAAACGCCCAGAGCTCCAGCTCAAATTCAAGACATCAAAAAAAACATACTCTTAACTGAGGGGTGATCAGCTGGGCCAAATTTGTACACCATCCTACAGGACTTTGAGAAATTTTTGGTCCTGTATAGTCCTGCCTGTGGGGTCCTGTATAGTCCTGCCGGTGGGGTCTTGTATAGTCGGAGGATTGGAGGCTAATCTTTGCTAAGATTGTGAGGGATTGTGTAAAGATTGTGAGGGATTGTGAAGGACTGTGGTAAGATTGTGAAGGACTGTGGCAAGATTGTGAGGGATTGTGAAAGATTGTGATGGACTGTGGTAAGATTGTGAGAGATTGTGTAGGACTGTGGTAAGATTGTGAGGGATTGTGATGGACTGTGGTAAGATTGTGATAAATTGTGTAATGATTAAGAGATTCTGGTGAGATTGTGAAGGATTGTGAAAGATTGTGAGTGACCCAATCATTGGGTTTTTAAAAATTATAAAAATACAAGATTAAATATAAATTGAGATATTAATTTTATAGGGAGGTCTACAGATACCATGCTGTCCTAATGAGAGCCAGATTTGATGAGGGTGCAAAAATTAAGGATATGAGAGTGGCAAAAGAAATGATTCAACAGGGTGAAGAAGAGTTTTTTAGAACCACTAGTTGGCTGCCCAGAAAATGTAAGTTATAGTTAAGAGGAGTTTTTTAAAACAAATAATTGCCTACCTAGAAAATGTGTTAAAGCAGCCTAATTAAATCAACCAAGCAATTGTTTTGACCATCTGCGATTTTGGTTTTTAGTACAGTTGTTCTCTCTTAATGAAAACAGTAAGAAGTTTTCAAATTTTTTTAAAATTAAGTTTTGAATAACAAAAACAATCTTGGTTAAACTTGTACTAAAATATAATAAGATATCTAGACAACTACTCATTCTAAATAACTTTCACCTGTTGCACCTTTAATAAAAAAAACATGGGAAGTTATGAACCACAAGCAATATTTTAAAAACCGTTTTTTTTTATATAAAATAGTAAAAAAAACATTTTTTATGATAAAATACATGTCATAAATCCAAGATTGCATCTGTTTTCATGTTTTTTCACAAACTTTGGATAATAACTTTTTCTGAATTAGTTTTATAGAAAAACGCTTATTCTATTTTTTGTTTGCAATCTTAAAAACTAACAAAGTTATTAACAAAAATTACAAAAAAACAGTAGATTTTTTTTACTAAAAAAAAAATAGGAAAGAAAGTTTTGGACCACCCCAAATCGACTGGTTATGGATCATTTGATTTTAAGTCACCTGGTGTTTGCCTCAAATTTGAGTAAAAGCGTCTGTGTGAGGTGATATATCAAAGATTTAAATTTTGTCATATCAACTTTACAGAAAAATTGAATAGGTTGTGATTTGTTTGCAATAGAATTTGTATCTCAAGAACTATAGAAAATACTGTTACTTGTTTAAATATTAAAAAAATTCAAAATTGAGGAAGAAAGTTTAAGACTACCATCGATCGATTGGTGATAGATTACTCAATGTTAAATCACCGAGTGTACCTCAAATTTGAGTAAAAAGGGCCTTTATGACGTCATAAATCCAAAATGGCGGCATTTTCCATTTTTTTGAAAAACTTTGGCTTATTACTTATGCTTAATTCGTTTCACAGAAAAACTGTAAATAAGGATTTTGTATAGCAATAAATATAGTAAAGAAATTAGCTTCATATCTTACAAACTAACAAAGATCTTATTTTTTTTAAATGTAATAACAAATATAGTAACTTTTTTACCAAAAAAAATCATATCTCTTAGTTTTTAATATATAAACCTAATTTCTTTACTGCATCATTTAATGCTCTCTTGCAGACAAAAAACGTATACAATTTTTTTGTAAAACTAATTTAACAAAAGCTATAAGCCAAAGTTTGTGAAAATATATGAAAACAGCCGCCATATTGGATTTATGACGTCACACAGGCCCTTTTACTTAAATTGGAGGCAAACACTTGGCCACTTAACATTAAGTGAACACCAATCGATCGAGGGTAGTCTAAAACTTTCTTGCTCAATCTAGAACTTTTTATGTATTTAAAAAATAACAATATCTTTTTTAGTTCTTCTATTACGAACAAATCATAACCTATACAATTTTTCTCTAAAATTAATGTGAGAAAAGTTAAAAGCAAAAGTTTGAGCAAAAACACGGAAAAAATCGCAATCTTGGATTTATGACTTCACACAGGCGCTCTTGCTCAAATTCAAAAACCCGGCGAGTTAAAATTGAGTGATACATAATCAAACAATTTGAAATAGTTTAAAACTTTCTTTTTCAAGTTTTTTATTTCTAAAAAATTTATATCTTTGTTACTTTTTAAGATATAAAACTAATTTCTTCACTATATATAATTACTTTTTTCTGTGAAACTAATTTAGCGAAAGTTATAGCCAAATTTTGTGAAAAAACATCAAAAAGCCGCCATCTTGGATTCATGACGTCACACAGGCCCTCCTACTCAAATTCGAGGCAAACACCCGGTGACCTAAAATTGTGTGATCTATTACCAATCGATATAGGTAGTTTAGGGACGTATGATGTCCAGAGATAAGAATAGCACCAAGGTAACCCCTACAACTGTCGTAAGAGGCGACTAAAGGGGCCTCGATCCATGGGTAAATGGGTAGTCTGGTAACAGACCAGCTTTGACCAGTATGTTAACCAAAAAAAAACTGGTAACCTTTGGGATCACACCAGATAACATCTATGGTAAAAGGATTGGGTTAATCTGGTGATTATCTAAATTGATGCGGTGACCTGGCCATTCAGGAAATGACCACATGGGGTAGGGTATATGGAGTGCCTATTTGGAGCTGGCAGCTAGTGCGGGCAGATTGTGGCTCTCTGTACCCTGTTGATTATGTCAAGGTTTATGACTTGCCAGTGATCTAAGGCTACAACTATGGCATTTTGTGGTATATCATGATGACTAAGTTTCTGGCCTAAAATATAATTTGAAGTCTACTGGGTTCTATTTACTAGATAGTATTTAAAATATTATCTGATTCGAACACAGTACTTGGTTCGGATTTCCTTGTCTTTATTTATTTGAAACACCAAATAAATAAAGACAATGGAAGTCCGAAATTTTATTTCAAACACAGTTGGTACGTGGTGCACAACGGGCCCAGAAAGGCGTGCCTAGGTGCCAGGTTAGATTCTTTAAGGGTGCCAACCGCCACTACCGTACATTCATAGATAGGGAAGTTTAAAAAATCACAACTTTCCCACGGGACACGATTTTTGAATATACAACTATACGAGGATGGGATAAAAAGTTTCCGGCCTAGCCTATAGCAGGCCCGCAGTGGATTGCTGTTCCAACGTGTTTATGTAGCATTGCTTGTGATCAGTATACGCTCGAAGATTAAAGTGAGTGCGTCAAGTAGTGTGTCCTGCTTATTTTGAAAGTTTATGCAGTGTGTCAATTTCAAAAGATGGAAAAAACGAGATAAGAGCCGTGATAAAATATTTTCATATCAAGAGTTTATCGCCGATGGAAATAAAAGCTGAACTAGATGCTACACTAGGGTAATCTGCTCCTTCCTATACCACAGTTAAACCTGGGTATCGGACTTTAGACGTGGTCGTACTAGCACTGATGATGCTCCGCGTTCTGGCAGGCGAAAAATGACAACTTCTGGAGAAATGGTGTAAACCATTCACAAACTAATTCTAAAAGATCGCAGATTAAGACTGGAAGAGGTAGCTGAGGCTGTGGGCATATCAAAAGAGCGAGTTTACCATATTTTATGTGAAGTTTTAGGTATGAGAAAGCTATCCGCCCGATGGGTGCCGCGTTTGCTCACGCCAGATCAAAAGCTCGTGCGTCTAACCATTTGAGAAGAGAATTTGGCACTGTTTAGACGTGATTCGTGGGACTCTTTGCGTAGATTTATTACGGTTGATGAAACATGGGTTCATCATTATACCCCTAAAACTAAGGAACAGTCCAAACAATGGACGGCATAGTACGAACCAGTTCCAAAGAAGGCAAAGGCAGTACCGTCTGCTGGAAAGGTCATGGCAATGATCTTTTGGGACGCTAAAGGGATGATGATGATGATGATGATTCATATGTGAGTAGGCCTTGCAGCCCTTCCACTGCGACCACCAGTGGGTCTATTGTGGCTCACTTTTGAGTGGTTTCTCACCACTGTATGCCTAATCCTCCAAAAAGGCCGGCTATCAGTTTGGGTGAGACACTGTTCAGATCTTCTGGGTCGATCTGAGGTTTACCGAAAGTATTCTGACGTAAACGTGCAATAGCCGGACATTCGCACAGTACATGTCTGACTGTTTCGTCATCCTCCATACAGAGTCTACATTCGGTCTCTTCTGTTAGTCCCATTCTGTGCATGGGTACTCTCAGTCTCAGTCTCTTGCTGGAAAAAAAATTCCTCAGATTTAGAAATCATTGCAGCTACAAACGCCTATTTTGACGAGTTGAACATCGTTGGGCCAAATGTATTACCTTACAAGGGGACTATGTAGAAAAATAAATTATTATTTAGTTACTATGGTATTGCGTTCTATGTTAAGCCGGAAATTTTTCATCCCATCCTCGTAATTAATTGTTACGAAAAGATTTCTAACGCCAATGTATTATTTTAGTCGCCGACTCGCCTGGCGGTGTGGCCTACGGTAGAGAAGTACCACCGCCAGATTGGGTGCTCGACTACTGGCACCCTCTCGAAAAGGCTCAGTACCCAGAATATTTCGCCAAACGCGAACAGAGAAAGAAAGAGTACATAAAACTGTGGGAGCAGCAGTGGGGCAAACACACGGCCGTCCCGGGACACCACTAGGTGAGATTTTATTTTAGTATGAATTGTAACCATTATTATTGTATAAAAATATAGATTTAAACCTGACAATTTGTTTGTCATTTCCGATTTTTAAATTGTCACCCTTTATGCGAACTGCGTGAATAAATAAGCTAATCCACAAATCTGTCGTCATCGTCGCACTGTGGTCAGCTTGTCTGAACAATCGAAACCTCAATATCCATCTATTTTCTATCATAACTACTGAGTCCAAAAAAACTTTCCAATTACCTTAGTAAACTACAATGCAGAAATTCGAGCAAGTGACCATTGGCAGCTCCTTCATAAGTTATCATTCTTTAGTTAATAATTTCATCATAAAGTATCAATAAACCCCAAAAGGAATATACCAAAGACTTGAATACTAACTAGAAATTAATACCCGGTATGTATGCGTTTGTATTTGTTTTCAAACGGTGGATGCGTAGGTATATAGAGAGGAAGACATGTTTCTATAAAATTATACAGAATGGGGGCCTTACTTTGATTAGTGCTTTTGTGAATCAATTGATGCAATCGATGCATGTGCATGTGCACCTTAAATTAGTGCACTGAGACAACTTGGCGTTATCGGTCGGGCCAGATTGGTTTAATTTCGACGATTTCGTAGTTACGAGAATGGCGGAAGTTTCTAATTGTGATAGTATTAGCGTGCTAGAAGTAGTGGGTACGATGCCTATGACAACTGCAGGCGCAAAACGTTGTTTCTCTACCCCAAAAATAATTAAAACTTTCTTTAGCAGCACAATGGGTGAGAATAGATTATTATCAAAAAAACCTCAATTTAAAAAAAAATTGCATTGCAAGAACTAGGGGTCAGACAATTAGTTTCTCGCTGGATACCGCATATGTTAACTGAAGAACAGAAAGAAGCTAGGGTCAATTGGTGTAAGAAAACTTTAAACCGCTTTGAGGCAGGAATCTGGAAAAACGTGAACAGCATTGTCAGTGGTAATGAATCGTGGATTTACTCATCTGAACCCGAAAATAAACGTCAATCGTCTGGATGTTCCAAGATGAAGAAAAGCCAACAAAAGTCATCCGTTCTCGAAATGTATCCAAAAAGATGGTCTCGACATTTATCTAGACAAAGTCCAGTCTAGTACTTGGTGTGTGGTCAGGTGTGACGGCCGCCCCCTTAATCCTAAGACGCTTTTTTTTCATAAGGAGTGGTTTCCATATGTTTGGTGTGTCAGTGCAAGCACTTGACTCAATATTTTAGATTGATTAGATTGAAAGTACTTTATTGTCCAAGAAGTATGTCTTATTGACAAAGCATAAACTTATAAATAATTAACTAATAGTAAAAATAAAATTGTTAAATGTTTATTAGTCGTCTTAACTAGTAATAGTGTATTTTATAGTTCATACGACCAATTTACTTTCAAGTTAAAATGGAAAAAAATAGAAGCACAAATTACTAAAATAAGATAAAGTTCTTAACAAATATAATACTACATAAACAACAAAAAAACAAACAAAAATAAATAGGAAGTGAGTAGTCATATTAAATAATATATGTGTACAGTTATAGCTATACAAAAAACCCATCCAAAGTGTAAAAAGCCTTCCCTAATAAAAAAAGATTTTAGTTATTCCCAGAATAATTTTGGCTAGATTAAGATGAGGAATTGGTAAGGGGATATTATTGTTTAGACGGGTTTGATATACCTGTTGATGCTGAGGAAAGCCTCTCTTGTTCTTATGAATCAAACATGCTATTTCCAAGATAAAAAGTGAGGGTAGAGTAAGAATATTATTTTGGAGGAAAAGATTCCTACAATGTGTTCTGGGATGGGCATTACAAAGATTCCTAACTGCTCGTTTTTGTAGACTGAAGATAGATTGAAGTAAGTACTGTGCACAAGCTCCCCAAAAGGGTAGTGCATATCTGATGTGAGATTACACAAGAGCGAAGTACATATTGCGTGCTACCTCTTTTCCCAACTCTCGAAAACTAGCTCTAACACAAAAACAGCCAGATGCTAATTTTTTATTTAATTTTAGAACGTGAGTTAAAATTTTAGGTTTTCGTCAATTATAAGCCCCAAGAACTTGGAACTATCGACAATGGAGATGGAATTGTCGCCAGTAACCACGTCCTGAGGAGTACAATTAAAGCCAATAATATGAGTTTTCGACATATTCAAACACAACCGATTAGAGTTACACCACTCCTTCACACGTTTAAGATCTGACTCAATACTTTCATTTAGGTGGAATAAGTCTTTGTTGTGTCAAAAGATGGTTGTGTCATCTGCAAACAACGTAAACAATCCAGATATATCAAGCTGGGTTAGATCCTTTATAAAGATCAAAAAGAGAACGAAAAAATCTCTACGGAAATAACACGCATTTTTACAAAAATCGCGATATCTTTAAGACAATGGATCCTAATTCGACAAGAACTACACTTCATTCATACTTTAATGTACAGGGCGCCGGTGTAGTAAACTTAACATTTATCAAAAACGGTCTGAAATTTATAAAAGTCTTATAAAATTAAAGGAATTTGCAAATATTTTGTAAAATATAATTGCAATAATAATAAGATTAATTTCATATTCACGTACGATTGCGCTGAGCATTTTTTTAAAACGGTAACCGTGTTTAAAAACACCTATTAATTGTCTTCTGTTTTTGGAAATCGCTTGGCGTTTTTAAAAAATTCAAACCTATTTAAAAGTATTATGCACACACTTATTAATTTTTTTAGCCAATTTTGTATTTGTAGTGGTTAAAGGAGGCCTTCAGCCTATACTTTAAGTACAATAAGGTCAAAATAGCTACTTTTCTTATTATTCAAGGTAGAAATGAAGCATTTTAAGTAGTTTGCGAATAAAGATTTACTATATTTCTCTCTCCTCTGAAAAAATCTATTTAAGTGGTACAGATAAATGAATAATTAAAAATTGTTTATGGGTAAGTTTTCTACACTTCTATATGTAAAGGTACCCTGTAGAGTAGGTACACGAGCATTTGAGCCTTATTGGAAACACCCTAGTATAAGCGAGAGTATTCAGTTGGAACAATGAAATTGTGGTGGTCGTGCCAAAACTTTGAAAAATTAAAATTTTAAAAATTATTGAAGATTTTTAACTAAATCTTTTTTTTATTTGTTAGAATAATTATGGTTTACGTTTATATAACCTTTATTATTATACCTTAGGAGTTTAGGGGTCATTACAATCATGTTAAGACACCGCTAGCCCAACATTTATCATTAAAGCTATTTCTAACCATCACCTTCTCTAGATTTTCGATGTTGTTATCAATAAATAACAAAAATGACTAACAAAATGTCTAATATGTGTCACAAATGTCAAAAAACATGAACAAAGAGAAGTTCCATCCCAAGGGCGCGTTTACCAACGTGAATTAGGGTCACTGCATCCTGGAAGCCTGGCGTCTCCATTCACTACGTCTTCGTGATGCAGTGACCCTAACGTGAATACCAAATTCGATCGGTCAGCGGAAATGCCATGCGAGAAGGTGCTGTGCGTTTCGCTTAGCGTTTTCCATTAACGTATTAACCGGAGAATACGTTAATGGCGTTTTCAAACGTAACGTTTTTAAGCCAATTTATGAGAATACCAGTCCATGAGCTAGGCAAGAGCTAAAATTGGTACGAATAAATATTTTACAGTTAAAGTGATAGTTACATTAGGGCTGCGAAAAGTTTTAATTAGGGGACAATGGGGAAAAATCATCAAAAATGCGTTTTTTTAATGTACCTTTTTTGGGTACACGATAACTGTCTAGAAATTTAACCTATCAACTTGAAATTTTACAAAAAAAAGCCAAATGTCGTTTTTGTAAATGGGACACCTTATGCAAAACTTTAGCTTTGACCATTGAATCCTTTGATTATGCTAGGCCAAATGATCACCGGATTTAATGATCTGAAGCTAAAGCTTTGCATAATGAGTCGCATTGGCGAAAACAAAAGTTTATCAAAGCTGTAGTGATTTTATGACGGTAATATTAACTTAAAAGGAGATGGTAAAATGTTGACCAGCAGTTTTAACAAATTTTTGATCCCAGCTTGTCGGCTTTTATTAAATTGAAAACAAATTTAAAAAAAGATCCAGGCTATAATGTATTGTATTATAAATTTGTTGTTCTTTAAAATTAACTATTTTGAATTTTATTATTATACTATTTCTAGTTTTGAGTTTCAAAAACAAAAAAAGATTCCTTGAATTTCCGTGACAAATTTTTTTGGTTTGGAAATTTTATTTTTTAAATAATTTGCTAGATTTTCACATTAAAGAAAACTGTTTTTTTGGTCGCTAACAGTCGCAGATAATTAATTTTGTATTTTATAATCTACCATAGAAATACTGCAAATAGTTCATTTAGGTTGGGATGCATGCGTGACCCCTGAAAAATACATATAATGTATTTTCGAATTATTAATACTTTATTATATATTATTAGAAGGAAAAAATATTGAAACACTCTGGGACATTTAGGAACAGTCTTTATACAATTTAGGACATTATACAAATAAAACTCATCATTGTTGTTGGATCTACCCATCTACCCTCATTTTTGGAGTTTGTGCGTTAGCAAATATTCCGGATTCTACTTCCAAATAACTAATTGTTGAAGAAAGTTAACAGATCCCTGCATTATGTGTGAGAATTTTCTTATTTGTGAATATTTTATAACAGAAAACTTTTTTGAGATAATTCCAGTAACTTAAATATTAAAAATATATGATAAACCGCCTTTGGTGGGTGTAACCACCCCTAATTTTTTTAATAGCATTTAGTTTTTCTGAAGAACAATAGAAATAATATACAGGGTGTCCCATTAAGGATGGCAGCTGGATTTATCTCAGAAACTACTATAGCTACGCTACGACTTCGGGAAAAAATTGTTATAACCAGCGGCGTAGCTAGAAGTCTTGGGGCCCCGGGGCAAACAATTTTTTGGGGACCTTCATAAGCCAATAAGAATATAAAATGCTTGTCAACAAAAATTTGTCTTTTGCCATAATAACAAACGTTTTCTAGTTTTTCAATTTTCAAAATCATTCATTTCATCATCGTTTTACCACGGACTACGGATCACCTAACTAAACGTATTTTAAAGCACGCTCTTTTATAAACCTTATGAATATAAAATTCAAGGTGACAATTTAAGAAGGATCCACTTGGATTTTCTCGAAAATTATCAGGAAATTAAAAGAACGCCGAAACACGTCGATTTTGTATGCCAGGGGGACACGTTTTGGCTATCTTGAAATTTTTGTAGCACGAACCCCCTTCGAGGGGTATACTTTACCCCTATATTTTGAATGGAAATGTCAGCCTTCGACAGTGTTGTATTTCAAAGAAGGATCGGGCTTTTTAATATGAAGGGGTTGTGGTTATTTTGTTTTTTAAAAAATAAAAAGTCAATAAACATCATGCAATTGTCAAAAATTACAACAGGTATGATATAAAAGTTATATAAGATAAGGTGTCACACACATAAAACGTTATTTTTAATATCTTATCAAAATAAATGTTGACTTGCAGATTTTAATAAAATTTTAAATTAATAGGGCTTAGCGAATTTAGGTACAGGTATTGCTGGGTTTGTATCTAAATTTTTAAAAATATTAAATTTTTTAGGTATGGTATTTTTTAAAAAAATTCTTTTTCGAAATAATTTGGATAAAAAACTTATCTTTAAAAGTCAAATAAATAATCAGAACAGGTTGGTTATCAATTTTTTTGGAAACACTGTATACATATGAACGTGTATAAACCATCTTTTGTTTTCTCAATAATATACAATTTTTTCAAAAAATCGATGAATACACACATATGCCAAAATTCTTTAGCCATGTGTCATATAAATTTGCAAAAAAAAATTATTAGTTTTGGGACAAAAAAGGTATTTAAAAAAGGCACTGTTTTGAGTTTTGGGAGGGCACTATAATCCTCGGAAAGAGGCGAAACATAAGTTAGGTCAAGTCAAAAAAACTCCTGAATTTATGACCGTGTAGTTATTAGAGACTTAATGAAATAAAGTCATGCAATAATAGGGTCAGGCCGTATTTTGACACTTTTGCATTGGAATGTGACAGCTAATCTTTCAAAATAAGGATTTTGTTTACTATACGAACCGAAACAAATACTGTCGACTTTTATTATAAAAGAAATAAACGACTTAGTTTTAAATTTGACTTTGATATGTCAATTTTAAAAGATCAACTGTCAGCCTGCAATGTACAGGGGCGAGGAATTTTATTTAGGGGGGGATATCATAATAAATATTGCACAAAACTATATTTTGCATAGTGACCAGGAGGTGTATTCTGTGTGTCAAAACTAAGAAAAATTTCAGGTTTGGGGGGGGGGGAATTTTCCCTTTTTTCCCTCCCTGCAGATCTGCGCCTGGCAATGTAAATATGTCAAAATACTGCAATAATAGTGTCATTGCATAGCTTTATTGCAATAAGTCCCTATTGTCTTATCAGTATTTCTTTATAGGGTTGTTTGTCTTGTAATGCGCTTGATTGATGACAAACGGATTTTCAGGGCTCCCACGCGCCCTGTCGAACCAGGAATTTTTGGAAAAACAAATTCCAAGCCTAGAATTCACGTGTAATTTCAGAAAAAGTTATTTTTTTTTTAGAATTTACAATAAGTGTGATATTGAGTTATATCGTCCCAGACAGAGCGACAAAAACTATCACAAAATTTAGTAGGCCATTTTTGATCCAAATAACTTCTTAGCCTATGGTATGGATGCCTAACCTTATTGGTTGGTGAATGGGCATAAAATTAATTTTCAGCATTAATTAGAATATAAATATTTATATCAAGATTGTGAATAATCTATAAGGGTGGTGAATCACTAGTTTCCGAGTTTGAAAAGCAGGAACAAATAAGAGTTGTAACTGATTTTTTGGCTGTAGTAACTGAATGGGGATAGTAAGTAGTACTTAATTTTGGACTGTAGAACTTAAATTTTGTATCTAGCATTTTCAACAGACTTCTGATTCCAGACAGCGGCCATAGGGTCCAGTAAAAAATTAGTTGGTTTTGTTTTAAGTCTAATTTATTTTAAAAACCACAGAAAAACTAGACTTTAATTTATTTAAATTAAAAACAATTTTGTATATTTTTAATTGTAATATGTAATTTTGAGAGATGAAACCATTGGATAAAACAGAGCTGGCCATGAAGAAAAAGTTTTGTACCAGGCAATGAAAATGTGCCAAAGTTTTATTAATCCCAAGAAGTTGTTTGGTTTTCGTATCCCTGTGACATTACTTTGATTTGGTTTCGTGAGTTGTGGGATAGGCTTTGATAGAGACAAAAAGACAATTTTTCCTTGGGACGTTTCGTTAGTGTATTCTAGGTTGAAGGTTGAAAAAGTTAGAATACACTAACGAAACGTCCCAAGGAAAAATTGTCTTATTTTCTCCATCAAAGCCTATCCCACAACCCAAGAAACCAAATCAAAGTAATCCTCAGAAGGTTTTACTTCCACCTCTCCACATAAAACTGGGTCTTATCAAACGATTTGTCAAGGATTTAGATAAATCAGGCATCATTGTTTTAAAGTATTTGTGTCAAACATTTCCGACCCTCTTAGAGGCAAAATTGAAGAAAGGAATCTTTGTTGGACCGCAGATTGGGCCTTTAATGAAAGATCCAGGATTTAAAAATGTTATGGAAGATAAAGAAAAAATGCATGGAGTTAGAGAGGTGGTCATACAAAACAATAATAAAATTCTAGGCAATTACAAAGATCCCAGTTATGTAGAGAATACGTAGAATACTACCATAAAAATTCACTTTTTGCATTCACATTTAGACTATTACTATTTCCCAGAAAATCTTGGTGATGTAAGTGAAGCAAGCAAGGTGAAAGATTCCATCAAGATATTAAAGAGGAAAAAGAAAATCCAAAAGAAGAAGCTTTTCTAAGGAAAGGGAACGGTTTTTTAAGAAGCATAAAGACTAGAAATTTGTTTCCACACTATATTGCATACACGGTGTTTGGAGAAACGCCCGGACATGTCGATTTTGTTTACGAGGGGGATGAATGAATGAACCTTTTGGCTTGAAATTTTTGTAGCACGAACCCCCTTCGAGGGGTATACTTTACCCCTATATTTTGAATAGGGAAAGTGGGTCTAATGATACCTTGTTTTGAAACTTGCTTGAATATCTTTACAACCGTGTAAAAATTTCGAAAAACCATCGATTAGTTTTTGAGATATTTGCTTTCAAATTTTTACATTTAACATGGAATGATAAAATAAAAATAAAATCCAAAAAATAATAAAATTATTATTTTATCAGTCCATGTTAAATTTGAAAGTTTGAAGGCAATTATCTCAAAAACTAATGGATAGATTTTTAAAATTTTTACACTGTTGTGAGGACATTCAAAAGGCCTTCAAAATAAAGTATCACTTTCCCTGTTTAAAATGAAATATGGTGTATTTTTCTAAGATTTTTGCGTTTTACTGATGAAACCTAAGGTGATACGAAAAGACCAATAGCAGATTTGGAATCAGCGCCACCAAATTACTAAAAATTAGTTGAAATTTTCATGCAAAATTCGGAAGGTCAAAATATGCAGGCCTGTGTAATGTAACCCAATTTTTTTTCTTAAAAATTATTTTACTTGAATTTTAAACGCGTTATTAATTTTTTTGAAAAATGTCCTAAAAAATACAATGAAATTTTGGAATACCCTTTATTGTTACGTAGCCAAATTGAAGTGCTTCAATCGGATTTTTTCTAGGTGAGATGTACACCGAACGAAGAATGTACGTAATATCAATGAATTTGTTCATTGATTTTATTGATTTTTTGATTGAATACATAAAATTGAAATAATAAAAGTGTTTATTGTATTAATGTTGGTGTACATGTTATCATTATTTTTTCGTTCATCGGCTGAAAATTAATGTAGGTACACCGCAAATACCAAAAGTGGGAGTTAACAGTGAGCGTGGACAAGACACAGTATTAGAAACGAATCAAGTGAGTTAGAACTAGTCAATGGACAAACAATATCTCCATGCAATGAGTATGTATACTTGGGTGTCACATTTGACAAGACAGGAACAGACTGTAAATTACTAGAAAAAAAATAGTAAAAGTAAAAAAGGTTATTGGATGTCTTAACAGTATTTGATGGAGCAGAGAGGTAAAAAATAATGTAAAATTTAACAAATATATGAAACAATGGTGAAAAGCACTCTGTTGTATGAAATAGAGACTTGTCGCGTAACAGAAAAATACAAAACAAAAATGGAAAGTGTCTAAATGGAGGCAAAAAGATGATCAATGAGAATATCTAGAACAGATCATATAAGAAATGAGATCATAAAAGAAATAATGGGAATCGAGGGAAGCATAACAGATGACATCACTAAAAAGCAACTGATATGGTACCGGATGAACGACAAAAGATTACCAAAGCAGGTCCTAGAATGGCAACCAATAGGGCGCAGAAAACGAGGACGTCCTAAACTAGAATGGCAACAGACTGTGATCAATGAGTCAAAAAGGCCTGACAGAAGATGATTGTCAGGATCGAAGAAGGTGGAGAATAGGCGTCGGACAACATAGAAAAACGTTCTAAACCGACATAGTAGTACACAGCACATTTTGTTTTTTCTGAGCAAGACGCTATTATCGGCGAAACTAAAACAACAACCGGCGACGGCGTCTTATGACTCCGAAGTTGTCGTCGCGACGACACGTATTATCAAGAGAGGTGGCAATAACAATTTTATCAAGCCGGCCGCGGCGCTCCGCGAGTCTATAAAAAGCGCCGCGCTCATCATACACTTTCAGTTCGCTGTAGCTAGGTCATATAACCAACGCGTTGTGGCAGTAGCGAAAATCCGTTCACCACGTGTGACCCACTTATTTACGAGAGTTTAATCTTTCAAGTGTGCGTTGCGGATTATTACTTACTCACACCTTAATTAGGATCCTTAGTTTAAGTGCCTTAAAATTATTAATAGGTATTCTAAATTCAAAGACTGAACTCTATTTCTCTCTTTATTAAACTAAAAAAAGTGATAGAAACAATTGTGATATTAGACAATAAGTTTTTTTCTAAAATTTCGATTTCAAAAACTTCAATCATGCCGGCCCCTGTGCAGGAAACTCTTGAAGACCAACTGAATAACAACTCAATTTCCGAAACTGATCAGGATACCTTGGGGGATTTGATACCATCTTCCAAAGCTCTTGAAGCTCAACGCGATAGCATATCATCAATAGACAGCGATGTAAGTCTTTCGTATGATAGAAAGGCAAGCCTCAGCGATACAACTCCCAATGAACAAGAGGATGAAGGTGCGCACATGGCTGATTTGTCCGACAGCGCGTCTGACACTGGTTCTAACGGTGGTGGCAAAGACTCGGGTTGTGAAGTAACTCCTGAAGTGTCTGAACCTCCCTTTACGCCACCCTCTGAAGAGCTTGCTGATAAAATAGTTCAGCAAGTGGAGTTTTACTTTTCCGATGCTAACATTACGAAAGACGCGTTTCTGTTAAAACACGTAAAGAGAAATAAGGAAGGGTACGTTTCTTTAAAACTTATTTCGAGCTTTAAAAGAGTAAAACATATAACGAAAGATTGGAGGGTAGTAGCTCATGCTTTAACTAGATCAACAAAGTTAGAAATTAACGAGGCAGGAACTAAACTAAGAAGGTTAGATCCACTACCTAAATACGATGAAACTACCCCCTCAAGAACCGTTGTGGCTGTTCATATGCCCATCGAGAAACCGACCATCGAAAACGTAGCCGAACTTTTTAAACCTTGTGGAGAAATCGCTCTTATCAGAATCCTTCGTCCGGGAAATCCGGTTCCAGCTGATGTGCGACAATTCATCAACAAAAACCCTTCATTAGCCGGGTTAGTTTGTGCCCTAGTGGAATTCGTAGCATCGGAATCCGCTCGCAAAGCTATCGCTCTGCAAAACACTTTAGAAACAATGAAGGTCTACGAACTGAACAACGTTCCTCATCCGGAAAGAAAGAAGAAGAACAAGGAAAACAAGAAAATTAACAGTAGCAACTTAAACAATAAGAACAATCACTACAACAAAGGGTACATTTCAGAGTCCGATTACATTTCGACGTCTTGTCAATCTGGTTCAGAGGCTGAAGATATTAGGAAATTCGATCCCAGAGGTTAGCATATTTTTCTAAATAGGATTTCGTAATATCAAAGCAAGTAAAATAGGTTTCTGGTGAATATTAAAAATCTTATTTTGCCGATTGTCTGGAGCTTGTACAGGGTGTTTTGTAATTTTTTACCAATGTTTAGGAAAAACCCTGTATAGTGGAATATAACTAAATCTAGCAAATTTGTTTATACTCCGTGCTTTCGAGTCTGTTTAAAATATTTGCATTAACAAGTAGGTAATTTGTTTAAAAGTAAATGATTCCTACAATTTCTAAGTAGAAACTGTTGTTTTTGACCCAAGTATCTATTTTTGTCAGAGTTCAAACCAATGTTTAAACAACAACCTCTGTTTTTAAGATAAATTGTTTTGAATATTTAAAGGTTTTATAAACAAATATTTAAACGCTTAACTGATCGTCAATAATTATAATTTATTAAGCAATTTATTTGATATGAGCGTGTGACAACAATTACGGGATAACTGCAAAAACGACAATTATAGCACACGATGGTACAATTAAAATAAAAGTTGACATCACTTATAAATATTTATTTATTTGAAAAGAAAGAAAGCGTGTAGGAATATCAATCGTAGCAGAAAATAATACAAACGCTGGGCATGCATGGCATACACAATAAATTTAGAAGTGTTTTGCAAAATCTCTAATAACGAATTCTTTTGAGAAAGTTGGTGCGACACTCGTGGTCTACTGATACTGTTCTGGTTCTGTCAAAAAATTACCCCAGTGTAATTTTAATAGAATACGACAGTGTAACATGAGCTTGGAGAACCCGGGCCAAAAAATGTGCACTTATAGCAATACTAGGTTTGTCAGTTGCTCAAAAGAATACAAAAAAATGCATCAGTTTTCCCAAAAGAATACAAAGATTGCACTATTGGCTGCATTTTTTCGCAAAAGAATTTGCTATTAGAATGCATAGACATCGGTTATACAGGGTGTTTCAAAATTCAATAACATAAATTTAGTGTTAAATTCTTTAAGTGATTTCAAGACAAAACTTTCATATAAACATAGGTCCACAAACGTCTTATTTCCGAGATACAGAGTGTAATTTTTTTTTAAATGTATATTATTATATAGCTCATGCAGTTTTTGAGATATTGGGCACAAATTTAGTACAAACCTACAGGGCGATACTTGTTTAGGGGTCATATCGCCTTTCCATCGGATTTTTTTTTGTTGTAAGCCACTGGTAGATTTTAAAACGAGAAATAAAATCCTTGTGTTATTTGCAAACTTTTTTGTTTTTCGAAATTTTTTTGGAACTTGCAACTAACCGTGATACAGAAAATTGCTGTTATACCAGAGGTTGCTGTCATAAAATAAAATAAATGGATCCATGATGAATCTGATACCTTCCTAGCCCATTAGCACACTCCAAGTAAACTCCATGCTATATCAACGTTGAAAATAGTTTTTTGTAAATATCTCCGAAACGAAAGCTCGTACGAAGTTTTTGTTGTAATGCAAATTTTTAAGGAAAATATGCGCTACTATATTCCGAAAACCGCACATTGATGCGACCGACGCTTCATTAAAAAGCTAGCATTTTTTTAAGTTTTCAACTGTCAAAAAACTTTCATTAGTATTGATAAATTTCGACCAAAATCTAATTAGCGGTTTAGGAGCTATCGTATCAGTAAATATACATATCTCAAAAACTGCGGGAGCTATAAAAAAAACAAAATTTTAACACCCTGTCTCTCGAAAACTAAGCGTTTTCGGACCTTATATTAACTTTTTGTCATGAAATCACCAATTTAACATAAAAATTATGTTATTGAATTTTGAAACACCCTGTATATAAAAAATTATACTTTTTAGTTCAGGAAATATAGCGTTGATTAAAACTCGTTGATTATTCAAGGTATATGTACAGTTAATTTCATGATTTTTCAAAAATTATCAAATGAAGTTATCGCTAATGGGATTTTAAAGGCTGCACCTTTTCGATTCTTGAAAGACGTTGTATTCTGGAGAGCGCTGGCGCTGTAAGAATGAGAAAGACAGAAAAAGGAGGCATTGCGTATAGTGTATAGAAAAATTAAGTTTCGTGTGCAATTCGTATAGGGCTATCAAAACAAACGACAAACATGATCTTCCACTTTGGTGGCGTCACAGCCGCAAGTAACAGACTAGCACTGTATAAAAAAGCTTTTTACACAAAATTACTGTATCTACATAAATTGATTCACGCTACCAATAAAAACTAAATTTTTCTGATTGGGTTGAATTTAGCAATCTAGACATAAATGTATCATAAAAGAATGAATGAAAATATTACAGCCATGATTCACATTCACAATAATAAAGTTATCGAAAAGGTAAAGGTTGCTATAGTTTGTAAACAAAATTATTTAAAATATGTGGGCGTATTTTTCTGAGCCAACTTGGCAAAGGAACGTAAATTTTTTTATGTGTGCGAATACACGTCTGCCATCCTATAAAAATATATCGGAAAAAATTTATCATAACAAAAACATTTCATTTAAAAAAAGCTAAGTACGCGAAAATGGCATTCCGTAAAAAGAATTGAGATAAAAGTAAAGCCAAGTTCTCCAATACAAATTTCAAAATGAAAGGTTCTTACTAGTTTGGAAATATTTTTTTAAACTTGGCTATTACAGCCAAACTTCTTTATGTTCAATTTAGCACTGTGCCTAAGAGTCATTTACAACCGTAATAGCCAATAAATTTTTGAGGTTTTTTAATTTTTTCCATGGTTTTATCGTAGTTCCTATCAGCCTTCCAAAGCTCAGCTCTCTAGCGTTTCTGAAAGTGCACAATGTTACTTTTACATAACTTCACATGTATAGGGGAGGGAAATAAATTAAAATTGTCGTGTGTTTAAATTTTGTCCTATAGTTTTATCAAAGTTCCTATTAGTCTTCCAATGCTCAGGGAGGGAAGTAAATTAGAATTTTGGAGTGCTTTAATTTTTTCCTATAGTTTTATCATAGTTCCTATCAGTCTGCCAAATCTCAATTCTCTAGCATTTCTGGAAGTCGGCAATGCTACTTTTACATAACTTTAAGTGTATAGGGGAGGGGAGTAAATTAAAATTTTGGGGTTTTTTGATTTTTTCCTATAGTTTTATTATAGTTCCTATCAGTCTGCCAGAGCTAAAACTCTCTAGCATTTCTGGAAGTGAGCGATGCTACTTTTACATAACTTTAAATGTATAGGGGAGGGGAGTAAATTAAAATTTTTGGGTTTTTTGATTTTTTCCAGGGGTTTGGTTATAATTTCTATCAGTCTGCCAAATTTCAGCTTTGTAGCATGCCTGGAAGTACAGTAGAATATTGATGATCTATACATGAGTGAGTGAGTGACTGAGTGAGTGAATGAGTGGCAATTTCGACGTTTTTTGAAATTTCGTAACTACTTTATGAAATTCCATTCCATTCCATTCCACTTGGTGGGGTTGTTAACTCCATGGAGATCTACGACTGTGCAAAGTTTGAGATTCGTAGCTCATTCCGAAGTAGAGTTTTAGGTAGGTCAAATATTGGCTGAAATGTTTCAAGAAAAGATGGTTACGGCGCGCGAACTTGGCGAGGCACTGCCGTGCCCTCAGATAAAATTCGCTGATCGACCTCTATGTTTTCAAGATACAGGCTGTCAAGTTGACAACTTGAATGTTATAGAATTTGAAATTTATGCAACTTTTATATAAAAGTTTGTGCAGCATGCCTATTCAGGCGGACAAGAGGGTGACGTGTATTGAAGAAATTTAAGTGATACAAACAAAAATACTCTGCCAATCTATGGGCACCTAAGCTCACACTAGGTACTATAGTTATAGTGTGAGCTAATATAATCAAAAACTGAAATATATTTTATTCAACTCCAGACTCAATTACCTTTCGTTTGATACCACACAAGCCATGTTTTGACTTAAACTAAAATTTTTTAAATCTACCCCATACCCTTTTGAAAAAAACTAAAATGTATTTTGTTTAACTCCAGACTCAATTACCTTTCGTTTGATATCACACACGCCATATTTTCACTTAAACTCTAATTTTTGACATCTACCCCCACCCTTTTTTTAAAAATAAACTAAAATTCATTTTTTTTTACTTCAGACTTAATTACCTTTCGTTTGATATCACACACGCCATATTTTCACATAAACTCTAATTTTTGGAATCTACCCCCACCCTTTTATTTGGCTTGCGTTCGGTGGATTTGGTTCATTTTTAAATGGGACCATCACCGCCCAAGACCCAACTTAGGTACCAAATTTCATTAAAATCGGACAAGCAATTTTTGAGTTATGCGGGTTGGTCGTTACAGACAGACAGACATACAGACAGACAGCAAAACAAAAAAGTTTCAAAATCATCTGAAACGCAAAGATATATAAAAATTTTTGAAATCGGAGCAACTTTTTTTTTCTTGAAAAAATTAGGATCACCATAGCTCACACTACTTATAGTAGTAGTGTGAGCTAAAATATTCTCTGTTCTAAAAGAACACCCCTGTTCCGCCCCTGATTACAATCTCATTGTTGATAATCACTATTATGTATACTTAGCATTTATCCGACAGAATGGAAAAATTCAGTACAATCAACTTTTGTACCGGGTGATTTTTTAAAATCCTACCTCCTTTGGTTTATTTTAATGAGATGACAATCTATGGGCACCTAAGCTCACACTAGGTACTATAGTTATAGTGTACGTGTGAGCTAATAGACTAAAAACTTAAATATATTTTATTTAACTCCAGACTCAATTACCTTTCCTTTGATACCACACAAGCCATGTTTTGACTTAAACTCTAATTTTTAAAATCTACCCCCACCCTTTAAAAAAAAAAAAATGTATTTTGTTTAACCCCAGACTCAATTACCTTTCGTTTGATATCACACACGCCATATTTTCACTTAAACTCTAATTTTTGAAATCTACCCCCACCCTTTTTTTTAAATCAACTAAAATTCATTTTGTTTAACTCCAGACTTAATTACCTTTCGTTTGATATCACACACGCCATATTTTTACATAAACTCTAATTTTTTTAATCTACCCCCACCCTTTTATTTGGCTTGCGTTCGGTGGATTTTGTTCATTTTTAAATGGGACCATCACAGCCCAAGACTCAGCCTAGGTACCAAATTTCATTTAAATAGGACAAGCGGTTTTTGAGTTATGCGGGTTGGTCGTTACAGACAGACAGACAGACGGCACAACAAAAAAGTTTCAAAATCATCTGAAACGCAAAGATATATAAAAATTTTTGAAATCGGAGCAACTTTTTTTTTTCGAAAAAATTAGGATCACCATAGCTCACACTACACACTACTCTACTATATATAGTATGTGTGAGCTAATAAATTATATATATATATATATATATATATATATATATAAGGGCAACGGGGCAGTGCCCTTCCAAATTAAACGAACAAACAATATTTTTAATTGATTTATTTAAAAAAAGTTAAATCTTCCCTTACGTCTTGCTCTTTTTATTAGTTGCGGTTAATAATAACTTTTTTAACGTAAATAATTACAAGCCGGCAGCGTCGAGGCGGGCAGGCTTTTAATATTACCTGTTTTTCTTATGTCTATGGAAGGGTGTTTTTCTTGACGTCGGCCATCTTCATCGTGCGAAAGCGACCGGTGCCCTTTCTGAGCGTTGCCGGTGCTATCATTACTTCATCAATAATTCTTTTTCAATATGTATAGTTTATTCCAAGCTCTTGTGATTAGCAAAAACTGGTTGAAATATTTTTTTTCTAATGATTAGGATGGCCAAAGTCAAGATTCCTGGGGCATAAATTATCTTCATGCTGCGTTTACACAGACAAAAATAAATATAAAAATACAAATATTTTGCTGTTTATTCAGGCAAAAAAAAAGATTAACATTTTTTTTAATACTGTTTCGGTTAAATAACATAAACATAAAATTTAAAAGTAGACCAACTTTTTATTTTTATAGGTATTTATCTGATTCTGCATAAGACACCTATACGGTTTCCCATAAAGTCACCTTTTACTTTTATTTTAATATTTATTTTTATTTGTATGTTATCAACCTATTTTTACCTTCCCAGCCCGCACAGCAATGGCTAGAGAAGGTATTGTTTTCGATGAAAAAATTTTTTTCAGATAACGCCGAAAATTTGGGTGGATTTTGAGCTATCCTAGCAATATCGTCGTGACGTCTGTCTAGGTGTGTGTGTGTATGTGTGTATTGTTTTTCTGTCACGATAGCTCCTAAACCGCTGAACCGATTTTCATAAAATTTTCAGGAAAAATAGTGTTCGACACTCTAACGAGCTGATTAGATTTTACTCAAAATCCATTAATGCTAATGACAGGTTTTTCACAATTAAATTTTTTTTTAAATGCTAACTTTTTAACGGAGCATCGCATCAATATGTGGTTTTCGGAATATAGTAGACTACATTTGGCTCAATAATTTGTGTTGTAACCAAAAACTTCGTAGTAGCTTTAGTTTCTGAGATATTAAACAAAAAACTGTTTTCAAGGCTGATTTTTTTTGCTGGTCGCAATATCTTTGAATAACTATACATCCTAGAACAAGGTCGGCAATCAGCTGTTGCAAGGTGACAGTTTGTTTGGATTTGTGGTTGGTCAGTGGTAAAAGCCTTACCGGTCGCGTGTTATTGTTTGTTTTTGTTTTCGTTTGTTTTTAAAATGGAAATAAATATCGTCAATTATATAATTATCTGTACAAATTGAAATTAACGTTGACATATAAACTTCGATTACAAATAAAATCTTAAATTAACCAACATTTTAGTACAAGTAGAATGTATCAAAGTAGATTGAACGCCTTAGCTTTGCGTTCAATTGAAAGAAAATTGTTGACTACGGACAATTTTAATCAACTTATCATTGAGAACTTTGCACATGTGAAAAAAAGGCGAACACTTTATCTATAAACAAATAAGCTAAAAACTACACCAAGTAGCTGCCTGTTTGTAAAATGGCAAAATAAAATTGTTTAAGGTAAGTTTTTTTATCTCATGATGCAATTTAAATGTCTGCCCTTAATTTATAACGTCACCAGCTGCATTTTATATGAAAATCGTTAGTGATAAATGTATTCATTTTTTATCGGAATCAGAATTTTAAATATAGGTACTTTTAAGATAACTAATCATGTTTTGCATACTCACACATGGTAAAAGTTACAATCATTTAGACAGTGCTACAATATATGTTTTAAATAAATAAATAAATATAGATAATGTTTCATATATTATTCTAGAAATAACAAATTTATTGCTAGGTATAATTTTTAAAAAATCACCCGATATATAGTTGTTTATTTTTTTTTAACAACAAGGAAAGATTTAAAGCTATTTTTAGAAAATCAACCTACGCCTCGACAAGTTTGTTGACATCTGAATAAGTTTTTTAAACTTAACTTGATATTAGTTTGTTTATAATTTTGCATCTCGGTTGGCCCTGACCATATCCTTGACCATAAACTTGTGGCACCGAGAGCAGTGTCTGGTTAACCATATTAGGCCACTACACAGTAGCTAATGACCTGAGGCCTTAGAGGGCCTCGAGGTCTTAAACGTCCCTTTGGTCCCAATAGCTTCAGTAAGTTCGATTTGGTTTGGTTCAGTTGTAATTTTTTGGGGTAAACTTTAAACAAAGACTTCCTACCTTAAAAATTACACAGTAGAAAGCAGAATTGTCTGCAATATTATTATCCTTTTAATTTTTTTCAAATTTAACTTTAGCAATATTTATGTATGTATATCACATAATAATTAGGTTTAAACCTATTTTATTTATCTAAAAATATTTTTTTTTGGACATTTGTTTTATGACTGTTTAAGAGAAATTTTTTAAAATTATTTCATAGCTAGGTTTTTAAAGAGATTATTTTACTTTACGTTTAATTTTCACTTGTTGTCAACCTGGACTCTAATAAAGAGGATATGAATAAACTTAAAACCAATTTAGTAAAGTATTTTTTTTTTAACCTAAAGTATTATGAAGACAATTTAGATTAAAATTCCCTCTGCTCACTTAGGTAACTACTCGGAAAATAAATAATATAAAAAATAAAGACTCTGATGTATGTAGATGCTTTTAGCACGGATCACCTAAGGTGATCCGTGCTTTTAGTTTGGATTCTCCACCTTTTGTGTTCTGATTGTAAATAACTCAGTTTTGTAAAGTCATAAACTGAAACTTGGTCGTTTCTCGACATGTTTTGTAATCACCTTATTTAACTCTACAACCCCAGGGTGGGTTTAGGTTTCATAGCTTACGGGGAATTTTCTTCCACTTGATTCCAAAAACTGCATATGGGACTATTTTCAGTTCCAACTGACGTTGGGAAATTAGCCACTCTTTCTAGGTGGACAAGCCATTCTATTCATACGAATGTCTTTTAAGTTTTGCATATACAGCGGGAATAAAACAGTAGATGGTTGAAGGTTTAACTTATTTTTGCCGTGAATGCAATAGTTTTTAATATTTATATAAATTGTTCATAAATACCTTGCGATATGAGTCATCTTTTTTCATTGTAACAAAGACATTATTTCCTCACAATGGTTAGAAATAAATAAAAATAATATAATATTTTGGTTGAAAAATGGTAACCATATTTAAACCTCCGAACGTCACTTGTCTAAAAAAACGATGTGTGTCAGTATCAGCTGTCCACTATATTTTACATATTAATTTTTTAGACAAGTTAGCGATGATTAAACCGATGTTCGATTGTTTTGGTGGATGTGTAATTGAAAACGGATTCTAATATATCTTGTGCTTTTTACAGTATTTAAATATTGATACGTATTTAATACGGTAATGCATTTACAGATATAGGTTCATTTGTATTATTTAGCTTTGAAAATTTCTGTATATAAGTTTTTTTATCTGTCATGGATTATTTCTACTGTTTTTCGAACTTTAAACCACCCCTCAGGGGTGGTACTACAATTTGAGAGTATTTTTAATGGGAATGCCACGACTGCACGGACTAAATTTCCAAAAAATGACATTTCGTTACAATTTTCTATGTGTTTTTTTTTATTTCTAAAGTTATTTTAAATTTATATGAGATGAATCATATTGCACATTAGGGTGAACCAAATCTTTGCAGGTATTTGACCTGTGAGTATTAAAAAATACACTTAAACCGGTCGGTATCAAGTCTATACTTGATTGATACTTAAACCCAGTCTAAAATGCTAAGTTTTGAGGTCTCTGGTATTGGTGTTTCCCGACGTATTCTCCATGAAAATGAATGTATTTTTGCATGCAGTCAAACCAGTTGTCAAAGCTATAATTTCGCTCTTTTGTTGGTACTGTCAAATTGCATTCTTAAAGGCGTCGACTGCTTCCTCTGGCGACTGAAATCTTTGACCACGCAGTCCATTCTTGATTTTCGGAAAAGATTAGAATTATAATTTTATTCTGATAAGATTAATAAACAAGTTATTTTTGAAAAATTTATAATTTATGCGATCTCTTTAAGTGTTTTGATGTGTATATTTTTAATAAACATGATTTAATTTCCATATAAAGCGTTAATTTTACCACAATAATAAATTAATATAGTAAGAGTTCTGTGTAAGTACCTATGTGATCGTTGATAATAATCATAATCTAAGTACCTACCTACTTACCTATATTTAACAATTGCTGTACTTGAATTATTATTTGTCGAAGTAACTAATTACTTTATTTATCTGATCATGTTTTTTTTTTCAAAAAATATAACTCTTGAAAAATTGACCAAAAATCAAGAATAGAAATCGAAATCTTATCATCAAAGCTTTAGGAAAATTCCAGACTTGGGGTTTTTTTGATTGATAACCAAACTTTAAGCGAAGAAACGAAGGAAAAAATGTCATTTCATATTACATAAAACTTCTTTATTTTTAAGTGTGCCAAAATTAACAATAACTTTCCTAAAAATTAAAACAATGCAATGAAATACAATAAAAGTAATAATTTATTGTTAAAATGGTTTAAAACAATACTTATATTCAAAATTTTTACCATAAATCTTGTTTTTAAAAAAAGAATTTACTAAATAAAATTATAAAGCTTATATAACTTTTTTCTATAATAATTAAAGGGATTTGAGATACGTCATAAACAATCTTAATTTTATTTTATGGGAACCGTGGCCGACCGGCTTAGCACTTTGGCTCGTGCATATGGCTGCAGTGCTTGCTATATGACTGGACCGACCGCGCGTAGGTTGGGTGCGCTGCGTATATTATGAAAGTGAATCCCACCTCGGCATATGGTTGTTTTTGTAACGTCCCAAGGCACATCTCTGCAAAAATTTGGCTACAAAGACTGGGCGATTGATTTCAACAATTTTTATACATCTTTGCGTTTTAGATAATTTTGAAACTTTTTTGTCTCGCCGTCTGTCTGTCCTATTTAAAAATTAATAACATTCACCGGACATAAGCCGAAAAAAAGGGTACCTACTTACCTATATTTAACAATTGCTGTACTTGAATCATTATTTGTCGAAGTAACTAATTACTTTATTTATATCTTGTTTTTTTTTTTTTGAAAAATGTAACTCTTGAAAAATTGACCAAAAATCAAGAATAGAAATCAAAATCTTTAGGAAAATTCCAGACTTGGGGTTTTTATGATTGATGCACCAAACTTTAAACAGTGGTGCAGAAGGTTAAACGAAGAAAAAAGTCCATTTCATATTGCATCAAACCTCTTTATTTTTAAGTCTGACAAAATTAACAGTGACCTTCCTAAAAATTACAACTATGCAATAAAATATAATAAATTAGAAAGATAGATTCAAAATTTTTACCAAAATCCTGTTTTTCTGAAAAGAAAATGTTACTAAATAAAGTGCTAAGGGCCTATCCTTAAATTACGTAACGCTCAAGGGGGGAAGGGAGGGGGGGACTGACCGTGCGTTACACTTAATATTAATTTAATGTGTTTTTCTTGAAAATGCGTTACGAGGGGAGGGGGAGTCAAAAATCCTGAATTTTTGCGTTACGTAATTTAAAAACGCACCCTAATATTACTGTTTTCTGTCATAATTAAGGGGATTTGAAATACGTCACAAACATCAATCTTACATTTTTTTTTGTAAAAATAATAGCTTATAATAAAAAGTCAAATTTTTAAAACTTGACAAATACGTACCTAGGTATCAATTACAAAGGTCATTGGTAATACTTTAACTTCTTGTATTTTGGCGCCTTGTTTTTTAGTTTTTTAGAAAAAAGCAATAAGACATTTTTTGTTCACATTGAATCGCAAAATAATTCGACGTTGTCAGATTTGTGTTTTTTAAATGCACAGTCTTCCCTCACTCTTCTAACTTGACAAATGCTGCAACTTAAAAACAACAAAAATTGCCCAAACAGTATTTAAAAAAAATTAATTTGACCTTCCCCTCCAACCTTTTATTAATCGCAAATAAGCCAAAACTAAAAATTAATCGAAAAATTGGTGGATTTATTATTTTTGACAAAATTGGAACATCATCTATCATAATTATAATTGGTTTAGGAAATATTAAGTTTGTGACTACCTAAAATCGAAAAAAAGTAAATGGATCCATGACGGTTCTGATACCTTGCTAGCTAGCCTATTGGCACACTTCAGGTGAAGTCATAATATATCAGCCTTAAAAACAGTTTTTGTAAATTTCTCAGAAACGAAAGCTCCTATAGGTTTTTGGTTATGACACAAATTATCGAGAAAAATACGTTCTACTAAATTCCGAAAACCGCATAATGATGCGATGCTCCGTCAAAAAGTTAGCACTTTTTAAAGAAAGCAAAAAGCAAAAAAAAGCGTGTGCAAAACAAAATGAGCCGCAAATTTTTTCAAACAAAGAAATACCTATTAAAAAAAATTATTTTTGTATAGGAAATTTTTTATAATTAATATGAATTACACTTTGTTTGACATGAAAATATACACGCCTAATTAAACATTGTTATCTTTTTATTGTATTTATTTTAAACTGTCTAACTTTTCGCATATACAAGGCGTTAAGGGAATATTTTTTAAATAAATACTTATATTATAAATGTTACTAAATAAAGTGCTAACATTACTATTTTCTGTAATAATTAAGGGGATTTGAGATACATCACAAACATCAATCCTAATTTTTTGTGTAAAAATAAGAGCTTATAAAAAAAATTAAATTACTAAAAATTGGCAAATAAGTAGGTATCTTATTGCGAACGTTATTTGGTAACACTATCTCCTTGTACTTTGGATCCTTGTTTTTTAGAAAAAAGTAATAGGACATTTTTTGTTCCCATTGAATCACAAAATCATGGTATGTTGTCAGATTTGTGTTTTTTAAATTTACAGTCTTCCTACACGTTTTCAAACTTAACAAATGCTAGAACTTAAAAACCACAAAAATTGACCAAACAGTATTAAAAAAATGTTTTTTTGACCTTTGCCACCAACCCTTATATCAAGATTCATTACATTCTGTAAACTTACTATTTGTGTTTTTTTATTACACGCAAATAGGCCAAAACTAAAAAATAATGGAAAAATTATTTATTATTTTTGACAAAATTGGAAGGTACAAGAAGATCTTGTACCTATCTAAAATCGAAACTAAATAAAGGTTAAATTGGCTTAGGAATTATTATGAAATACAGCTTTACAGAAATCTGAGTTCGTCATAATTGTCTTGAAAAATTACCCGTCATCTATATTATTTGCTTTTATTTTGTGAATAATATCATGGGGATACATGCAATTCTTAAAATAAACAAAATAAATCAGTTTATTTAACGAATCCACATAAACCTGTTTTTCTAAAAAAAAAAACGTGTGCAAAACACAATGACCCGCAAAATTTTCCAAACAAAAACCTACCTTTTAAAAAAATATATTTTTGGATATAAAATTTTTATAATAAAATGCAGACTTTGTTTGGTTTAAAATTATACACGCCTATATTAAATATTGCTATCTTTGTATACATATATCTATATAAAGTATTTTTTCTGTAAAAAATATCATTAGTAAAAAAAGTTTGTTAAATATGTACATATACTGACAGAAATTAGGATCACTATTTGTTTGGTTTGGTTCAAACTAGTTTTTCTAATTTTAAATGGGAAAATGTTTTATTTTATAATGCGGCAAATTAAAAAGTCCCTGATTATACAATACAAGGTATTTAGATAATATTTTTTTGTAGATAGGACTGTGGATTATTCTTGATTAGCTTAATTAGTTAGTTTAACGCACAGAAATATTTCAAAAAATAGTTTAAACTATTTAAAAATTACTATTAAGCCCGGTCTAGACGTACCATTTTACCTGTTCAGTCAACACGCATCAAGTAAAACTTTGTGTGTAGACTGAAAAACCGACATTTTACTTAAACATAAACTGATTTAAGACGGAAAACCGCCTATAAATAACTGACCGGATCACGCATTGTTTTCCAATAAAACGATCGTTTTGTATCAAAAACTGATCTAAAAATGTACGTTAAAACTATCAAGTGTGTACGCTAGTATTTCAACCGTCATACTTGACCCTTTTGACTGACAGGCAAGATGTAAGGTAAAATGTTATGTCTAGACCGGGCTTTACACACTAAAATCATACCACAATATTTTACGAAAATTTTATGCTGATATCAATAGTATATGCAAAAACTATTTTGACCAAAAAATTAAAATAATTTATTAACTGTTTCACTTTTATACAAAATAAATCTTTTGTTCTTACTTTTAAAAATAGCTAAAAACATTTCAAATTGAGATTCCTAATTAAAAAAATTATAGCAAATTGGTTCTCATTGGTTTTTATATTTTACTCATATCTAACCCAGACAGTACACTTCGTTTCAGGGAAGTATATTTTATGTCCATTTTACGTCGAAACGTCCCGGGTACAAATGTGTACGTACATTTTACATACATTTTACGGCGGTAATTCTCGGGACCAATAAAATACGTACTGTGGACGTACAAATGTGTACGTACATGGTACGTACAGTAGCTACATACATAGTACGTTCATTTTGGAGATGCGCTTCCGAACATTCATTAATGGATTTTGCTAATAGATGGCGTACACTAGTTCATATTTAACGGCATTGTTAGAGATATATTACTTAAATCAAGCAAAACAAACTTTAAACCTATCGAGACTTCGAGCCTCGAGGTAAAACTGGACGATAAACTCAAAAGTAGTAATGTTCAGGAAGCCGCAATAGTTTTAAGTGGTACCTAGTCCTAATCCTAAATTTTCTATTTTTTAATTTCATGTCCTATGTACGTACCTTGTACGTCTAGGGTACGTACATTTTAGGTATTATATACGTACCATGTACTTCTAGAGTACGTACATTTTATGTTTAATTGAACATACTATGTAGGTACCTAGTATGAGTTTTTTACGTCCATAGTACGAACATTCGTCCAAAATACGTCGAATGTACGTACATAGTACGTACTTCAGTACGTTCATAGTCCGTACAAATTGAAGAATAATAATGGCTAAAGTTACGTCCCTACGATGTACATATGTGGACGTAAGTCCAAAAATGTACGTACATAGTACGTACACTATGTCGCAGAGTTACGTACTATGTACATACATACTATACGTACTTGTGCTGTTTGGGAAACGGACTGTAAAGTCGTTTGTTGATATGAAGATAATTTTAGATCGCTATTTCCCTCTAGGATATGGTAAGCAGCTGTTGTCTTGCATTTCATTTGATTTTGTTCAATTTATTTCAATCAGTACTTTCATTAAGCAAAGTTTGACAAATTAAAACTGAGGAGAATCACTAGAAAGTATGCTACGCATTCCGTATGCCAAACGCGGCATACTTACAATTTTATGCATACAATTAAAGCGCTTTTTAACCACACATACCTACTTCGTTTCTTCTTTGCTTGGTTAGTTGCAAACCATTTGCTTATTCGTGTATCGGTTTAGCAAAAGAAAGTTTGAAATACGTCAACCTAAAATCTTTCTTGGATAATAATATTAATTGTATTTTTTTGCACGAATTTTAAGGGGCACAAAATTATATATTTTAACTTTTCTTAATGGAATTTTAACAGATATCCTGCCCTTTTAGATGGTTTTTCTCTGTTGCATTGTTTTTTTGGTTCTTTTCTTTTAGTGTTTTACCAATTCTCGATTAAGTTTCTTTATTTGAGTTTTAATTTACACAGTTTAAGTTTCAGATATGTAGTCTAAATTTAAATCTGTATATCTGGCTAACTCAAATGATTATTTAAAGAAACTTTTGTATTCAAATTTTTTGCCAAATGATACGCTGCTTTTTCAGTGCCAATTCTTCATCTGAAGTTAAACATATTCAGGTCTAATTTTATAAGTACTAATCTAGAACATAGATTAATTGTTACTTTCTTGTACTTATTTTCTTAAGCTTTTATACTATATCTTCTTTGGTTTCCTTATTATTATATACACAGCTCAATTTCTGCTGCCGTAATTATTTCCCGTTCCCTTTTTTTAACAATTCTTAAGTTTGTTTTTTGTTAAGTTGGAAAAATAGTCCATAGTTGTTGGAGGTATTAAAAAACAAACAAACAAAATTTGGTCGCTCTTCACTATTGTATTCAAAACATAATTTTTTTTTGTGTTTTATTTGCAGATAGAAGGAATTCAACTGGAAGTTACCTGACACTAACGAGTAAATTGTTTGGTAGTTTATTATTATATTTTTTTTTTAACTTTTCTTTATATTTCTGTTTTTTATTCCGAAACTTTAAGTTTCACTTAATGCCTGATTTTTGAATATGTAGGCATTTATGGCTAACTCAAATGTTTGTCCTAACTTCTCTTAAACCAAACTACGAGTACCTTAGTTTTTTGTTGATATTGGTTTCTTCAAATTTCCCATGATTTTTCTCATTGGGGGGTAGTAGCATTAAAACCTAAAAAACTATCGACCTATAACACTCCTCAATGTAATTTATAAGCTTCTAACGAAAGTAGTAACAGATAGCAGACTAACAACAGAAATTGACGGATATCAATCAAAAGAACAAGCAGGCTTCAGAAAAGTTTTCAGTACAGTTGACCACCTGTTAACCATGAAAATCCTAACAGAACGATCCAACGAATATAACATTCCACTGTCTATTGGGTTTATAGACTTTGAAAAAGCTTTCGATAGCATTGAGCAAGGGGCAGAAAAAGCATCTTTAGTTAATAGTCAAATAAATCACAGATACACAGACCTCATATAAATAGCGAAGCAACAACATCAATCAAAATCCACGAAGGAACCAAGCCATTCCTTAGAAGAAGGTGTGTCAGCAGGGTGACACAATATCCTCTAAACTATTTAACCATACCCTAGAAGATGTTTTTAAAAACTTAGATTGGGAAGAAATAGGAATCAACGTAAGCGGACAATAATTCTTAAACCACCTAAGATATGCTAATGATATCGCCTTAATTACAGATAAGAAAGAAGAACTGATAAAAATGCTGGAAGAACTGGATACAGCAGCTAAAAATATAGGCTTGGGTATGAACTACACTAAAACTAAAATCATAACAAACACAGATGAAGATATCACGATCAAAATAAACCAAGAAAAAATAGAACAAGTAGAGTAATATATATATACCTGGGACAAATTACTAAACTAAAAAAAGAAAACCAAACAGCTGAAATCAAGAGACAAGTAAGCAAGTAAGATTGGCCTGGGCAGCATTCGGTAAATAAAGCTACATATTAAAAATAAAAAATATCCTCAGTACCTCAAAGCGAAAGTGTATAACTAATGTATTCTTCCTGTACTTACCTATGGACACCAGACCTGGACACTTACAAAATCAATCATGAAAGTAAGATATTATTATGTCAGAGGAGAAGTAGCAAAGTTAAAATGGAAATTTGCCGGTCATAATATCAGACAGGACGATCGATGGAACAAATGTATTGTAAACTGGAGACCTTGGGAAAAGAAAAGAAGTAGGGGAAGACCACAAATGAGATGTGCGGACGATTTGAAGAAAAATGCGAAAACTAGATGGATGAACATGGCGACAGACAGAGAAGAGTGGAATATATTGGGGGAGGCCTACGTCCAAAGATGGATTGGAGAAGGCTAAATATAGATAAATAGATTGGTTTCATCGATAGTTCGTTGTGGTAAATAATATTTCTTTGGGAGCACCGCCATTTTGTCTTTTTTATTATTTTGGAGAGAGTATTGTAGGTTTGCAAATAAATAAGAAACATAAATAATAATACACCAAGAACATCTTTTTTTAATAGATATAAGTTTGCAGTTCCTTTACGTGCACCTTAAAAAAGAAAAGTTTTTATCACATAGTAATTAATAAATAAAATAGCCATATAAGTGATTTATATGCCAATGATTGCGTTCCACTTATTTGCCCGCGGGTGAATGAACCTTTCTTTACCTTTACCAATATCAAGTGCAAACGAACTACCCGCAGCATGTTGCTATTGCTACCTTCGAACATTAACAATAACAGATTACACTGAAAAAAAAACTGCTGGGTTTAATTTAGCAAAAATTGTTGTTCATCAACAATTTGACAAAAATAGTTGATTGGCTACAAATTCATTATTTTAACATAAAAATCTATAGTTGTTTAAACAATTTTATTATGGTATAACAACTCGAACTAACTTTAATCATCACATTTGGTGTATATAAGTATCTTTTACAAAATTTGTTATTAATTCTGAACGTAAATTTCTTGTATTAAAAAATTGTTGGTTAAATGAATCTACAGAAATTATACCTTCTTTTACCTTCTCTGCTAATGTAACAAAACGGTATTTGAATTTATAAGTTTTTAAATATTTTTAATTAAATATTGTTTTTCACGTCAACAAGCATTAATTACATGCAAGACTAGGTTAAGAAGTAAAATTTATGGCTACCCAGCGACTTGTTTTTAGGCATGATTTTCAGGATTGCTGTAATTTAAACGGTTTTCTAAGATGATGCATTTCTGGCTTACGCTGGTGTCTTGTCTCTTGTCTGGAACGTTTAAGCACACTTTCTTTGCAGAGCGCTTTAACAAAAAGAAAGGCCTTTAGAAAGCATTCTTGTGTGGGTTTTTGTATACTTGACTTCGTTTCATTTAGAAGAGGGGAAAGTTAAACTAGGGAAATGTTAAATTTTGTCAATTATTTTTACTAACATAAAGCTATTATCTTTGTTATATCTATTTCGATCTTTACTTTTAGAGTTTATTTTTAAGTTTAATGCTATTCATTATTGCTGTTTCCAGTGTTCTAAAATATTGATTCAATCTTTTTCTGGTTTTTTAACATCAAATACAAACTTTTCATTGCTCTAATATCGGCATTTTTAAAGATAAGTTGACCCAAGGTTTTAAGAAGCGACCAATAGCTTGTCGATCCACCAACTTTAGACTGTACATGCGAATTGTTGGCAGACAATATTAGTAATTTTTTTATCTCATTAACTTGTCGCTTAACAAAATTATTGTTCTTTTAAACTACTGACCAAGTTGGGCATATTACTTGAAAAACGTAGAACAACTAACTACGTCATCAAAAAAATAGTTCAACTACTTGGTAGTTTAGCTGCTTTTTCAAAACAGTAGTAAAATTACTAACTACTAGTAGTTAGTAGTTAAAAATTAAACTACTTTTTTTTTACAAGCCATATGTAGGTAGCAAATTAAAATGGACCGCTGCCTGCTCTATTTTTATTCTCCATAAAATAATCGCCAAAAGTACTTCAAAAAGTAGTTAAGTACATGGTTTAACTACTTTTGGTAATTTAAATACTTTTGAGGAAATTGATTACTTTTAAAAATATTTAACTACTAGTAGATCCGCAAAAGTAGTCAAGACTACTAGTAGTTAAATATTTTTAAAAGTTATCAAACTCCACAAAACTAGTTATATTACTAAAAGTAGTTAAAATCAAGTAGTTAACTACTTTTTAAAGTACTTTTTGTGATTATTGTATGCAGAATAAAAATAATCCAGTATAACTACTAGGAGAAAAAAAGTAATGAAAGTACAACTACTTTTACGGAAAAAGTAATTAACTACTGCCCAACTTTGACTACTAATTAATTAATCCCCTACCTCTTGTTTTGTTTTGCTTGTATTATGGTAGATGATGCTAACGGTTTTGGGCAGTTATGCACAACTCTCATTTATTTTATAAAATTAGAGTTATACCCATCCCCTTAGCTTTGCAAGCGTGTCACAACTGCATTGACCAGTGTTCTTATTGATCCCTTCCTAGAACGAAACAGTTAACTCTCAACAATTAATTAATAGGTGTCTATTAGATCTTGGACCCCCGTGGGTACACACCATTCAAGCTGCGCATTCTTTACCCGATTGGATACTAAAATTACCATTAGCTACGAAACAACGAAAAAAATGTTCACTATACAAATGAAATAACTAGAAAGCAAAGAACTAGCTTATTAATGAAATTCTAGGAAGCGTACTATTTTAGTGTAGTTATGATGTATTTAATTCAGTAAAACTACAGTTCCTATTGCTGATTGATAAAAAATTGTTAATTTTCTTCTTGTTTATCGTCAATACAGGACTTACTAATTTTTTATGGTTTGATTTAACCACGTTTTTGATTTATACCAAATCATATCCATATTCTGGTTGATTCTACCAGGTTTTTTTTCAGTGTACTTCTCCAAAGTACTCTCCCAAACATCCAGTCGGTTTGGTGTTGTAAAAAGTAGGCAACATCATTGAATTTCAATAAAAGTTCTTGTTCTAGATAAATGGTTAATAGGCTATAAGTAAGAGGGCTGTGTAGTCACTATCACTTTGATTAAGTATTTCACCATCTAACTTTTTTCTCTTTCTTCGCTCCTTTTTTTTCGAAGAAATAAATGGAAATTTTTTGATCTAAATCTAAATTTTTTCAAAAGTTTTGACTAAAAGTTGTTTGTTTTTTTCCGGAGAATCATAGTAATTCAATTTAATGTACAGCCTGTGTATTTGAGTTACTGCCAGCTATGAGGTCAAAGTTTACAAATCCAATTTTCTCTGTTTTTTTCCAAGTGTTTAATTAAATCATATCTTTTTAGATTTTAAGTGTTTTGATTGGATTTTTTTATGCAATGTCATTCCGATTAAAATTTTTTTACAAAGCCACGTGTTTGGATTCGCCAACGCTGCCAACGTGTAATGTCCATACAGAAAACAATTCTTATCAAGCACTAGAAATAATTTTAAATAATCTTATCTTTTTGCGTAATTTTTCAAAATGATAAGTTATTAATCTTTTTAAAGTTTAAAGTGCTTATTTCGAAGATTGTATTGTAGAACTGTTGTCAAGCGAGCGTGTATCCTTTTGTCCTTCCATGAGGTTTATCCCAAAAAGTCAGAGCCGTATACAAAAAATCGCTTTGTAGGGAGGGCAAAATATTTTTGCAACTTTATTGCGAACAGATCAAAAAGTAGGAAAAAGCTTTTCTGTCATTCATTTCTCAGTCAAAATTGAATAAAAAGATAGTTATTCCATAAAAAACTTTGTTTGGTATCTCAAGGCGATAGCTGAAATATAAATTGGATCCTTAAAAAAAACTATAAACAATTAGTTCATCAAAAAAATAAATTTTCATAAATAAAGTTATAATTCAAACTTTTGCAAAAATCCCTTGCAGCTCAAAAACGGCGCGGCGTGTTGTATCAAGATTCGGTTTTCACCTTTTAATTTGTCTTGACATTTGAGCATCGCAAAGGGAGGTCAGTTTTTCTTTTCCTGGAAGTACCTCAAACCCCGCAATTTATACATAACAATCATGTACATAGAGGCAATTTAGGTTCAATATTTTTTTGGTTTGGTTAGAACTGGTTTGTTATATTTGAAATAGGAAAACTTTTTGATTTGGGCATGGTTATTTAAAATGTCTCTGACTGTACATCATCCGCTCAAAATTTAATAGGAGGGGGAAGGAGAAAGGGAAATTCACATCCAAATATAATTATTTGTCCTTGAAATTCTACTTGTTTTGCCCTATCTTTTATTTGGTTAGAACTGGTTTGTTATATTTGAAATAGGAAAACGTTTTTATTTAGGTGCGGTTATCTAAAAAGTATCTGACTGTACATCATCCGCTCAAAATTTAATAGGAGGGGGAAGGAGAAAGGGAAATTCACATTCAAATATAATTATTTTGCCCTCCCTACAATGCTTTCCTTGAAATTCTACTTGTTTTGCCCTATCTTTTCTAGCCCCAAAAGTACTTAAGAAATTTGTTTTTTTTATTTGTTTTCTGAATCACTCGTGCACATGTAGTGTATACTAATATCCTTTCGAATAAATTAAACAAGTAAAATTGTATAATAAATAAAATTATAATATTTATTTTATAAAGTGGTTGTTTTCAAACCGATGGAGGTTTGTTAAAAGTTTTAGGTAGCCTAAAAACAATTCAGATTTAGGGATTTGTACGCTGATTTGGACTTTTTAAAACTTTTTGGATTTTCCAATATTCATCAACAATATCCAAAGTTCATAGATGTATTTTTCCTGAAAATCGAGATAACGTTCGTTATTATTTTGATTTTTATTTGATAAGTTTTGAAATTTGGGAATTACTTGTACACTGGAAGTGTATATTATTATTATTTCATATAAACTAAACAAGTAAAATTTTAGGTTTTTTAAAATGTAGGTAAATAAAATTATAATCGGTCATTTTATAAAGTGGATTTTTTGGAACCGATGGACGTTTCTTAAAACTTTTAGGTACCTAACTTTATAAAAATTCAGATTTAGATATTTAAACTAATAGAACGATGAGGAGAATTTTTTTAACTTTTTGACTGTTCCAATACTTATTAATAAAAGTACCATAATCAAAGTTCATAGATATATTTTTTTTTTAATCGAGATACGTTTGGTTTGATAGCCCTCGGATAATAATTGATAAAATACAATCACGCATCTATAAAAATCATTTCTAGTTGTGTATTTATATTTAAAAAAATGTACTATACTACTACTATACCTATACTATACTATATGTTTTAAAATGCAGTTGTTGTTGTCCTCAATACATATTTAATTGACTGCATTTTTTGAAAAAATTATACGCGTAAAGGTGAACAAAAGGTCTCAGGGAAATTTTCCAAAACTTTAATATATGTTATTACACATTTCCTACCAAAATGTTTATAAAATCTCAAGTTTAAGGTCACACAAATTCTCAGGTAAGATTAACCTCTATAAGCTATACAACGGGAGTTAACATTACGTTACTGACGCACTTTTTACGATTTGGCACCAAGGCGGGTTCATTGTCCATTTTGTATTAAATTATGAAAAGAGTTGTAAATACTTGATGTGAGGTTTGGAAGGGGATTTCGATCTGTTTGGATATGTCACTTACTTATGAAGTTCTGAGCCTGATGGGCCTCTCCTTCGGTTGGTTAGTTAGAAAGCTTGTTTCCTATGATAAGTTTCTGAACGTAATTTTATTTTATTTTGTATGACGAATAATAAATTATACTATAGTTAACCTACCTAGCTAAATCTTTGTCAAATCAGATACAACCAACCAGCAGGGTATGTGTAACCAACAAAAGACAATGAAGTCAAGTGGTCTTAAATTTGTATTTCTAGAAGTTTTCTGAATCGTAAAATATCGGCCAAGTCTGACACAAAACTTTTTACTAATTATGAGATGAGAGAGTCTACTACATACAAATGTGGTTAAAAATACATACTCGATAGGGTATCTATAGGTTAAATCACTACCTACACGGTAAAAAAAATTGTCTGAGATCAAAGCAAATTGCTTTGAAGTAAAATAATTTGTGCTTTCCTATTCACCAAGAGAATATTTTCTTGATACAGCACAAAAAATGTCTTGCCTCTTTATTTTAATGTGAAACAGAAAATGTTTTATTATAAATTGGAACTGAATTAATCTAAGGCACCGTTTTCTCTGGAAGCAAGATATTACTTATATGAAGACAATTTGCTTTGTTACAAAGTGGAGTGTACTGAAACAAAACAATTAATGAAGAAAAATAAAGTCTCATTTAAACGTTGCGTTGAACTAAGAAGAAATATTTTGATTCAAAACAAATTCTTTTAAGGTAAAACAATTTATTCAAGAACAGAACGTCTTTTCATTGTAGACGTATTTTTTACCGTGTATGCACCAAAACCTCCTGATCTCACCATTCATTGAAATAAGACCTGTATAATTTTACCGTCTCCAAAGAATTGCGAGTTGCCAAAGACACAATTTTGCTGGCATATAATACCAAGTTTTTCATTGTTTCAGGTAAATTACGCCGTGGCTCAACCAACTTCCCCTCCAGATACATTGAACCAGCTGCCTGGCTTCAAAGAAGACTTTCAGCTTCCAGCACAGAAGCCAACTTCCTCTACATGCCACGAAGGTTGTCTTACTCCAGCAGGTATGTTTTAATCTTATGCTGGGTTTTTACAGATAAAAACAAAAATAAATATTAAAATAAAAATAAAAGTTGACTTAGTTGTGGCAAACGGTGTAGATACAGAACCAGATAAAAATAGAAATAAAAAATTGGCCAACTTTTAACTTTTATTTAATTTTTATCTGGAAATGGACGCGCGCATGTGCGACATCGCGTCACATGACCTTTGTTATTGTTTTGATGGAGAATTTTATGTTTTCTCTTTCAGTTTTTTTTTGGTTTTTTCGTACCATTTCAGACAATCCAACTTTAGAAAGTCAGTTGTTTCATTCAGAAATACTTTTACACTTTTTTTGCAGTTAAAAATTAATTTTAAATTTAATGTTATTTTTACTTGGCTGTACAAACAGCAAAACTATTTTTTTATATTTATTTTTATTCTAATTTTTATATTTATTGTTATTCTAATTTTTATATTTATTTTTATTTTTATCGTATAAACCCACCATTAGCCTGAGTATAACTTCTGCAATTCAAAGTAATTTTTAAAAAATGGTGTCAGCACGTACTGCCATCCAAAAACATATTTTTGTGGGTGTTGAGGTAGCTTTAATTTTGTAAAAAATAAAATTTTTAATCATATCGGATGGGCAAAAAAAACCGGTCAATCAGAGTTTTCACTAAATATATTTTTTAATCCGTCATTTCAAAATCCAAAACGGCGGACAAAATTAAAATGTACCCTTCAAAGATGCTCTTTTATTCTTTTATTGCGAACATGTTTTAACTATTTTTTAAATTAGTAAAAATTCTTGCCACACACAACAAGGTACGAATCAGCAAAATCGGTTTAGTGATTTTAAAAAATATATTTTACCCATTGTTTTACATATTATACGATTGCCTTGCCAATCTTGTCTGCATTCATTTCCCTATAAATTCATAACTACTGACCCGATTTTAATGTAAGTAAAAAACATCCTTAAAATTTAAGAGGGTGGATAGAATCATACCTGGTTTTTCAAAATGGCGTGTTTATTCTTATTTGCCCAAAATATTTTAGTTTTTTTAATTTATACAAAAGCACTACATTTCCCCCAGACAACGAGATACAAATTAATAAAATCGGTGTGATGGTTCTCAAAAAATCTATTTTTGTTTCAACCATTGTTTTACAGATTATACGATTGCATTGCCAATCCTGTCTGCAATAAAAAAAATAATGGTGATAACTGATTGCTCCTTTTGGACAGAATCACACTTAATGCAATGCAACCGTATAATTTGTAAAACAATGGTTAAAACAAAACCAGATTTTATGAGCACCAGTCCAGCGATATTATTACTTTGTACCTTGTTAAGCGAGAGAAAAGTAGTGCTTTCCTTTAAATTTAAAAAAAAACTAAAACATTTTCGGAAAATAAAAATAAACTTGCCTCTTTGAAGGATCAAGTATGATTCTGTCCGACATCTTAACTTTTAAGATGGCGGCAAATCTAGATTGTAATCTTTCAGGAACAGTCAATTCTCGTTATGATTTTTTTTATTTCACTAAAATCGGCTTAGTAGTAACGAATTTATAAGGAAATAAATGCAGATATGATTGGCAGGGCAATCGTATAATATCCAAAACACTGGTTAAAACAAAAATAATATTTTTTGTAGAACCACTTGTTGTGCGTGGCAAGAATGCAGCTTTTTTACTGATTTAAAAAAATATTAAAACATGTTCGCAACACAAGAATTTCGTCCGCCATCTTGGATTTTGAGATGGCGGACAAAAAAATATATTTAGTCAAAACTGATTAATTCTCTGCCAAGTGCAGTTTGTCCCATTAAAATCAATTGTATAGTTCAAAAGTTCTAGAAAAAATGTAATTCTGAATTCCAATTTGAAAATAAATGAAACTTTTTCCAGAACATCACTTGCTTGGAGGTCGCTTGTCGTTCCGCTCTATAAACCTGTAAACCGAAACTAAAAATAAATAGTTACTTGTGACGTGAAGGGAAAGATTGACCAAAACATTTTACCAAAAATTAAGAACATTCGTTTTTTTAAGGATTTTTTTAAAATCATAAAAAATAATGATGCGAAAGTCAAGATGATCAGTTTCATTTTAACACACATTTAAACAATCTTATTATTTTTACCAATTAATTTGAAGCACCCACCGTAGCGAACTACTTACTCTTCTCGACTTTACAGTTTTGAAATTTTTTTGGTTAGTGTAGTTATTTAAATATATATAAAAATGATTTTGTTACAGAGACTCAAGCGATTCCAGTCTGTTCCTCCCGAGAAGAATGAGCGCGTGCAGTATAGCTTCTAATAACAGCGAAAGCTTTTACAATCGCCGCATGTCATCTGTCAGTCAAATGTCGGAAGGGCCACACACTCCCACCACTCCGCGTTCGAGAAGCAACAGCGCCGCCTTCCAGAACTTCGACAACGTCGTCAGAATGCCGAAAGGTCCCGATGGCAGCCGAGGCTTCGGCAGACAAAGAGCCACGTTGCCAACGGTTGTACAGTAAATTAAGGTGATTTTTAAACGTACAAGTTTAGTTTGTTTATGGACCATTTAACAACCCAGGGCACGAATTTCCAATATGTGGCAAAACTGCTTGTAATGTTATTTTGTCTTGGGTTTATTTATTAAAAAATTTTGTTACAAAACCCACAGCATACAAAATTTGCAAAAACCCTCCGCAGAGGTTTGTTTTGTGGTTGAGATTTTTCTGATTCCTGTTTAATGATATAGGTTATAGTCATCATGCGTTAGAAACAGACCTTCCATTACCAATACGATAACGACTGTCATGATTTATGTAGATTAAATCTGGAGCTGTAACTTTTTTTTACTTACTTGATCTCTAGTGTCAAAATTTGTTTAAATATTTATTTTCAGTCCATAACCAAGAAAGGAGATGGTATAATTTGCCTAAATTATACATGATTTTATTTAAAAGTGACGTCGATGTAAATAAGATGTCATTTGTCAACGTTTAAAAAAAATTAATAAATTAAATTTTAGACTACTTATTTGAACGTAAATATGTAAATCAAAAACAGGCTTCAATGTTTATCGAGTTGTTGAACTATTCTATATACAAATTGAATATTTAAAAGGGCAGTAAATCTTGGATACCTAGATGCAAACTAATTAAGACTTCTTTTCACAAAATGTGAAAGTTCTTACAAATAAATTAATAATATTATGGAAAAGTGTATTTAAAAAATAGGGACCAAGAAAAAATTAAATTTTTAATGTGTATGTAATGTAAAGTTATTTTTAGGATGTCCAAAAATGTAGGTATACTTACCAATTGTTTTATATTTTCTCATGTCTCGGAACATTCTTGAAGTTCACGTCTCAGTAATCCACTTGCTGTTTACAGTTATTTTTGGCCGCTAGCAGTTTTATAATGACTTGAAATAAATGCGTTCACTGGCTAAAAATTGGGACAATCACATTTTCTTTCTTCTTTTGTCTTTTTTTTATAGTCGATGGTCGTGGTCGACAAGTGAAAGTAGAGGCAGTAAAAAAAATAATAGCGCATCTAACCTAGATAGTTTATTGTCAAGTTCAATGTCTTTTTTATATTTATTAACAGGTGTGATGCCAGGGGAGTTTTGGGATTCAAAAAATGACTAAAATAACACAAACTTAGTGGAATAGAACCAAAAATCGAGCAATTTGAAGATAAAGTACCAAATTTGGATTTAATGCCATGGATTTTGATAAAATTTTATCATGGCTGGACACCGAACGATCTCAGTGTTCATTCTTGGAGCTCACTATTGACGTAACCCAACTAAAGTCGTTTTAATTTTAAACTGACAACAGAAGATATTCAATAGATACTAGCGATTGAACACACAAACATGAAAATCCATCGGCCTAATTATTTCACCTTCGTTCGCTAATATATGAATACGCCTTAGTTTATCTTGATTTGGTAATTTAATAAGAAATTTGGGTCGGGTAGAAATAGTACTAGATACTAGAACACCTTGGTTAGAATGACAAAAACCGGTGCCCATCCCACTTTTTTTGCTAAATTAAAAACGAAACTCTATTATTTACCGTTTGTGGCCGGCCTTGAATTCAAAAGTGCATTGAATTTGGCGAGATCAAAGGCGATTCTTTTTAAAGAGCAAGAACAACTCAATAAAATATATTTTACAGCGTGTCCCAGATAAAAGGGAATTCAGAATCGGTTTGTACTCGATTGACCAAAGTCGCTAATACAAACCTACCAAATTTCGTTAAATTTGTTTACACGATGGAGACGATATTACAATTTTTTGAAAAAAGTAAAACAAATGTTTGAAACGGTTTCTCTATTGTAAAATAAAATACAGTCTTTCTAGATATGTTGTATAATAATGGATAAAAATAAAAATCGTTACCAAATGCATTCCTTAGCAGTCTGACTGTGTTTCAAGATAAGTTTTCATCATTAAAGCACAGGGTGACCGACGCAAACCTGACGTTTGTACAATGAATAGTACGCAGCTATTTTTTACGCAAACTTTTATTTTATTACATCAAATTGTTTTTCATTACATGTCATTTAAAATTTTACTTGTGAAAAATAACGTCGGGTAAGCGGTGTTCATTCTCCATGCAGTTTTTAAGCTTTAGCAAAAAATCGGCCACAACACGAGTCATCAATTCACCATCGAATGTAGGCACTTCGTCCGTGGACCTCCTTCAGTTTTGTTAATGTGCAGGGTCTGTGAGAGTATAAACATGATTTCCGATACTCTCACAAAAGCTCGAAAGAATAAGTCACAAGCGCTTGAATCGGGTGACCTCGGGGCTTTGTATTGACTCTAAAACTTAAAATTAAACTTTCGGGGAATGTACTTTAAATCACTTGCATGGACACACAGGCAGTGTATGCGGTGGTACCTTCCTAGCAACTAGCTACTAAAACGGTATCAAATTACGAAAATATTGCTTTGTAATTCAGCTCCGTACTCCGCTTACTAGAGAACTACTAGTCTACACCCATTTTGTTTTTGAAATACTGTGTAGAAGGTAATAAGTAAATCGAGTAGGTAAGTGCCACGCCACTTTTGTAAAGTACTACTGACCCAAAATCGGTCCATGGCTATCGAGATCTTTAATTGGTTCACTTTTATAATTTTTTTCGTTCGTATAAGGTGAAAAAATTAAACACGTTTCACCTTGCCATTAAAATCGCCTGGTTTTATGCCTTCCGGGTGAAAAATATGGATGTATGCATGTTGTGACCTCTTCCGATTACGATCGTCAAGGATGTCTTGATTTTCGCATCCATCACGGTCAACCTATGGTTAAACTTTAATGCGGTCTGCGTCTTTTAATTCAACTAAAAGATTAGATCTCGTTTTTCAATTATTAAAGCACGTTTTTTTGCGTTGCTAGAACTTGCCGCAATTTGTCGCCGTAAAGCGTTGCAATGAGCATTGCGAAAATTATAAAACAACCTACTTACTGTCATCGTGCAAAGCCCGTTTAACTACCAAACTACGAATCTTATTTTAACAATTTATTTTGATATTATCTATCTACGAGGGTTGTCTTTAAAGTTTTGCATACACAGCTGGAATAAAACAGTAGATAACTTTTAAAGACTTTATTGTTTGCATGCGCTTAAACTAGCTGTCAAACCTGTAATCCCACGCGTTTGTTGATACTGTCAAAATTGCATTCTGGAAGGCGTCGCGTCGACTGCTTCCTCTGGATACTGAAATCTTTGACCACGCAGTACATTCTTGATTTTTGGAAAAGTATAGAAATCGTTGGAACTTAGGTCTGGACTGTATGGAGGATGGTCCAACAATTCGACGTTTTGTTTGGTTAAAAATTCAATGGTTTTTTGTGCTTTATGCGAACTTGCATTGTCTTGGTGGAGGATGATTCGTCGTTCGGCGTTCGTTTTTCGAAGCTCAGGGATGACTTTCGGAATGGTGATGTGCCATTCGGCAGTAACAGTCCTTTGATCTTCCAAAAGAATTGTTGCTACATGACCTGCTTTTGAAACCAACCTCTTGGCTTTTCTTCATCTTGGAACATCCAAACAGACATCTGACGTTTATTTTCGGATTCGTATGAGTAAATCCACGATTTATCATCTCTGACAATTCTGTACACGTTTTTCAAGTTTCCTGCCTCAAAGCGGTCTAGAGTTTTCTGACGCCAATTGACCCTAGCTTCTTTCTGTTCTTCGGTTAACAGATGCAATATCCACGGGAAACTTATTTTCTTACTCCTAATTCTTCATGCCAAATTTCTCGATTGATCTTCCGTGATGAGCATGCACAGAGCATCGATGTCTTCCTGGGACAACAATTTTTGGTGCACCTGGCCTTTGATCGTCGCTAAGGCTAATCCGTCCATACTTGGATTTTCCATACCAACGAGAAATTCTCGACTAATGTTGTGGTTCATTACCGAAAACATTATAGCTCAAAAATTGTCTCTGTTTATTTCCTTTTTTCACCTGATTTGTTAAGTTAAAAAATTCACTGTAGCAATAAAACTATATGTATCGCACTGATATTTTGAATTTAGGTTAGATAAAGATTGAGGTTAAGTTTTAGTAACGACAATCAATCAGTGTCGCCCTCTATGTTCCTATATGAAAAATATAAAAGCCCTAGTATCTTACATTTTGCCGATTTTTTAGCCAGTTTAAATGCAGGTTACCTTGCTTGGTGATCCGTAGAAGATTTTTTAATGAGGGCATGGTAAATTATCACACGTCATTCACACTAAAAACTACTCTGATCCAGAAATTTGACCTATAAAAATAACGAAACTAAATGTAGGTGAGTTTAATAGGGGATTAGTCTAATTGCCTCTTATTGAGAACACATTAGTGGAAGCCTTTGTAGTATTTCCAGAAAGTAACTTTTTTTATTGGAAAATAAACAAAATCTAGCTTTTTCTAAATATAAACATTTAAATTGTGTAGGTTTAAATAGCCAACGAAGCTGAATATTTTTATCCAATGTACTAATATAGTCTTCAGTGATATGACGGGGAGAATTTAGTGGCCTAAAGGCAAGGCATAAATAAGAAAAATAAGATAACAAAAAGATTTTACCCCAAGCCGGATTTGAACTAGCGACCTTCCGCTTACTAGGCTGATGCTCGGTTGATATAGCAGAGATTTAAAATCTTAGTCTTCAGTATTTTCTAAAAATTTCCATCTATTACCTTTAAAAGTTACCGAAACTTTTGCATTTATTTTGATTTTTGGCATGTCGCGCCATTTTTCTATGAAGTATCTAAATTTTTGTAAAATAATTGTTTTTCTGAAAATTTTCTTTTCGCGGCGCTATTTGTTACTAAAAATACTTGCAGCCCAATTTTTTTCTATTTATCACTAGTTTTTTCCTTGTTCTTGTGGTGTATTAAGCCTATAATCCTTACCCATTTTTCGTCTTGTCAGTATATACTTATCTATTTTTCTTAGTATTTAAATATTTAGCCTGGGGTTAGTGCCCCCTCAAAACGGCCAGGCTAGTTGCCATTGGACATTTACGTATGCAAGCGAATAAATTTAAATTTTCTAAACAGATAAAAATTTGTGTAAATATTTAAACACATCAATCAAAACTTCAAAAGCGACATATGTGTAAAATATCGATCGGACCTTGATCGAATCTGGCCATCCATGCATAAACAATCGCGAAATTTAAAACAATATAATTGGGAACCTTGAACCAAAAAAATACTAAAACATAGTAAACTGGTAAAGTAGATTGGGCAATGTCATGTCAACTTTTAAATTAAGGACTATCTACTAATGCTGACGAGCTAGGCTAGAATAGCCCGGTCTATGGATCTTTTGGATATATTTGGAATTTTTTGAAAACCGAGGCAATTTTCCAACTGTTTTTTAGTATACCATTCTAAAATAAAATTTTCATATCGTCATTATATTTTTTAGCCCGCTTCATTTTTCTTTACACAAAACTTAAAATACAAGTCAAACCGCGCATGATCATTTAGTATCAAAGGTAAACCGAGGACTTGGAAAGTAAACAAACGGTGTATCTTAGCGGATTACTTTCGATGCTGAAACGAACACATTATTTCCTCCGTATTCTATTCTATTCTATAAGTAAAAAATTTCCTTTTTTAAGGCCATATTAAAAAACAGCTGGAAAATTGCCTTGGTTTTCAAAAAACTCCAAAAATATTTATTGTTCATTAAGGAGATATCCTACCTAAATCTTGTTTACAAAAATTAGCTGGACCACCAGTGACGTAAAATTATGACATACATTTTTAAGATCCGTAGACCGGTCTATTCTAGGGACCGTGCTGAGGCGGTAATGAGAGGGTTATGCTATGCAGAAATTGCAACACTGCATCGTTGCGAGAGTCAAAGACGCAGCACGCGCACACAAATATTTTGAAAATTAGGCGCGAAAATTTATTAAACAAAACTAATAGGGTAAATCAGCTTCAACAAAAAAATTGTTTTTCAACAAAAGTGTCTATTTAAAATGTGTAAAACTTCGCAGTATTGTCAGTTTTATCACTGGCTTTTTATTTTAACAAGTAGTTTTATACAAAAATTTTCTAATATTATTTATTAACAGACGCTGGCTCCGCGCCTGTATTTGTGTCCCACAATTATTCTATACTAACATGTAGTTCTGCCAACATTGTGCAGTTGTCTAATACTGCCGTACAACAGCAATTCTATAACAATAACACTACAGAAAAAAAAACTGTGGTTAGGTCAGGTTGGTTGATTCACTATGCTCCGGAATTCACTAGCGAATCATTTATTTTGCTATGCAAAACAGTTTAACAATAGGTACATCTATATAAAAAAAAATAACGGTCACGAAATAGCCGGTTACCAGAATCAAGTGATTTGATTAGGAATACTAAACATTTCTTATAGAATATCATACTATTTAAATAGATTGTTAAAATTGGATATACAGAGCTAACCTAAATGTCATTTAAAAATTCTTGTTTCATCTTTTTAAAGACTATTAAGCGTAGGCAAATACTTTGTTATTGATGTACAGAGTTCAATTTCAGTTTTTTGTAGATTTTCCTTTATCTCTTACTCTTGCTGTTCTTAAGCTATTTACTTTAAGCTACAGTCAAGTACGTCATTAGACTCGCTGTCCAAGCCCAATACTTTTTTGCGTTGGGGCTGATCCACAGTTTCACTTCTTGTCGCCCACTTCTATTTACGTCTTTCTCTAATGGAAGAAGATGGAAATATAAATTGTATTTTTATCTCTTTCTGTTAGAGCAAGAGAGAAATAGAAGGTAGCTGAAAGAAGTGAATTTGTGGATCAGGCCTTAGCCTAGGTTAAATTCTAAAATACTAAAATTAATTCATAAACTTTTTGGTTGTTGGGAATTTTTTCGTCTGGCAGGGGTGCGTGCTACAAAAATTTCAAAAAGTGCCCTCCTCGCAAACAACATCGAAGGGTCCGAAGTTTTTTCCTAAAAACTTATAATAAATACCTGAAAAAGTTACCTTAAAAAAACAGCCCGTGTAATTCGAAACAACCTGTAAAGTTATATAGAGTTAAAAACCAGCTTAATACAAAAAATGTTTTGTTTCTTTTTTTTTCTGAATGGCATAATTTTTAAATTGTTGTGGTAAACCATATTTGGGCCAAACTAATCTCTTGGCAATGACCATGCAACGCTGGTTTAACTTCAAAAACAAAATATTTATACAGTACAGTTTACTTCTGACCCACATTTTGTAAAATTTATTTATTTAAAATGCAGAAGCAAGGCTTTCACCATTCTATCGAATAGAGAAAGTCCGGTGGAGATCGTTTGGGCGGCAAACATGATTATTGTATATTTTGTATGCAAATTGGACAGTTGGCTTTAAATATAGGTATATCGTCTAAATAATTATGGACACAATAATAAAACTAACCTCACAACACTGTATATCTAGTCGAGCTAAATCAGCAAGGTTATCTTTGTTCGGCCTAGTATAACGCAGTTTCTTTCTGTCATTTCTGTTGTTTCTATTTAGATTTCCAATTTTAAAAATGTCTCCTTTCTCGTTTTAAGGAAAGTAACACTTATTTAAAAAGCTGTTATTCTACCGCCCAATTGATTTCCGCTCGTAGAGAAAGAGACCGACTTGCACGCCTTGCCTTCACAAAGAATATCTAGTTTTATAAAAATTAGAAATTTTATGAAAATTCATCATTATTATGTTGGCTAGGTCTAATTTGATTTGATACGCTTGTTGGCTTTTTACCGTTTAAAAAATGTCTAAAAACGCAAGAATCGTTGTTGTTGTTTACATTAAATAAAATAATATATAAATAAATTATTAAGAAATTTTTTTGGGACACCTTGGGAGAGGAAGTGTGATTGCGCATCCTTGAATTTCAAATGATGATTTCCGTTAATTAAAGTAAATGAAAAAGCACGTTTAAGTCCCTATTTTGCTATTTATTAATTTGGGAGGAGGTGAGTACCTTTTTTCCTCCACTCGATGCCCTTGAAAACGAATCGGTTCATTTCTATTTATTGCAGTTAAATTTGATCAAGATTTGATCACTGAACTTTCCTTTCTATCGCCAATTATATGCATTGACGGATACTTTCTCCGATTGTTTTTCTTTTTTTCTTTTTTAGTATCCTTTTTAAGGTTACCTCTTTTTTTTGGTCTTATTGTTGTTTGATAATCTCCATTAAACAACGGTCTAATATAGTTCAATTACTCGATAAAGTTTGTATTTGTGTTAACAATTTTTAAATTTTATGTCAATTATCTAATATTTTGGTTAATTCTATTAAATAAATAACTTTTTAATTAATGAAATAACTTGCAATCTATTGTTCACAAACAAAAAATGTTATTTTTCGAGTACTCGGTAGCAGAAATTTGTTCGAAAAAATTTGTTTAACTTTTTATTTTCAATCGGAAATTTGTTCGAAAACATTTTCTTCGACCGACATTTTTTTCGAAATTTCTGTTTGAAGAAAATGTTTTTGAAAAAATTTACGTTCGAACCCATATTTTTAAAACTATTCCAATAAATGGTTTTCGAATAACGTGCTTTCGAATAAATTTCCACTACCCCCATTACTAGAGATTATAGTAAGATGATATATTTTTTAGCTGTTCAACTTTGTTAACATAGGTTTATGTATTTTTTTTCCATTTTATTTTATTTTTTTTCGTCTGTTGAAAAATCACCTTAAATTTTTGTAAGATAAATTAATCTTGTTTTGTTTTAAAAACACATTGGTTGGCGTTTGATGCAAACATTCAGAAATAAAGGTACGAAAAATGCACAGATTCCAAATTTACATAGATAGAGTTTTTGTCAACTGTACGCCGATGATTTGACGTAACGAATACAATAATAAAATAATATTTATGCGTAAAAGTAAAACCAATCAGGACATTTTATCTTAAGGACCGCAAAAAGGATAGACTTATACCCATTGATATTGCTATTTCAAATATGTTTGCATTCTGCATCGTAAGGTACCGTAGGTATTGCAATAATACGTACTATATGGAAACAATATGCATCATGAATGGGCAGTTACCGTGGGTATTGGAATATTATGTATAAGTAATAACAGACACTTCGAAACCAATTTTCACTAGATATTCATAACTTTTCAACTTTATCAGTTGCAACTGATAAATCAAAATTTTTGTTACTTAGGTTAGGTTAAGTAAGGTCCTAACCTAACCCATTCTGTTTAGCTAGATACAACAGTTATGATGTTTTTCGCTGCACACTAAGTGTAAACTAAGTATCAGTGACCATAGTGTTAATTGGTTTTTAGCAGTTTTTATTGTCTATTTTTTATTTGAGTTTTTCATACCCAATTTAATTTTTACAATTTAATAAAACTGGAGGCAGATTGGCATTCCTACAAAATTTACGATAAACAATTGTCATTGGCATAATTAAATTAATGTTTTTTTATTATATTGTAAAAATTTTATTGGGTTATTATTAAGGTTAAACTCTTTCATATTTAATATCATTTTTGTCTTTTTTATGGTACTTTCACCTTTTTCACGTAACAATAAATTATTTAGGTTTATCTATTCCTTATCTATTTTCTTTATTTTATTTAACTTTTAGATCCATTAAATTTAGGGAGGCAATAGTTTGTAATATTTTGTAAAATTAATTGTTACGTTTACTTTTCTTTTGTAGTTAAGTTTTTCTTTTCTTATTTTGTATATATACATTTATATTTATTCTTTTATTTATTTTAGTTCGTACTTACATAAGTAAAAAAATAAAAAGTCTTAAGAGTATGTTTTTAAATTTTTTTACTCCATTTAAATATTTATATTGGCAAATTAAAAAAGGTAAAGGGGGTCATTACAACCCCAGAGCCCAAAAAAAAAAAAAGAAAGGTATCAGGACTGGTAGCGTAGCTACTATACATTAGTAAAGGGCAAAAAAATATACATAACAAATACATTTCATGTAAAAAAGGCCAAGTACGCGAAAAAGGTATTCTGTAAAAAGAATTAAGATAAAAGTAAACCCAAGTTCTCTAATACAAATTTCAAAATGAATGGTTCTTACTAGTTTGGAAATGTTTTTTTTAACTTTGCTATTGCAGCCAAACTTCTTTATGTTCAATTTAGCACTGTGCCTGAGAGTCATTTGCAGCCACAATAGCCAAGTTTAGAAAATCGTTTCCAAACTAGTAAAAACCTTTTATTTTGAAATTTGTATTAAATTACTTGGCTTTACTTTTATCTCAATCCTTTTAACGGAATACCATTTTCGCGTACTTGCCTTTTTTTACATGAAATGTTTTTGTTATGGTTTCACTCCTTTTTAAAGGCTTTGGATAATATTTAAATTTTAAAGTAATAAAAAAAGCGGAGTATTGTTTTTTCCTATGGTTTTATCATAGTTCCTATCAGCCTTTCGAAGCTCAGCTCTCTAGCGTTTCTGGAAGTGAGCAATGTTACTTTTACATAACTTCACATTTATGGGGGAGGGCATTAAATTAAATGTTTGGTGTTTTTAAATTTTTTCATGTTTTATCATAGTTCCTATCAGTCTTCCAAAGCTCAGCTCTCTAGCGTTTCTGGAAGTGGGCAATGTTACTTATACCTAAATTTACATTTATAGGAGAGGGAAATTAAATAAAATTTTAAGGTTTTTTAATTTTTTTCTATAGTTTTATAATAGTTCCTATCGGCCTTCCAAAGCTCAGCTCTCTAGCGCTTCTTGAAGTGGGCAATGTTACTTTTACATAACTTTACATGTATAAGGGAGGGCAGTAAAGTAGAAGAATTTTTTTGATTTTTTTCAAGGGTTCGATCATAATTTCTATCAGTCTGCCAAATTTCAGCTTTGTAGCATGTCAGGAAGTACAGTAGAATTTTGATGATCTATACATGAGTAAGAGAGTGACTACTTTACTGCTTTATAGGAAGTCCATGGAACTTGGAGGGGTTGTTAACTCTATGAAGATCTACGACTGTGCAAAGTTTAAGTTTTGTAACTTATTCCGAAGTAGAGTTTTACGTAGATAGGTCAAATATGGGCTGAAATGTTTTAAGAAAAGATGGTACAGTTTACGCCGCGAACTTGGCTGGGCACCACCGTGCCCTCAGATATATTTTTATTTATTTGCTTTTTATTAGAATTTTGGAGATAAGCGCAGAGGAAAAACAGCGCACAAGAAAAAAGCACACATGGAAAAAATCGGTTGCGGAAAAAAATTGCACAAAAAATGTGCTCGCGAAAAAAGCGCACACGGAAAAAAACGCACAGAGAAAAAACTTGAACAATAAGAATACCGGCAGACCAGAATGTGTTTCTATGTGTAAGTTTGGATAATCACCCCACCAGATCTTTAAAAAAATATTAAAGTTATACAGGCTGGTAGGTACTATCAAACCTTACCATTTTAAGTACCCTCCCTTTCCCCGTTTGGCTACAAAAGTCTTTTGTTGCAGATCCGCTGGTGAGTGTTACGTAATTTATGGATGGCCCCTTATAGTAAAATCCCAGTGTAAAGCTAAAGTTGACGTCCAAAAAAGCCGTAATTCTCCAATAGCGCAAACCGATATTGCGCGTGCAGAAATCTCTTAAGATAATTAGCGTAAAAAAGCGCACAGTTAAATTTAGCACGGTTTAAAATAGCCCATAACGAAAACCGCGCAATTTTTTTTATAGTTAATTTTTGGAATAAATAAATTAATTTTCGGGCTAGTCCTCAGCAAGGGGTCATGGTAGCACAGTAGGGGAAAGTGGGGAACATTCGACCAGGGGGAGCATTCAACCAACGCGTTTATATACCAAGTGGTTTAAATGTCTAGCGAAAATCAAGTGATTAGGTTCTGTTGTTAGTTACGCATCGCCTGTGTCTAATTACACACTTATACCCAACGTTTCTAATTTTTTAATGTAAAAAGTTGCAAAACACACTATTTGGTAATAAATTTTTTGCTTCGAACTTCAAGTAAAATTGTCTAAAAAAACTGGTTTTTGAATTTCAGTGGTTTATGCAAGCAATCTCTAGATATTGTAGTTTTGATTAATAAATATTATTCTAACCTAAAAATATAAATACTTTTTTGTGGAGCTAATTAATTTGTTTCTATACCCTGGGAAGCATTCGACCACCACAAAATGGGGAAGATTTGAGTGACGAGTTTGAAGATATTGAGGAAGTTCATCAAAAGTATCTCAAAAGAGGAGATTTTGTTTTCGTAAGATTTAAGACTAAATCCAAACTGATTAATTTTCTGAGGCAAATTTTGTAAATTTTGGGAGAGGCAACAAGAATACATTTTTTGAGAAGAAAGGGTCTGTCAACTACTTTCCACAAATTGAAGATATAATTGAAGTGGACAATGGAGAAATGATCAGCAAATTTAAAACTTTAGCAAAAACTGGAACAATAAAAACGGCTTCATATTTTAAGTTTAGTTAAAATTTTAGCACCTTGCTTGTAAACTAATTTCGTTTAGGTAGGTAGGTAATGTTTTTTGTAGGCTTAGTTTTATTTATATTTTTTATCAAGATACCTTTTATTTTTGTTTTTTGTAGGGCAATACGATTAAACTACTTTAGCACTTGTACTTTACCGTAAGAAGGTATTTTTAGGATTATTTGTTTATTTTTTCACTGCATTGCGTTTTACTTTTGCTTTTTTTTCCTAAAATAAAGCATTTTTTTATAACTTTTTGTTTTTTTTTATTCGTTTAAAGATCCTTTTTATACATGGTCGAATGCTCCCCCCATCTGGTCGAATGCTCCCTAGGGGTGGGGAGCATTCGACAATTTGCAAAGGTTTTTTTAAAAAGAAAATTTCCTGCTAAAAGGTTTTATTTAAAAAAAAAACACTCCGATTTACCCACCAGTACTTTTTTGTTTACAAATATGCATTTAACAAATTTTTATATACAAAAAACCATTTTGTGGTGGAATGCTCCCCTCCTTCCTCTACTAATGAACCCTAACAAGGCGTAAACATATCGTACATCCAATTCAATTCCGCCATAAGTGCAAATTATATAATTTCGGGTAGAATCAAATAAAACAATGATGTTGTTTAATAAATTGCCTAATTTTATAGGGCCATATCTGCAAATATGGTATATTTTGAAACTTAAACAGTTGTGGCTGTAATTTACTGCAAAGTCCAACATGTTAGCACTGAAATACCGCCATAAAATAAAAAATTCAAAATTCGCAGTTATGGCAGTATTGAACTGGATGTACGATATGTCTGCGGCTACCATAAGCACTTTCCGATGACTAGCCCAAAACTTAATTTATTTAGTCTTTGACTCTGACACTACACTTGAAAAATTCCTTTTATAGTTAGTCTTTAGATTTTTTATTTATGTTTTGGCCGCCAACCATACATTGAGATTTTACTGTTCGGGGCCATCCATAAATTTCGTAACACTTACCGGCTGATCAATTTTTTTTTTGGTGTACAGGTCAGGGGAAATACCAGGAAATACTTGGGAAGTACTGGGAAATATACTAGCAAATACCGGAAAGTGGTTGGGAATATACCGTCCTTTGGTGTACAAAAATCGGCGAGCCACCCCTCAGTTTCAACGTCATTGGACCTTACACGATCTTGAAAAGTTAAGATTTTTTCGAAAAAACACGATTGTTGAGTATTTTGATTAAAAAATATAGCAGAGTACGAATAAATAACTAAGCGGGTCATGTGTAATTAACAACAGTTTTTATAATGTAAAATAGCGTTACAAAAACAATACGACGTTTACGCGGTCTGTCAGAAGAGCTGTTCGAAAACGACTACTGCCTCTAGTGGCAATATCCTAAACTAAACACAACCATATACATATGAGTTAAACAATAATGCCTATTTCTACTCATATAAGTATTACCTTAATCATGATAAACACAGAAGTGTCATTATCTTTAACACCCCCCTGCAATTCTGTGTTACTGCGTTTAAGTACTAGTCCTGCCCTTCCTAAAAATTAAATCCTAGTTTCTTAAATTAAAAGAATTAATGTGACACATTAACAACTTTCAGTAATTCTCAAAAATATTTAAATTTTGTACTTGCTAATGGCTTTGTAAAAATATCTGCCTGTTGTAAACAATCTCTGACAAAGTAATACTTAATGTCAATATGTTTAGTTCTTTTAGTTTCTAGAGTTGAAGCCATCCTAATGCATGATTGATTATCTTCATAGATTGTTATTGGATAAACAGTCACATTAAGAATTTCTGCCAAAAATAAATTTTCTGTAACACAATTTGTCAAAGCAATGTATTCACTCTCAGCACTTGATAATGTCACGATATTTTGTTTTTGAGATTTCCAATAAACTACATTATTGTTAAATTTTATCAAAAATCCTGTTCACTTTTTCTATCTATTCGGTCATTTGCGTAATCAGAATCTACAAAAGATATTAAATTTTGACAAGAATTTTCATTTTGAGTAAACTTAATTCCAAAATTTTCAGTTTTCTTCAAATATCTTAAAACATAGCAATTTTGAAACTGGCTGAAAAATGAAACGCTAAAACTTAAATCTGGTCTACTTCCTAACATAATATACATTAGGCAGCCAATAAGCTTTTTGTAAGGAAAATTATCATTTTTGTTTTTATTTTCATTATTCAAAATTTCCTGAATTTTAGGTTGTAGCGGCACATCAAAATCTTTGCATTTATTCATATTAAATTTACTTAAAACCTTTTTGATTAAAGTTGTTTGACTTATAAAGAGCTCATTGTCATTTCTGTTCTCAATTTCGAGTCCTAAAAATGTCAACTTTTTCTTTAATCTTAAATTTTTGACGATCAAATTCAGATCCTGTAGGCTTTTAGAAAACAACAAATAAGTTCCATTTTTAAAATATAAACATGGATCTTTTATGGAGCGTTGAATACCTGAAATTAAAGATTCATGAAAAACAGAGTTTCAACACTTAGGAGCTTGTTTTAGCCCATACAAGGATTTAATTAATTTACATACCAGATTTGGGTTGGTACCTTCTAATCCTTCAGGCTGATACATGTATACTGGTTCATCCAATGTTCCATACAAGAATGCTGACTTAACATCTAACTGCATTACGTCAAAATCATCTTGCACATACAAAGATAACAAGACACGAATGGTCACCATTCTGGCGACAGGCGCATACACATCTTTACTCAAAACACTTTGACGAAATCCACGTGCAACAAGCCTTGCCTTTTTCACGATTTCACCATTCACTTCTTTTTCTTTAAACACCCGTTTTGAATCTATCATTTCCACATTTTCAGGTTTTTCAATCAATTTCCATGTTCCATTTTCCACTAATGAGTCTAATTCTTCTTTGAATGCTTTTTGCCAACCTTTGTCATCTTTAGCTTCCTGATATGACTGTGGTACTTCTAAGGGTAAATTTCCAGCTGACATAGCTGTTATCATATTTACCTCATCATCTTCTATCTCTGTTTTATAGTCATGCAAGTATGAAGGTTTTTTTACTATTCTTTCACTTTTTCTACCTTTATTTTCTACATTTTCCTTGTTTTTAGGTATTTCCTGTGTCTTTCTTGGTGTACTTTGAGTTCTATCTAATTGTCAGTTTATTTTCTCTGTCTTCATACAATCTCATCTCATTAAAGATTATGTTTCTTGCATGCACTACTTTTCTCTCTTTCGGATCCCACAGTCTGTACCCGTTGTCTGCATAACCAATCATTATCATTTTCTTACTTCTTTTGTCTAGTTTTTGTCTAGTTTTGAGTGTCCTCTTTTGGTATTAGGTTGTAGGCACAAAACCAAACGACTTAAGTTTGTCCAAATTTGGTTTATTTCCATACCAAATTTCAGCGGGTAGTTTCTTATCAGGTAATGTAGAAGTCTCAGTTCTGTTTAGCAAATATACTACTCTCAGTGCATCTCCTCAATATTCCTTATCAAGTTTTGAGTCATACAAAAGGCATCTGGCCTTTTCAAGAAGAGTACGATTTAACCTCTCTGCTATGCCATTCTGTTCGGGATTCCTGGGTACAGTATATTGCATGCCATTCTGTTCGGGATTCCTGGGTACAGTATATTGCATTCTAATTCCATGAAGTCTACAAAAATCTTTAAATTCTCTCTATTTTTCTATCAAATTTTACTTTTACATATTTCATGAATTCCATGAACTTTTCTAAGACCTCAGATTTGTTTGCTATTAAATAACACATTGAAAAATGTGAGTAATGATCAATAAAACTGACATAGTATCTCTTACCATCATATGTTGGAGGGTTGATGGGTCCGCAAACATCTGTTGAGATCTGTCACTATCACTAGCACTCTCTTAGCTTTTTTGTCTTCGTCTAGCAGTTTAAATGGCAACCTTGCCTGCTTTCCTTCTAAACAAGTCTCACATAATTCTGGTGGAGGGTACCTACTTGAGTGTCCCATCTTTCTATGTAATAACATCTGGTTTTCACTGGTTGTCAAGTTGACTGATTCTTGTGGTAGTCATGATAAACACAGAAGTGTCATTATCTCTAACGAAAAATTCACCAAAATTAGAAATTTATCTAAAGCAAATCAAAAAGACTTTTAAACTATAAACAAGACCTGTAAAAAGAACCCAACATTGGTGCGTGCTACTCCCATACCAATTGAGTGAAAATTACTAAATTTGGAAAAAACATTAAGGAGGTCAAGTCTAATATTTAAAAAAATAATAACTGTTTACCTGTCATTGTTTTCAAGATGGCGTAAAATTTATCAAAATATCAACATATTTTATTTTTTCCAATTTATCACAAAACAAATTTTGACCAATGGACATTAGATTACCAATGTGCTAGAACAGCAGATTAAAAAAAAAATGGTACTGACTTTACCTTGTTTGACCGTGAAAAAACCATCTTCCATTGAAAAAATTGCATTTACAGTCGAACCTCTATAACTCGAACCTGAAGGGACAACCAAAACAGTTCGAGTTATGGAGAGTTCGAGTTATAGAAACTCGAGTTACATAGGTTAAAATACATGTAAAAAGTGCAGGGACCGCTTAAAAGGTTCGAGTTATAGAGGGGTTCGAGTTATAGAGGTTCGAGTTAGAGAGGTTCGACTGTATTTGTGTTTTTTTAAATGTTTACTTCGCTTACATTTAAAAAACTTTTACACAAAGGATACTTAGTATAGTTAAGGAAGCCCTAAGGCACACCTCTCCGTTTTAGCTTACACTACTACTATACTATAGTAGTGTGAGCTACGGTGATCCTAATTTTTTCGAGAAAAAAAATTGCTCCGATTTCGAAAATTTTTATATATCTTTGCGTTTCAGATGATTTTGAAACTTTTTTGTCTCGCCGTCTGTCTGTCTGTCTGTCTGTCTGTCTGTCGATCTGTCTGTATGTCTTTCTGTCTGTCTGTCTGTCTGTAACGACCAACCCGCATAATTCAAAAACCGCTTGTCCAATTTAAATGAAATTTGGTACCTAGGCTGGGTCTTGGGCCGTGGTGGTCCCATTTAAAGATGAACGAAATCCACCGAACGCAAACCACATAAAAGGGTGGGGGTAGATATCAAAAATGAGAGTTTATGTGAAAATATGGCGTGTGGGATATCAAACGAAAGGTAATTAAGTCTGGAGTTAAACAAAATAAATTTTAAGTTATTTAAAAAAAAAGGGTGGGGGTAGATGTCAAAAATTAGAGTTTAAGTGAAAATATGGCGTGTGATATCAAACAAAAGGTAAATGAGTCTGGAGTTAAACAAAATACATTTTAGTTTTAAAAAAAAGGGTAGGGGTAGATTTTAAAAATAAGAGTTTAAGTCAAAACATGGCTTGTGTGGTATCAAACGAAAGGTAATTGAGTCTGGAGTTGAATAAAATATATTTCAGTTTTTAGTTATATTAGCTCACACGTACACTATAACTATAGTACCTAGTGTGAGCTTAGGTGCCCATAGATTGGCAGAGTATTTTTTTATCTAGCGCTATTAGTCCAGGAGCTCACTAAAATTGGCATATATTAGAAAAAATAATGTCATGCAGATTCAGCACTGCGGCATTATTTCTTAATATTTATACCAAGGGCGGATCCCGAGGTGCTTCTCGGGGGGGGGGGGGGGCACTTTAGGTGACATTCTCTCTTGGTAAAAAACGGTATATATTTCAGATGTTAAAAGTAGAACATCCAAAAGACACTTTTATGCGCCGCAAGCAAAAATTTTGATTTTTTATTAGCAAAAACCTTACTTTTTACTCATTTTTTGTATATTGAAAAAATTCACAAGGGGGGAGAAGTGCCCCTAGTGACCCCCCCTGGATCCGCCACTGGTTTATACTAGATTTTGAGAAAAAAAAGTACCAAATTGCAAATACTGATCTAGATTGATTTTTCACTTCCATGGTGGAGGGAGAAGAATTTTTTTAATGGTATATATTAATTAGATGTGAAAATACATGTGGAAGATTATAGGTATCTTAATAATATTTTATAATATTTTTTAAATACTATTTCACCTTGAATGGCATTGAAAAAAAAATTAATTTGCTGTATTTGTATATATCTGTATTCTTCATGGAATATATGTATATAAAATCGAAAGTATAGCAAAATTAGCGCAAGTAAAGACAGCAGAATTAAATGTTATAAAAGTATATTTATTTTAGAAGCTCTTAAAATTTTATATATAAATATTTATTATATGTATATATAGGATATATTTTTTTTTCTTAAAAATATTAGACCTTAATATTTGTTTTAAATTTAGTAATTTTCACTCAATTGCTATGGGAGCAGCACGCAGTAATGTTGGGTTCTCCGAATATGTCATTTTCTATGGGGCATTTTTTAAATTACTGAATACAAATTATATAAAAATCACTAAATACAAATTATATAAAAACTTTTCTTAATTTTTTTCCGCCATTTTTTTTTAATTTCTTCCATTCCTTCCACGGTGAAGCAAAATAAGGATGGTACGGCGTGGGGCTTGTACAGCTCGGGCTAAATAGATGGCCCCTAACTTTCAGTAAATACCTAAAGTTTTGTGAATGTTGGTACATTTGTTTTGGAGTTCTACCACAACGAACGTAACCACAAAATAGAAAAATGCGATTCCATAAAATGAGAGAATGTATAAATCAAAATTTTCTTTGATAAAATCGAGGTCAAAGCAATCCCAAAATGTATTTTTACTTAAACGTAGTGTTATGTTTTTTGATGATTTTATTACCTATCACAAAGCAAGGTGAATGTTTATAATCAACAAATCATTTTAAACCACATAACTTAATTTAGCTATAAAGATGTCCATAAAAAAATTAACATGCTCCAGTTAATAAAAAAAATTCTGATCCTTTAATTCAATAAGTAAGTAAGTTTATTATTTAATTATAAATATAATTAAAAACATTTAATTGTTGAAATTTAACACGTTATAAATTAATATGAAACTTGCATAGATCTAAACACATTTAACAGGGCCGCAACCAATAGTTTTTTAATTCGGGCAAAAAACATTTTTAACATTGATACACTACACATAAAATAAGAGGGCGTTCACAAATTACGTTATGCTGGATGGACAAGGGTCAGTCGTCGCGTCGCGTTATCCGGTATATAAAGGCGCGGGTTCCCGGGTAGTGTTAAGTCACGGTCCCTAGAATAGACCGGCCTACGGATCTTAAAAATATTTTTCATAATTTTTTGTCACTGGTGGTCCAGCTGATTCTCATAAACAAAAGTTAAGTAGGATATTTCTTTAATTAAAATCCAGTCAAATTTTCAACTCTTTTTTAACATGTCCTTAAAAAAGGAAATTTTCGACTTCGGTTCGGTATCGGTAGAAAAGTTAAGTTTTTTTAGCCCGCTTTATTTTTACTTACACAAAAATAAAAATATGAAGGAAATAATGTGTTCGTTTCAGCATCGAAAGTAATCCGCTAAGCTAAACAGTTTGTTTACTTCCTAAGTCCTCGGTTTACCTTTGATACTAAACGATCATGCTCGGTTTGACTTGTATTTTAAGTTTTGCCCAAAGAAAAATGAAGCGGGCTAAAAAATAATCAGTATACATCTAAAAATATTTATTTTGGAAGGATATACTAAAAAACCCTTGGTTTTCAAAAAATTCAAAATATATTTATTGTTCATTAAAGAGATATCCTACCAAAATCTTGTTCAAAAAAATCAGCTGGACCACCAGTGATGTGAAAATATGACAGCCTGATCCAGACCTGAAGTAACGAGACGAGCAGGGAACCAAACACTAGGATGATGAACGGGCTCACGAGCGCGCTCGTAAACAGTTCTGCGATTCCTAGCCATTCGGCGAACGGGTCACCGAATTCTCATCGCTTGTCGGTTTCTACCAATGAGTATATGACCCATATAAAGTGGCAACCGACGAGCTTTGCAACATCGAGGGACAGATGACGCTGAAATACATTCGTCTAGTTCTCAATATTCAGGGTCTACTAGTACGATTTAGTTGCATGTGCGAGTTCCGAGGTTCATGTCTATCATATAAATGCCATTAGACCATAGTACTTGTCTCTAAATATTGCGTACTAGACGAATTTATTTCAGCGCCATCTGCCCCTGAATGTTGCAAAGCTCGCGGGTTACCACCAGTTATCTTGACCCAACAGCAAAAGTCTCTGAACAAAATGTTTTCTTTACATCTAAGCAACCCGCTTGTTTTGGAAATAAAAAATAATTGTCTTGGTAAATTGTTTTGGTTTAAAACAAACTGCCTTTAGCGAAGAAAAAGTGGTTTTGAAGCACGATATAAAATGTCTTACTAATATCTTCTTAATACAAATAAAGCTTTACTTTGCCTAAAGACTTTCAATTTTTTAACTCAAAATATCCGGAATCTCAAAACGAAAATGGCGATATATTCCAATGGAAAGTTAATTTATTTTAACTTAAGAAATTGCAAATAGAAAATTCTCAAAACAAAAAGAAAATCTGGGACTTATTCTGGAATTAAGATATGTAAATAAATATTATCTTAAATGCTTTAAATAATATGGAAACAATGTGCTTTAAATCAAAATAACTATAATAATAATTTCTTGCACTAAAGAATACAGGCGCATTAAGTTTTTAAAACAAGACAAGGGTATCAATATTTTCTTCAGTGAAAGCAATAAATTATATAATCTCTTAAATGAAAATGGACAAGTTCAGGCCTTTCGGCATTTCGTATTTTGAGCTTGCGAAGAACGCGCGTCAATGTCGGCTATTTTTTTAATACGTACTTTTCCTAAATATAATTTCTTTAACAAGGCGGTGTCGTCGTGACATATTTACATTCCCTACGTTACACAGTGGAACGTTTTGAAGATCTAGGTGGACAACCCCTGAGCAACATTAACACCCTTTAATGCTTGACTTTTTTAGCTTTAAAATAACATAAAATATGTAAAAGCATTTAGTATTTGCAATATTACCTACTTCTTGTATAGTTTGATTCAGATTTTACCGATTTTAAGATTTGTAGTCATACTGTATGTTTTTAACGAAAATTGTTTCAACAAATTTTATAACAATAAAGTAACGTTATATATATTTTTTGTTTTTGCAAAAAGGAATTTAAATAAAACAGTTTTGCAATATACAAGGTGTTTCAGAAAAATTTAAATATAGACGTTTTAGGCGGTAAGGGACGATCAAAAAAAAAATTCCGCTCTCATCTGTCACTATATGAAAAATAAATGCATTAAAAATTTTAAACCTCTCACCCTTTGTCCGGGGTGAAACCAACCCCTAAAATTATAATAGGAAATGTTTATCGGCTGGCATTATCTTTAAAGGGGTTTAGTGTGAGAAAATTTAAGAGACATTTGGATTTTAATTTTATATAACTAAGAATGTTTAAAAAAATATTTATTAAATTGAAAAATTCCATTTTTATTTGAAAAATATCATTACTTATCATAACAAATAATAGAATAATTAACTAACGCAAGTCCATTTTATTATTATCTTGCAAACTAAACTGTGTTAATTAATTTCTCACTCTGACACAAAATAGACAAGAAAAATATATTATCATATTTCTAAAACCGCATAATAATAACTCGCTCCGTTTAAAACTTAACTTTTTGATTTTTTTAACCTCAAAAAACTTCCCTTGGTGTTTGGTGCAGATGCATTTTTATTAAGCTTAAAATATATTCAAGAATCATGACAGTGTAACGCAAGGTTAATAACCCCCCTTCCCCCTTGAGCGTTACGTACTTTAGGAATCCGCCCATACACATAGGTACATGGGATAGGGTGTCTCAGATAAAAGTAACTACAAGGGCGTTTATGAGGATTTAGGAGACGGTAGGACATACCAATTTTGGTAAAAAAGTGGCGCAATTCCGAGCTCTATCAACGAAAATATTTATATGCGTTTTTAAATTATGGAGAAATAAATGGATCTATGAGGGATCTGATACCTTCCTAGCTAGCCTATTAGTACACTTCAAGTGAAGCCATGATAATATATCAGCTTTGAAAAGTTTTTTGTATATGTCTGTATATAACACAAATTATTGAGCAAAATATAGTTTACTATATTACGAAAATTGTATATTGATACGATGCTCCGTTAAAAAGATATATTTTTTTAAATTTTAATTGTCAAAAATTAGCATTAATAGATTTTGAAATCTAATCAGCTCGTAAGAGTGTTCCAGCACTATTTTACCTGAAAATTTTATGAAAATCTGTTCAGCGGTTTAGGTGCTATCGTGTTACGGACAGAAATAATATATACACACACACAGACACACAGACAGACATCACGACGATATTGCTAGGATAGGTCAAAATACGCCCAAATCACAAATTTTCGGCGTTATCTAAAAAATTTTTTTCGTCGAAAATAATACCTATTAATAATACCATTGCTATGCGAGCTAGGAAGGCAAAAAATAAAAATTGTGACTTTTTGAAGTCCTAAAAAAATTGGTAACGTCATTTTATTGGCCTAGTCATATTTATATAGTTTTATTCAATTTGTTTAAAAGAAGGCGACAATATTTTAATTTCTCGAATAACACAATTTAAGTTTTTAGGCATTATTTTGAAACCCCCTGTAGATATTTTTAACTTCGATACTGCATCCGATTAAGCTCGCAATTGCGCCACTTTTTTACTTTTGAATGAATATCGTAAGTGTTACCGTTTCTGAAAATCCCACAAAGCCCTATGCACCTACTTTTATCTGGACACCCTGTAGACAAAGAGACACATTGACTCATCGTGATATAGAAAAATGCATGAAGATTGACTAATTTAGGTTAGAAAATCCCCACAGGGCACATTTGTGAAGGTATCATTGTGTGTCATTAAACACAAATAATAAGTTTTCTATTTTTAGAGTTGCAGGCGAACAAAATAATTAAGTACAAGTTTACCGCAAAAAAAGGACAAAATTTCAATACTGCGTCAGAAAGTAGAGATTTTGGTTAATTAGAAAACAATAAAACTAACATCAACAAATTCTAACAAACTAAAGTTTCAGTCCAACAAAAACTATATAAAAATAAAATTTTCCTTACCAAAACACCAGCGAATTCATAAAATCATAGCAAGTAAAAGACTGTAACAATGACAGTCAAAATGCTTCCCTAGTCTTAAGGACATGTCACTCTAAAAATACCTGGCACTTGTTTTACTTTAGCGTCTACTACACGGGAAAAAACAATATTGTTTTAAAGCATTGCCCATACATAAGATTAAAATGTCTAAGTAGAAAATTTTTAAGATGCAACTTTCAATGCAAATATCTTGACTACCAGAGGGGATAAAAAAATTATATTTTGGATCTAGGATGTATGGAATATGCTCTTTAATTGTAGGTAGTAACCTAGATTAGTCAAACGTTCCACTGTGCGTTATGGGAACATAAATATGTCAAAATATCTTGACTTCATCGCCTTGATAAAAAAAAAGTGAGTGCATGTTTTAAAAAAAATTGTGTTTACATAATAATTTATATAAAGTTATTAAATGTTATTAATATAGTTAGTTTAGACCTATTTATTTATTTCTTTGGTAAATTTGAATGTCAAGTCTAATTTTTAGATAATTTAAGAAAACATTGTAGTAAAAATGCTAAATAAAAGCTTAAAACAAAACAGAAAAAAAAATAAATGTTAACTTATTACATTTAGTTGAAAAAATTGTTTTTTATGATTGAATTATAGTTTGTTTTGCTTTGAATAATCTTTTTTTTTTTAAAGAAAACAATTAAATGCATCGAGTCAAAAGGATTTTAATATCTCAAGACAACACGAAATTAAAGAATCTTTTTATTCAAAAAAACTTTTAGATACATTTTTTTTATTTCAAAATAATTATTTGTTTAAAATAAAAATTATTTTCGGACTTCTATTGTCATTATTTCATTTTATAAACTACGTTTCGACCCAGTGTAGATCACTAGATCTTGGATTGTCTTGAGGTGTAAATTAACTACCACCTGAAGACAATCAGAGCTGCAATGGTCGAAACCTTGTGTATAAAATCAAATAATGACAATGGAAGTCCGAAAATGATTTTTATTTTAAACAAATAATTATTTTGAAATAAAAAAATGTATCTAAAAGTTTTTTTGAATCGAAAGATTCTTTCTTTAATTTCGTTTTGACTTGATGTATTAAAATCCTTTTGACTCGATGCATTTAAATGTTTTAAAAAAAAGATTATTTAAAGCAAAACAAACTATAATTCAATCAAGAAAACTTATTTTTCTAATTTTCTTCGGATGGAAAATTATATATTAAAACAAGATAACAATGTTTTTGGTGCAAGATTTTATCGCAAACCCATTGTTTTAAACCAATATATTTTTTTTCAATTATGTCTTGATATAATACTAGAAACCAAGAAGGTTGCCGCTTCCATTCAAATCAAATCAATTTTCTTGGATAAACGCAACTTTTATTTTCAACGGAAACCAGCAGTTCAAGAGAATAGTTTTTTTTTGTTAAGAAAATATCTTCTTTGTGCAGGAAAGCAGATTTTTTCTTGGATCAAAGCAACTTGCATTTTTCTACTCATTGTTTCTACCCAGAGATTAAAGCTAATGCGCGAGAATGAGTTGGTAGGTTTGGACGGGAAAGAATAAAACGGCGCGAACAGACAGTTCAATATGGAAGAAAAAACTGAGAGCATTTGTGGTAACATAATAATCGCTCTGTTCAATATTCTGCTCGTCGAAATGAAAAAAGCCCATTCGCGGTTTTGTTCGCCGTTCGGATCGTTGCGCGGTTCAATGTTCGTCAAAAAGTTTAGGACTGTAGCTTTAGGTGTGTTCACCAGGTTAATTTTCTATCGAACTGTAATCCCAAGTATTTTGCTTCTGGTATACCGACGGATCCAAAATGCCATCAGGCGTTGGATCTGGAGTTGTTAGTATCCAAGAAAAAGTCGAGATTCAACATAGTCTCGGCCAATTGGCTACTATATTTCAGGCCGAACTCGTAGCCATTGAACTGTGTGCCCGTTGGATTACTGACCACGAATGGACCAACAGGACAATAAAAATCTTCTCCGACATTCAAGCAGCCTTAAAAGCGCTTGATTCCTACACGGTCTCATCAAGAACCGTGAGGAACTAGCTGAATGCGCTTGGTAGCGCTAATAAGGTGTCATTAGTATGGATACCAGGGCATTCTGGACACGACGGAAATGAGGCCGCAGACCAGGCAGCGAGGGAAGGGGCATTTGCCGAATTTTTCGGCCCCGAACCAGCCCTGGGGATATCATACAATGCTGCTAAATTAACCATATTGAGATGGATGGAGAACAGCTTCCAAAAATACTGGATGAATATACCAGAACTGGCTCACTCTAAAGAGTTCATTAAAGGACCTTGTCAGAAGAGGGCCAGGAATATCATTGGACTTACCAGACAGGAGATCCGTATAGTCACTGGACTCTTTACGGGTCACTGTCGACTAAGAGTACCCATGCACTGAATGGGAATAACCGAAGAGACCGAATGTAGACTCTGTATGGAGGATGACGAAACAGTTAGACATGTACTGTGCGAATGTCCGGCTATTGCTCGTTTACGTAAAAACACTTTCGGTAAACCTCACATTGATTCAGAAGGTCTGAACAGTGTCTCACGCAAACTGATAGCTAACCTTTTTGGAAGATTAGGCATACAGTGGTGAGAAACCACTCAAAAGTGAGCCACAATAGACCCAGTAGTGGTCGCAGTGGAAGGGCTGCAAGGCCCACTCACATATGAATCATCATCATCATCAATCCCAAGTATTTGGCTGACTTCAACTCGACAATTCTGTTATGATTGATAGTAATCAGCTTTTGCCATAACAAATAGCATAGGCCAACGAAAAAAAATCGTTAAAATTTGTCCCAAAAATAATTATTTGGACTTTATAGGGTTAGTGCTATAGCAGAGCCTTGGAGGGTGACTGCCCTTAGTGGCTCTGTGGTATGATTGAGTGAGTCTGTTGTCTTTTGTTAAATTAAGAGAAGACTAATTTCTAGATTTGTAAATAAGGGTGACTGTGTCTGCCATCCAGATTGCAGGATAGTGTTGTAGTTTTTGAGGGCTACCCTGATGCTTTTCTTGTTTTTGAAACTTCAATAGTTGATTTTGTGGTATCAGTGTTAATTTGATGCATTCTCTTTGCGAAATTTGGGGGTCGAGATAGGAAGTTGCAAACTCTTGTAATTCTGTTCATAGAAAAAAGAATACTTATTTGTTGGGTGTTGTAGTACTTTTACAGAGCTATCTTAATAATGTTTATCTGCTGGTGGACCAGTCTCATAAATTATAGATCTGCCGTTGCGTTTGCTCGTCGGCACCGTCGATTCCGGTTTCTTTCTTCCATCATCTCCCGGATATTGTGTGGAATATTGACAAACAAATACACGTTGACCGTAAACGAGAATGTAATTTTAGACAACTCAGTGCGACAGTTACGTTTGGCAAAAATCCCGTTTTTAGAGAATTTGTCCTGACCAAGCAAAGTATATTTTTGGTATAAATCGATCATGGCTAGTCGAATAAAAATACTCCTAACTCAATTTACTTTAACCGAAAATTCAGTTTTTTACCTTCCTAGCCCGCGCAGCAATGGCTAGACTTCTCTAGCCTTGTATTATTTTCGTTGATTTTTTTTTCTCGAGATAACGCCGAAAATGTGTTATTTGGAGCTATACTAGCACTATCGTATATATTATTTTAAAAGTTAGAACTTTTTTCTGGCTGTACACTATCGGCATCATAAAAATGGTACGTGATAAACATCGGTATTTTTGAAATTGCAACTACTGGATTATATTTGTCTTTGTTTGTGAAAACAGACCAAGGTGTTGCAGCAAAATGTATTATCTGCCACTTTATTGATGCCGCATCCTGAACAAGCAAGGAATCGGTTCCGCATAAGAACTACAACACTTCGAATTTACACTTAAAATTTTCTAGAAACGAGATTTTCGACCAAAGTAAAAGAAATATGTTGAAATTAAATTTTAAACTCTTATTTACAAAGTACGAAATTTTATAGCGCTTACCCAAGTGCAATAATTGGTTTCAGTCGCGTAGTCACACAACTATATCCTGAAAGACGCGGTTTCTTTTTGACGAAGTGACTAATTTTTCATTATGATGGTAGCCCGAGTTCCTATTATTGAAGTCGGTCCTGATGCTCGCCTTGAACAGTTTATTATATTCTTATATTTAAGTCAACTGAACTTGAGTGACAACAACAAGGGCATCTCAATCTTTCTGTATTGCGGAAGTTACCTTCGGGGTTTTCTTTTTAAAGGTGTAATATTTCTTTTATTTTATGAAAAACAATTAACCGGTATACTACAACGTTCGCATAAAAATTATAATTTGATCTTGAACTAAATCATGCGTTTTTGAAAGTAAAAGAATGATTTGTATTTATATTACTATCTGATTAATTAATTTTGATTAATTTGTTCAAATCTACAATGTACAGAGTGTCTCATTTTTGACACTTTTGGGTGGTTTTGAGTAATTCTAGAGAAGAAAGAAAAAACAGAAATACGTTCAGTAATCAGTGTTCTCAAATTTCTAAAAAAACACCACATTTTGACCCATTTCTAAGTTTTAAATGGTCTTTTTTATATACCTATGAAAATTGCTTTTTTTAGATCCTATTTCTTACAGATATTTATTTAGTTTTTGAAATCAGCATCAAGCTTAGTTTAAAATACCCAACCACATTTAAAATATTTTTTAAATTAAAAAAATTGAAAATAAAATATTATAATATATTAGCAACCGAGTTTCTCATTTGATTTTATCAAAAATAAAGGACACGCTGTAGAATACGATTTTTCAAATCAGGTTAAGATATTTCGTTAATTTATTTTACGGTATTAGTTAGTGAAACCTAAAATTTTGACTAAGGTTATTTGCTTGCACGAATATTTATAGTCCACAGAACACCGGTTTTTTTTATTGATGAGTAACAGGATGAATTTTCGTTTTCTTATGCGAAAATTCTTGAATTTAATGCTTAAAAGAGTGCGTGGGCGCAGAATCCTTTTAAGCTTCGGGCTAACTAAACCAAACATCCAATTTTGTGGACAATATTGCCATTTACTTTTAAACACATTTGTTTGGACACAGAAAAAAAATATAGCCGGTTACTATTTCTTTACTGTTATTTTTACCTTCCTAGCCCGCATAGGAATAACTAGAAAAGTTGTTATTTTCGACGAAAAAAAAATCGTTATGTGGGTGTATTTGGAGCTATCTTAGCAATATCTTCGTGGCGTCTGTCTGTGTGTGTGTCTGTCCGTAATACAATAGCTCCTAAACCGCTGAACCGATTTTCATGAAATATTCACGTAAAATAGTGTTTGACACTTTGACGAGCTGATTAGATTTTGGTTCGGTTCGGTTCCGGCATGTATTAGATAGTATTTTTTCAATAATTTGCGTTATAACCAAAAACTTCCTGCGAGCTTTCGTTTTAGATATTTACAAAAAACTGTTTTTATGGCTGATATCATGGAGTTCACTTAGACTGTGCTAATAGGCTAGCTAGGAAGGTATCAGATCCGTCGTGGATTCATTTATTTTTTCTCATGAAGTACAAGATAAAAAAACAGTAAAGAATTGGTAACCAGTTTTCTTTTGCGCCTTAAAAATTGTCTGAAAATAAATGGCAACACTGTCCGCAAAATCGCATGCTTGGTTGGAAAGATTTCTGCTCCCGCGCATTCTGTTAGGCATTACTTTTAATAAATTTTATCAGAGGGGCGAAATAAAGCTAATAAACATGCCAAATTTACAAAAATGATTTTTTTTTATATATAACTTCAAGCCTCTGCGCGACCAGTGGCGTATATAGAAAAAAATTTCGGGGTGGGCCCGAGACCGTTTTGGGGGGGCCGAGACCTCATGAGGCTGTATTTAATGCTATTTTATGTTTGTATTCATGAAATATGTGGAAAATATCCAAAATTTTCTTAGCTTCGGGGGGGGGGGCGTTACCCCGAGCCCCCCCCATATATAAGCCACTTTGCGCGACTATAAAATTTTATGAGGAAAATCGTCCAAAACACTTTAACTGAAAAGTAAAAGTAGGTTTATAGTTGGTGCAGAATAAGATTTTCATTAAATTTTAATGTGTTGCATTTTTATCCGATACATATAAAAGCTAATATTTGGCAATCATTAGAATCTAACAGTTTCGCAGTAAGATTTATTTCCTATAATCTATAATCAACCCATAAGAAAAACCGCTCAGCGGGTGCCAAGTACTAGGATAAATGGGTTCTTTATCAAATATCAAATTGACTGATTTAGCGTGTTACTGTTCGTTGAACTTGATACTCGAACCGTTTTGCAAATCGCCGATGAAAGTCAATGTTGAATGAGGAGCATCGCTATCGAACCAACCTATACTACGACCAACATAAAGAATAAATTGAGTTTTGTGGGCGAGAAAAGTCCTATACACTGAAGCTAAACCCGATATAAACTTAGCATTACCACTTATGCATATATGCATTAATTGTCGTAAATTTGTCGTGAAATAAAAAAATTTGTGGCGCCACCCGTTTGCCTAGAAAGGGATGGTAATGCTAAGTTGAGTCTCAACTTAGCACTTCCACCCTAGAAAAAATAAAATTTTTCAAAAACCAATGTATGAAATAACTGTCGTAAATTTGTCGTAAAAACAAAAATTTTCTCGCACTGTAATGCTAAGTTGAGTCTCAACTTAGCACTACCACCCCAGAAAAGATTGAAATTTTTAAAAACTAATAAATGCATTAATAGTCGTAAATTTGTCGTGAAAGAAAAAAAATTGTCGCGATCCATTTTCCCGGAAACGGGCAGTGAGCAATTTTGAAATTTGTTAGCCATATCCCAGTGATCTTTAAGCTCTTTCACAAAACTTGCGAAGATGTAGGTGATCATGTTTAACCTTTTCGCGCAATCGTAAATTTTTTGGTCAAACAATCATTAGATATATTACATCCCGCTTTTACTTTTCAATATAACCTTTTGTGGTGTTAATATAAATATTCATTGATCGCCAGGATTTTGCGTTGTTTTAGAAATTACGAAAAAAAGTGAACTTCTTAAGAAATATTTATCTGCATTAATTGTCGTGAAAGGGGTGGTCTCAACTTAGCACTACCACCCTAGAAAAAAGTAAAATTTTCAAAAACGAATATATGAAATAATTGTTGCAAATTTGTCGTAAATTGGTCGTGAAAACAAACATTGTTTCGCGCCACCCGTTTTTCTGAAAAGGGGGTGTAATGCTAAGTTGAGTCTAAACTTAGCACTACCATCCCACAAAAAATAAACATTTTCAAAAAATTAAATGTCGTAAATTTTTCGTGAAAACAAAAATTTTCTCGCGCCGCCCGTTTTCCGGAAAAAGGGGTGTAATGCCAAGTTGAGTCTTTCGCTTGGAATATGTATGTATATGTAGGTTTGTGTCGCGCTAGATGCGAAAGGGCTGAACCGATTTTGAAGTAAAATGGGTCGTTAAATTGCTAGTGTTCCTAAAGGTGCTATAGGCTATATTTTTTTTAAACAGAAATCATCATGGCGGTCGTCATGTTGTGGCTTTAAGGCATACAAATTACCTAAATTTCAGGCGATTTTAATAAAATTCCTATGATTGCTAATTGCAAATGTCCTCTAATTCGCTATAGTTACTTTGTAGTCCTTCCTGCTTCCACACATCTCCCCTCCTGTCATTCCCTCTCACCCTCTTCAAAAACCATATTCGCATAATTTTATTAAATAATATAGGGCGATTTAAAAAATTCTTTCTGCACACGTCTTAATTTTTAACACCATTTTACTAGCTCACTTCTCACTCTCCTTCACTCCTCCTCGTCCTCCTTATCAGTAATAGTTATAGCTATAACTTTCACAAATATAAAGCGATTTTAAAAATTCTTTCTGCACACGCTTTTATTTTTTAGTTTTCGGCTATGTAACGCTCATTCGGGTGAATTCGGCTCGACGAGAGGAACATTCAGCGAGCGATATGATGATGCAGATGAAGTATTATTAATTTCGCCTTGTTGAAGTTTACACTTCTGTCTTAAGCACACTCTATTTTTTTTTGTTTAAAATGTTTTTATTTATTTTTGTCTTTAGGTGATATAGACCAAGGACAATTTTTGCCTAAAATTAAAGTAATGTATATCGGGTGTCTCCCAAAAAAAAATTCTTAAATATTTAACTTTTTACTATAACTCACATACTCGTTTTTCGACTTTTTCATTTGTTTTTACCACCGTGATCAGAGAAAATAAATGGATCCATGACGGATCTGATACCTTCCTAGCTAGCCTATTAGCACACTTCAAGTGAAGCCTTGTAAACAGTTTTTTATAAATGTCAAAAAAACTAAAGCTCTTATGAAGCTTTTGGTTATAACACAAATTATTGACCAAAATGTACTCTACTATATTCCGAAAACCGCATTCTGATCTGACGCTCCGTTAGAAAGTTAGTATTTAAAAAAAATACAATTGTCAAAAAACTGTCATTAGCATTAATCGATTTTAACCAAAATCTAATCAGCTCGTTGAGTGTCAAACACTATTTTACCTGAAAATTTTATGAAAATCGATTCAGCGGCTTAGGAGCTATCGTGTTACGGACAGAAATAATATGCACACACACACAGACAGACATCACGAAGATATTGCTAAGATCACAAAATACACCAAAATAAAATATTTTCGGCGTTGTCTCAAAAGAAAATTTTTTCATCGAAAATAATACCTACTCTCTAGCCATTGCTACGCGGGCTAGGAAAATAAAAATAAAGTAATTGGTCGTAAAAACTTCCTTTTGGGGCACTCTTTCTGTCTCCATGAATTTTACAATATCCCGGTTCATAACAAAAATCTATTTGTCTGAACAAACCAGGTTTAGTCCGGCTTGGAAAATGTACCCTTAAAAAATAGGTGTTGTGCGGCTTCGAAAACCTACCCTTAAAACAAAATAAGTTTTATGACGGCTTCGAAAATGTAACCTTGAAAAAAATGCTTAAAAAAGCTGGCAACTATTCCAAACGTATTTGCAGTGAAATCTCCCATGTACGGGCACGAACAGGTTTGACAGAATTGTTATAGTTATTTAAAAATGCCATATAGTATAGTACTTGTCGGTAGTCTCTGTTAAACCTGATAAGACAGGATTAGGTGACGCTGACTCGTGACGTAACTTTAAATTTGCGCCCCGACATAAATTGTAATTTTGGAACATACTCATTTGCATCTCCATAATATATCATGGCTTTACTTGAAGTGTGAAAATAGGCTATAGGAAGGTAACAGATCCCTCCTGGATCCATTTAATTAATTAGAATTTATTTTTTTGTGTATTTTTGAGAAGGGGCGCGTGGCCATGCGGCCTTAAAGAGCAGCTGCCCTTGATAGCTGGACCATTGTGCAAATCCGAGGTAGTATTGGAATGGCCAAAGTATAGAAAAAGAAATTTACGCACGAGTGACCCAAGCTCGATCATATTTTATACGCCTTCGTGATTACATGGTCTACTTGATTTAAAGGCAGCCCATTGCAGTCGATGTTAGATTTATTAGACAGTCCAACGGTGTTTCTATAGTAGCTCTAGGTGAAAGCACTACCATTACCCATCTAATATATGGAATGGTTGTACAGACTAGGTATAGATGAAAGATACTTTTTTCAATGTACAAGGTATTTTCCAAACATTGGTAAATATTTGACAAAGGGGTTTCTCGCATCATTTTAAGACTTTTTTATTGACAATATTGAAAAAACGCTTTGCTCCCCTGACACACAGAATATGCTTTAGGGTACATCGCGTGAACAAGTCCGCATCTAGTGGGTCAATTTTGTAAGAGGACGCAGCATTGATTAATAAGAGACCGCGATACGCACGATTCCCATAGAAAGCGTTCCACTGTTGCCAAGGGTAACTGGTAACACTGAAACAATGGTTGGGAGGCGACAATTAATGCTTGACGAAAATTTATATTCAGAATAACACTTTAAAATTGATAATCATTATTTTAATTATTTACTTTTTAATTTAAATAATACATTAAATAATTTATTTTTAGGAACGCCGAATTTTAAGGTATCAATCATCCCATTTACAAGGTTACAGTTCATTTTTCAAAAACAAGCTTTTTTCGAAGACAGTTTGATCGAGAACCTAAATTTCGAATGATACTTTTTTCGTAAACCACTATTTTGACATTTTTTTCGAAAACATTTTTTTCAAATAGTTTTGTTTGAATGAAATTTTTTCGAAAAATTATTTCTTGCTTTCGTGTTCCTTTTGGGAAATCCAAACCGAACTGAACTCCTTAAATTGATGGCAAACATATCCTAACCTGTCCCATAGGAGCATCCAGGGGGGAGGCGGAGTCCGGGCCCTCCCCAACCCTAAGATTTTTTAAAATATTTTCCAGATATTTCATGAATGAAAAGATAAAATAGCATAAAATACGCCATCATGAGGCCTCCCCCCCCCCCCAAAGACATATTCCTGGGTGCGCCACTGCCTATCCATTGGGGACATTTTTTTTTGGAGGAAAAAGGTCAAGGGAGTCTGGACAGGTTGGATTACGTTTGCTATCAATTGACAAAGGTTATAGGATAACACCGATGTCGAACCATCAACAGTAAGACAGGAAATAAGCACTCTTAAGGAACATTTTTCGAAAAAACCGTCTGATAAAATGTTTTCGAAGAAAACTTCAGTTAGAAAAAATGTTATTTGAAATTGCGGTTTCCCAAAACAGTGTCATTGGAAATTTAGGATTTCAATTAAAATGTCTATTCGAAAAAAGTGTTTTCGATAACCGTGTTTTCGGAAAACAGCCAGTATAATTAATACATTTAAATAAAACTGACTAAGTTGACCTTTCGTCAACCGGGTAGCTACATATACTGGTATTTTCGCTAATCTGGCAACGTTCGTTTTACGCTTTTCTTTTGTCCCATGCGATTCTTATGGCCCATACAAAAATCCCTAGATAGACAGTCAACTGCTTTCAAAAATCCATTTTTTTGTTTTCTATACCTGCTAATAAATAAATACCGATTTGCCAAATAAATAACGCCAAATTTTATGTGTTTTTAGGACCAACCAACGGCAGTTACTGTAAAAAATGTCAGAAAAAATTGTATGCCCTCCAGGTCGCTAAAAAAGTCTTATTTAATAAATTGTTAAGATATAAGAGATAAAAAACTGAAAATTTATTTATCTATTTATTTTCAACAGAACAAACAAAAGGCCAATATTCTATAAAACTTATGCGACAAATGATAAATACCAATCAAATCTCACTTATGTCTGACTTTACATGTGAAGCATACTTGTTAATAAGCTGCATAAATTGTAGAGAGGAGAGCTTTCACATAGATTCGTTCGTGAATAAGCTTAGTAAAACCTATTTTTCGTCCTTGAATTAATTCGATATATGGCAAAAGAAAGTTGTACACATTATATTAGGACAGCCGTCATCCCCTTTAAAACAAAATTTAGTCCTTCTTTGGTTTAGTGATATGTTATTAAATACCTCTGATAAGATGTTGTTGTCACAGCCTCTTTGTGGATAAAACCAAACCTTTCTCTAGAGCAGAGCTTTCAAAAAAAAATTATGAAAGTAATCACGAGTTTTTTTACCAAAACAGGAATGATATATCTCTCCAACTCTTTTCAAAATATATATCGCAGTTGCTTAAAAAACTGGAAACGTAAAGCACACGGCATGGGAATACAACTTAACGACTGATTTACTATATACTCACTACAGTTTGCTGACAAACAAATAATTGTAGCTAATGATCAAGAAGACGTGGAATATATGATGAGAAAGTTAACCGAAGAACACCAAAAGAGGGGATTAATAGTAAACGTGGACAAGACACAGTACAGTAAAAAGGCTCAATACATTTGCGCATTCGGTAAAACCACCTTTCAAATTCTTATAGCCAACGTCCTTGAAAAGTTGCCAATTTCCTCCTCGAATGCAGCAACTGCCTTTGCAGCCAAAAAATCTGCGACCTAGCAACTTTTCTTTGGTCTTATGAAATAGGAAAAAGTCACACGGGTTGGGAGACTAAGGTGGGTTAGGCAACAGTTTGACCACCTGTTCAGTAAAAAAATTTACTGTTCTAGCGGTGCTTTTGGCAGCTATGGAGGTTTTGTCCATAGTTCTTGGAAGACGACACATTCAGTATCCCACCTTTGGAAAAAAAATGATGCGACCATTTTCTTTTCAATACTGACGAATTTTCATTGGAGGCTGCTCACCTTCAAAGTACCAAACTGATAAAAAAACAAAAAGGCTATTTTACCTGAAAATTTTATGAAAATCGATTCAGCGGCTTAGGAGCTATCGTGTTACGGACAGAAATAATATGCACACACACACAGACAGACATCACGAAGATATTGCTAAGATCACAAAATACACCAAAATAAAATATTTTCGGCGTTGTCTCAAAAGAAAATTTTTTCATCGAAAATAATACCTACTCTCTAGCCATTGCTACGCGGGCTAGGAAAATAAAAATAAAGTAATTGGTCGTAAAAACTTCCTTTTGGGGCACTCTTTCTGTCTCCATGAATTTTACAATATCCCGGTTCATAACAAAAATCTATTTGTCTGAACAAACCAGGTTTAGTCCGGCTTGGAAAATGTACCCTTAAAAAATAGGTGTTGTGCGGCTTCGAAAACCTACCCTTAAAACAAAATAAGTTTTATGACGGCTTCGAAAATGTAACCTTGAAAAAAATGCTTAAAAAAGCTGGCAACTATTCCAAACGTATTTGCAGTGAAATCTCCCATGTACGGGCACGAACAGGTTTGACAGAATTGTTATAGTTATTTAAAAATGCCATATAGTATAGTACTTGTCGGTAGTCTCTGTTAAACCTGATAAGACAGGATTAGGTGACGCTGACTCGTGACGTAACTTTAAATTTGCGCCCCGACATAAATTGTAATTTTGGAACATACTCATTTGCATCTCCATAATATATCATGGCTTTACTTGAAGTGTGAAAATAGGCTATAGGAAGGTAACAGATCCCTCCTGGATCCATTTAATTAATTAGAATTTATTTTTTTGTGTATTTTTGAGAAGGGGCGCGTGGCCATGCGGCCTTAAAGAGCAGCTGCCCTTGATAGCTGGACCATTGTGCAAATCCGAGGTAGTATTGGAATGGCCAAAGTATAGAAAAAGAAATTTACGCACGAGTGACCCAAGCTCGATCATATTTTATACGCCTTCGTGATTACATGGTCTACTTGATTTAAAGGCAGCCCATTGCAGTCGATGTTAGATTTATTAGACAGTCCAACGGTGTTTCTATAGTAGCTCTAGGTGAAAGCACTACCATTACCCATCTAATATATGGAATGGTTGTACAGACTAGGTATAGATGAAAGATACTTTTTTCAATGTACAAGGTATTTTCCAAACATTGGTAAATATTTGACAAAGGGGTTTCTCGCATCATTTTAAGACTTTTTTATTGACAATATTGAAAAAACGCTTTGCTCCCCTGACACACAGAATATGCTTTAGGGTACATCGCGTGAACAAGTCCGCATCTAGTGGGTCAATTTTGTAAGAGGACGCAGCATTGATTAATAAGAGACCGCGATACGCACGATTCCCATAGAAAGCGTTCCACTGTTGCCAAGGGTAACTGGTAACACTGAAACAATGGTTGGGAGGCGACAATTAATGCTTGACGAAAATTTATATTCAGAATAACACTTTAAAATTTATAATCATTATTTTAATTATTTACTTTTTAATTTAAATAATACATTAAATAATTTATTTTTAGGAACGCCGAATTTTAAGGTATCAATCATCCCATTTACAAGGTTACAGTTCATTTTTCAAAAACAAGCTTTTTTCGAAGACAGTTTGATCGAGAACCTAAATTTCGAATGATACTTTTTTCGTAAACCACTATTTTGACATTTTTTTCGAAAACATTTTTTTCAAATAGTTTTGTTTGAATGAAATTTTTTCGAAAAATTATTTCTTGCTTTCGTGTTCCTTTTGGGAAATCCAAACCGAACTGAACTCCTTAAATTGATGGCAAACATATCCTAACCTGTCCCATAGGAGCATCCAGGGGGGAGGCGGAGTCCGGGCCCTCCCCAACCCTAAGATTTTTTAAAATATTTTCCAGATATTTCATGAATGAAAAGATAAAATAGCATAAAATACGCCATCATGAGGCCTCCCCCCCCCCAAAGACATATTCCTGGGTGCGCCACTGCCTATCCATTGGGGACATTTTTTTTTGGAGGAAAAAGGTCAAGGGAGTCTGGACAGGTTGGATTACGTTTGCTATCAATTGACAAAGGTTATAGGATAACACCGATGTCGAACCATCAACAGTAAGACAGGAAATAAGCACTCTTAAGGAACATTTTTCGAAAAAACCGTCTGATAAAATGTTTTCGAAGAAAACTTCAGTTAGAAAAAATGTTATTTGAAATTGCGGTTTCCCAAAACAGTGTCATTGGAAATTTAGGATTTCAATTAAAATGTCTATTCGAAAAAAGTGTTTTCGATAACCGTGTTTTCGGAAAACAGCCAGTATAATTAATACATTTAAATAAAACTGACTAAGTTGACCTTTCGTCAACCGGGTAGCTACATATACTGGTATTTTCGCTAATCTGGCAACGTTCGTTTTACGCTTTTCTTTTGTCCCATGCGATTCTTATGGCCCATACAAAAATCCCTAGATAGACAGTCAACTGCTTTCAAAAATCCATTTTTTTGTTTTCTATACCTGCTAATAAATAAATACCGATTTGCCAAATAAATAACGCCAAATTTTATGTGTTTTTAGGACCAACCAACGGCAGTTACTGTAAAAAATGTCAGAAAAAATTGTATGCCCTCCAGGTCGCTAAAAAAGTCTTATTTAATAAATTGTTAAGATATAAGAGATAAAAAACTGAAAATTTATTTATCTATTTATTTTCAACAGAACAAACAAAAGGCCAATATTCTATAAAACTTATGCGACAAATGATAAATACCAATCAAATCTCACTTATGTCTGACTTTACATGTGAAGCATACTTGTTAATAAGCTGCATAAATTGTAGAGAGGAGAGCTTTCACATAGATTCGTTCGTGAATAAGCTTAGTAAAACCTATTTTTCGTCCTTGAATTAATTCGATATATGGCAAAAGAAAGTTGTACACATTATATTAGGACAGCCGTCATCCCCTTTAAAACAAAATTTAGTCCTTCTTTGGTTTAGTGATATGTTATTAAATACCTCTGATAAGATGTTGTTGTCACAGCCTCTTTGTGGATAAAACCAAACCTTTCTCTAGAGCAGAGCTTTCAAAAAAAAATTATGAAAGTAATCACGAGTTTTTTTACCAAAACAGGAATGATATATCTCTCCAACTCTTTTCAAAATATATATCGCAGTTGCTTAAAAAACTGGAAACGTAAAGCACACGGCATGGGAATACAACTTAACGACTGATTTACTATATACTCACTACAGTTTGCTGACAAACAAATAATTGTAGCTAATGATCAAGAAGACGTGGAATATATGATGAGAAAGTTAACCGAAGAACACCAAAAGAGGGGATTAATAGTAAACGTGGACAAGACACAGTACAGTAAAAAGGCTCAATACATTTGCGCATTCGGTAAAACCACCTTTCAAATTCTTATAGCCAACGTCCTTGAAAAGTTGCCAATTTCCTCCTCGAATGCAGCAACTGCCTTTGCAGCCAAAAAATCTGCGACCTAGCAACTTTTCTTTGGTCTTATGAAATAGGAAAAAGTCACACGGGTTGGGAGACTAAGGTGGGTTAGGCAACAGTTTGACCACCTGTTCAGTAAAAAAATTTACTGTTCTAGCGGTGCTTTTGGCAGCTATGGAGGTTTTGTCCATAGTTCTTGGAAGACGACACATTCAGTATCCCACCTTTGGAAAAAAAATGATGCGACCATTTTCTTTTCAATACTGACGAATTTTCATTGGAGGCTGCTCACCTTCAAAGTACCAAACTGATAAAAAAACAAAAAGGCAGTGTGTATTCGTCGTTATTTTGACCCAGTCAAACGCACTCAAGAGGTGTGATCTTTGCCTTCCTGTACAGCTCTTGCCGAACTAAGACTACTTACTAATTAGTGTTACACTAAATCTAATTAAAACTAAATTATAAAGGTGCGATCACGCAAAACTTAACAGTGCCTTAAAAATAACCAAGGGCCGTTCAAACATCAAACATAAGTGAAGCTAAAAAAAAGTTAAGACCACCCAAAGAAGACAAACCAAAATCACATTACTTTATTTTGTCGGGGTAAGTCTTATTTACAACCAAAAATCTCTTTAGCTCCTTTTCTTTCGTTTTAATACCCATTAAGGGTCGTTCCTCCACCTCACTGCGTCAGTTTAAATTACGTTCTGCTGTTCTCGCGCTCTCTATTTTTTACAGTAGGTGCCTGATTGAGTGGTGGCTTTATAGCTCCTTAGCGAAGAAGCTATTTTTTTAACGGTTATGCACACTCACAAGGACTCCCTATCACGCTCGAGAAGCGGCAAGTGCGCGGAAATGTTGGTTTTGAAATGGTTCAGGTTGTAACCTGCAGGGAAAACTGTCGCAGGGAGTTTATTCCTCAGCGATGCTGTTCTCCAGAGATATGAATTCTGATATAATCAGGTTCTTGGTGCTTTTATTTTGACAGTAAATTGGTGGTTACCGTCTGTTTGACGTGTTCGCCTAGTAGGTGCTACTCCCGGGGGGATCATGCATGCCAACTCTGCAGAGCATTTTCCGTGATAATACCTGTACAAGAGAGATAGATGGCCGACTGTTCTTCGATGTTCAAGACTATCCAAGCTACGGGTAAGTGCGGGGTCATTGATCAGCTTGACAGCTCGTTTTTGCACGGTGTTCAAAAGCATTAAGGTATGTTTGGGTGCCGCACTCCATATATGTAAGGAGTACTCCATAGTTGGTCGAATCTGGGCCTTGTAGAGTGTCAGCAGACATGTTGGAGTCTGCAGTGACTCCTAAGATGTTCAACTGGCTCTGCAATGTGACAGCACTTCTGCGCGTTGCACTGTACAAGGTTTTTGTTGCCATAAAGTGGATTTACTGTTTTATCCATGAGGTCATTTATGTAAATCAGAAAAGTGTTGGCGAAAGGATTGCTCCGTGTGGCACACCACCATTTGTTTGGTAAGAGTTGCAGTTCTGGCCATTCAGGGTAACCTTAAGGTAACTTCCAAACCAAGTGCAAAGTTTCGGCGACAATCCCATTGCTTTGAGCTTGTTGAGCAGATTATCATGCCGGACTTTATCGAATGCTTTAGATATATCTAAGGCAATTGTTCTTGTTTCACCCCGCAACTCAATCGCTTTTTGCCATAAGTGAGTAGACGTATGTAAGTAAATCGCCAGTTGACCTATATTTTCGAAATCGGTATTGCTTGTCGTTGATAACTTTGTACTTTTCCATAGTACTCGAGTAGATGGTATGCTTTGGTTTGTAACCACGTTTGTGTGTTTGGCAAACTCGCCATTTAGTCTTACCAGATTTTTTAGATAGAATACAGCATTATCGGACCACCCCCAAGACATATTTCTGGATGTGCTACTGTAGATGGCTAATAAAATTATAAGAAAAATTAACCAAAATACTTTTACCCCACAATGACTACATTTTATTTTACTTAAATGCGTAAAAATTGTCACTGATGATCGTCTAAACTGACATAAAAGCGTTGGATGCCCATGTATTTTGGTTGCTAAGGAAACGAGCCATATTTAATACAAAATGCCTCTATAATATCGTAATTGTGTAAATTTTTCTCGCATATTTGCATATGCAAAAGGGTGCGCAAAGTAGCTTTTTTGTAATCGCTCCTAGAAAAAAGGATTTTCTACACTAAATATAGTACAAATATTTCAATTTTAAAATAAGCTACAACACATTTCGTTGTTGATCTCACAAACTGACGTATCTAAAAAAAATGCAGCTTTGAGGTAAGACCATAATACTACCTTATTTGTGTCGTTCTTTTATCTTGCAAAGTGTCGTAACTCATAAAAATCCTTTAAATAGCACAAAAATCATTAGATCCAAGAACATTTTTAGTGATACAAATCCAATATAAACTTTCCCTAAAACTTGAAATTGCTCTCTTGTAAAATTACAATAAATGAGTTACGTCACTTTGTAAGATCAACGACGATTTGTTGCTACCTGGGCTTTAATTTTTGCGATTCGCAAGAAATGCAATTTTTTTAATTTTTATTTTATTTAACACGATTTTTTTAGTGATCTTATATAATGTTATACCTGGTAAGTACATACTTAAAGAATATATTTTTATCAAACACACAGGCCCGGACTTACTCCTTACTCCTTACTTAACGTTTACAATAAATGTTCATATATTTTTGTTAATTTTTTTAGATATTATGCATAGGTCGCTTAATTTTAAACGGTGCAAGCGAGTCATCGGCGGTTGTGGATAAAAAATCTGGGAGGGGGGGTAATGGTAATAGCGCTTAGAAAAACTATACAATAAACATTTTTAACTTATTATCTATTAAAAAAAAATATTTAATTTAAAAAAGATAAGTTTTTAAAATTAGAATGTCCATGTAAAATAGCATCACAGTGCTCCATGATCATAATTTTGCCTAATTTTAAAAATATATATAAATATTTAAATTTTTTTAAATTTTTTAAAACTTCAAATTATCAAAACATTTTTAGTTTAAAAAATTTTAAATTTTTATGAAATTTTTGAGAAACTTCATAACTATAAATAAATTTTGTTCAGATTATCTTATAATTTAGCGTCCTTATTATACTAGGATCATAAAAAATTTACCATTTCATTCGAATTTACACACTCGTTCAAATAATACCCAGCGGCGCAATTAGAGGAGCCTAAGGGGGGCTAAGCCCCCTTTAGTAGCTCAAAATTAGCCCATCCATAACAGATTATGACTGACTGTGGTGATTTCTTGTGATATTATTTTAAGGTCAAAATCATCACTTATGATAACCTGGGGGCAGTAGCCCCCCCTCCCGAATTTACCGAATTAGTTGCGCCCCTGCTAATACCTATTATCGGTTGGTCTAAATAAAAATTTATGTCGAATTTTTTCTTGAATAATGCCAACGTTAGTTTTATCTTATATGTATTTCCAGAAATATTTCCGTAGACATTGGACATATATGGAAATATTGGAAATATATGAAATATTAAAAAAAATAATAAAAAGGGAAATATTTATTTATAAAATCATAAAAAACACCGGAAAACGCAGAATATTATTATTTAGTCGATTTAGAACGTTTTTCTACGTTGTCCGACGCCTATTCTCCACCTCCTTCGATCCTGACAATCATCTTCTGTCAGATTTTTTTGACTCATTGATCTTTGGATTGACTGTTGCCATTCTAGTTTAGGACGCCCTCTTTTTCTGCGCCCTATTGATTGCCATTCTAGGACCTGCTTTGGTAATCTTTCGTCGTTCATCCGTTGTACATGGCCGTACCATATCAGTTGTCTTTTAGTGATGTCATCCGTTATGCTCCCTTCGATTCCCAATCTTTCTTTTATGATCTCATTTCTTATGTGATCTGTTCTAGATATTCTCATTGATCTTCTTATTCATGGGCGCACCCAGGGGGGGGGCCCCGGATGCCTAAGATTTTTGTATATATTTTCCACATATTTCATGAATAAACACAAAAAATAGCATGAAATAAGGCCTCGGGCCCCCCCCAAGACATATTCCTGGGTGCGCTACTGTCTTATTGCATCCATTTCGACAATTTCCATTTTTGTTTTGTATTTTTCTGTTACGCGACAAGTCTCTATTCCATACAACAGCGTGCGTTTCACCAATGTTTCATATGTTAAATTTTACATTCTTTTTTATCTCTCTGCTCCATAAAATACTGTTAAGACATCCAATAACCTTTTTTGCTTTTACTATTCTTTTTTCCAGTTCTTTACAGTCTGTTCCTGTCTTATCAAATGTGACACCCAAGTATACAAACTCATTGCATGGAGATATTACTTGTCCATTGTCTAGTTCTAACTTACTGGATTCGTTTCCAATACATAAGTACTGTGTCTTGTCCACGTTCACTGTTAATCCCCACTTTTGGTATTCTTCCATTAACTTTCTCATCATATACTCGATGTCCTCTTTATCATTAGCTACAATTACTTGGTCGTCAGCAAACTGTAGTGTGTATATGGTAAATCGGTCGTTAAGTTGTATTCCCATGCCGTGCACTTTCCGTTTCCAGTTTTTTAGAGCTATTGCGATATATATTTTAAAAAGAGTTGGAGAAATACAAAATCCCTGTCTTAAGCCTTTTGTTACCAGGAATTCTTTTGATTTCCAATTTTAATTTTAGATTTTGACCCTTTGTATAGTTCTTTTATCGCTTTTATGTATGTATGATTGATATTAGTCTGCTCTAGCACTGTCCATAGTTTTTCTACTGGAACGGTATCATATGCTTTTTGTAGGTCCACAAAGGTAACATGAGTCTCTATATTTCTGGCGCTCCTTTTCTCAATTACTTGTTTAAGACAAAAAACATTATCACTACAAGATCTGCCTGCACGAAGCCCACTTTGCTCTTCTTCTTCTTGTTCATGAAAATCCTTCTCTATTAGATCTCTAAGAATTCTACCGTACAATCTACTGAGAGTACTAGTTACTGAAATTCCTCTGTAATTGTTGCAATCCAGCTTGTTTCCTTTTTTATGTATTGAGGATATGAATGCAATTTTCCAATCATCAGGTACTGGATGTCCGTTTATGCATTGATTGATAATATATGTGAGATTTTCGATTAGTTTCTCTGATCCATATTTGAGCATTTCAGCATATATTCCTCCAGGTCCGCTAGCTTTTCCGGATTTAAGCTTTTTAATACTATTTTTTATCATTTCTTTTTCGATGATTACTTCCTCTCCGTGTACTTCTATGTCTCTCCTCGGAGAGGCTGCCAGATATTCGGGTCTCGTTTCCTGCAGCAGTCCCTTGTAGTGTTCTGTCCATTGTTCTGGTTTGATGATCTGGATGTTTACTTTTTCTTTTGTTGGGTTTTTTACTGTAGAAATGAATTTCCATACTTCAGAACTCTGCCTACCTCATACGTGTGTATTGATATCGTGGCATTTGCGCTCGAACAGTTCATTTTTTTCTGTGCGTATCAAATTTTTTAGCTGTCTTTTGGTTTCCCTGTAGATTTCTAGGTCTCTTTGTTCTTTAGTACTGAGCCATTTCAAGTATGTGCGTTTTTTCTCTTTGGCCATTTCCTGTATTTTTTCCGTCCACCACATCTTCCTGCTATTTCTATTATCTTGGTATCCAACAGCTTCGATGCTTGCTTCCTTCAAGCTTTTTATTATGTTTGTATATATCTCTTCAAATGAGTGTTCTGTGTTTATTAATTTTTTATCTAATCGGTTCTGATACAATCTTTGAGTACTTTCGATTTCTAGACTTCTAAAGTTGTATTTTTGATTGTCTTCGATGCATTCTAGGTTTTCATTTTCTTCAATACTTTCGTCATTATGTGTTTTTCTGAAAGGGAATAATATTTTTGCTTTTACCAGATGGTGGTCAGATCCACAGGTAATACCACGAAGTGCTCGCACATCATACCACTTTAATTGCGAGTGTTGTCCACCTATAGCATAGTCAATGATTGATTTAAGATTTCTTGTTGGCTGAATCCAGGTATATCGATAAATATCCTTATGCTTAAAAAAACCATTATTTATTTTTAGGTTGTGGGTTTCACACAATTGCATCAGTCTCAAGCCATTATCATTTGTTACTTCTTCTCCAAATGGTCCTATCACTTTACTCTGGGTTTGTCTACCAGTTCGGCTATTAAAATCGCCAAGCATAATTATTTCTCTGGTATTACCGATTTTGGTGATAGTCTCATCAAGTTGGTCAAAGAACAGTTGTTTTGTAGCTACTTTTTCGTCATCTGATGGTGCGTAGACTGCTATTATGCTTATATTATGACCAAGCATCTTCATGTTCACTCGAAGTATGTTTTCACGAATGCAATCGTAGTCGGTAATCTTATTTTTAGGTTTGTCTTTATTAATAAGGATACCCCTCTGGCTGCTCTTCTTTCTTTTGGGACTCCAGTGAATATATGGATGAAATTGCCGACACTATTCGTACCTGTTCCTTTCTTTTTTGTCTCTGTAAGTGCAATGATATCGATCTTACAATTCTGCACTTCGGTTGCAATAAGGTCCAACTTTTGATTCACTCCCTGTACGTTCCATGTAGCTATATTCATAGTCCTTTGTCTTTGAGAATTTCCATCTATTGCTCCGAGGCTTTGTTTAGGCTTTTTGGTAATTGCTTCGTTTTACAAGTATTAGAGAACCAGTCTAATGCCTCAACCCCCTACTTGGAGGGCCAGGATTTTTAATAAAGGTTTTTCTCCTCTAGCCTTTGACGAGCCAACGCCATACTGTAAGGCAACAGCTGTCTTTTATACTATCCCTAAAAGAAAGGGTTGCCACCTACGCTATGATCACCGTACCGAGGTCCATTCTCTCCGCCTTTCATATCGATGTGGTCTTCTCCCGTAACCCTGGGAAAGGGACCCTAGACAGGTGCTAACACTCCGGGTCGGAGAGTACCTGGAATCTACGGAGGGCAGGGGTCGATTCATTTCCCCTGATAGACATCTGACGAGGTCTACCCGTACCCAACGCAGAATATACATGAACACAAATCAGGAGTTCTTCTTCAAACAAATATACAGAAATAAGGTCAAATCTGTACAACAAAAATCTCATTCTTGACACACTACACTATTCACAAGTCAAGCAAGAGGCATATCTTCATCGCTGTCATCAGCCTCACACTCAATAACATCGTCTAGCCAATCTACTTCCTTAAAATCTTCAATAGTATCGGAAATAAAAATTGTTCTATAGTAAGTTTAATGCTTATAAGGGCCTATCCTTAAATTACGTAATGCTCAAGGGGGGTTTTGGCCTTGCGTTACACTCCCCACATAGCACAAATCAAAACAACGTTAAAAACACACTTTTTTAAGTTTAATAGGTCGCATTTTAACGTTATTTTTAAAACCACGTTAAAATCACAGCGAAATAACGTTAAAAAGCAACCCATTATGGTGGGGGTCAAAAATCCTGAATTTTTGAGTTGCGTAATTTAAGAACGCTTCCTAAGATTACAAAATATGAAAGATAATATTTTTTTTATATTTCCAATATTCCCAATATTTCCAATATTTCCGAGACACCTTCGGAAATTTCCAATATTTCCATTTACATCACTAGTTTGGTCAAATGTACAGATCATTTTTTTTATTTTGTATGCCGGTGTTACGATTGTACGTTTTTTATCTGTGCGCTTTTTTCATGCAAACCTTTTCTCCGCATTCGGTTTTTTCATTGTGCGATTATTTCAGAGATTCTAATAAAACAAATCAACGAAAATTTTACTTTTTCACCGTTCACATCTGTATTAGCTATAAACCTTACATACTTTTTCGGGCTATGGGGGAGGGACGAAGAAAGTCAGTTAGTAATAAAAAAGCCAAATAGCTTTTTTAAAACCTAGTTCAGTGGCGGATCCAGGATGTCCGGGAAGAAAGGCCCAAGGAGGCAGCCAGCGGAAACAAAATAAATGCGATTTTTAATTAGTCTAATCTCAGAAGTTACATATAAATAAACTGCTCATGGACAATAAAGTTATATTTCTGTATTTTTTTATTAATCTTAATAAATGTTAATTGTAGCTAATTATAAAGAAGACCTGGAGTACCATGATGAGAAAGTTAACGGAAGAATACCAAAAGTGGGGGTTAACAGTGAACGTGGACAAGATACAGTACTTATGTATTGGAAACGAATCAAGTGAATTAGAATTAGAAAATGGATAAAGAATATTTCCATGCAACGCGTATGTATACTTGGGTGTCACGTTTAATAAGACAGGAGCAGACTGTAAAGAACTGGAAAAAGAATAGTAAAAGCAATAGGTTATTGGTTGTCTTAACAGTATTTTATGGAGCAGAGAGATAAAACAGAATGTAAAATTTACCATATATGAAACAATGGTGAAAAGCACACTGTTGTATGGAATAGAAACTTGTTGCGTAACATAAAAATACAAAGCAAAAGTGGAAAGTGTCGAAATGGATGCAATAAGAAGATCAATGAAAATATCTATAACAGATCATATAAGAAATGAGATCATAAAAGAAAAAATGAGAAACGAGGGAAGAATAACGGATGACATCACTAAAAGACAACTGATATCGTACGGCAATGTACAACGAATGAGACGAAAGATTACCAAAGCTGGTCCTAGAATGCCAACCAATAGGGCGCAGAAAAAGGGGGCGTCCTAAACTGGAATTGCAAGTCAAACCAAAAATCAATGAGTCAAAAAAACCTGGCGGAAGATGATTGTCAGGATCGAAAGAAGTGGAGAATAGGCGTCGGACAACGTAGAAAAACGTTCTGAACCGACATAGTAATTTTTGTTAAAAAAATTTAAGTTTGGTAAAAAATTACGGTTTATGCATTGTTTAATTACTGAAACTAACTTTATTTCAAGTATGAGAGAGGCCCCGGTCCCCCTGGATCTGCCACTGCCTAGTTTTATGTTGATTTTATATACAACACACTTTTTTGGTTCAAAATTAATAAATTTAATTTCATTTCACGACTGTCTTATTTAAAAAAATCCGATAACCAAAACTAAATCAGTTCAGGGGTTTTTAAGATATCACCGGATATGTGGTTAGTCTGAGTGGGCCCCAAATATAGTCAGCTCAATCTTTTTGGGATCCCTTCGGGTTTTCAAATACAAACCACTTTTTAGGGCGCCGATGTATATTTATTTGATGCCCTTTCGGGGCTCCCTTTGGTCTGGGACCCTCGGCGATCACCCACTAGTCGACCTGGACTGGTATTCTCATAAATAGGCTTAAAAACGTTACGTTTTGCAAACGCCAAGCGAAACGCACAGCACCCTTCTCGCATGGCATTTGCGCTGACCAATCGAATTTGGTATTCACGTTGGTAAACGCGCCCTTGAGATGGAACTCGCTAAGCACCCTTCAAATTCTCGCTTTTTGTTCATGTTTTTTGACATTTATGGAATACATTAAAGATTTTTTTTACCCCAGTTAGTTAATTTTGTTATTTATTGATAACAACATCGAAAATCTAGAGAAGGTGATGGTTAGAAATGGTTTTAATGAGAAATGTTGGGCTAGCGGTGTCTTAACAAGATTGTAATGACCCCTACACTCCTAGGGTATAATAATAAAGGTTATATAGACGTAAACCATAAATTTTCATCATATTCTAACAAATCAAATAAAGTTAAAAAAAAAGATTTAATTAAAAATCTTCAATAATTTTTAAAATTTTAATTTTTTAACGTTTTGGCACGACCACCACCATTTTATTGTTCCAACTGAATACACTCGCTTATACTAGGGTGTTTCAAATAAAGCTCAAATGCTCGGTTACCTACTCTACAGGGTACCTTTATATATAGAAGTGTAGTAAACTTGCCCATAAACAATTTTTAATTATTCATTTTTCTGTACCACTTAAACAGATTCCAGAGGCGAGAGAAATACAGTAAATCTTTATTCGCAAACTTCTTAAAATCCTTCATTTCTACCTTGAAGAATAAGAGAGGTAGCTATTTCGACCTCATTGTACTTAAAATATAGGCTGAAGGCATCCTTTAGCCACTATAAATACAAAATTGGCCAAAAAAATTAATAACTGTGTGCATAATACTTTTTAATAGGTTTGAATTTTTTAAAAACGGCAAGCGTTTTCGAGAAACAGATGCCAATTGGTAGGTGTTTTTAAATACGGTTACCGTTTTAAAAAAATGCTCAGCGCAATCGTACGTGAATACCATTTTTGCACTTTTGGTCAGGTGCTTAGCGTCATAAAACGGTAAGCGTCTTAAAAACGCTAGGCGTTCTTCATTACGAGAATACCTGTCCTGGCCAGTCCGGGCCTGCAAACATATGTCGTAATTTGTTAATTTAGGTATAAAGGTACTTCAACTGATCACAGCTAAACGATTATTTTTTAATAATAGTTCTAATTAGGCGTTGTTGCGTAATACGTTATACGGTCTACTTGAAATTAATAAAAAAAAGAAGTTAGAATGTATAAATTACCAAATTTACTATTTTTAATTGTTATTATTGCAATTAATTGCAACGGTATAAAATCCAAGTTGCAGCATGAATGTATTTTTAAAAAATACGGTGAAATAAACTTTGGTTCCTTAAAAGAAGAATGTCTTAACGTTGTCATTGATAACGTTTTGGTACCGCCAGGCAAAACTTTACCTTTTGACTTGCACGATGGGGCTACTTTAACGTTTAGGGGTAACACAAGTTTTGCGTATTTTGAATTCGTAAACACAACGTTTTTGGTAAATATTGAAGGAAAAAATCTAACTGTCAAAGGCGAACCAGGTAGGTAATATTAGTATTTAGAGGAGATTGGTTCGGTTCGGTTTTGGAAACGTTTTTTATTTTTTAGGCAAAAAATATGAAACGATTATATTATATTTGGCTTAACATAAACAATTTGCACTTTTTCGATGCTATAAAAAAATTATTCTTTTAAAAATGTTTTTGCATTATTTTTATAGAATACATTTAAAAAGAAGTGTCTTGGTTCTTAATGGCTGATTGTATCCCATGGTGGGGTGTAATCGGCCAACGCAAGGAACAATTTCTTCTGCATGACAATAATATAATATTTTTCTGTAATTAATTATTTAAAGAAATACTGCCGAAAAGTATGCGTTATAAAAAACAAATATTTTACCCATTTAAAATAAAAGAAAAAACAAAGACATCATTTTTTTTTGCTTTGGTTTTACTTAACAGTAAGTTCCTTTAATATTATAAAAAAACAATATACCTAGATGTTATGCTAACATATAGTCCGGGGCCATAGCGTCTTTCGTGGGCTTTTTGATGAAGGTTTTTACAACACCTGTTTTAATCGATTACAATACTGTCTGACCTGTTAGCAGACCCAAAATTGTCTCAGTCAAAAAGTAAGGTTAGGAGGAGTTTTTTAAAGATAACGTCGAAAATATGTGTTATTTGGGTGTATTTTGACCTATTAGCAATATTGTCGTGATGTCTGTCTGTCTGTGTGTGTGTTTGTGTATGTAGATGTGTGTGTGTAGGTGTGTGTGTATGTTTATGTGTGTCTGTATATTATATCTGTCCGTTACCCGATAGCTCCTAAACCACTGAACTGATTTTCATAAAATTTGGGGTTAAATAGTGTTCAACCCTCTAACGAGCTGATTAGATTTTGGTCAAAATCTATTAAACGCTAACTTTTGAACGGAGCCTCGTATCAATATGCGGAATATAGACCACATTTTGCTCAATAATGTGTGTTATAACCAAAAACTTCGTAGGAGCTTTAGTTTCTAAGATATTTACAAAAAACTGTTTTCAAGGTTAATACAGTGAAACCTCTCCTTGCGGACACCTCTATTAAGCGGACACTCCCTTTAGGCGGACAAATTTTTTGGAACCAAGCTTTTGCCTATTTCTTGACATGTAAAATTCACTCCTATAAGCGGAAACTCTCATAACCTGACGCGGACAATTATTTTTTGGTTAAAAAATTCTGAAACCTCCCTTAACCGGACGCGAACCTCTGACAAAGGAACGGAGAGCTACAAGACATGGGCATAAATATTATGTTGTATGTTGGCAACAACGCACTCCGCAGCCGGAGAATTACTTCTTTCCGTTTTAATGCAAAGACTAAATACTTTTGTCGTATTTCCAACATATTTGCTGCGTTTTATTTTTATTGTTCATTAGGTAGTAATAGATCTCTTTGAAAAGTTGCCTAGTAAAAAACTTCTTAGTTTACGTGAAAAAATGGAAGTTGTTAACATTTCGGAGAAGGAACATCTATCAGCACGAAAGATCGCTGAAAAGTTTAATATCGGAAAAACTCAAGTAGCGGAAATTGTTAATAAATATATATTAAAATTTCGCAGTTTCCTCTCATAAGCTGACACCTTCAATAAGCGGACAAAATTGACGGAACCGTGAGTGTCCGCTTATGGGAGCTTCCACTGTATATCATGGCTTCACTTGAATCAGAACTTTGCAAATTTTGGAACAAAATACATTTGTACAGGATGCTTCAAATTGGGCAATTTTGAGTGGGAAAGGGTACTTCTAGGGGAGATAGAGAAAAACTAACCCCTCTTTGCTAGCTTTAAATTTCAACAAAAGATTTTTGGTAAAAACCGCATTTTGATAAATCAACCCAGTTTTATGTTACAAGTGCTTTTTTACAAGTCTGCATTTTGGATTGGGGCCTCTAACTTTTTACTTTCTTAAATTTATTTTTGGTGTAAATGACTTACTTGTAGAGTTGTTAAAGCTTATTTTATTTAAATCAGCCTAAAATTTTCTTTAAAACGATGTATAACACTCGATGTTTTATTTTTTATGTTGTTGTCATTTTTTTATTCTTTGTATTCATTAATAATTTTATTCCTTTTTATTTTTAATTTAGTTATTAATAAAAATTGCGTCAAAAAAGTATATGTAAAAAAAATAAAGGAAATATGGATAATAATAAAAAATATATAAAAAATACAAAAAATATTAAAGTGTGTTATATCTTGGAAACTAAAAGTGACAGATAAAATTTAATTCGATAGTTGCATTAAGCTTTAAAAACCCTACAAACAAACCATTTACAACAAAAATACATTTTGAGAAATAAAAAGTAATAGCCCCAAACAAAATGCAGACTTTTGCTGTTGTATTATGAAAATGCAGTTTCTACTAAAAATCTTGTCTTTAAATTCAATTGAGAGTTTTCCTCTCCCCTAAAACTCCCCACGTAAAGGTGCCCAATTTGAAGCACCCTGTACATATAATATACTGTCCTGTAGTTGTTCCTTGATGTTTGTTTTTCAAGTCTATATTTCCTAATAAATGTAAATTTTAATATGGCTTCTTTTATTATATATAAATATGATTAACAAACCAAAATTAAAATCAAACAAATATTTAGTAGGCTCATTTATTTTTCTTTTTTTTTCTGTGTGCGTTTCGTATAAAACTTTGTTTTATTTCTACACAGCATCGGACCCTTTTCCATTTCGTTTTCCATCCTCTTTTTGCACATACCTAATTTACTGATAATGTGTTTTTAATAATGCATAGGTATTTTATTGAAATAAATATCGTTTTATTAGGTTTTCTGTTAAGATAAACGAAATCTTTAAAATAAATCAAATCAAATAATGCTTTATTATCAAGAACAAAAAAACATTCTGTTGACAAAGCAGTCTAAAATACTGTATAAATACAAAAATACATTTTTTTAATCACTTATAAGTATAAAAGCATAAAATGTTAGTCCCCTCGTACCCACAGAAGAAACAAAATAATATAAAATAAAAACTTCGATGTATTATACCGGGTGGGCCAAAAAAAACCGGACATTTTTTTTTTCATTATAACTTTTGAACTATACAATCGAATTTATGGGGACAAACGCATTTGTCAACGAATTAATCAGAATTTTGCCTAAATATATTTTTTTTGTCCGCCATCTCAAAATCCAAGATGGCAGACGAAATTAAAATGTACCCTTCAAAGGTGCTCGTTTATTCTTGTGTTGCGAACATGTTTTAATATTTTTTTAAATTGTTAAAAAAGCTGCCTTCTTGCCAGGCACAACAAGGAAAGAATTAGCAAAATCCTTTTAGTGGTTTATAAAAAAAGTAATTTTGTTTCAAGCATTGTTTTGCATATTATACGATTGCCTTGCCAATCATGTCTGCAATTATTTCCTTATAAATTCATTACTACTGAACCGATTTTAATGAAATGAAAAATATCCTGGTTAGAAGGTTTATTGCAATCTTTAAATTTAAGATGGTGGACAGAACAGCGGCGTAGCGTGCCCGAAAGGGCGGGGGGGGGGGGGGGGCGACAGCTAAAAAGGGCGCCTCTGAAAATCTTGTGGCAAAAAAAAACAAAAAGATCAAAAAGGCGCCTCTCACGAATCTTGCGACCAAAAAAAAAAACAAAAACAAAAAAAAAAAAGGTCATCATGTGTGAGGGGGCGGCCGATAAGTCACAAGGGCGCCTCTCACGAATCTTGCGACCAAAAAAAAAAGGTCTTCATGTCGTTAGTTTCCTTTGGCACCCACTCAATTGGCCATTACCGGCCCGACCTAATAAAGCTGAGGGCGCTTCGGCCACCTATGGGGCGCCACTACCCTCGGGGCGGGGGGGGGGGGGGGGGGGCGACGAACCCCCCGCGCCTCCCCACGCTACGCCGCTGAGACAGAATCATACTTGATTCTCCAAAATGGCGTGTGTATTCCTATTTTCAGAAAATGTTTCAGTATTTTTTTAATTTGTAGGAAAGCACTGCTTTTCCCCCATGCAACGAAGTACAAATTAGTAAAATCGATGTGATGGTTCTCAAACAATCTATTTTTGTTTTAACCGTTGTTTTAGAGATTATACGATTGCATTGTCAATCCTCATTTCCTTATAAATTCGCTATTACTAAACCCAAGGGCGCACCCAGGGGGGGGGCCCCGGGGCCCGGGCCCCCCCCCAAGGTTTAGATTTTTAATATATTTTCCACATATTTGATGATAAAACATGAAAAATACCTTAAAATTTGACATCAGGAGGCTTCGGGCCCCTCCCAAGTCCAAGCTGTGGCGTAGTTGCGAAAAGACATGACGACCTTTTTTTTTTTTTTTTTTTTTTTTGGAGACGGTGCGGTTCAAAATTCTACGGCGCGGTTCGGTTCGGTTGGGTGGGTGTTGGTTGGTGCATTTTTTTTTGGCCGCCACTTTTTTGAGGGTGCGCTTTGTAGCTGTCGTGGCCCCCCCCAAGACACATTCCTGGGTGCGCCACTGCTAAACCGGTTTTACTAAAAAAAATCGTTGTGAGAATTGATTGCTCTTTACAATTTGTAATCAAAATTTTCCGCCATCTTAATCGTATGATTTGTAAAACAATGATTAAAATACAATCAGATTTTGTGAGAACCACTTTACCCATTTTAGTACTTTGTACCTTGTTAAGCGGGAAAAAAGTAGTACTTTCCTTCAAATTAAAAAAAAAACTAAAACATTTTTGGAAAATAAGAATAAACTTGCCTCTTTCAGGGGTCAAGTATGATTTTGTCCGACGTCTTAAATTTTAAGATGGCGGCAAATTTCGATTATAATATTTAAAGAACAATCAATTCTCACCACGATTTTTTTTATTTGACTAGGACCGGTTCAGTAATAATGAGTTTATATGAAAATTAATGGATTTAAGGATTGGCAAAGCAATCTTATAATCTGTAAAACAATGGCTGAAACAAAAATTGATTTTATGAGAACTACCAAACCGATTTTACTAATTTGTACCTCGTTGTGCCTGGGAAAAGTAGTGGTTTTCAATAGATTAAAATAAAAACTAAAACATTTTTAGAATGATTCTGTCCGCCATCTTAAATTTTAAGACGGCGATAAATTTTGATCATTGTCTTTAAAAAGCAATCAATTGTCACCACGATGTTTTTTATTTCATCAAAATCAGTTCAGTAGTAATGAATTTGTAAGGAAATAAATACAGACATGATTGGCAAGGCAATCGTATAATATTCAAAACAATGGTTGAAACAAAAAAAAATTTTTTTAGAACCACCAAACCGATTTTGTTAGTTAATACCTGGTTGTACGTGGCAAGAATGCAGCTATTTTAGTGATTTAAAAAAGTAATTAAAACATGTTCGCAACACAAGAATAAACGAGCATCTTTGAACGGTACGATTTAATTTCGTCCGCCATCTTGGATTTTGAGATAGCGGACAAAGAAATATATTTAATCAAAACTCTGATTAATTCTCTGTCAAGTTTGTCCCATTAAAATCGATTCTATAGTTTAAAAGTTATAATGAAAAAAAAATTGTCCGGTTTTTTTGGCCCACCCGGTATTTCTAACTCTTCTGTCTCTTACTGTCCTTACTTTTCTGTCTCTTACTGTCGTTTAACATGGGCGCACCCAGGCAGGGGGCTGGGGCCCCGTCCCTTTCCAAGCGTTACATTTTTTTTACATATATTCGACATATTTTAAAAAAAACACAAAAAATAGCTTAAAATTCGACATCATGAGGCTTCGAGCCCCCCCCCCCCCCAGTTAGTGTTTAGTTTACAGTTGGAAACGGTAAGAGATACAATGGAAGTCCGAAATTTTATTTCTACTCAATCATTGTCTACGAGTTTCAAACAAAGAGTATAAAGACCTTGGAATTTGACACAAATATTGTGTTTTCTAAATGGAGTCCCCCATTTTGGATCCGCCATTTCGACTTTTTAAAGTTTTGTATCGAGTGACCTCGAGCACCCGCAAAGTTTTAAGTACTGAGCTATAAGAAGGCTTTAAAAAGAGCCACTAATTATTTTCGTCTTTTTAGGATCGTTTTTGGATGGGCAAGGGCAAAAATATTGGGATGGAAGCGGCCAGTGGGGTACCATATTAAAACCCCAGTTCATGAACATTGTGGCTAGTGACTCTGTATTTCATAATATTACAGTTCTCAATACTCCCATGCATGGAATCACCATTAAAAAATGCGAAAATGTTCATTTTAGTCACTGGCTTATCAATAATTCCTTCGGGGATGAGGTAAGTAGAATCAATGAGTATATGGGTCATACTCATTGGTAGAATGTAGCGCAATGAATAGATTAATAGGGACCTTTTGCAGGCAGACTTTATATTTTATCAATGAGTATATATGACCCACTCATTTTATTAATGTGACATTAAACGACAGATGTCACTTGATATATATATAAGTCCAATTTCTACCTTTTGCAGACACAGTTTTTATTTGCGTTAGTTTTGTTATCCTTTATTTATCTGTCAAAAGCCTGTTTTGTGTTCTGTAGGCAAAATTAATATAAAAAGTTCCGAAAACAACTAGGGAAAAACTGAAAAACCAATATTTGTGAAAATAATAACTTAAATGTTTGACTAAATTAATAGCTAGTTAAAAAGTTAATTTACAAAATGGCAATAAATTTAAACAGGCCTTTGTTTAAAGGAAATGTTTATAAAAAAATTGTATTTTTATCAATCTCTTATTCCTTAGAAATGCGAATATTTTTTCAGACATATGCCAAACTTTTTTTATATAGATAGGACATTAATTTTTATTAGAATTTTGAAAAAAAATTTGTAATAGAATATTTTTAAAATTTTTATTTAAATTAGAAGACAAATTCTGCAATATTAAAAAAATACTGAAAAACTAAAATAATTATTTTATATTATAATTTATAATTTTCATAAAAAAATCGCACCAAGCAAAAAACCAAAATAAAAAAATGGATCCATGACGGATCTGATACCTCCCTAGCTAGCCTATTATCCTACTTCAAGTGAAGCCATGAAGACAGTTTTTTATAAATATGTCAGAAGCTAAAGCTCCTACGAAGTTTTTGATTATAACACGAATTATTGAGCAAAATAAAGTCTACTATATTCCGGAAACAGTTCATTGATACGATGCTCCGTTAAAAAGTTAGCATTTTTTAAATTTTTAATTGTCAAAACACTGTCATTAGCATTAATTAGCACACAGACACACAGACAGACATCACGACGATATTGCTAGGATAGGTGAAAATACATCCAAATAACACATTTTTGGCTGAAAAAATTTTTTTTCGTCGAAAATATTACTTTTCTAGCCATTGCTAAGCGGGCAAGGAAGGTAACTAGCCATTGCTACGCAGGCTAGGAAGGTAATAACGACTGTACGTCTCAAAAATATTATTTTATAAGTTTATACAAAAAACAGTTGGCAAATTGCCTTGGTTTTCCAAAAATATTAGTTTTATCTAAGTTTTGTTTACTAAAATCAGCTGGACCTAAAGTGACGTGAAAATTTGACATATCCGGTCTATTCTAGGGACCGTGACGGCCCATGACCAGGATAAAAAAGGCTAGGTTGTGCCATCTCCCGATTATCTAAACGTTTATAATTTGCATGCTTTAAGGAGTTTCATCCTGATGGAAAGTTTGGCCATAATACAGATGGATTTGCAGTCAAACTAACAAACAATGTGACGATTACAAATAGTGTTATTTATAACCAGGATGACTGTGTCGTTGTAGGATCAGGTAATATGAAATGGAGCAAATTGAATTATAACTATACTATATAGGTTTTTAAGGTTCATTTTTAAAACGATTTTTTTTTATACTCAAAAACTTTTTTATCTTGATCCAGCTATGAAAACGAGAAAAGTCGAATCAAACTCGAAATTGTTATTACCCACCCTTTAACTATTGACAGCGCCTCGTCCTGGTTTATATTTTTACAAACTGTTTTTTCTCAATTTTGTTATTCTTAGCGAAAAAAAAATTTTAATGTTATATTTAGTAAAAATTTGCGCCATATGCATTGGTTATTTTTTTTTTTTTAACTAAAAATTATAAGCTTTGTGTCAAGGAGGGGGCGGGCTCCTTTGTGCCCCCCTCCCCTGAATCCGCCACTGAGTGTGCCAAAGTGGCATCAACGGACTACCACAATCAATACCGAGAACCGCACTCTTTGTTTTTTGAAAATCTTCCTGGCAATATGTTATTATTTTTAGGCTCAAATATATACATTTCTAACATATATTGCCATAACAGCCATGGCCTGAGTATTTCAACAGGCTTAAGTAATACGACAATTAAGCAAAATACTATAAGAAACTTAACCATCGAAAATTGTATTATTGACGGTGGAGAAAATGCTATTCACATCAAAACTAGGAAAAATGGAGGCTATGGAAGTATAACTGGTGTTGTTTACAGAAACATTACTTTTAAAGGTAGGTGTGGTATGTTATTGGTACCTTAATACTCATATACTATTAGCAAGTACGTAAAAAAAAGCCGCGAGTAAATTAATCCATAGCTGAGCCGCGATTTGTTGAAGAGACCGGGAAAATTCGGGTTCAATAAGCTTTTTGTTTAATTTTTACCGCGTTGTAAAATTAACCTTCTCAAAACTAAGTAAATAAATGGAGAAGGCTCTTTTTTATCTAAACTTTTATTTATCTAAATAAATAAATTGGACCCATAATTTAAAGCAATGTAAACAAACGTTTGCAATCCAAGCAGCATTAAGTTTTTGGCTCAACGTTATGAATTCCATGTCAACGTTGCGTCTAAACTTTGATTTGAGTCAAGCTCAAACCTATTTTGAAACAATATGATTTAGGATTTTTTGGTCTGGTAGACGCCGCGAAGGTCGTGTCGTAATAGCTACCTGATGTTTACTGCATTCAACAAACTTTATGAATTTACCACAGTTTACTGTCAAATATATCTATTTCAGTGACTCAATAATCCCACGCCTCAATTCTGACGTAATTTTACAAACATATATTTTTTGTTTAAGTTGCCGTGAAATGACTCAAATTATGTTGTATATGTATGATATTATGAACATCAGGGGGCCTGATATGCCCAAGAAAATATGGGAATCAACATTTTTTATGGTTGTTTACATAGTAGCTGGATAATGGCGCCCTTTAAGAAAATGTAGTACAAATTTTGGACCAGAAAAAGGTTTTCTAAACGTTGTTGACCTAAAGAAAATGGTCGCGAAGAGTTGCATTTTGTTGATATCATAGTTGATCATATACAACCAGTTAAAATCATTCAAGTAACGTTTATATTCAGTGCAACTTGGTTTTCAAAAGTTCCACGACTAATAAATGCAATCAAATACCAAATTGCTAAATAATGCAAGGACCTAAAACTATAAACAACAAGTGAAATTAAAGAAAGAAAAGTAAGAACAAAGTTTTCTGCTTCGGCCGGGACTCGAACCCGGGATCTCTTGCTCTCTAGGCAAACATTCTGAGCATTGAACTACCGAAGCCATATATAAATTTTCGTAAAACTTCCATCTATGCAGGCTGCGATGTCTCAATACAAGAACGAGAAATTCTCAGGGTATTAACTCGACCAAGTCTTAACTGATCTCTTTAATTCTTCTTTCCCATTGTCAAAAGTATGATAACTCAAATTAGACGTAAAGAATCAACGTCTGAAAGCATGAGATCACCTTTTTCGTGGGTTAAAATTTCTGATCGCAAAATGGGCGATTGCCAATATAATTATCAAATAGCAAATTGCAAAATAATGCAAGGACCTAAAACTATAAACAACAAGTGAAATTAAAGAAAAAAAAGAAAATGCTCAGAATGTTTGCCTAGAGAGCAAGAGATCCCGGGTTCGAATCCCGACCGAAGCAGAAAACTTTTGTCTTATTTTTCTTTCTTTAATTTCACTTGTTGTTTATAGTTTTAGGTCCTTGCATTATTTTGCAATTTGCTATTTGATAATTATATTGGCAATCGCCCATTTTGCGATCAGAAATTTTAACCCACGAAAAGATGATCTCATGCTTTCAGACGTTAATTCTTTACGTCTAATTTGAGTTATCATACCTTTGACAGTGGGAAAGAAGAATAAAAGAGATCAGTTGGATGACTTGGTCGAGTTAATACATAGATGCATAGATGGGAGTTTTCCGAAAATTTATGTATGGCTTCGGTAGTTCAATGCTCAGAATGTTTGCCTAGAAAGCAAGAGATTCCGGGTTCGAGTCCCGGCCGAAGCAGAAAACTTTTTTCTTATTTTTCTTTCTTTAACTTCACTTGTTGTTTATAGTTTTAGGTCCTTGCATTATTTTGCAATTTGGTATTTGATAATGATATTGGCAATCGCCCATTTTGCGATCAGAAATTTTAACACACGAAAAGGTGATCTCATGCTTTCAGACGTTGATTCTTTACGTCTAATTTGAGTTATCATACCTTTCACAGTGGGAAAGAAGAATTAAAGAGATCAGTTGGATGACTTGGTCGAGTTAATACCCTGAGAATTTATCGTTCTTGTATTGAGACATCGCAGCCTGCATAGATGGAAGTTTTCCGAAAATTTATGTATGGCTTCGGTAGTTCAATGCTCAGAATGTTTGCCTAGAGAGCAAGAGATCCCGGGTTCAAGTCCCGGCCGAAGCAGAAAACTTTTTTCTTATTTTTCTTTCTTTAATTTCACTTGTTGTTTATAATAAATGCAACTTGGGTTATTCCCTGGGGTGCGTTTCGAAAGAAAAGGCGAGGGTAAGGTTATGTTAGGGTAAGGCGATATTGATGACGCCAACGAAAAAGCCAAATTACCCTAGGTAAATATCGACTTTAAAATTTTCGAACGCATGGTGATTGTTAACACATGATTTAGACTTTTTTAAATTTAATTTAGTTTCAGAATTTTAAATTTTTATAGATAGTTACAGATTTATTAAAGTAATCGTATGTGAAATATAACACAAAATAAAAAATATATAAATATTATAAGTTAAGTTGAATTCGGTTCGGTTTGGTTACACACCATTTGGATCCTAGGAAAGATATCAGGAAAGTTTTTTTTTGAAAAAATATGATTGAAAAAGAGACCCCCTTTATCGAACTATATGATTTGTGTTAAGTATGGCAAGACATTGGTTTATTAAACGGTAAGGTAATTTCACCTTAACTGACATTGCCTAAACTCTTTATATGAACTTATTTACTTTTGATCTTTTTATCTTTTGTCTTCTGATATTTTGTTTTTCGATTTTTGCCTTTTGATCTTTTGTGTTTCGATCTTTTGTACTTTCGATCTTTTGTTTTTCGATCTTTTGTTTTTCGATCTTTTGTATATCCTGTAATTTTTAATGCATGCATGGCATGCACCTCTTGCGGAAAGTGCGAAAATAAAGTTGTATTGTATTTTCTGTTAAATTTAGTTTAGAGATATTTTATCATATTTGATAAGTTTCTTTCTCTTGGATTTTAGGAAACACTCTATATGGTATAAACATCCAACAAAATTATATGAATACACCAGCAGGTCAAGAAATGGATCCCACTCCTCGGGATAATGTTCCAATCCATGACTTAACTTTAGAAAATATTCATGGATCAGTTCATCATTCCGCTGTTGGTAAGATTTCAGGGAATATACAGGGCCTTTCAGACCAGCCGTACAGGCTTATTATTTTAAAAGAGAACATTATTTTTTAAAATTAAAAATCACTATTAAGGTAGTGAGTTGTGCTCTTTCTGATGATGTTGGTTTCGAGGTCCTAACCTTACAGGAAGTGTCAAAATTCCGCTCGAAGTTGATTTTTTTTAAATAAATAAGCTATTTTTGATTGCGAATTTTCATTTTACTCAGTTGTGTTGTGGTAATCGTTAACAACTACTTTTAATGTCAAAATATTAGAACCTAACCTTTGTTTTTACTTTTATTTTTAAAAATAAATGTTTTGTATGTTGGAAACTAATATTTACATTACAACATTAAAATAACAACTATTACAATGAAAGGCATACGTAGCTTACATATTGTCTTATTTACTACTTAATTAACTATTTATTTCATTGCAGGTTTTTACATCAATTGTGCTGAAGGGGCATGCTTGAATTGGAAATTTAACAACGTAACAGTTACTGGACAGAACAACAACACTTGCAATTTTACTCCCGAAGGATTTGAATGTTAAATAAAATTAAATCAAAATATAAAATACAATTTCAATGTAAATTTTTTTTATGTTTAAATGTTAACTAATTTTAATTATTAAAAAAATAACGCATTACAAAAATAAAATAAAAACCAGTATATGAGAGATTCTTAGTATGTTCGTCAATACGAGGGTGGTTTATTAAGTTTTGCATATACAGCTGAAATAAAACAGTATATAACTTTTAAAAACTTTAATGTTTCTCAAAGTATTCTCCACGAAAATTAATGCATTTTTGCATGTGCTCAAATCAGTTGACACTGTAATTCCACCATATACACGTATATGAACTCCACTCGTGGGTTGGTACTGTCAAAATTGCATTATTGAAATTGCTTCTTCTGGCGACTGAAATCTTTGACCACGCAGTCTATTCTTGATTTTCGGAAGAGCATAGAAATCGTTGGGGCTTAGGTGGGAACTGTATGGAGGATGGTTCAAAAATCAGGTACTTCAAGTACAGTACTTTAAATTATACTTCAAGTACTTACAAGTACTTCAAGAACTGTACTTAAAGTACATCTACAATCCGGTAATTGTACTTGGTACTTGAAGTACTTTTAACAATGTACTTGGAAAGGTACTTGATTTTCTCAAATAAAGTACTTCAAGTACATTATAAGTACTTCAAGTACATTCACAGTACTTCAATTACATTCAAAGTACTTTAAGTACATTCAAAGTACTTCAATTATATTCGAAGTTCTCCAAGTACATTAAAAGTATTTCAAAAACAATAAAATATTCTTAAAGTACAATGTAGATATAGGTGAGATATAATATCAACTTGACAGGGAAGTCCGGTATTTTAGCAACCTTGATAGGTACGTCTTAATTAATGGTCCAAATAATCGTAATATTAGGTACACACTTATCCAAAAAATAATGCCTATAGACTTAATTATTTGCACGCACCTTCATTATTTTTTGACACTTTTAAAATTTTTTTGAAATTTCTTGTCATTTTAGATATTTTTTGAAGTTTTTAACGTTTTTTGACATTTTTAACTTTTTCAAATTTTTTAACATTTTTTAGTTTTTTTTTTGATCATTTTGGCATTTTTTCGTTTTTTGATATTTTTTTCGTTTTTTGATATATTAAAAGTACTTGAAGTACTTTTATTGTAAAAGTAAAGGACTTGGGAAAAATCAAGTACTTTTATAATGTACTTGGTACTTGAAGTACATTTAAAAAGAAAATGTACTTGGTACTTGTACTTGAAGTACTTTCATAATATACTTGTGACAGCTCTGATTGTTAGGTTAAAAAGTCAATCGTTTTTGTGCTTTGTGCGAACTTGCATTGTCTTGGTGCAAGATTATTCATCGTTCAGGGTTCGATTTTCGACGAATTTCGGCAAACAAATGGTGACGTACCAATAGGGTGTTTGACAGTAGTAAAAAATAAATGTTTATTTATTTTTAGACATCTCTTTAGGTCTCGGAAATGCTAAAAACAAACTTTTTTGTTTAATTTTTTCTCAAATTCATAGTTATTTTAATAAAATAAATTCATTGAATTAAAACAATTAGCCACGTGATTCAAAACAGGCGGTCTATCAATCAGCTGCGAGTGACGTCACAAAACAGTAACCGCCTCGAACGAACCTATTTTCTGTGTTATTTTCTTAAGGATGGTAATGTTTGCTTTGGTTTAAAGTGCGAATTATCGTCCTAAATTAGATTTTATTTTGTGTTTTGCCTATAAAAAACATTTTCAATGGAAAACGGATTCTCCAAAGTCGATAGCTCCAACTTGCCAATGCTGAATTCCTTTATGGTGGCAGGCTTCTTTGCCAACAACAGTGATTTTTGTTCTGCGGAATTTAGAAACGTTAAAATGTTGATGTAAGTATTCGATGAGTTGTTTTGTATATAACTGAAAGTTTTTTTACGATATTCTTCGCCTACTTTTACTCATTTAGATTTTTTTGAGGTTAGGATATATGCTTTGCTTTTTTGTTTAATATGTCACTTACAATAGATTCAATTAAATACCCAATCATTATTATTTTAAGCATTAGAGGTACTCCCTAGTCCTGCCTAATAACTGCCTAGCACCGCCTAAAAATTTGTACACCTTTCTGCCTATTATAGTTGTTCACCTGTAATAAACATAACCTCAAAAATGTTATGGTCATTTACGAAATAGTTATATATATTATAGACAACGTGAGAAAAATTAATAGAAACAAATTAGTTATACTCACATCAAAGTGATCTTCACAAATGTAAAGTGAAGATGTATTAGATAAGGCCCTTGGGTCTCTTTGAGCAAGTTCTAGCCACTTTTTCCATTCTTTTACTGCTGTAGGCACATGAATAAATAGTTTTTCAGGTATTTTTATGCTAGTATTCGCACACTGAGGCACTACACACCACTTATAGGACATTTTTTTACATAAAAAACAGTAAAAACAGACCAAAAACAAATAAACACTTGAATGCCGTGTGTCTGTCCGCGAGTTTACTGCGCTGTGACGTCATTGCAACGCCATGCTAGAAATGAGCGTTTTAGCGGCAAATTCAAATCGGAAATTAGAAAACTTGATTTTAAATGTAGTCATGATAAAATATACTATTTTAATAATTTTGCGTAGCAAATTAGGGATCTATGTATCATTCTAAATTATTTTCTAAAATTTGTCAAGTACCCTATTGGCAGTAACAGTCCTTTGATCTCCCAGAGGAATGGTTGCTACATGACCTGCTTTTGAGACAAATGTGGCGAACATTGTTTTGGATACACTTAGAGAACGAATGACTTTGGTTAGCTTTTCATAATTTTGGAATACCCAAGCAGATGACTGACGTTAATTTTCGGATTCATATGAGTAAATCCACGATTCATCACCACTGACAATGCTGTACACGTTTTTCGAGTTTTCTCTCTCAAAGCGACCTAGAATTTTCTGACACGAATTGACCCTAGCTTTTTTCTGTTCTTCACTTAACAGATACGGTATCCAGCGGGAAACTAATTTTCTTACCCCTAATTTTTCATGCAAAATTTTTTGAATTGAGGTCTTGGAAAACATGTCGAGCTGGGGTGATGAGCATGCGCACAGCATGGATGTTTTCCTGACTGACAGTATTTTTTGATGCACCTAGCCTGGGATCGTCGCTAAGGCTCATCCGTCCACGCTTGAGTTCTCCATATCAACGAGAAACTGTCGACTAATATGATGCTTCATTACCGAAAACAGAAATCAACTCGGCAAGGCATTCTTGTTGAGATAATTTTCTTTCAAGGTTGTAAAAAATTATAGCCCAAAAATGCTATCGGTTTAATTCCATTTTTCGACTGATTTGTTAAATTAAAAAATTAACTGTAGCTATAAAACTATATGTATAGGGCTGTCTAACAAAACATATGATCAAATCCAAGATGTCTTCCATAGGACAAACAAACCGATTTCCCATAAGCCGTAATGTTAACATAAACGTAAATTTTACAAAAACGACAAGAGCTTTAGTCTCTAAAATTAATCAGTGTTAAGAACAGATCTTTGTGCATATGGGAAAAATGCGTTTTTCTTAAAAATATTAAACTAAAGCGAGAAAATCTGAAATAAAAGGGACCATGTTTTCTTAAAAAAAGTAGGTTATGTTTTTGTTTATTTTGTTTTTTTAAACTTTTTTTCTAGTTTTTTAACTTATTTTGAATTATTACATGGGCGCACCAAGGGGGCGGGGGGGCTAGGGGCCCGGACCCCCCCAAACCACATATTTTTTTAGATATTTTCCATATATTTCATGAATAAACAGAAAAAATAGCATAAAGTACATCATAAGACCTCTGTGGGCCCCCCAAAGGTATCGGGCCCCCAAAGGTTTTTGAAGTTTTTTGACCAATGAATCAATGAACTATTAGCCCAAGGTAGGGGAAAGTAGTTCTATTCAAAGAGCTCACTTCAAGGCTCACTTAACAGAGACGAAATTGAAATAGACTAAACTTTTCTCATCAGATTCAGGTTCTCTATTAGGATCTTTTGTTGTACTTGACTAAACCTTTTGCACTATGATTTTTAGGTTTAGACAAAGTTTAATTGTTTTAACTCGGTTTTAACCCTCCAGTAGTGACATGAAAAAGAGGCACAACTTATAGGTAGGTCAGTCCAACAGATCAATATGCGCATATGAGTTCCAACCGAGGTTGGTCAAGCAAACTTCTAATATGTTTATTTAAAAAAATATAAGTAAACATTATATAAAAAAAAACTTGCAAAATTAAAATACAGTTTTTCCTTGTCATTGACCTCACACACCGTACATCACCATATGATTTTCCATGAACTATAATACATAGGGCTTAAGTACGGTCAAACCTAAGGTTCATCAGCTCACAACAGTAAGTACTGTTCAAATTTTACAACAGTACAATATTCGCTGTTGTATTACTACTGTTACTATTACTTTTATTACTGTTTTTTTGTAACAATATTTGCTCAATTATGTATCTAAAAGTTTATGCAAATAAATATATACTCTACTCTACAATTGGGCATAACAGCATATGACCCATTAGGAGTATTAGAACCCAAGTTTTTTTGAGAGAAATTGAAAAAAATATCTGAGAGAACTTATTTGTCTTTCTTGTGGTCATCAAAGTCAACAAAGATTACTTTTTTTTCCATCTATTATTAATGATGCCGTAAAATTTTTTTTTTGGTAATAAGCTCAGAACAGTACCGTAGAAATTTCACAACAGGACTTGTAGTAGGTCCAGTCAGATACTATACAAATTTTACGGTGTACAAGTTTTAGAGGCCAAAAAGCATGGAAATAAAGGAAAATTTGCACCAAAATAGTTTAAGATAAAAAGAGGTTTGAGTTAGGGAGATTGTCAAATTCACCAGTTTATTCTAAACTGTTTTGAGGTCTGTAAAATAAATATTTATTAAAGAAAAAGAAACTTAAATGATACAGGACTTCACTCGACACTATACAGGATGCTACACTACCAAAAGTTTATTTAAGAGTTCTGTAGGATGGTGTACAAATTTGGTTCAGCTCATTATTCACACTTTAACCTCATATTGTTTTCCTTTTCTTTCTTCTCTGGACCCTTTTTTCAACCATCATTTTTAAAATTTTTCAACCGTTTTGAAACAATAATCCATTCAGGAGAGACCCAGTCATGAATATTGCTGTATTGTATTGCATAGAATAGTAAAAAAATCATAGTGAAATATTTCTTACAGTTTAACACAATTCTATGTTACACTTCTGCAAAAGTCCACTCATGCACAAAAAAAGATCCCAATAGAAAATGTTGCCAAAATGGCAGTTACACATTTATCCAAAACAAACCTGACAAAAAACTTTCGAATATTTCAATTTATCCTCTGTTAAGTCAGGTAATAGAGCACTTATCCACTTTCTTTTCCCTTCTTTGAGCTGATACCTAGTTCATTTAAATCAAGATGATTTTTTAAGGTCAAAATACTTGGCATTCCATCATAACAGCACAGAAACTAATAATAATGATTCAAACTGAGTAAAAAACTGGAAAAAAAGTAAAAAGAAACAAAAGTAAATAAAAACATAACCTGACTTTTGAACAAAACATGGTCCCTTTTATTTGAGATTTACTGGCTTCAATTGATTTCTTTTAAGAAAAACGCATTTTTTCCATGTGTACAAAGGTTCAATACTTAAAACAGCATCTTTGTTGTAAGTTAAATCGTTTCACTTTTTTTAAAAATTACGTTTTTGTTAACATTGCGGCTTATGGGAAAACGCTTTATTTGTCCTATGGCGACCATCTTGGATCGAAAAACAGCTGATCGTGACAGTTCGTTAGACAAGCTAATTGCACTGACGGTTTGAATTTAGGTTAGAGAACGATTGAGGTTAAATTTTAGTAACGACATTCGATCAGTGACGCCCTCTATGTTCCTATATGCAAAATATAAAAGACAGCCTTCTAATAAAGGAACATAATAACAAACAGCAATGTTTAGCATTAAATTGAACTCAATTTAAACATTTATCAGAAAATTGTTACTTTTTGTTTGTTTTTTTGTTTATGTACGGAGTTTTCTAGATTTCAAAAACGGTTTCTAAAAAAAGTAGAAACCCTAGAAAATATTAATTAACCATCAAATGATAAGTCTTAAATTTGTTTGAGATAACGATAACATTTTTGTGTTTTGCTTGATATTTAAAACCCCTGTTGATATTTTTAATTGCAATGCAGCATCTGATTAGGCTCAGAATAGTGCCAATATTTTCGCATTTACCCAAAATTGTACGTCTTACCGCTTCCGAAATCTTGTTAATAAATTATATAAAATTCTATAGTTTTGTATTAGCGTAACTTTTACCTGGAACACACCCTATTTAATTTATTTGTATAAAATTATCAATACAATCAAAATAATTTACTAAGTATGAAATCACTTTATGAATAATATTGCTACGGCATTTTCGCTTTTTGAATTCCTAGTAAAAACATTAGATAATTATCAAAACATCACAAGAAAGAAAATAAGATTTACTTATTTTTCATCATATCTTGACAAAATTAATGAAATTAAAATTATGAAGACAAATTCTAGGTCCGTATTATAATCGCCGTTGAAAATACTTCAAGGCTTTTGATTTATTACTTTAAACATTGATGTAGTCTTTATTTTTCTTTACTTATTTGTGGTTTTGTAGATGTTAGCGGAAAACTGTTACATTAGCCATGGGCGCACCTAGGAGGAGACCCTGGGCCCCCTAAGGTTAAGATTTGTTTTGATATTTTCCACATATTTCATAAACGCAAAAATAAAATTGCACAAAATACGGCATTAAGGGGTCTCAGCCCTCCCCTTCCTGGGTGCGCTACTGCATTAGCCACAGACAATCCATAACCTAGATGTTCTGTCCTATTACGCATTATTAAAATTATTAAAACCAGATATAGATAGAGTCTGTGGTATTGCTGAAAAAAAAGTGACTATAAACACCCTGTATCAGGTATTATAACAATCACCGGTACCTACACAGTACACACGGTTTATAAAAAAACTGCAAGGCAAGGTACAGATGGGTACCCAACTACCAGGGGCATTTCTAACTTTTTGGTTGCCTGATACAAAGGGAAAAACTGATGCCCCTCATCGTACAATCGTTTTTTCTGCCCCACAGGAACTAGAATTGGTTTTATGCACTTAAAAGTGTACTTTTAATCCCTCTTTTAAGGTAGTAAAATTATACCTTTCAATCCTTCGGAGATAAAAACAACATCAAAAATCCAGCAAAAGTATATTTTTGATGGACCTACGCTCGGGCCTTAGAGTAATAAAATATTTTATTATTCTAAGGCTCGGGCTAAAACATTTTAGCCTTGGGATTTAATGTCCCAGTCTTATATTTTTCAATGTACTATTCTGGTCGGTCATATAATGATTTCTCAATTTTTTAAAAATATTTCTAATACTTTCCCCCTCACCCATCAACATCAAAAGGGGTGCAACTATAGCCATGTCATTTTGGAGGAGCTTGAGCCCTAGGCTTAACCTAGAGCATGCGAAAAATACTACTAGAGAAAGAGCTCTGCGATGGGGTCACACACAACACCTACAACGCGTAGTGCAAAACATTTTGCATAATGAAAATAATGGCGCCGCAGGCGAAACTTTGAGAAAAATTAAGTAGTTTTTAAAGAAATTCGCGCCACATTAGATAATTTGTGCTAAAATTGAAAAAAAAGCTTCAGAAAAATTTCAAAAAATAATATTTTCGGGAAATATGGTATGAAATGAAAAAGTTATACAGGTTGGGCCAAAAAAAAACTAGACAATTTTTTTTTCATTATAACTTTTGAACTATACTATCGATTTTAATGGGACAAAGTGCACTTGGCAGGGAATTAATCAGAGTTTTGACTAAATATATTCTTTTGTCCGCCATCTCAAAATCCATGATGGCGGACCATATTAAATTGTACCCTTGAAAGATGCTCGTTTACTTATGTTGCGAACCTGTTTTGTTTATTTTTTTAAATCAGTAAAAAAGCTGCCTTTTTGCCACGTACAACCAGGTACAAACTAGCAAAATCGGTTAAGTGGTTCCAAAAAAATTTTTTTGCTTGAACCATTGTTTTGAATTGTATACGATTGCCTTGCCAATCATGTCTGCATTTATTTCCTTATAAATTGATTACTACTGAACCGAATTTGATGAAATAAAAATCATCCTGGTGAGAATTGATTACTTTTTTAAAAATTATGATCATATCATACTTGATTCTTCAAAATGGCGTGTTTATTCTTATTTTCTGAAATTGTTTTAGTTTTTATTTTAATCTATAGAAAAGCACTGCTTTTTCCCCGCACACCCACATAACACAATCACGTGTTTAACACGTAAAAAAGGCGTGAGAAAAAAAACGTTGACTTTAAAAGCTGCTAGAAAAAACGTTTATTTCATATATGAAAACAAGCTTAATAGGTCATTCATTAACGTTATAAAAAATAACGTTGCTAAAAACTGCGTTTTAATAACGCCTTTATCAAATTAAAACAGCAATGTTTTTACGTTAGTTTCAGGTGATTTTTGTCAACGTTAAAATTAGATACACGCCTTTTCTACACAAATTTTAAAACGCGACTTGCATGGCTTTTCTACCGAATATTTTTGAGATTTTACTAGCAGCATCGCCACCTATAGTCGGGATTTTTTTACTTTGACGAAATCTATCAGGCAGTGCTTTGGCCTCTAAACTCCAAAAGCCTGTTAAGGGACTGATCCCTGATCCACGATCACGACGCATCTGTTATTAACCTGATAAAGACACATTAATATTCTGTGAAAGTGTTTACTGTTCATAAATCTTGTTTAGCTTTTAAAAAAAACTTTATGTATATAGATAGAGACATAGATATTTTTTCTTGCCTTGAGCGCCATCTTTAAAATTGTCTTGAAATGTTGTAGTCTACTACTAGTGAACTTTTATAAATTCCTTTCGCGTCTCTTTTAAGTTAAAAAAATGTTATTAAAAAACGTGAACAAAAAAGACGCAGAAGGTCAGTAGGTTTGAGAAGTCTTAATCTAGTGGCGTTTTAGAACATGTTGTGGAGGACTTTTCAAGTGTGAATTTGGTACATGAAAATAACGAGGGCAAAAAACACGTTATATACACAGCACCAGAAACTTCAGCAAAACGTACATTTTTATAGCTTGATTTCTCCTTGTTTTTAAGTTATCTTTAAGCATGTAGATTTAACAAAATAAATATTACATGGTATGAGGTTGTTTTCAAGTAAAAAAAAACTTTGTTATTTTTGTTCACGTGAATTTAACGTTGATGTAATTTTAGTGCTATGTGGGCAATGAGGTACAAATTAGTAAAATCGGTGTGGCAGTTCTCAGAAAATCAATTTTTGTTTAAGCCATTGTTTTAGAGATTATACGATTGTATTGCCATTCCTGTCGGCTTTGATTTCCTTATAAACTCATTATTACTAAACCGATCTTAATGAAATAAAAAGAATCATGGTAAGAATTGATTGTTCTTTAAAGATTGTAATCGAAATTTGCCGCCATCTTTTAAGTTAAAATGTCGGACAGAATCATACTTGACCCTTTAAAGAGGCAAGTTTATTCTTATTTTCCACACTAATTTTTTCCCGCTTAACAAGGTACAAGGTACTAAAAATGGTAAAGTGGTTCTCACAAAATCTGATTTTGTTTTAACCATTATTTTACAAATTATACGATTGCATTGCATCAAGTATGATTCTGTTCGACATCTTAAATTCTAAGATGGCGGAAAATTTTAATTACAATCTTTAAAGAGCCATCAAATCTCACCATGCTTTTTTATTTCACTAAAATCGGTTTAGCAATAGCGAATTTATAAGGAACTGAATGCAGACAGGATTGGCAAAGCAATCGTATAATCTCTAAAACAATGGTTGAAACAAAAATAGATTATTAGAAAACCATTACACCGATTTTACTAATTTGTACCTGGTTGTATGGGGGAAAAGTGGTGCTTTTCTACAAATGAAAAAAAAACTCAAAGATGTTCGGAAAATAAGAATAAATCAGGTAAGATTCTGTCCACCATCTTAAATTTTAAGATGGCGAAAATCTTTGATCCTGACCTTTAAAGAAAAATCAATACTAACCAGGATGTTTTTTATTTTATCAAAATCGGTTCAGTAGTAATGAATTTATAGGGAAATAAATGCAGACACGATTGGCAAGGCAAACGTATAATATGCAAAACAATGGTTGACACAAAATACTTTTTTTTAACCACTAAACCGGTTTTGCTGGTTCTTACCTTGTGGTGCCATATATCAAGCTTTTTTACTAACATAAAATAATTATTAAAACATGTTCGCAACACAAGAATAAACGAGCTTCTTTGAAGGGTACGTTTTAATTTTGTCCGCCATCTTGGATTGTGAGCTGACGGACAAAAAAATATATTTGGCCAAAACTCTAATTAATTTTCTGCCAAGTCCAGGGCGTCCCATTAAAATCGATTGTATAGTTTAAAAGTTATAATAAAAAGAAAATTGTCCAGTTTTTTTTGGGTCATCCGGTATATACTTTTAAAAAAACCGAGTCGGAAATTTTTACTGAATTATATATAGAGTCAGTTTGCCCCTGAGGGGGCTAAGCCCTCCCCTAATTGCGCCCTTGACTTAGCTGTGATATGACTCTTATAAATATAAAAATCAAATTTATGGATTTGCAAAAAGTCCATTTGGACTTCGGTTTAAATAAATTTAATGGTATACATTGTATTACATAGGAACTATCTACTCACAAAAAAAGGTTTGAGAAATCAACTTGTTTTCCAAAAATCCAAATGCAATTAACTAACATAAAACATAAATACCTAAAGATGCAAACTTACTTGCCCAGAGGTTTTGGTACCCTCGACCTTTTTCTCTACAAACACATCTATCAGTTTCTCATACCTCAGTTTCTTTTGTACCATATAATTTACCTTAACTATTTTAACTGCATTATTATTATTAAATTTTTTTAAAGAGCGGCAATATTTTGAAAATGGTAAAATTTGGTTGCTTTCTGACGGTGGCTGCCTGAGGCGGCTGCCTCGTTTCCTCACCCCTGCAACTATCCTCCGGACTTTCCTTTAAAAATCGCAGGAACTTATTTTTCAGATTTAAATAGATATAAGTTTTTAATTTATTACAAATAAATAAATCATTAATTAAGCTTATAAAATTTTACTAGTTTTTGACCTTAACTAACCGAATATAAACAAGGTTAACCGTTATCTGAACTGAATTTATGTAAGAATAAAGATAAAATATTTTTAACTAGATCCTGGGTTCCTAAGGCGTCATAGGGGAAAGCAGGGCAGCTATCTATGCAAATCAAAATACCTTTAATTCCACATAGGTAAATCTTTCTAGCAGAATAATTTACCTAGGTTATCATCGAGTGAACCAAACCGAACCAAATATTCTCTCCTTTTTTTAATAAAAAAAATTGTAATTTCTAGAAACACTTACCTTAAAAACTCTTAACAAAAAAATCGCATTTTATTGAAGACAGCTGAAATTAAAATACAGTGAAGTTCGCATATAGCGAACCCGTTTAAAATGAACATTCGCTTATAGCAAACCCTGTTTAAAATACACAAAAAATGTTTACTTAGGTATACAAAAGTCTATATGTCTTCTTATAGTAAACCTCGGATATAGCGAATCAGTTTCCGTGCAATCTTCGAGTTCACTATATCCGGACTTTACTGAATCTTTTATGGGAAGAGATGAAAACATCCAAAATCAAGTGATTTTTTATTAGACAGTCAAAATTAAAATATTTTTTGGTGGACAGGCTTCCCCCAAAATCACATATTAAGAAAAAATAGTTTGTTGACAATATATAAAAAATCATAAATAAAATATGATCTATACAAACAATACTTTAATTGAATGTACCTAAGACTTTATTACTTTGATATTTACTTTATTTACTACTTGTTTGTAAGGCTTTAACGTTAGAAAAAAAAAAGGAAAACACGGTGTATCAGATGTTGACAAGAAATCTATAGAAGTTGATTTTTAAGCCTTATGTTAGGTACCCTATACCTATATGAATCCCTATCCATCGTTGTAAATGACAAAAAAAAAACCCTGAAAACTATACAAAAACGTCATTCGTCAAAACAAACAAGAGCAAAATCGAAGTTTAGTATAAAGTCTTTTATCAAAAGCGGACAAAATCAAAAAGGACAAAATCATAAAAAGGGGCCTGGCCTAAAATGAGTAACTCTCTCCTTTATTTTTATGTATACTGGTTCCGTCTCTCATCCTTTCATACAAATCGGTCTCATGAAAGTTTGGCGGCAAATTTAGATCGGGTACAAATACTATTGTTGTTTTAACAAAAATACATAAAAAAATCAAAATGTCTGTTTTTTTTCTTTAATTAGCTTTCCTGTCATTCTTTGGAGAGGTCGAGATCGGTGTTAACCAAATCAAACCGAACCGAACCTCTTGGTCCATTAATTGCAGATGAATCCTAACCTGACCTCATTTAAGGATGGCCTTTGCTAGCAATCCCTATGTAGATATGGCGTTTTCTTTAGGCATGGCAATACAGAAATTGCCGTAAAGGACGCTTTAATTGCATAACAATATCAGAACCGTTCTTCCCTTTTTATGATTGTGTCCTTTTTGATTTTTACCCGGTTTATAACAGATGTTATACAGAACTTCAATTTAACTCTTGTCTTGTTTGGAAGAATGACGTTTTTGAGTGACGTCAATTCTGTGATATTTCATTAGATATGAGGAGCGTAGCACTCATAATCAGTTATCAGTAGTTTTAAAATTGTTAATTAACAATAATGTTTTAGAATAGGGTATTTGACAAATTTTGAAAAAGAGTTTAGAATGATACCTAGATCCCTAATTTGCTATTCAAAATTGTTAAAATAGTATATTTTATCATGGAACACATTTAAAATCAAGTTTTCTAATTTCCGAATTTGAATTTGCCGCTAAAACGCTCATTTCTAGCATGGCGTTGCAATGACTTCACAGCGCAGTAAAATCGCGGACAGATACACGGCACTCAAGTGTTTATTTGTTTTTGGTCTGTGTTTTTACTTACTTTAATTGAATGTACCTAAGACTTTATTACTTTGATATTTACCTTATTTACTACTTGTTTGTAAGGCTTTAACGTTAGAAAAAAAAAGGAAAACACGGTGTATCAGATGTTGACAAGAAATCTATAGAAGTTGATTTTTAAGCCTTATGTTAGGTACCCTATACCTATATGAATCCCTATCCATCGTTGTAAATGACAAAAAAAAACCCTGAAAACTATACAAAAACCTCATTCGTCAAAACAAACAAGAGCAAAATCGAAGTTTAGTATAAAGTCTTTTATCAAAAGCGGACAAAATCAAAAAGGACAAAATCATAAAAAGGGGCCTGGCCTAAAATGAGTAACTCTCTCCTTTACTTTTATGTATACTGGTTCCGTCTCTCATCCTTTCATACAAATCGGTCTCATGAAAGTTTGGCGGCAAATTTAGATCGGGTACAAATACTATTGTTGTTTTAACAAAAATACATACAAAAATCAAAATGTCTGTTTTTTTTTCTTTAATTAGCTTTCCTGTCATTCTTTGGAGAGGTCGAGATCGGTGTTAACCAAATCAAACCGAACCGAACCTCTTGGTCAATTAATTGCAGATGAATCCTAACCTGACCTCATTTAAGGATGGCCTTTGCTAGCAATCCCTATGTAGATACGGCGTTTTCTTTAGGCATGGCAATACAGAAATTGCCGTAAAGGACGCTTTAATTGCATAACAATATCAGAACCGTTCTTCCCTTTTTATGATTGTGTCCTTTTTGATTTTTACCCGGTTTTGATAACAGATGTTATACAGAACTTCAATTTAACTCTTGTCTTGTTTGGAAGAATGACGTTTTTGAGTGACGTCAATTCTGTGATATTTCATTACCTATGAGGAGCGTAGCACTCATAATCAGTTATCAGTAGTTTTAAAATTGTTAGAGTTTAGAATGATACCTAGATCCCCAATTTGCTATTCAAAATTGTTAAAATAGTATATTTTATCATGGAACACATTTAAAATCAAGTTTTCTAATTTCCGAATTTGAATTTGCCGCTAAAACGCTCATTTCTAGCATGGCGTTGCAATGACGTCACAGCGCAGTAAAATCGCGGACAGATACACGGCACTCAAGTGTTTATTTGTTTTTGGTCTGTGTTTTTACTGTTTTTTATGTAAAAAAATGTCTTATAAGTGGTGTGTAGTGCCTGAGTGTTTGAATACTAGCATAAAAACACTTAAAAAGCTATTTATTCATGTGCCTACAGTAGTAAAAGAACAAAAAAAGTGGCTAGAACTTGTTAGAAGGGACCCAAGGGCCTTATCTAATACATCTTCTCTTTACATTTGTGAAGATCACTTTGATGTGAGTAAAACTAAATTGTTTCTATTAATTTTTCTCACGTTGTCTATAATATAACAATAATAATATAACTATTTCGTAAATGACGATGAAATTTTTGAGGTTATGTTTATTACAAGGGGTGAACAACTATAGTAGGCAGAAAGGTGTACAAATTTTTTGGCGGTGCTAGGCAGTTATTAGGCAAGGGCAGATCCGGAGGTGCTTCTAGGCCCCCCCCCCCTAGAAGCACCTCACTTTAGGTGACATTCTCTGTTGGTAAAAAACGGTATATATTTTTTAAGCAGCATTTTATTGAATTAGTCAGTGGTTGTAATTTCGATGATAATAATAATAGACACTTTCGTGCGCCGCAGGCAAAAATTTTGACTTTTTAGTAGCAAAAACATTACTTTTTCTCATTTTTTGTGGGGGGGGGTTCACTTTAGCACTCGATGCCTGGTCCGCGGCCTCATTTCCCTCGTGTCCAGAATGCCCTGGTACCTATACTAATGACACCTTATTAGCACTACCAATCGTATTCAGCGAGTCTCTGCAGATCCTCACGGTTCTCGATGAGACCGTTTAGGAATCAAGCGCCTTTAAGGCTGCTTGACTGTCGGAGAAGATTTTTATTGTCCTGTTGGTCCATTCGTGGTCAGTAATCCACCGGGCACACAGTTCAATGGCTACGAGTTCGGCCTAAAATATAGTAGCCAATTTGCCGAGACTATGTTGAATCTCGACTTTTTCTTAGATACTAACAACTCCAGATCCAACGCCTGATGGCATTTTGGATCCCTCGGTATGCCAGAAGCTATCGTTGTTTGAAAAGTTGGTCCTGTTCTTTAACCATTCCTCCCTCTCTGGGAGTATAATGTTGTATAGCTATCTGCTGTACACCGTGTTGGGCATGACGTCGGATATCATTCCTAGAGTTGCATCCAACTCTTGTTCCCTAATTAGGGCTGTTGATATCACTTTGTTTGCCCGGTCATCCTGGTGGTTGGCCCTTATTCTATAAGTTGCTCTTCGTGCCTCCGCCTCTAAGAAAATGTGAAGCGGAGGTAAGTTTAGTAAGCATTCAAGCGCAGTCGATGGGCTAGAGCTCATTGCACCACATATGGCAAGACTGGCCTGTCATTGTCTTTGATGTCCCTTCTCAAACCAGACTATTGCACCGTACGCAATCATTGGTCTCTCTGGGTTACTTTACCCATGTGTCATTTTCGTTCCTTGATTCTGAACAGGTACCTACCCATGTTTATAAAAAGCAGATCTACAGTTTCTAAAATTAAATTAAATTTTTGGACTAGGATCCGATAATATAAACATATTAGAAACATGATTTCTAAGCTATTTATATTTTTTACAACAATTAGTCAGTCAGCTTCTAAGAATCACGTAACCTAATAAACAAATTGTATGATATTAAATATTACAAAATAAAAACCTCTCACTCTTATTTGATACATTTTTTATTCGGATTTAATGCTAATGACGTCAATTTGACTAAAGCTGTTTACTTAATGACAGCATTTTGTTTAACGCATTACAAGTTTTGTGTAAATTAATTTCGGAACAAAATCTATAAAATGAAAAGCGGTTTAAAGTATTTTTATACAATACAGCGTTAATACTTTAACATCTAGCGTTTTATATTTTTAAGCAGCGTTCACATATATCCAACTTCGCGGCAGTGAGCTGCGATTTGAGGACGGGCGTCGCGTCACCGGCACGTCGCTCGCGATTTCAAAAATTACACTCCATATCATAATTTTTGAGATAACTTTTTGACAGTTATCAGCTGTTTACCATAACAAATAGCATAGGCCAATGAAAAAAAGTTGTAAAAAGTTGTCTCAAAAATAATATATGAACAGTAGGTACACGTTCCGTAAGCTGAAATAAAAGATGGCGAGGGGTGATCGGCATGTATAAAACTTGATCAAAGTGTTGCAATATGGTAAAGCATCAAAACGGACGGGCCACGATCCTCCACTTTGTAAACGTCACATCGGGGGCTGATTTTTTTTTGATGGTCACGTCACTACACAGCTGTCACAGTTTTTAAAATATTGAAGTTGGAATGACGGTTCATGAAGATTTGTTTTTTTTTTAAATAAAGCCGGTTTTGAGATTGTTTTTACTATATTCTTGCAGAACAATTTTTTTTAGTATAGTAATCCTTGCTTTTTCAGAGCCGCTTCATTAGCTCACACTAAAATTAAATTTAAACCAGAAGCGAATATGACAAACACAGATGACAAAGTCAAATACATGTCAAACATAACAGTTGGCATGCGGTACATGGCGGGTAATTTGAATTCAAAATAAGGAATGCTAAATCTTGAAGATATTACCCTTTTAATCATCTTGCATCCTTACAAAAGTACGGTGTAATATCAGGATGGTGCCTGAGAATATTTCACTGAAATTTCGCGGAAACCGTTTGTGCCATTTTGAAAATATCATAAAAAAAGTCTGACCTCCCATAAGACCCAATGTAAAAGTCAGCCCCCCAAGAGCAGCTGATTTTTTCAGGGTCGTGGCCTGTATTTTTTTGTTGGCCTTGGGTAAAGTTGCAAAAATAGTACATTTTCAAAGCCAAAAAATAAACTATTATTATTTAAGACTAATCTTAATTTAATAAAAAAATCGAAGAATATTTGACCACTTCGCAGAACTAGGTACTTTGTAAAGTAACGTTGAAATGTTTACTAAAATTTTCAACATTTTTGCAACGTCTTTACAATATACAGTCAAATCGACCCCCGAAATTACACAGATCGCATTTTATTTTATGTGCCGGTTTAAGGCCACACATTGAAGTTGACAAATTTCAAATTCATTGGTATTTTACCAATAATACGCTGGTGATCGAGCTTAAGTGACCTTATTAGTTTTAGCCACGATAAACCAAGAATACTAGTTTAAAATGGAATGGCCCATTTATGCTTCTAGGATAATAATGAATCCTGGACGAAAATCAAAAATAAAACATTTTGAACAAAATGTATTTATAGTTACGAAAATATCCAAACTTTTTAAAAATTTTCAAAAATAAGAAAAGCCCTCCAAATTTTTAAGATTTTAAATAATTTTTAAAGTTTTAATAAATTTTAATAATTAAAAAAGAAAAACTTTTAAACAAAATTATTTATCAAAATTTAAAAAAAAATCTTTTATTTAAATAATATTATTAAATTATCAATAATACTCCCCTCTTTTTGTGGACAAAGTTGAAATGACCAAGTAAGCTAACCTGTTAATTTTTTATTTGAAACATTCTAATTCTACTTTAAATTTATTTCATAATGATTTATCCATAAGTCAAAAAATTTCTTTGTATGATTTCTGTGTGCGCTGTTTCACTATCTATGTTTTTTTCTTTGACCGCTTTTTTTTCTGCGCTGTTTTTAATGTACGCTTTTTCCTGTACGAATATTTCCCTTTTGCTTTTTCCTATGTTCTTATTTACGGTCACCGTTTTATAATTTGGAATAAAACCGGATCTTATTTTAAAATTGACCGTATTGTGACAGATTTACATATAAAAAAATTGTGTGTGCTTAAGACCACACGGCAGAAGTGTAAACTTCAACAAGACGAAATTAATAATACTGATCTTCATCTGTATCATCATATCGCTCGCTGAATGTTCCTCTCACAGTTAGTCGACTCGAGCCGACTTCACCCGAATGAGCGTTACACAGCCGAGCCTGACGGCTCAGTTCAATTAACTACCCACAAAAACTGCTAAACGCGCCTAAAGAAGTTTACACTTCAAAAGCAGCTGCTTTCTTTCAAAAGTCGGCCTTTGTGTATTTAAGAACCGGATTTATTAGTGTCTGTATTTAATTAATGAAAGTTAGCGACTTTTTTTATTTCTTTGTAAATCTGTTAAAATTAAGTCGACTCTAAGTCAAGTTTTATTTGACGAACGCTATAAACGCAAAGAAACGTCGTCGTTTAAAATGTGATCTTTGGCCGTCAAACTTCCTTAGCACATTGGTTTTGGTTCATGTAATGTGTCTCCAAAAGAAAATGGAACAAGTAGAGGAATATATATAAAAATTATTAAACTAAAACAAGAAAACCAAACAGCTGCATTCGGTAAATTGAGCTACATATTAAAAACTAAAAAAATATCCTCAGTACCTCAAAACGAAAGTGTATAACTAATGTATCCTTCCTGTACTTACCTATGGATCCCAGACCTGGATACACACACACACACAAAATCTAACATGGATAAGATAACAAAACCTCAAAGATCAATGGAAAGAGAAATGTTACATGTAAAGCTAACAGATATAGAAAGGAATAAATAGATAAGGAATAAAACAAAAGTAAGGGATGTCAGAGCAGAAGCAGCAAAATAAAATGGAAATTTTCCGGTCATAATATGAGACAGAAAGACGATCGATGGAACAAATGTATTGTAAACTGGAAACCTTGGGAAAATAAAAGAAGTAGGGGAAGACCACAAATGAGATGGGCGGCCGATTGAAGAAACACGCGGGAACTAGATGGATGAACACGGCGACAGACAGAGAAGAGTGGATGATATTGGAAGAGGCCTATGTCCAAAGTTGGATTGAAGAAGGCTAAATAGATAGAATAGGTCAACTTTTCCTTATTTTTATATTTTTAAGTCGTTTAAAAAAGTGCTCCTACTTATATAATTTGGTTCCAAAACAACTTTCTGTAATTCATATCATTTTGCAAAAATGTTAAAGGTCTACTTAATATAGAGGCATTAATCATTAAGCACAACTAGTAAAGTTCAAATCGGCCTAATTTGTTTACCAGAATATTATCTTTTAATAATCTAATTACATTAATTAAGATATCAATTTTGCAGAGTTTTACATTTTGTTTGCGGTGGTGTTTACTAATTATCGGCAATAATTCATAGAAATATTGTTTTGAGTGACAATTCCTTTCATTGACTCTTTAGTTAATTAAAAGACATACTTGCCTATTTACTTTACAGCATAAATACTCTGCCAATATATGGGCCCCTAAGCTCACACTAGGTACTATAGTTATAGTGTACGTGTGAACTAATATAACTAAAAACTGAAATATATTTTATTCAACTCCAGACTAAATTACCTTTTGTTTGATACCACACAAGCCATGTTTTGACTTAAACTCTTTGAAAATTTTTGAAATCTACCCCCACCCTTAAAAAAAAACAAAAACTAATGTATTTTGTTAAACTCCGGACTCAATTACCTTTCGTTTGATATCACACACGCCATATTTTCACTTAAACTCTAATTTTTAAAATATACCCCCACCCTTTTTTTTAAATAAATTAAAATGTATTTTGTTTAACTGCAGACTCAATTACCTTTCGTTTCATATCACACACGCCATATTTTCACATAAACTCTAATTTTTGGAATCTACCCCCACCCTTTTATTTGGTTTGTGTTCATTGGATTTTGTTCATTTTTAAATGGGACCATCTCGACCAAAGACCCAGCCTAAGTACCAAATTTCATTAAAATCGGCCAAGCGGCTTTTGAGTTATGTGCGTTGGTCGTTACAGACAGACATACAGACATACAACAGACAGACATACAGACAGACAGACAGACAGACAGACAGACAGACAGACAGACAGACAGACAGACAGACAGACAGACAGACAGACAGACGGCGCAACAAAAAAGTTTCAAAGTCATATGAAACGCAAAGATATATAAAAATTTTTGAAATCGGAGCAACTTTTTTTTTCTTGAAAAAATTAGGATCACCATAGCTCACACTACTATAGTATAGTATATGTGTGAGCTAATATAGTATAGTATATGTGTGAGCTAATAGTTCAATCATAACAAAAACATTTCACATAATAAAAAAAACTTAAATAAAAAAAACACCCAACTGCTAAATTTACTTGTAAGTACTAGTCGCAGTTGAGTACAAAATTGATAGGTATACCTATAATGTACGACATGCAAACTTTTAGTTTTGATGCCCAAAGCGCACTTACGAAATTATACAGTTTTGTATTTTCATGAATAAGGTTATTGGGTAATATTATACCCAACTGCGACTAGTTGTTACAAGTAAATTTAGCAGTTGGGTGTTTTTTTTATTTAAATATTTTCTATTTTCAACTTTTATGTTTAATTCTTATTCAGCCTTATAAAAAGCACATTTATAATTCAGTTAGCTATGACCAAAAAGTACGTGTAGATTTTCTACGGACGCGAACAGTGTTACCTTCCATTGTGGGAAGGTGGGGGAGGAGAGAGGGAGGAACTAGTAAAATTGTGTCGAAGAAAAACTTAGAGCGTGGGCCGAAACAATTTTTGAAATCGTTCTAAATTTGTGAAAGGTATAGCTATAACCATTACTAATAAGGAGGGTGAGAAGAAGAGAGAAAGAGGAAGGAGGAAACTAGTAAAATGATGTTGGAAAAAAGGTCTTAAAGCGTGTGCAAAAAGAATTTTTGAAATCGCTCGATATTTGAGAAAGGTATAGCTATAACTATTACTAATAAGGGTGGCGGGGAGGAGAGAGGGTGAGGCGGGAGGCTGGGGGGTAAACTAGTAAAATGGTGTTGAAAAAAAAATCTTAAAGCTTATGCAGAACGAATTTTTGAAATCGCTTTACATTTGATAAAAATATGGTTTGGTGGTAGGGTGGGGGGAATGAAGGAGAGATGGGTGGGAGCAGGGAGGACTACAAAGTAATTACAGCAAATTATAAGACATTTGCAATGGATAATCAAAGGAATTTCAATAAAATCGCCTGAAATTTAGATAATTTGTATGCCTTAAAGCGTAAATAGCGTCTAAAGACCGCCATGTTAAATCATGTTTAAAAAAAATATAGCTTATAGCACCTTCGGGATCAGTAGCAATTCAACGACACCTTTTTTGTCAAAATCGGTTCAGTCGTTTAGCGTCTAGAGTGACACATACATATTTACTTACATACATACAACAATCGAAAAATAAAACCCTTCCTTTCGCCGTGCTGCAGTTGGGTAAAAAAAAGCCAGGTACGCGAAAATGGTACTCCGTAAAAAGAATTGAGTTCTCTTACTAGTTTGGAAATATTTGTTTATTTAAACTTTGCTATTACAGCCAAACTTCTTTATGTCCAATTTAACACTGTACCTGTCATTTGCAGCCGTAATAGCCAAGTTTAGAAAAACATTTCCAAACTAGTAAGAACTTCATTTTGATATTTGTATTGGAGAATTTGGCTTTACTTTTATCTCAATTCTTTTTACGGAATACCATTTTCGCGTACTTGACCTCTTTTACATGAAATGTTTTTGTTATGATTTCATTTATTTTTTAAAGGGTTTTTTATATTTATAGAGGAGGGAAGTAATTTAAAATTTTGGTGTTTTTAAATTTTTTCCTATAGTTTTATCATGACTCCCATCAGTCTTGCAAAGCTCAGCTCTCTAGCTTTTCTGGAAGTGGGCAATGTTACTTTCACATAACTTTACATTTATAAGGAAGGAAAGTAAATAAAAATTTTAAATGCAATTCGTATCCCTTGGAGTTATTTATGTTTTACTGAATCGTCGGTATATGGGATAAAATAAAACTGGATATTTCAAGCTAAGCCAACGTTTCGATGTTTATTAACACCTTTATCAAGGCTAAAATGACAAAAAAATACACGTTAAAACTGATCTCTAAGCATTAATTAAGAAATATTTGAAAATTGATAGGTTTTTTAGTTAATAAAATTTTTTACAAAAATAGTTTTTTAAAGGTACATTACAACCAGAAATAAAATACGCAACACACAAATGAACAATTAAAAATAAAGAATATACAGAATAAAAAGGGGGTGATGAGCACACTTACCTAACTTGATGCAATCCTAGAGTTGTTAAGTATAATCACCTTCGTACTATATGATATATATAACCACATCACAAATGACAAATTTGAACTGTTAGAGTAGGTATATGTCGAACACGTTATATTTTTTAATAACGTGTTCGACATATACCTACTCTAACAGTTCAAATTTGTCATTTGTGATGTGGTTATATATATCATATAGTACGAAGGTGATTATACTTAACAACTCTAGGATTGCATCAAGTTAGGTAAGTGTGCTCATCACCCCCTTTTTATTCTGTATATTCTTTATTTTTAATTGTTCATTTGTGTGTTGCGTATTTTATTTCTGGTTGTAATGTACCTTTAAAAAAGTATTTTTGTAAAAAATTTTATTAACTAAAAAACCTATCAATTTTCAAATATTTTTAGCCTTGATAAAGGTGTTAATAAACATCGAAACGTTGGCTTAGCTTGAAATATCCAGTTTTATTTTATCCCATATACCGACGATTCAGTAAAACATAAATAAAAATTTTGTGGTTTTTTAATTTTTTTTATAGTTTTATCATAGTTCCTATCGGCCCTCCGAAGCTCAGCTCTCTAGCGTTTCTGGAAGTGGCCAACGTTACTTTTACCTATATAACTTTAGAGGAGGAAAGTTACTTAAAATTTTGGGGTTTTTAAATTTTTTCCTATAGTTTTAGCATAGTTCCTATCAGTCTGCCAAAGCTCAGCTCTCTAGCGTTTTTGGAAGTGGGTTATTTTACTTTTCCATAACATGTATAAGGGAGGGGAGTAAATTAGAATTTTGAGGTTTTTTTTATTTTTTCCAAGGGTTTGTTTATATTTTCTATCAGTTTGCCAAATTTCAGCTTTGTAGCATGCCTGGAAGTACAGTAGAATTTTGATGCTCTATACATCAGTAAGTGAGCAATTTCGACGTTTTTTGAAATTTCGTAACTACTTTACTACTTTATGGAAGTCTATGAAACTTGGAGAGATTGTTAACCCTATGAAGATCTACGACTGTGCAAAGATGGAAAGCGGTTTGCGCGAACTTGGCGGGGCACTGCCGGCCCCCGATTCTAAAAACTAAAGTAGTAAGCACTACATTTCAGGGTTGCCAAATTTATGGAAATTTCAGTGAATTTTAGGGAAATTTTAAATGTTCCAAAATGCCTATAATTTACCAAGCAAATATTGTAAATCAAAACATTCTTTTTAAAGAATTAAATTTTTTTTATCAAGTGTGTAAAGTTTTTTATTTATTTTGTTTTATGATTCAGTAAAAAGTTTTTTGATAATAAAGAAGATAAAGAAAATATTTATTTTGTTCCAAAAGTCGAAAATTTCTCATTTTGAGGCTCAAAATAGAAGTTTTTAGATATACAGTGTGTCCACGTAAGTTGGCGGCATATGGGAAACTTTTTTATTATTAGCTTTACGAAAAAAAGTTATTCTTCATAAAAAGTTCTGCATGGTCCAAAACCTAAAATGCAACCATCAGATGTTAAATTTTTTCAGTCATATTACGAGGTTTGTCAAAAAATGTGATTTTTGCTCTAGAGTAAAGTACCTTTCTTTTTGACAATATCAAAAATTTTTATAAAGAAAATATGTTTAGAATTAAAAATATCTTTCAAATATTCAACATTGTTTATTTACATTATTATTATTTGCATCCTAGATTAATTATGCATTAATGTGCAAACTTAAAAAAATAAAAAATAAAAATATTTTTTTAATGTAAATAAACAATGTTGAATATTTGAAAGCTATTTTTAATTCTAAACATCTTTTCTTTATAACAATTTTCGATATTGTCAAAAAGAAAGGTACTTTACTCTAGAACAAAAATCACATTTTTTGACAAACCTCGTAATATGACTGAAAAAATTTAACATCTGATGGTTGCATTTTAGGTTTTGGACCATGCAGAACTTTTTATGAAAAATAACTTTTTTTCGTAAAGCTAACAATAAAAAAGTTTCCCATATGCCGCCAACTTACGTGGACACACTGTATAACACCCGAAAAAATTTTCCTTGGGGGGGCCTTGAAAAATTTTTTTCCACGTTTATTTCATAGCATATTAAAAAGTAGGAAAATGAGAATTTCTAAAATAATCTATTTTTAGGTTCTTGAAGGGGGGGCTTTAGCCCCCAAGCCCCCCTTTGTATACGCTGATGCTTTACACATCCAGGACCGCTCATTTTTGAATTAGGGAAATCTAGGGAAATTTCAAAGGGCATTCAGGGAAATTTTCACAAAAATTGTTGGCAACCCTGCTACATTTTGGCTCGAGGTAACGAGGTTTTACTATTAGTTCAGGCCCTACAGGTTCAGATACTGCCTTTAATGAGAGAAGTTTCACACTTTTTTTGAAGATAAAATAAAATACTGGGGAGGCCCTTACCGGATGTAAACTTAACTCAATTTGGTCAAGGAAGGGCACAAAAATGTAAGTTTCATAAGTCATTTTTCTAGAGACATCTATACAAAATTAAACTGGATTTGCGGGTGTGATTTAACCAATCCGTTGTACTGTTTGATCCTCATTGGGCAAGAACGGGTGTAAAAGATTTGCATCATTGTCCTGAGAAAATAGGAAAACATGAATCTTCCAGAGAAAATAGTAATTATTGCACTGGATTTGCATTTTTTGGTGAAACTCAGTGGCGGCTTGTGACGTTATAAATTGGGATGGCGGAAATTTATATTGCATGAAAAATGAGATAAAAAAAGATACCTAAATAATTTTATTTGCATTTTACAAATAAGCAAGTCCATTCGCCTTTTTTTTTATGTCCCCGTAGAGCAACTTCAAAAATTCCACAGAATTTTAAACAGTCTATTAACCTACCAAGTATATGTCTATTTCTTGTCACATTTTCATTATGTTCGGCAATGTTTTCCCAATAGGCACTATTCAATTGGCACCTAATGTCAGTCTTGCGCAGCATAGAAATTTCTATATGGTTATTTAAACGAGTAGCACTTACTTTGTATCGTTTCAACTTTTCACTAAAGTGCTTGATAACACACATTCCCTTTGCCACCCACGCAGGATCACTTCGTGGATTGTTCATAATAAGGCAAGTGAAGCAAAAAAAAGCATTTCGTTTTTCACAACCAGTTTTTAGAATGGTATAATTTTTTATTAAATTTTCTAGTATAAGTTTTTTGGAACACCCCTCTGCAATACTTGCACTAAAAGTTTGGTTAATTTTTAGGTCCGGTCTAAAGATGTCGACATATTTAAATTTGCACAATTTATTATATAATCGACGGAATTTATTTCCATTCTGAAAACAAACAAAAACAAAACAATGGGCACGCGACCGGTAGGGTTTTAACCACCAACCTACCCCAAATCAAAACAAAGCATAGAACCGGCAACACGTAGGAAGGGCAACGAACGTGTTCGCACGATGAAGATGGCCGATGTCAACTAAAACAAACATTTTTCCCGCCCCCTCGCACCAGAACACCCAACCATACACCGCTGAAAAACGGGTGAAATTAAAACTTTATCCCGCGCGGTGCTGCCTGCTTGTAATTATTTACGCTAAAAAAGTTTATCCAATTAATCGCACTTTGTTAACCACAGACTAAAAAAAAGAGCTGGACATGTCGTAAAGGAAGATTTAACTTTTTTTTAAATAAATCATTTAAAATACTGTTTGTTGTCTAGTTTTGGGAGGGCACTGCCCCGTTGCCCTCCCTGTAGCAGCCGCCACTGGGTAAAACGAATATTCAAACTCAATTAAGTGCTACTTGAAAAATCCATTACCCCCACGCTTAAGCCATTTGCGCCCCCTCAGCTTTACAACTCACGAGCCGCCACTGCCCTTTATAATATGAGTTAAAAAAAGCAGAAAAACCAGTGAGTAAAAATATTGTTGAAAGTAAGTAATCCTTTTGTTTTCTACAAAATGAAAATATAATTGTGTAAACATTTGAATTATGATAAGCAATGAGTTTCTAAGGTCATGTAACACCAAAGATTAAAATTCTTAAGTTCTTAAGTTTTATTCATTATTTAATTATATCTTAAAATACAATATACAGGGTGCCCAACAAACCCTTAAAGTGTGAAACCAGTAGAAGCAACTATTCCGAGGTCAATGATTATACTCATGGTTTGAAGCTTTCGTTCCAAATATAATAAATGTGGAAATAAAATTTCGGACTTCCATTATCTTTGTTTATTTTAAACACGACGTTTCGGTTAGCAAGTATCTCTAACCGTTATCAAGTGTAAACTAAACAATCTAGTCTCTAGGCTACTACTTATACTACTTGGTGTGCAGTCAGGTGCTTAGTTGACTGAAAACTTCTTTATTCTGCATTATAAACGCAGCTTCACTAAACTTTCGTTTTCGCCAATGCGACTCCTTATGCAAAACTTTATCTTCTGACCACTGAATCCTGTGATCATTTGTCCATGCATGATCCGCCAAACCGGATTTTTCATTATCCCCTAATTGGGTACTTTTTAGATGTTCATTTACTCTAACCTGAAGAGGGCGTTTCGTTTTACCTACATATGATTTACCACACTCACACGGAATTTGGTAAATACATTCCTTATTATTTGGGGCATTTTCTGGTTTTGTTTTAGTTACAAAACTGCTTATCATATTTCCCGATGAAAATACTGTTTTTATATTATAGTGCTTGGCTATTCGTCTTATGTTTTCTGAAATCCCTTGAACATATGGAATGTTAATAACACTCAACGGATTATTACTTTGAGAATTTGCTACATTTGGTTTGTTTTTAATTTTAGAGATTGTTGAGTTTAATAATTTCTCGGAATATCCATTCATTTGTAAGTCCTTTTTAATGTTGTTAATTTCTGTGGTTATTTCTTCATTATTCTTTATTATTATTATTATTATAAATGTTTGAAATAAAAAAACTACTGGAAAATTGAAAACAAGCAGGCAAAAATGTTGTAAAATTCAAATAGAGGAACTATCTGCTCGCAAAAAAACGACTGGGGAATCAACTCGCTTTTTCAAAAACATGCAATTAACTAGAAAAAATACCTAAACATGCAAAGTCACTTGCCCCGAAGTTTTGTTACCCTCGACGGTTTTCTCTGCAAAGGCATTTATCAATATCTCATTCCTCAGTTTCTTTTGCACCACATAATTTACGATAAGTTTTGAACTGCAACTTGATTAATTTTTTAGAACGCAGGAAAATTTTGAAAATGCTAAAATTTGGTTGCCCTTTTCCGTCTCTTTGCCTCACCCATGCACAAGCCCCTGTCGGGAGTTGGGACTCCTTAGGGAGTATCCTTAAATTACGTAACGCTCAAGGGGTTTAGCCTTGTGTTACACGAAGAGGGAAGGGGGTTTTAAAAAATCCTCAATTTTTGCGTTACGTAATTTAAGAACATCCCCTTACAAGAATTTTTTAAATTGGTACTTTCTTATTATTATAGCTCTAATACTACTAGTGTAATAATATATTTTCGATTCCAAAAGTGTATATTTTAAATTAATAATCTTAGGTTATAGTACGTGTAGCGTACATATCATTTCACTCATAAAGGGGAAATGTATGCAAAAGACAAATTTTAGTTTTTTCAGCGCGATATCACGCGCGCCGTGAGAGCCAACGTTAGGGTGCGTGTTTATTTTAGAGAAATACTCTTTAAAACTGCTCTTAAGTCTCCCCATTTGACACATTTTAGAGAGTAACCGTCAGAAAGTTTCGATCGGCTATCAAACTTTTAACAAAGTATAAAAGACAACTTCAAAGGAGTAAAGTTAACCACGGACACCGGTGTTTTGGAAAATGGCATTTCCTTCCTCAGCGTGGCTTGCCTGGCTACACTAGGTTAGGTTAGGTTAGGTTTGATTATGAGTGGTGCGAATGTCGCCCCTCCACTGCGACTCAAGTGGTATATTGTGGCTCATCCCAAGTTAAATATCACCAATACCTTTATGAAGCAGATCAGTTTGTTTGGTCATATTTCCTCAAGATCTTGAGGCTCTACCTGTCCAGATCCGAATATTTTCGTCCTAGTTCTCTGTCTTGCTACGCAGTGGCAGGTTAGATAAAGTGGCGTTTCCTCCTCAACACCACAGAACCTACACGCTGGTGTGTTGCTTACTCCCAGTCTGTTCCATGTGTTTGTTGAGTCAGCATTGGCCTGTGTATAGCCCTGTGATTATTCCTAGGCTATTCCTGTTTAATTCCAGGAGTTGGTTCGTTCTGTGTTTGTCTGGCTTGCTTAGAAAGGTTTTGGAGTGTTGTTGTCTCGGGGTTGCCCACCAGTTTTGTCCCCTTTCTAACAACCCACTCTCCTATTTCTTTCGTGACTGTGGCCTTAGGTAAGCCGAAGTAAGGCTCCGGTCCAACCAGCGCGGATTCTGCTCCCGCCCTGGCTAGTACGTCTGCTTTTTCATTTCCCTCAACTCTCGTGTGGCTTGGCACCCAGACAAGACTGATCTTGTTGGTTCTGCTGGCCTGTCTTAGGGTTTCAAGGTAATTCCAGACTAGTCTGGATTGAATTTTGTGTGAACTTAATGCTTTTAGAGCTGATAAGCTATCTGAGATGATTTTGATGCTTTTATTTAAGAGGTCCCTGGGGGTAATCCCTCTACAGCATACTTCTATTGCATTTAGTTGCTTGGAATATGATTGCTAAGTTTCCGAGTCCCACAGATATTTCAGTCCGTGGTCCCGTCACACCCGCACCCACCCCATTTTTTGTTTTCGATACGTCTGTATATCATACGTGGTCGGTGTTTAGCAGTTGAACAGGTCTCTCCCGCCATTCCTTCCTCGTTGGTATAAGAACCTTAAAAGGTACATTCTGGCTACACTAATTAAACTGACTATAAGCTACATTTTAAATCAAAGAGAATGAAAAACATAGGTGACACCTATTTATTCATTCAACGAGTCAAACGTTAAAATAAGTTTCACGTATTTTTTTTTATTCTCTTTGATTTACCTTGTCTCTTGTAGTCAGTTTGATTACTGTGGTCAGGCAAGCCACGCTGAGGATGGAAATGCCTTTTTCCGAAACACCAGTGTCCGTGGTAAACTTTTTTTAAAATTTATTTATACTCGGACCACTACACCACGACGGTGACTTCCGTGGTTGACTTTACTCCTTTGAAGTTGCCTTTTATACTTTGTTAACTCATTGTTTTCGGTTCCGAAGGGACGCCGTGAAGACGGTGATAGCATGGTCTGATTGAAATGTGACGAAATGTCTTTCTTCCTTATAGACCGGTGGACGTCCCGCCATAGACTTGGTTGTTCGCTGTCGTTTCATTCGTTAAATGAATAAATGAATCGGTGAGAATAAGATCAGTACAAGTCCAAAATTTTACATTTCGACCTATCATAGCCATTTTGTTTTTAATTCCAAGCTGCATCAAATGAGTGTAAAAACAGTAATAATGTCACTATATTAAGGTGTATGACAACGCTTATCGTAAAGCATTAAGTGTAAGAACAGTACAAATCCGGACTTTTCAGAGAGTTTTTTCGTTTATCCAAAACTGTACCATTTGGACTTGTACTGTTCTTACTCTCACCGATTCAAATATGTTTCACCTATTTTTTTCATTCCCTTTGATTTATCAAACTTTTAATGCATTTTGAACTACCACATGATACTATAGTAGAAGTCATGGAGCAGTGAGAGTGAGAGTAAGCATGCGAGTATACTCTCAGGAACTCTCAGGTGAGCACATCCTCAGGATAGAATTCTAAAATGAACAAAACGATAAAAGTGACTGTCGGAACGACTTTTTTGCGCACGCAACCTTCAATAAAAAAAATTTATAATTTTATTCCTAAGGAGTATACAGTAGTTTTGCTCTGTTTTATGAATTCTGGAAGACCCTGTATAATTCGCAAGCAATAACAAAAATCTATCTAACTAAAGATGCATTTATGCGTCTCCGTTTTCACAGAATTTTACTCAACACTTGACAAAAACATATTGTTTCCTATAGTCTAGACGCATAAATAAGTCCCTTCTTAACAGAAAATATAATTTTTTTTGTCGGTCAGAATATGAAGCGGAAAGGAAATAGAGGTTAATGGAACAGATAAATATTAAGGGCGGCACCAGACTTTCAAAAAAACTTTAAATTCTTTGAACATATTATGTGGATAAAACAAAAAGTTTTTCTTGTTCACTTCATTTATTTGGCTATTTGTTTCTAATTATTTTTTTCCGTTTTAATTTTAAATTAAAGGAATAGGAAACACTGGTAAACTCAACACTGTTAATTTCTCAAAAATATGTCTATTTTGTGTATTTTATCAAGGGATGGATAATTTTTATATTTTTTTTATTTAAGTATGGTATTATTGTTAACATATTTTTTCAAGATAAACCCATAATTTCTCCATCTCGCTATTTAGTAAACATTTTAAACAATTTGTTTTACCTAATTGAGATTACTTCTAAAAATTGTTATTTATTTTCAGATTTAATTTTTAACAAAAGTGACGTAGCGAAATATCAATCAATAATATATTAATAGTACAGTTTCTAGTAGAATTGACCATATTTCCAAAAATAACTTTAAAAAATCTCCTGTTAAAAATATTTTTAAATTCTTAGTATATTTCCCCTTTTTAAGAGGTGGCATAAATTTAACAAAAATGATCAAAATCCGTAAAGTGGCAAATTCTCAATTTTTTTTGGTTGATTTTAAATAATATGACTTTAAATACATGGTCCAGATGAAAAATGCGTGTCGTATTTACCAAACTTGGCATTTTTTCGCGTGTATTTTATTGATTGATTACCAGAATATTAGCGAAGTATTTTTTCCGTTGTTTTTTAACCAGTGAAAAGATATACTCCCGTTGTTTTGAACCAATAAAAAGATATACTATTAACAGAATTTCGATTGCATCCAAAGCCTGAGAACGTTATCTTTCCTGCCGAAATGTTGACTATATTGCCTCTGCTTTCTTTGGTGGTGATGTGTCAACTGATCTGACTGCTGTTTTGTTTCTGAGTAGTAATGGACCTCTGAAACCGGGTGAAATATTGTTCGGATATTTCCAATCTGATGCGTTTATGAACCAGCTTTAAGCGCGTTACTCATTTAGCAGATGATTTCCTCACAATTTCACTGCTAAAATGTGATGTGCCCATTCGGACGACATTCCTACACTTTCAGCAATATCTCTCACTTTTAATCTGTTATCCCTCCATGATCATTTTATGCATTTGTACAATAATGTTTGAAGTAGTGGCACATCTTGGCAGACCACTACGCGGATCACCATTTAAGTTCTTGAGACCAAATTTAAACTTGTTTATCACGTAGCAACAGGTGAATATAAAGGAGCCCTATTGCGTTCTGAAAATCGGCATTCATTTGTTTTGCTTTTATACCTTTCTTTACGTAGGGTACTTTGTAGATTACGTTCTAGTGGTGGTTTTCCTCCTTTCAAAGCGCAAGACCGCAACGAAAAGTTCTTTGTTCACGGTCTATGCGCAAGGCAAACGTTGCACCTATGCCTAAAAGACATTTTGTGCCCACGATAACTGCTTAGTTATTAAGAATGTTAATTCAAACACATACCATCTTCTAGCTTTCAGTTACGGCTCCATGCTAATTATATTGCTAATTATTTACAGATCTCTACTCAGAGCATTGACATGTTCGACTCTTACATACGTAGGATAACCTATTATAACGTCAAAACTTCATTGTGGTAGCGTTGGCATTTATTGGCAATTGTTTTTTGTTAATACGGAATTAATATGTAGTCAAGTAACAAGGTCTTTATACACAGGTTGCCTAAAGAATTTCATCAGTTATGTGAACTTACCTGGACGACTGTTGCTGCGTCATCGAGTTTTCCAAAAACAAATGGTTTAAGGGCGGGTCTACATTATGTTTATTCAGCAGATGCGTATTTCGTCTGCGTAATTTCGGCAAGATGACAATACATTGTTTTAAATTGGAACGTTCACATATGCGTAGAATACACAACCACGCAGTATACCGCCGAAAATACGTACCTCCGCATGCTGGTCCCCCTCTTAACTCTCTTGCCGCAAATATGCAGCCGAAATCTGCACAATGTGTATGCAACCACTCTCTTGCAGAAAAAAACGCAGCCGAAAAACGCATCTGCTGAATACGCATAGTGAAGACCCGCCCTAAGGGAACCCGGTGACGTAGATTTTTTAATCTGATTACAGTTGACAGGTTCAATGACCTTTCAAATTCTGTAGTTACCCTGTGTATTTACACAGGCCTTTTGCCTTGGTGTTTTGCCTTGGTCAGATAACACGTTATCCTAGCTGCCATTAACATTCTGCAGCGGGATCTTGAGCTATAAGTAATAACCCAAAAATAAGAATGAATGCATTATTTTGCATATCGCTTTGCGTCATTTCAGTATATAAAATGCATACCTATACACTTATTGTCGTAGGTTAATGCAAATTAACAGATTTTCACCTTTAATGTCGAGGATTATTGTGTTCAATGTGTGTTTAGTGATGCGTACCGTTCAAATTGAATTACAGATTCATTGAATTTAATAAAGAAGAAAACATTAGGACTGATTACTCCCAATTATTATATGGAACAACGAATAAACCTCAAGTTTCTTGTAAAACCTAAAAAAACTATCACATAAGCATGCAAAATGATGATTGTGCAGATTTATTGTGGACATATGAAGAGTGTTTAATGGCATCTATTAATCATTATTCACTTTATTTACAAATTATAAAGAAAAATACAAGTACTTACCTGTAAAATGGCACTCCCTTATTTCTCCCGGGCATTTTTCCACAAACCGCACATATTTTACGTGAATTATTTCCCATTTTTCACAGAAAAAAACATAATTTTACACGACAAACGTAAAACACCGCAAAATGTAAATAAACAACAAAATGACGTCTACCCACACAGCAGCTGTGTGTCTATGTGACAAAACCCACGCATGCACACTTGAAAATTCGCGTCTGCTAATTCAAATTGGCCATTGCCTCGAAAACAACCTATGAGTGCTTCACATTTACACTCATTTTATAACATATTCTAAGGACAGATCCCACCTACTATTTTTCGCATTTCTTAGCTTAAAAGGTTCCTTTTTTTATTTGTGAAATTTGTCCTAACACAAATATTTTGATAGGCCAAATATAAAAATTAATCTGTGAACAATACTCATAAATAAAACCTTAAATAACTCAAGATACTTAAACTAGTACAGTTTTTAATTTATAAAATACCTACTACGAGTACAAACAAAAATTACAAAATATCACAGAAAAACTACATTTTATAAAATTTAAAAATACTGCAATAAAAGAAAAAACTTCCTAAAAAAAACAATAGGTACATACTACTACGTCGGTTTAGAATGTTTTTCTACGTTGTCCGACGCCTATTCTCCACCTCCTTCGACCCTGACAATCATCTTCTGTCAGGTTTTTTTGACTCATTGATCTATGGATTGACTGTGGCCATTCATACTACTTTTTAAATTAAATTATGAATTACATAATATTTCAGTAGTCCAAAAAATTATTGATCACAAAAATATTAAATTTAAATGTCTATTTTGTTTCAGTTTTTAAAGTACCAAACATGCATGGATACAAAAAAAAATAAAAATATGCCAAATTATATGAAAGAAAAATTAGCAAGTAAGATTTGAACAATACACCGAAAAAAAAGCAGAAAATGTACTCTTTAAAAAATACTAGTTTTTTATGGATAAATTATGTATTATGTTATTTTTAACGAGACATCATAAAACTACTAATTACAGGAAAATTACTTTAGTAATTGATACTTGCATGTACTATTTTTTTAAGTTAAGTTTGCACAACATAGTTTTTTGAGGGGCCCAAAAATGACTGATTACAGAGTAATTAATTATGAGAAATTTACAGTAGATACCAAAAAAAAAAACAATTTATGAAACACAGTGGGAAACAAAAATTAAATTACATCAGACGTATGTTTTTTTAAATTGAAATAAGTAATGTACTACACTACCTACATTATTTAGTTAGTTATGTTGAACTCTAAAATATATTTATTAATAAACGTTTTTTAACTATGAAGTTTTACTTTTCATCAATGTTACTATTCAGTGATACTTGGAAATTATTGTGCTAATTACTAATAAATTGTTACGTAAAATCGTAAAAATTAGAAAAAGTAACGGCAATGTTTCCTTTTTGTATGTTTGTTTACTTCACGGCTGTCAAAGGCCATTAGCCAAACCGTTCTGTTAACGCATTATGTAAAGTTGACATATTCATTTGCAAATATTATTATCGTATATAAGTATTAAATAAACAAATGAATGCAAAAGGAATAATTACTATGTTTTCACATCTTACTTTTCTTATTAAATCCCAATCAAAACTAATTGCGTCTTCTTGTTTCGTAAAGCATGTTTTTCGCTTCGCTTATGACAAAGAATATGCTACATAAAACAAAAAGCGACATTGGTATACTTAGTAAAATATATAACAATTTGTAATTACGTCATTTTTGTTAAGCTGTCTTTTCCTTGAATGAATGAATGAATGTTATGTGGACGGGAAAAGTCCCATGGACTTAGGCTATCTTGCTGGGCCCGTTGTACTCCACTATCCATTGTATCAGCTCTGAAAACCCGCCGCCTTCGCAAAGGAGCAGATTTTTCTGGGTTGAAACTTTCTGACATCGTCAGGGCTAAGCACACAGGTTCCGAAAAGCGGCGAGTGCAGGATATGTAAAGGGGATTCTTCGCCTTCCATCCACCAACGACACTCCGAGTCTTCAACGATTCCCATAATGCTAAGGTGTTTATTAAGGCGACAGTGTCGCCTGTCTTTTACTTATGTCAACTATAAATGCAAAAAAAATATTGTTTATTTTTTTAATTCGTACTAGTAACAAATTTAATGTCATCGTCAGTGTTAATTGTAAAATAAATATGATAAACGATCCGTTTCTTGCCACCAGAATGATGTCATTATTACAAATGGGTTTAAATTTGACTATATCAAATCAAGATACAGAGGATATGGAAACTTGATTACATAGTACATAATACATCTAAATGTTTAATAAAGTTTGTTGAAAATATTTAAAGCAAATACAGCCTAGCCTTTTATCCTCTTCAATAATGCGATTTTTAATTTTAAATAATTTTGTTATTTAAAGATTTAAATATAGACTTGAATGAATGGAATTAGAAAATGTTTGTTTTTAGATTTATTAGAAATAATTTTTGACTTTGGAATATAAGTGAAATTAGGCTGCACTCGTAATGAATTCGCAAGCCAAGTCACACTTTCCTTGATAAATTTCAAATATCTTTGGAATTTGGAATTTTCTGCTGCAACAAGACCAGCGTAGTACTTTTGCTAGATGTGACGTAGCTCTAATAGCTTGGTTTAGGTGGTCTTGTATTTTTTTATTATTTTAAAGATTTACTTATTAATATTTAGATAACTATTTTTTCTAGAGATCTTTGAGAGAGATGCCATTGATTTTAATTATTTTTTACATATAAAGATCTTCTTCGATCCACCTTTGGACACAGGCTTCTCCCAATATCTTCCACTCTTCTCTATCAGTCGCCGTGTTCATCCATCTAGTTCCCGCATATAATAAATAAATAATAATAATAAATATTTTATTTGCCAAAATTAAAGATACAATGTAACAACATCCAATAGTCTTTATAACTTTTCCCTTTTTGAGGCAAATAAAAGAAGAAACCCACTAAAGGCGAACCTTGTGCGTGGGTGTTTCTGTAGTTTACCCGAGGGGTCATCAGCTTTCAACAGTACTGTACAAATTTCACAACAGTACCCGACAGTACCACGACAGGACCCAACAGTACTCGACAGTACACGACAGGACCCAACAGTACTCGACAGTACACGACAGTACCCAACAGTACTCGACAGTACACGACAGGACCCAACAGTACACGACAGTACTCGACAGGACCCAACAGTACTCGACAATACACGACAGTACTCAACAGTACTCGACAGGACCCAACAGTACTCGACAGTACACGACAGGACCCAACAGTACACGACAGTACTCAACAGGACCCAACAGTACTCGACAGTACACGACAGGACCCAACAGTACACGACAGTACTCAACAGTACTCGACAGGACCCAACAGTACTCGACAGTACACGACAGTACCCAACAGTACTCGACAGTACACGACAGTACCCAACAGTATTCGACAGTACACGACAGGACCCAACAGTACACGACAGTACTCAACAGGACCCAACAGTACTCGACAGTACACGACAGGACCCAACAGTACACGACAGTACTCAAAAGGACCCGACAGGACCCAACAGTACACGACAGGACCCAACAGGACCACGACAGTACCTGACAGGACCCAACAGGACTGAATTATTTTGGTTCATATCATTCATTCATAAAAATATAAAAATAAACGGACTTTTTTTGTCTCGTTTTTTGACCATACCAATAAAAATTTATTTTTGATAAAAGTTCAATAAAAGAGAGACGAAGAGGGATCAATTCCCTCGCAAAATACTCGATAAAGTATATTCAACTCGGTATTCAAAGTATTTTTTAGGGACACAAAGAAGTGCAAAGAAGACAAAAATACGCAAAAATATTTTACAATACCCTCGGTAATTGCACTATTAGCGAGACTATTAGTCTATGCTTCAGTTTAGATCTTGTAATGACCTACCCAGATTTTTATTTGTTTTTATATTCGATTGGATTCTTTTTAAATATTACTGACGCAATCGAGATGTAGTTCAAAAAGATATTCTGTATAAGGTTATAGATAGCATAAAGTGTGGAGTGTTTGCCTCATGATCCGCAGGTCATGGGTTCGAGGCCCCCACCTAGCATTTTTTTTTTCTTTTAAACAACTTTAATTAAAATTTATTAATTACCACTAGGTAGTTTTGGTTTAACAGCAATGTATATTTAGTATATTTTAAAGAATTTTGTTTTTGTATTGGACTCGATTGGAACCGATTAAAGATTAGCGCTTGAAAAGCAAACGATTTCAAATAGGTTAGGACGGGATAGGTTTCCGATCAATTGACCAAGGTTAGGTTTTGTTTCGGTTTGGTTTAACCTCGGGTTTAACAACGATTTCAACCTCCCAAAACGAGGACAGGAAAGTTTTAATTTTAAAAATTTCGCAAATTTTAATTTAAAGTTGTTTGAAAAAAAAAAGAGTTTTATGTGAGAATCGAACTCATGGCCTTTGGATCTTCAGTCAAGCGTGCAACACCTTAAACTATCCATACATACACACACATTTATTTAGAACTGCATCCCGACTACTTCAGTCGACTTCAGTAATGAAAAAAAAAACCAGTTTTTGAAAGATAAAAAAAAAGTTAAAAACTGGGTAGGTCCTGACCAGATCTTAATAGTGTAATTACAACGAGTTACAATTACTCAATATAGTTTAAACAGGACTCAACAGTACTCAACAGGACCCAACAGTACTCGAGAGGCCCAACAGTACTCGACAGGACTCAACTGTACCCGAACTGTACCTGACAGGACCCAACAGTACTCGACAGGACCCGACAGTACTAAACAGGACCCAACAGTACTCAACAGGACTCAACAGTACTCAACAGGACCCGACAGGACCCAACAGTACTCGACAGGACCCGACAGTACTCAACAGGACCCAACAGTGCTCAACAGGACCAAACAGTACCCAACAGGACCCAACAGTACTCGACAGGACACAACAGTACTCGACAGTACACGACAGGACCCAACAGTACACGACAGGACTCAACAGGACCCGACAGGACCCAACAGTACTCGACAGTACTCGACAGTACTCGACAGTACACAACAGGACCCAACAGTACACGACAGTACTCAACAGTACACGACAGTACTCAACAGTACTCAACAGGACCCAACAGTACTCGACAGTACTCGACAGTACACGACAGGACCCAACAGTACACGACAGTACTCAACAGGACCCAACAGTACTCGACAGTACTCGACAGTACACGACAGTACCCAACAGTACTCGACAGTACACGACAGGACCCAACAGTACACGACAGTACTCGACAGGACCCAACAGTACTCGACAGTACACGACAGTACTCAACAGTACTCGACAGGACCCAACAGTACTCGACAGTACACGACAGGACCCAACAGTACACGACAGTACTCAACAGGACCCAACAGTCCTCGACAGTACACGACAGTACTCAACAGGACCCAACAGTACTCGACAGTACACGACAGGACCCAACAGTACACGACAGTACTCGACAGGACCCAACAGTACTCGACAGTACACGACAGTACTCAACAGTACTCGACAGGACCCAACAGTACTCGACAGTACACGACAGGACCCAACAGTACACGACAGTACTCAACAGGACCCAACAGTACTCGACAGTACACGACAGTACTCAACAGGACCCAACAGTACTCGACAGTACACGACAGGACCCAACAGTACACGACAATACTCAACAGGACCCGACAGGACCCAACAGTACTCGACAGGAACCAACAGTACACGACAGTACCTGACAGGACCCAACAGGACTGAATTATTTTGGTTCATACGAGGGTTCATATCATTCATTCATAAAAATATAAAAATAAACGGACTTTTTTTGTCCATACCAATAAAAATTTATTTTTGATAAAAGTCTCGATAAAAGTTCAATAAAAGAGTGACGAACGAGGGGACGAAGAGGGATCAATTCCCTCGCAAAATACTCGATAAAGTATATTCAACTCGGTATTCAAAGGATTTTTTAGGGACGCAAAGAAGTGCAAAGAAGACAAAAATACGCAAAAATATTTTACAATACCCTCGGTAATTGCACTATTAGCGAGACTATTAGTCTATGCTTCAGTTTAGATCTTGTAATGACCTACCCAGATTTTTATTTGTTTTTATATTCCAGATTGGATTATTTTTAAATATTACTGACGCAATCGAGATATAGTTCAAAAAGATATTCTAGTTTAGGATATAGATAGCATAAAGTGTGGAGTGTTTGACTCATGATCCGCAGGTCGTGGGTTCGAGGCGCCCACACTTTCCATTTTTTTTTTCTTTTAAACAACTTTAATTAAAATTTATTAATTACTACTAGGTAGTTTTGGTTTAACAGCAGTGTATATTTAGTATATTTTAAAGAATTTTGTTTTTGTATTGGAACCGATTAAAGATTAGCGCTTGAAAAGCAAACGATTTCAAATAGGTTAGGATAGGTTTCCGATCAATTGACCAAGGTTAGGTTTGGTTTCGGTTTGGTTTAACCGGGTTTAACAACGATTTCAACCTCCTAAAACGAGGACAGAAAAGTTTTAATTTTAAAAATTTTGCCTTTTATCTAATATTCTCATTTTGAAATTCCCCCAGAGACAGTTTTACATTGGGATCGTTTCGAGGATCGTTTGCTTTTCAACGCCTGCTGATTAAAGTGTATCCACCTCGGTATCCACCGTTGCCAATTTTTGTATAATTTTCATTTTTTGTTTTATTAATGTTTTTTAATTTTAATAAACAAAAGTTAAAAAAGTTCAATGGAGGCATTTTGGGTCAGTTAATAAAATACCAAAAAAAATTGATAGTTGTTATATCGTTATTTTTAATACGAATAAGGTTAATTCTAATGCAAATAAAGTGCAGAGAGATTTTGAGACACTGTATAAATATTCATGACCATCACGTAAACAACCCGTATTAATTAGTCATTAGCAAATTTTAATTTAAAGTTGTTTGAAAAAAAAAAGTTTTATGTGGGAATCGAACTCATGGCCTTTGGATCATCAGTCGAGCGTGCAACAGCTTATACTATCCATACATACACACAAATTTATTTAGAACTGCATCCCTACTTCAGTAATATTATGAAAAAAAAACCAGTTTTTGAAAGAAAAAAAAAGTTAAAAACTGGGTAGGTCCTTACCAGATCTTAATTGTGTAATTACAATTACTCAATATAGTTTAAATAAAATCATAATTTCCACCTTCAAGTCGATTTTCGCTCCTCCAGCTTTGCACCCCACAGACCGCCACTGCTTTTGCACCAAAACGACCTTTTTATGTCTCTAATTATTAAAATTTTATAATTTTTTCCATACAGAACACGACAGTACTTAACAGTACTCTACAGGACCCAACAGTACACGACAGTACTCGACAGGACCCAACAGTACTCGACAGTACACGACAGTACTCAACAGTACTCGACAGGACCCAACAGTACTCGACAGTACACGACAGTACCCGACAGTACTCAAGTCCTGTTGGACGCTGTACAAAATTTTAGGGTGCCGATGACCCCTCGAGTTTACCTCATATTTAGAATTTGATAAATAAACAATACCTTATAACAACGTAATAATATAAATACATAATAAAAATATACAAAGACAGTCACAAAATTTATTTAAGGTTTTTGTATAAAAACCTCGAGGAAAATTACAATATATCGATTTTTATTAAAAAAAATTTAAGTACCCTAAGTATTGTCATAATCCATTTTTTGCACGTTTTTGATTTGTCTGATCGCAACAGGTAGATTATTGTATATTTTTGGGCAAAGATATGTGTGACATCTTAATGATATAGTTTTTTCTGGCTTAGGAACCACGTATTTGTTTTTTTGCCGGGTGTCATATTCATGATTAAGTATTTGTATAGTTTCTTTGTTTTTAAATTGTCTAGTTAATAGTGATAGGCAGAAAAGTTGATTTAAACACATTGTTTTACCTAACTCATAAAGTTGCTCTGTTGGAAATAATCGAGGCTTCTGGAAAATAACTTTTAAAATCCATTTCTGAGTTCTTTCTACCTTTTCTTTTAAGTAATTCGCTGATCCTCCCCATACTATTAAACCATATCTTATATGCGTTTCTACCAATGCATGGTATAGGATTTCCAATTGACGCGTGCTAAGAATTTTCGATAAGTACTTGAATTTGCTTATCGTAGACCTAATTTTTTTTGTGACATAGATTATGCGCTTGTCAAATCTCAGGTGGTTGTCCAAAAAAATTCCTAGGTATTTAATTTAAATAACAGTTAGGAGATTTGTTCCAAACCATTCAAATATTGTTGACAAGTCTTTCTCCGCTTTATCTTTTAGTTCGTTCCAAGAATTCGCTTCATAAAAAATTGCAGTGTCATCCGCAAAACAAGTTATGTTACCCGTTAGTTTAAGAGAAAATAATTCATTGATATATATTATAAAGAGGATTGGTCCAAGTACAGTTACTTGTGGAACGCCATACCTAATTGTGTTTTGTTCACTTAAAGTTTCGTCAATTTTGACTTGTTGAACTCGTCCGGTAAGATAACTTTTAAGTAATTGATAAAAGACCCCTTGAAATCCGAGGGAATCCAAGGTATCCAAAAGGCACTCATGATCGACGGTATCAAATGCTTTTGTCAGATCTATAAAAACACAAAGCGATGATTTATTAATATTTGCTACTAATTTTGCTAAGGCATCTTCAGTGGATTTTTGTTTTTGGAACCCAAATTGATTATTTGATAATAATTTAAATTTATTTAAGAATTTAATAATTTTTTCTTTTATTACTTTTTCAAAAATTTTTGCTATATTTTATATCAGTGAAATTGGTCTGTAATTTGTGATTTCTCTTTTATCGCCATTTTTAAATAGTGGTTATACAATTACTTCTTTTAAAAATTTTGGAAAAACGCCCTCGCTAAAAGACTTATTTATAAGAAATGCAAGTGGGTGCTTTATTGAATTACAGGTTAATTTTAAAAATTCTGATCTCAGCCATCTTGACCAGGTGCTTTGTTGTTTTGTAAGCTCATGATTGCCTTTTGAATTTCCTCAGGGTTCGCATTTGTTAGAATAAATTTATGTTTTAATTTTTTTTTCTTAGTTTTTGGTAAGTTCTTTGATTTTATTTTTGCATGTTTCTTCAAATCGTCTGCTCATCTCATTTGCGATTTTCCCCTACTTTATTTTTTTTCGATAAAGACTTCAGTTTAAATTACGTTTGTTCCATCGATCGTCTTTTTGTCTGATATTATTTTTTTTTCTTATTTATTCCTTTTTTATTTGTTAGCTTTACATGTACCATTTGTCTTTCTATTGATCATTCGGCTTTGGTTATCAGGCTATCCGAATATCTAGTTGCCTGGCTATCCGAATATCTAGATATGGTTTTACCAGTGTATGCTATCCTAATATTCTCTCTTGGGCATTGATCCGTCTCAATACTAGATCAAAACTCCTTGTGGAAGCAGATAATTCGGTTCTGACCACACTTCTCTTCCTTGAATTACCATTTTAAAAGGTTGACTGGACTGATACTTTGGGGATATTTGGTCCGATTTTATCTGTAAGATGGGTATAGCCAAGTGTGTTTTAATTTTGTTATATATTTCCAATTATCATGCTCCATATTTAAAGGGTACTTGGACCCACTGTGTCTAACACACTCGCTGCACTTTTTTATGTACGTTCATTTGAACCCATTTTTATTTCTTATTTTGATTCCTTTTCTACGTTTCTTCACTTCTATGTTTTTTCCAGGAAACTTTATTGCCAGGAAATGTTTAACGTATCACCATGTTTTGCTCGACAACCCAGAGTTAATCTTGACCTATTATTCGCCCTGATCCTCCAATTTGTCTCCTTTTTTCTCTCTAGTCTGTTTTTGTCATATCCTTCAGCTCTTCTTGAAGATCTTGGTAGCTGCTAGCCATTCTTCTTAACTGCCTTTAAGGGCATTTTTTGGTCTTTTAATCCGGGAATGCAACAAAGTGCAATCTGCTCCTTTTTAGACATATTATAGCCATTGGCGACTTTCCACAGTATTAAACAAATATAAAAATTGAGATTTGAAGCTAAAAGGTAGCTTTACCTATTCAACCTGATCGAAAGCAGGTATAAAAGCAGTAAAGTTCCAAAAATCTTCTTTAACATTGACATGTTAAAAACCATCTTTGTGATCTAAGCGAGTTCTACAAATACTATAAAAGAAAAAATGTCCGAACTCTGGTAGGAGGAGACTACCGTTAGCTTCGCATTGTATTTACTTTTATTACTTAAAAATTTTATTAACCAACCGCACATAGACCACATTACACGACACAACACATACACCACATTACACGACACAACACATACACCACATCGCTATACCTATTGATGCAATATAGCATAGTGTCGATTCAGTGCGTCGTCACACGTAGTTGGTGCGGTTTGGTAATTGTATTCGGGTCATAAAGTAGCGATGTATCACACATATACCACATTACGATACTTATTGCTGCTAATGCTGCAATATCGTATCTGTGCCGGTTAAGTGATTAGATAAAGATTAGTGTGGTGTAGGAGTTGTAATCGGGTCGAAAAATAGAATACAGATAGGATACGGGCAGTTTTCTAAGCACGGTCTAGAAATACTTTGAAATAAAAAAACCGAACCTTGGCAGGAAGAAACTACCTAACGTTAGATTCGCCTTATATTTATTTTTGTAATCCAACCACACATACACTACATCACACGTCACGCTACGTATAACACATACACCACATTACGACACTTATTGCTGCCAACGCTGTGTCGATTTAGTATATTGTCGTACGTGGTTTGTTCGGTTTGGTCATTGTAATCAGGTCGTAAGATAGTAGACAGTATAGGATACGGGCAGCTTTCTAATCAGTCTAAAGATATTTCGAAATAAAAAGCCTAACATTCTACTATCGTTAGATTCGCCTTTTATTTATTTTTATTAACCAACCATAAATACACGACATCACGCGATGTACTTTTCGCGATTGCTGCTAACTTTAATATCGTATCTGTGTCGATTTAGTGCATCGTCGCAAGTGGTTGGTGTAGTTTGGTAATTGTAGGCAGGTTTTAGAGTACTATAACGATAGGATACGGGCAGTTTTTAGCACGGTCTAGAAATCCTTGACAGGAGGAGAGTACCGTTAGATTTGCCTTTTATTTATTTTTATTAACCAACCACACATACACCACATCACACATAACAGATACACCATGTCACGCGACGCACAACACATAGGTACACCACATTACGACATATATTGCTGTATGACAGATAGGTTCCGGGCTGCTTTTTAAGCACGGTCTAAATATACTTCGAAATAAAAAACCTAACCTTGTCAAAAGGAGACTCGCTAGATTCGCCTTTTATAATTTTTGTTACCCAACTGCACATACACCACCACACATCATACAACACAACATATATACAACATCACGCGACGTACAAAACACATTACGACACTTATTATATATAGCATGTGTCAATTTAGTACATTGTCGCACGCGGTTTCTGCGGTTTGGTAAATATAATCCAGTGGTAAAGTAGTAGAAAAGCAATGAGCAATTTTTTAAGCACAAGGAGGAAGGAGACTACCAATGGATTCGCCTTTTATTTATTTTTATTAACCAACCACACACACACCACATCAAACAACAGATATCGCGCATAACGCGACGCACAAAAAATACACCACATCATGAAACTTATTGCTATTAATGCTGCAATATCGCATCTGTGTCAATTTAGTGCATCATCGCCAGAGATATGGGAATGTATCTGATCGTCGCACGTGGTTTGTGCGGTTTGGTACTTGTAATCGTGTTGTAAAGTAGTATACAGATAGAATTCGGGCAGCTTTCTGAGCAAGGTCTAGAAATACTTTGAAATAAAAAAGCCGAACCTTGGCAGGAGAAGACTACCGTTAGATTTACCTTTTGTTTATTTCTGTTAATCAACCATACATCACACATAAAAGACACACCACATCACGCGACACACAACACATACATCACATTACGACACTTATTACTGTTAACGCTGCAAAATTACATGTGTCTAGTATATAGGATCCGGATTGTTTTCTAAGCAAGGTCTAGAAATACTTTGAAATAGAAAAACTGAACCTTTGCAGGAGACTCGTTGGAGTCTCCTTTTATTAATTTTTATTAACCACAATGCAACATTACGCATTACATATATACCACATTACGACACTTATTGTTCCAAATGCTGCAAAATCTCATCTGTATCGGTTTCGTGCATCGTCCACGTGGTTAATGTTGTTAAATTATGACCCTGTCGTAAAGAAGTATACAGATACGATACGGCAATTTTCCAAGCATGGTCTAGAAATATTTTAAAATAAAAAAGTCGAAGCTTACACACAACATATCACACAACATAACAGGCACACCACATCATGCGACACACAACACATATGCCGATTTAGTGTATCGTCGCACGTGGTTTGTGCAGTTTGATAATTGAAATGGGGTTGTAAATTGGTAAACAGGTAGAATACAGGTAGTTTTATAAGAAAAATATTTCTAGAAATTTTTTGAATAAAAAAGACGAATTTTGGAAGCTATTTCTGATTTTTAAAATAAGTTTATAGCGTGCCTATACTATGATAAAAACTTTCTTAGAAATAAAGATTATTCTATTTTCCGGATGAGTTCTTAAGCTACGGTTTAACGGAAGAAACGTTGAGCAATGATTTGTTTCTTCCTCCTGCGATTAACATGAAACTTACAGAAACGTACACTTTTTGTTTCCATTAAAGCAACCAAAATTGTTAATTGTAAATTGTTTTTTTTGTTATTTAAACAACATTAAGCAATTTTTCTACGATTTGGTTTGTCATGTTGCCGTAGATATGAAACATACAGAAACAATTATAAACTTTTTGTTCCATTGAAGCAACCAAAATAATTTGTTGATTTACGTTTTGACTTGTTATTCAGGCAACATTGAGCAACTTTTTTTCAAGTTGTGTTTCTTTGTGTTGCCGTAAACATGAAATTTTCAGAAAGAATTGTTTCCACTGCAACTGCAACACATAGCACACATTAACTTATTTCTCTTTCGTTGTGCTGCCAACTTTTCTTTCAAGATTACCGCGTAAAAAGAAGCAACAACACACATTTGTTTCCAAAACATAAAGCAAAATCTAGCAACTTTGACGAACATTAAAAAAAACAACAGAAACCAAAAAGTTGGCTAATGTAGCTTCAGTAGAAACGGACACTTCTGCTAATATAAGGTAAAATGGAGTATTACCGGCTATGTTAAGGAAGTTTTCGGTTTACCCGCTTGGACTAGTGTAAAGAGTTCATACTTTAATCAGATTTATTTTGCTGTGCGGTAAAGGGTGAAGATATCCGACAATTTCACCAAAAGAAAAGTATAAATATTTGTAGCAAAAAACATATTTTTCTTTAAAAAGTAATTCTGTTCTATTACTAGCCTACCAAGAAAAGCCTTAATGTAAAGTGTAGATGACGCCGTCGTGGTGTAGTGGTAGTAATGTTTGCTTCCCACACTGGCGGTCCGGGTTCAATTCCTGGCTAGGTACTTAGTTGTTTGTGTTTGTTTAAAAATGCTTTAACCTTGCTCGAACTTGTGTAAAAAAAAAGTGTAGATGTTGTGTTTGATCATGAAAAATAATTAAATTCGCAGAAATACGTTAAAGAACTTGTATATTTTTATAAAACTAAAGAAAAATAAATGTGCACATAAAATGCGTATAATTGGAAAATGTTAGATAATTAGTTTACAATTGTCCATTTCTTCGATTTTTAAAAGTATAAGTAATTCTATTTTGTTAATAGGCTAGGTGGCTAGCCCCTATAATAAACAATTTTTTGAAATTTTTAATAAAAAGTAAATATGTGAGCATATTTTAATAGTTATTTTAAAAAAAATTATATACAAGTATAAACGATCGCCTTTAAAAAAGTTTTTATTACCAACTTTTCTTGTAGTCCCTTTAAAAACCGAATAATTTAAGAAAGCGTATTTTTTGTGGCCGGAATTTTATTAAAATATTTTTCGAAGTGTTTGACATTAATAAAACAAAAACAACATTCTTTACTTTTTGTGGTAAAATTTAAAAAAAAAAAAAAAATATATATATATATATATATATATATATATATATATATATATATCTCATAAACACTATTAACAATTGCTTGAAATTCTAGTTTAATAACTCGTAAATAGACCTAGTTACAAAATATTAACCTAATACCGGCCTATTTTAATTTCCCCTTTGTCACCATCTTGTCAACAAAGTATATTTTAATAAATGTTGAGAATATGTCCAATGGACCTTTTGAATTACCCGAAATCAAAAACGTATTAATCAAATACACGAAAACTAATTTCCTTTAAAAAAAATTTTGCTTACTCTTTTTTTTGTAAAAACTCTTTGTAATTGGGTCTCTTTCCTAAATCTGTCAAGAAATTTATGGGCTGGAAAAAGATTTTTATATTTCATGAAATGTGGAAAACAATATTTTTTGTTTTTTGTCGGGAAATTAAAAAAATATATATTTTAAACATTAATAGCAATTTCTTAAAGTTCCGGCTTAATAAGCCGTGATTAGATCGAGGTCCAAAATATTAATCTAAAGCCGGCCTATTTTATTCTTGCCTTTGGTAAAATTTCTCTACAAAATATATTTTATCAATCGAAATCAAAAATATATCCAATCCAAAAATAATTGCGAGTTTTTGCACTTCCGCCTCAATAAGCCGTATTTTTTTCGGTTTAAGGCGCAATTAGATCGGAGTTTCAAATACCAATGTAATACCGGCTCATTTAATTTTCACCCATTTTCCTAGAAAAAAAGGTTTTATAAGTGTGAAGTTTAGGTTAAACAGACATTAATGAATCAACCTAAATCAAAAACATAAAAAAAAATTGAGTTGTATATTGACAAAGTAATATACAAAGTAATAACATTTACATAATTATAATTGGGTATACTCTGGTAAATTTTGCCCTGAGTGGCCTTCATCTGCATCATCATATCGCTCTGGTGACTGTTCCTCTCACAGTTAGTCGACTCGAGCCGACTTCACCCGCATGAGCGTTACATAGCCGAGCGTGACGGCTAAGTTCAATTCAGTACCCACAAAAAGTGCTAAACGCGCCTAAAGAAGTTTACACTTTAAAAAGCCTCAACTCGAAGAGTCAAACACCTTACCAAAAAAACAGCAAATTTTGATAAAATTGCACCTACGTATAATAGACTCCCGACGGTTATGATAATTTTTTGTGCCAAATATTAATAAATCAGGTGCAAAGTTGATGTATTATTGTTATTATTGATTTGGGCCAGCATTACCTTACGATTTTGCATAAGCCGATAATCACCCATTTTACCTTATCAGTTTTGTTTCAAGGGTAAATTTTCAAAGCCGGCCTATATATAAGCTTATAAATTACATTGAGAAGTGTTATAGGTCGATAGTTTTTTAGGTCTGCTGTATTGCTTTTTTTGAGTAGAATAATGGTAATGAATTCTTTCCAGTTGTTTGGTATTATTTTTTCTTTTTATTATTTCATTCAAGAGAATATTGAGTGTATTAACTACAGCTTCACCACCGTACTTGAGTATTTCTGCCGTTAGTCCATCTTTTCCAGGTGATTTGTTATTTTTCATATTCATTAATGCTCTGTTTATTTCTGCTTTGCTTATTTCAGGTTGTAGCTCTGAGTTTATGTTCTTTATTTTTGTTTGAAGTTTTGTTTTTGCGCGAAGGTTCCTTTTTTGTTTGGTATAATTCTGTATAGAATAGTTGTGTGATGTTTATAATATTCTCTTTAACTTTAATTTTTATGCTGTTCATATCCTTTTTTCAATTATTTCATATCTACCTAGAGTTGGCGTTAGACATTTTATATTTCTGTTATTTTTTAACCCTCTCTCAACTTTTATTCCTTGGCTCTGTCGTTTTTTTTTAGCATTTTTCTGCTAGTTTTATTTATATCTGTTTATTCTATCAATGTTCTTTTTCCTTCTTCCTCCAGGTTCTGCCCTTTTTTACATCAGTTTCTTTATTTCTTCTGATAAACAATATTTTCTCTTTATGTGTGATTTATTTTCCTACTTTGGCCATAGCTCTTGTCAGCGTATCATTAGTTCATCAATATTTTATATCTATTTTCGCATCTTGGGTTAGCTGTTTCTTCAGTCTTTCTTTGTATATAGCGTTATTTTGTGTAAATAATTTAAAAAGTATTTTTAAATGCAATGTTTTTTATTGCTTACACGTGTGTGTGGACTTGGGAGTGTTGATCATGCTTGCTATCGATGTTTACATACATTATACAATGAATCAAAAAGTAGTACTGGTAGACATTTAACTAAGCGAAAAACAAAACCATAATTTTTGTAAGTAGGTACCTATATTTGTGCCAGACATGTTTTTATAAGAAATCGGAATTATTTTTCCCATTTTCAATGCCTAATGTTTATTTAGAGGAAAAAGAATTCAATGGTATAGAAACAGTACTCAACGAGTAAGAATTACAAAAAGAAACCATGAATAGGTGCCAATTTTTGCCTTAGGCACTCTCTAGTTATAATAAACATATTAATTGCTAAAATATAGATCACATGTTTTTATGTCACTAGATTTTTTCAGCGTAAAGGAGCTGGTTTAAGGGAATAAAAAAACTCTTACCTTCACATTTTGAATTTAATTTTTATTACTAAAACCCTATTTTTCTAACTGACACTATTCGGCTACTTAGCCATCAACATACACAACAAATTTATATTCCAATTTAATACACACTCACCCGCACATCCATACTTTTAGTTGAAATATCCTTGCTCCTTGCATTTTTTAATACATATGAAATGCATGCAACTTTGGCAGACAGACTACCTGAAAACGTTTTTTATATTAATTGACAAAGATACTTTAAGACTACCTAACAAGGTTTTTTACAATAAGATCTTTTCAAATTTCCTATCTATAGATCTTTTCAAATTTCCAATTTATAGCTCTCTAATATACCCTTCTCTCTGAAAGCAACATTCAGTTGTTTACCCTGTTATGAAAGCTATCAGAAAATATACCCTTTGATGAAAGCTAGTCAATTCCGTTCCAAGCCAGAAAGCGAAATCATAATCCACAAAGAAACCGGCACATCTATATATTTCGATCTCGGTCGATTTATAAGGCAAGTCAACACTAGAAAAAGCTGTAAAATTAAATCGGTTTGTATAACAAATTTTTGAGATATTTGTATCGAGAAAAATGCCGAACATAGCTACATTCTAATAGCAAAAAACGTATTTCTTAAACGAATTAAACTAAAATTAACCGAAATTAAATTGTCTAGATAATGTTGTTTGATGCAGTTAGACAGTTTGTATACAGCATCGAACATATAACTGAACAATTGTATTTTTGATGTACTTATATAGCCATTACTTCTTAGTGTACGATTTTTTAAAATTTAGTTGTATTCTGGCAAGTTAAGCAAATTGACGTTGATAAACATTTGAACCCTTGTAAGAAGATTTACGCGGCTAACAACCATCAATATAATCTGTCTTTCGTCAACTTTCTATGTCTAGTTTCTGAAATATAAGGGACTGAACACAAAAACCGTTCAGTAACTTACATACAGAGTGGTGACTTTAAATGAAGACCTGTCTCGAGCGGGTTAATATTTGTTTTTTTTAAATAACAGAAACTGAGTTTTCTTACATACATTCTTTTTAATGCACAAAATTTTCAGTTAAACGACCTGAAATACATACAACTTTATTTTTAGATGGAATGAACCCACTTGTGATAACTCGTTTGAATGCAAGGGCAGATCCAGAGGTGCTTCTCGGGGGGGGGAGGGGGGTTCGGTTCGGTTCGGGGGGGGGGGGGGGGCAAGTGCTCCTAGTGCACCCCCCTGGATCCGCCACTGTTTGAATGCTTGAAACAAAAACAATGGAATATATTTTTTTTTATAGAGTCATGCAGGGTGCTCATGCGATTATTTTTATCAGTTAACTTTAATGCGCAGTTCTTAAGAGGCTTTATTTATTTTAAACACTGTTCTTAGAATAAACAAAGTAATGTAAGTTCGAAATTTTGCTTTTAAGCGATTTTAAGTTGAACGATAAACGCGCTTTTTAAGAAACATTTTTGCGATTTTTATTCAACAACTAAACTTGTTAAAGTAAAATCGCTTTGTATGAACCGCGCATAAATAGCAGAAGCGCAAATTTGAGAAGGGGGAACGTGATAATTACCCCCCTCCCCTAGAAAAAAAATATTATACATATAATTTTTTGTCGACTTTGTCATCCCCCCTAGATTTTGTAGAATGTAAGTATAATACTCTGTTCTGCTTCGCGTATCATGTAAAGTGGAAATACACACCCAGTTCTTTACACAGCAATCTCATTATTGGAAGTGTGCTACTTTCAGTTTCGTTTTTAATAAGATCCTGGCTGTCTCGTTAATCACACACCTTTGGTTATTCATTTAATTAATTTCTAGGTAAAACTATAACTAATCTTGATTATGTTTATTTACAATATTACAAGTAAAATAGACGAGTATCTACTGCTTCTCTCTACATCATTATAGCATCTTATCCGCCATCTTCTTTAGTCACTTCACGAAAAACACCAGAATTTATCTTAAAGCTAGTGCTAAAAACCAGAATTTTAAGACCAGTTACAGGTCCAAATCATGGAGGTGGATAATTTGAGTTGGAGAGGATTTTCTCATTATTTTCAGATTGTCATACTTAAAACTCATCTTTACGTTCCACAATAATTTGAATTAAATACATCCCTGATTTAATTTTGTTCTCTTTATACCCGAAAACTCATTTGTGGAACACTTCTATAACTCAACAAGAGAAGTTCAAATGGGCACGAAACATATTAAAATCAATAAGTAAGGTTTATGAATTACCACATGGCTTAAAATAAGTTTTAAGTAAATCTTAATTTTACTTATTAAGACAGTTGTCCGATCAGAGAGTCATCATTGAGGAAACAGATACATAAAATATTAAAATATTTTATTATTGAAAGTGGCAGATGGTGCTGTACTAGGTCTTTCCATATTCGAATTGCTTGTCAACGCTGAGTTGATAGTTGTTATTAAATTAAAGCGGCCAGCAAATTTTATTTTGACATATAAGTAGGGTACACCAATTCAGCATTATTTGGGGAGTGTAGAATGTGTTTAGGTTAAAACTATATATTTTTGTCACTGTTAAAATAAAAAATCAAGACGGCTATAACACAATCTTACAAATATTTTGTTTTACATTAATATAATACAAAAGATCAAAGATAATAATAGCGGAGACGTCATTTTGAGAACGGTCATTTCGGGAACGTAAATATGACGTCTGATATGACGAACGTAAATAAGCCTTATTTTATCCCAAGCGTTTATTTAACTTCACTTGAAAGTTTGTAATAAATTTAGGAATTTAATTTTGACAAACTTCTACATTTCGGATCTTCACAAAAAATATGTATAACAGTGTATTCATCCTCGAGATACGAGTAAATTTATAAAAATATCATAAAATTTTATGTTTCATTATGATGAAATCTCAAATTTATTACTATAAAATTATAAATTGAAGTACGTGAGATTTACAAAGTGCTTAATGGGAAAATATAGAAGACTACTTAAAAGATTAATAAAATATGATATACATAAAATAAAGTTAATTTTGTAGCATTTCAAAGGTAGTATAAAATTCCCCTCAAAAAGTCCAAAATATTTCGATTTTAAAAATCCCGTACCAGACTCAGAATTCTCTGATCTGCATTTTGGTATTTTCTGAGTTTTTGAGGGGACTCATGACCTGCAATAATTTGTTCTATAAACAGATCGCGGCCTTTCTGAATCTTTCTTAAAGAGTGGATGAATCGCCAAATTGTTGGATGCTCCATTCCCAGTTCATTTTGTAGCCTACGATTTGCAGCTTCTGCGTAGTTGTTTGTCCTATCAACCCCTTGCATAATTCTTTCATGTAAATTCCACATGGCAATAGGAAATAATGGTGCACATCTTTCATTGCCTCTTCTTCCAAGTCTGCCAAGATAATTATCTTCAAACCAGTTGAGAAGCTCTAGTAGTTCATTTAGCATTGTAGCAGATATCTCATCAAAAGCTTCTCAAATGATATGGGGGAACAAATGCTAAACCTAACTCATTTTGGTATCTTGCCCTCAGATCTAGTTGTGCCAGGTGTTTATGAAAGTTCTGGGAAAGGTGAAAGAAGCAAAGGCACCAAAACTCTACGAAAAGTAATTAATTATATTTGAACTCCCGAAAGGATTAAAGGACGAGTAAAAAAATAATACACTAATTATACTAGCACCGATCAAAGCGATAAGTCAAAATTAGGTTTGGTGCAAAAAGATCAAAGAAGAATTAAAATGACAATACAATAATTACATTTGCAATCCCGAAAGGATTAAAGAAGGATTAAAAAAATAATACAATAATTATACTTAACTAGCTCCCGATCAAAGTAAGAGGTACAAATAAATAATTATATTGGCTACTTAGCCACCTATTTTTCGCACCTTAATTCTCTAAAAGGGATAAAAGTCAAACTTACCTTTAAACAAAATAATTTAAATTTTCTAGGAAGATTAAAATTGATAATTGTATTGGCTACAATTCTTAAGACAGGATCAAAGTATAACATAATTACTAAAAAAAAATCTAAATAAACCTTCTTCCAAAAATAATCGGCGCCGAACTTTTCCGGCGCCGAATCAGCGGCATCAAACTTTCCGGGCGCCGAACTGGCGGCGCCGAATAGTCCCTATCCCCCTCCATCGAGACTCTCAACTTGTGAATGTGGAAGAAATTGAGCTTCTCTTTCGAAGACTAAAAAGAGTGAATCCTTTTGGGCTAGTGAACTAACTGAAAAACAAAATGATGCTATAAACAGAACACAATTGTTGTGAGTTACAGATGAAGCAAAGCGGGGAGACCTGTTGAGTGAAGTTTAAATCTAACTTTTCTAGTAAACTAAGTTAAAACAAGCAATTTAGTCTTATGGACTAGATTGTAATACAATAAATACAGTGTGTTTTACAAATAAAAAAATTAAAAAAGATATCTCGAGAACTGTAACATATGGCTATTTTAAAAGATCTTTAAAACACCTTTGTAACGAGGTACTACACAATTTTAAAAAAGAAAAAAATCTAAAATGTTGAATAGGTTTTTTGTAAAGATTAGGTATCTTCATCATGTAATATCTTATTTGAAAGGTGTTAAAGACCTAATCTAGTTTAAGTAGTTCTCAAAATATTTGAATTTATTTTAGGACATGTTTGAGCCTGATCAAAAATATTTTAAATTTCTGGAATGGATGTAAATCAAATCAAATCAAAATTAGCATTATTAGTCAGAATACAATAGTATACATTGACAAAGCCTTGCTTATCTAAAGTACAAATATCCAACTAAAAGCTTTAAAACTATCGAGATACATTAATACCTATCAAAATCACAATAATAGAAAAACTAAATAAAGTTTAAAATAAATTTAACTAACATTTGGTGTACCTAATTTTAATTGCTAACGCCATAATTTTATTTAAGTTCAAATACCAAAATTGGCTTTATTAGTCAGTTTACCAAAGTAGACATTGACAAAAGCCTCATTTATCCAATTACAGTCTATTGAACACCAAATAATTATTATTGATTTAAAAATATATAAAAATTGGTGAAAACAATAAAAAGCTAAAACTTGATTAAAACAAAACGACGTCAAAATTTACATTCAATAAAATCAAAACCCCACGATCTGTGTCAGATTTTGTCAGATAAACCTAAATATAAAAATAAATAGTTTCAGTCAGCAAAGTATTCTTCCAAAGTATAGTAAGCTTTGCTCGCTAAAAAATCTTTTGTTTTTCTTCTAAATTTCCCTAGCTTTTTTATTTCTCGAAACTCAACTGGCAAATGATTAAAAAGCTTTTTTCCATTGTAAATAAATGAGTTTTTAACCAAAGTTGAGCGAGGTATAGGAAGATTAAGAGTAAAAGTATTACGAGTGTTATACTGTCTAGGTAATAATAATTCATGTCGATACTTTTTAAACATTAAACATACAGTTTCTAAAATAAAAATACAACACAAAGTTAAAATTCTATGCCTTAAAAAAAGAGGCCTGCAAGAAACGCGCTTTTTGACTCCACACAAATTCCTTATTACCCTTTTTTGGAGGACAAAAACTGAATTTATTAAAAACTGCGAACATGATCCCCAAAAGCAAATGCCATATCGAAGATGCGATTCTACCAACGAGTGATAAACATTTTTGGCAACATCCAAGCCAAGGTTATCACCAATCACTCTTACAGCATAACAGTTTGAAGCAATTTTACTTTGAAGGTTTGCAATATGCAACATTATCGAACTTTAAACATCGATCGATTGTTAGACCTAAAAATCTGTTTATTTCTGGATTTGATAACACTTCATTTTCTAGAGTGATATCACCTATATCACATTTAAAATTTAAAATGTGTGTTTTTGATATATTAAAGGACAGAAAGTTTGCGTCATACCATTGTTTTATTTTACAAATATCGTTCTGAACATCAATATTTAGTCTGTCTATATCCCAAAGAACTGTGTTATCGTCACAAAAAGCTGTTATTTTGCCCGTAATGTCAATGTTTGGTAAGTCATTAACAAAAACCAAAAATAATAATGGGCCCAAAATTGAACCCTGAGGAACACCTGTATCAACTTCTTGTTCAATTGAAGTTTCTTCGTTAAAAAAAACTGATTGAAGTCCCCCAGACAAATATGAGCGAAACCAATCTAAAGCTATGCCTCTGACTCCATATTTTTGCAGTTTTTGCAGCAATATTCTGTGATTCACACAATCAAAGGCTTTCGATAGATCACAAAATATTGCAGCAGCCTTCTCACCAGAGTTAAGCTTAACATAAAGGTCTTCCAAAAAGCCAAAAATAGCGTCATCGGTACTTTTTGCAGCCTGAAAGCCAAATTGGTGACTATTTAACAGATTATTTTTAGTTAAAAAAGCTGTTAAGCGAATTTGTACCAGTTTCTCGACTATTTTAGCTAATGTAGGCAATAAGGCAATCGGTCGAAAATTTGATGGGTTATATTGGTCTCCCCCCTGAAACAATGGAACCACAACTGCTATTTTGAGTGTTTCTGAAAATTTACCGGTAGAAAAAAATAAATTAATTGCTTTAGCCAAATTTTCAAGTGCAACGTCCGGCAATGCTTGAAAAATTTTTATTGACATTTTATCCCACCCTGACGCTTTTTTGTTTTTTAATTTTTTAAATATTGTTTTAATTTCCTTAATATAAGTTGGGGCCAAGAAAAAACTATCCTGCACATGGACATTTGTTAGATAGCTCAAAGGGTCGATACTTGGTGCTATTTTACTTGAGAGACTTAATAAATAAATTAATAAAAACATAATGCCTTGAACAATGTTTGCTTCAATGCAAACGCATAAACGACCATTCAGCAAGTACAAGCGAATATATTCGTTCGGTCGTGCTTCCTATATCCAAAACGAGGGACTAGATATAATTCTTCTGCTTCTTTAAGTGGTTCAACCCCTGGTAGATTTAAGCCTGATTAATCAAAGCCCTCCATTCTACCCTCCTTGGTACGATTTGTCGCCACCTTATTTCCATCTATTAGCTGTTCTAATTTATAATTAGATATAATTAAGATATAGGTAAATATGCTTTGCTGTTAAAAACTCTTGTGAAATTAATGAAAACCGTTTAATAGTTAGTTGACCGCGAAAAAGTTGTGAATCTTCAGCAGGTAAGCAGAGTGCAGGTTGGTTGACCTGCTGGCCAGCGGGCGATGGTCTTGACTTTCGCTTTGCTAAATATTTAGATTTGTTTACTTTGTCATGCATACAAGGTGACCAATGCTATATATTAATAAACAAACAAATAAGGAAAACACTTCCAAGAGGATTAGAAAGAGATTTATACAATTGGCTGACCAACGACGCGCCATGTGACATACTTAGCATGGGGTCGTAACTGGAAGCCTAAATTAACGATCTGCAGACTTTCTCAAACTGTGAGATCGTATGTGTTTTGGTTGCCATTCTTAGTAACTTTGCAGTCCTAACGGCGACTGAGGACTGCTTCATTAAGGACCTGTTTAACTTGTGCAGGCATCAAGTAGGAATTAATGAACCGACTGTAGCTTGCCACCGCATCCTGTAGTCAGTGTTGCCGCATCAAGTTTTAAAAACGTGCTGAAAATGTTCTGAAAATGTACTGAATTTGATCAAAATGTACTTTTTTGGTTGCAAATAAATTTGTTCACTTTGAAATTCGATTTCTTACCATACATAAACATATTAAAAAAAGTTTTTTCAAAATGCTTAATCGGTAATAAAACATATATTTAAATAAAAAAAATATTTCATGTAAAACTTTTTTTATTCAACATTTGGGATCCACCTACCTAGGCTAAAATTATATTATATTATTATGGGATGTAATCTTTGATCTTTACTAAGGGTCAGTTCTAAAGTCATTTTCTTTGAAAATTAATAAGGAATTCAAAGGGTTGCAAATTGAAACAACTATTAATTTGTAACAGAAGTTTTGCAAATAAAATATTTTGAACAGTTTCTCATTTATTTTCGTTTGGGTATAATGAAAATGGGTCCATTTTTAAAATGGAGTACTTGCGTACTGAATGAACATTTTTCGTACTGAATTCAGTACAATTGTACTGAAACGGCAACACTGGGTGAAGTCACGATCGAGGGGATTTAGTCGTTAGGAATCCGACAATAGCCAGTCGTAGTTGAAATGACTTTGGCAAGAACGTAAACCGCGTGTTTTAAACAAAGCGCGTATACATTGAGCGAACGATCACCGAACAGCTAACCTTTGTTGTCTTAATTATTATTTGGAATCTCTACTACATCAAGTACGCAAGCGGTAAATTAAAAAGTAGCTTGCAAGTTCACCCTTATTCCAACAGTAAATTTTACCGCTCGTTGAGCAAACGAGACCAAAAGTCTTTTTTGCATTTGGTTTTTTGTACAAATTGTGTTTTAGCTTTGAATATATGACACATATAGAGGTGCAACCGGCGAGCCTTGTAATATCATATACGTAATAATACGTATATGTGTAATATTCGTCTAGTACGCAGTATTCCGAGACAACTACTATGATTTAATGGCATTTGTATGATAGGCATGAACGTCGGGACTCGCACATGCAACTAAATCGTACTAGTATTCCCTGAATATCGCGTACCAGACGAATTTATTTACTTAGGGCCCATCGCACCGACTTTTAAAATTCCCTTTCTTAACTATGGATTGCTTTAATTTTTGGCATCCCTTATTTTGAAATTTGTTGCTTGTGACCCAATCAGGCAACGCCGCTGTTTCAACCAACATAATTTTTAAACTATGAAAAAACAACAACAACACCCAGTACGTCCCAAAATAGTTTTGTCAAAACCCATCAATTTCCTGTGTCAAGTCGCCTTTAAAAATTTATTTACAAAAATGAAATTGAATTTTTGGAAGAATATTTGGAAGATGATGAAATCGAAATGGTGCTACTCGATTTTTTGGAATTTGGGTGTCCTTGTCGCCTTGTTGGTACAGTCGCGTATTTTTTCCCGGGTTGGTTTACGGTTCCCCATCCAGCCCAGGACAAAATCCGCGCCCGGCCGAAAAATGTACTGCTCCTAATTAGGGTAAAATGTAAAGGCAGAAAGGAAAATCGTCTTGTTAATTCATGCACTGCAGTTTCATTTAAATGCAAGGGTTTTCTTATACTGGTCAGCCCTGTCCTACCCGTACCGCTGTACCCACCAGGCTGTGAACAATAGCTAACCCAATAATCGGACGAAAATACTGTAATAAAAATTAGATTTAACTTTATTTAAATTATTTTTCTTCCTTACAAATCTTTTTGTAATCGATACATAGGTATTATTTTTCACAAAAACATTGTGCCAAAAGAACCAAAATCTAGTCGTTATCTTGTGCAATAAAGTTTTTCAAAATCATTTTTATTTATTTAAAAAAACATGTTTTTTACTTTATTTACTTAAAAAAGACAAAATTCACTTTAATCAAAACACTGCTCATTTGTAGGTATTGTCAGTTGCTATGGCTATGCCAGACGGGTAACATTATGTAACCAGCATCTTATCTTTAAGCAGCTCTTAAGGAACAGTAATGTCACGAAAAAAGCTAACTTAATTTTAACAACTCTAAGGAAGGAATAAGTCTGCCTTTAAGTTCGGCGCAGCGAAATTTTACGAAATAAGGTATTCTTTAGGCTAAGAAACGAAAAAAAAAGTCGGTGCGATGGGCCCTTAGTTATTTACTTAATAGTTTTAGTGAAACCTACTACTGCAAAAACGTTGTGTGTTAAACTAGAAATGTAGTAAACATTTTGAGCTTGAGAAAGGTTTTGTAAAGGTCGTTAGCACAACAAAAAATATAACTTAAATATTTGATTTAAATTAAATGGTCGTGAACAATTGCGAAAATTAACTTTAGTAAGGTAAACTTTGAGACATCGTAGTTTTGTCAGTGTAAGTCATTGTCGATTAAACAACCAATCGAATCCTTTCACAAATGCTAAAACTATGTGGTTTTAACGTGGTTTTAACTTCCTCCAACGTCGATTACAAGGATATGAATCATCCATGTTTGGAACACGTCCTGACAGGCTGTAGAAACAGTGATCCATGCCAATCCACGATCGGTTTTGGCCATCTTGGACCATCCCCAGGTAAATGCAGGCAATAGCTCCGTGTGAGCATAAGCTGTCTTAAACCAATAGAAACAACTACTCCGAGGGAAAATACCTCTACCGGCATTAAATTATACTGATGGTTAGATGCTTTCGTTGGGAACTTGTCTAAACTATGCGGTTTTTACTTTCACCAACATCGATTACAAGGATATGAATCATCCATGTTTGGAAAAGGTCCTGACAAGCTGCAGGAAACACGGACACACGGAGCTATTACCTGCATTCACCTGAGGATGGCCCAAGAAGGCCGAAGCCGGTCGTGGATTCGCATGGATCACAGTTCCTGCAGCTTGTCAGGACGTGTTCCAACCATGGATGATTCATATCCTTATAATCGACGTTGGAGAAAGTAGAAACCACATAATTTTAACAATTTCCCAACGAAATCATCTAACCATCAGTGCCCTTGGAGAAGTTGTTTCTATTGGTTTAAGACAACTAATAAATGCAAATTAGGTAGGCCCATGACACACCTGAACAATGATCAAAACATATCTATCTACAGAATAAAGCCGTTAAGTTTTAGAAGTGGCCCTAAAATAAACTAAATAAACACATCTATTACAGGAAAGAGGATTAGGAATGGGAACAGTAATGCAATTATCTACCTTTTATACTCTCAAAAATATTTTAGCCTTAAACCTTTAAATCAAACTTGATACACCCTGTAAACCATAAAATATACAATATTTATAATGTGAAATTTCAAATAGTAGCACATGAGTAGAATAACACTTTCCAATGGCCATTCTCCTCGTCAAATGTGTGTTAGTCTTGCTTCAGAGTAAGATACAACATTTTCTGGTCAAATAAAGAACTTTTGTCACACAACCAATTTAGTAATTGCTTCTAATCCTTCGAACTTCATAGGTATATAAATGATGTTACGTCTGGTCGGGCCAAATCAGTTACCTAAAAAAGTATATTATTATAATGCGACTAACATGTCCTAAGCTAACTAAATTACTTTTTCTGTCCTCGGTTTGGTTGAGGTTTGAGGGTAATCCTTCGAACTACATAGATATATAAAGTATGTTACGTCTGGTCCGGCCAAATCAGTTACACATACTAGGTGCATACTAGACATGTTAAAGATTTACAAAAAATATCCCTCAAAAACTATAGTCAAAATATCAAAATAAAATCAGAGCACAAAACATCGGAGCCTTTAAAAAATCTAATAAATTTATAGAGCTAACTTGAAATCATAGTGATTTACGATGGGCCACGATCCTCCACTTTGTTGACGTCACATCGGGGGCGGATTTTTTTTTTTGATAGTCACGTAACGACAAAGTTGATTGTCTTTAAAATATTGAAGTTGGAATGACGGTTCATGAACATTTGTTTATTTTTAAATAAAGCCGGTTTTGAGATTGTTTTTACTATATTCTTGCCGAATTTTTCTTTTTAAATGTATAGTAATCCTTAATTTTTTAGAGCTGCTTCATTAGCTCACACAAAAATTAAATTTAAAGCAGAAGCGAATGTGACAAACACAGATGACATGCGGTACATGGCGGGCAATTTGAATTCAAAATAAGAAATGCTAAATGTTAAAGATTTTAACCTTTTAATCATCTCACATTCTTACAAAAGTATGGTAGAATATTTGGATGGTGTCTGAGAATATTTCACTGAAATTTCGCGGAAATCTGTAGTGCCATTTTGAAAATATCCTAAAACAACGCCTGACGTTCCATAAGACCCAATGTAAAAGTCAGCCCCCAGAAAACAGCTGATTTTTTCAGGGTCGTGGCCTCTATTTTTTTGTTGGCCTTGCCCAAATATGACAAAAAAAGTAACCAACAAAAAGAACATGATGTGTTTTGGTTAGTAATAATTAATCCTACATTATGTTATATTAATCTTAAATTATTTTATATTCAACCTAAAAAAAGCAGTAATTTACTTTATTTGTTGAAAATATTCGATAAATAAATTAGTGCTTTCTGGAAAAACTAAACCTTTGCTACTTAAAAAGGTCGATTTTCCACAAATTTGCTAATTTGTTGAGTCCACTTTCTCTATAGTGGGCAGCATGCAGAATTTCTTTTAACAAATCAACGCACAGGCACGCATGAATATTCGTGTATATGGGACGCGAACAAAACACGCGATGCTTTCTTGTTCTGTCTCTCTCATTCTTACAGCACCAGCAGTCTGCAGACTACAATGTCTTTCGAGAATCAAAAAAAACCTCCGCATTTTTTACCATTTTTGGATGTTAAAAATTTTACCTAAGCTTTAGCCACCCTTGGAAAATTTAAGTTTAATTTTCTAAGTCTCAACCTTATTAGTAGTAACTTAAAATGCTAATGCCTGTTTCTAGCGATGCAATTTTTGGATTAATTTTGATCGCTGCGATCACGTTTTGGGCTTTCAGACAACGTGACGTGTTTGGTCGCGCGTTCTATTTCGATTGCAGCGATATTTGGGAAAATAAAAATTGCACTATCAGAAACAGGTTTTTATGGATAAATTTATACGACTATTAAAAATATTCCACAAGGACCAACGAGAAAGCCTTATTTATTATTTACATAGAAATTAGTCTTATTTTACATGCTAACGTTTGTTGTCAAATCAAATGTCACACACCAGAATAGGATTAGTTTAATAAATAATATAATAATGTGCGCAAAAAAGTCTAGATTTATTTTGTTTTTAAACAAGCTAACACCTTCGATAAGTCTAGACACATTGCCACTGCATGACCAATTGTTTATTGAAAAGTCTATTTACTTCCTGCTGCGATACGTTTGTACACAGAAAAAAAATATTGGATTAAGGGGATATATATTTTATTCAAGTTGATAATGGATAAATAATTATTTGTCTAAAAAAAAAAGTATATTTTCTTTAACTCGTTTTAGAAAAGTATATTTAAAATAAATAAATACAGTGACCTCCGGTTCTAAATTACCCTATAGGAAACAAAAAATCGGTACTCTTTAAGCGGAGGTACGCTATATAAATACAATAAATCAAGATACTTGTGCCGGCCGGGATAACCAAATTTGTACGTTGCAAAATTACGTTTTATCCCATGGGCGTCATTCCCGGAGTCTACTGTATTTGTTTTATTTATTCCGTTATTTATTGATTCCTATTTTCCCATTGCACTGGATTTAAAATGACCCAAAGTATTTTTCTTGCACTTGCACCTTGTAGTAGAGTAAATTTCTAAAATAAAAAGGGTATATTTTTTTATATTTGGCATGTATATTTTTTTATATTTGGCATAGTAGTACACAACAACAAAAGCCAAATTTTCATTCGAGGTACCCGATTTTCCGGTCTCAGAATCCAAATTTAAGAAAAATAAATAATTCCTTGTTCTAAGAGAAATTAAATTAATGTTGATAAATTTATTTTAAGTGGGACCTACTCAATTTAAAAATGTAAAAAAAAATTACACCTGTTACTTCAAAACAAAATCGTGGCTATATTTAAAAAAATCGTTTTTCTTTGATTTTTTCTTTATGTTTGTGTGATATTTACTTTTAATACCTCATATTAAATCTACCGAAAAAAAAAATAATAAGTTTCCCAGTCGACACAAAGATGGCGCTTAATTTGTCAAAAATAAAAGAGACGTTTATACCCTAGACTAGTAGACCAAATTACATTTTTCCAAATTTTTTTTTTAAAATTTTGGATAAATGGTATCAAAATACACTTTTTAAAGGTTGGTTCAGCCTCATAAATTACATTAGATTAAATTAAATTAACTTACATTAACTTACCCTAAGCCAAATTAGAATAACTTAAGAGGAAATTTTCTCAGTTTTGACAGTTTTTTACTTGTATTTTCAGTAAACATTTTATTATATGTTTTTAGGAACCTTTCTAAGTAAAAAACAACACTTTTTTCACAAAAAAATCTCTTAAGTTAGTCTAGTTTGGCTTAGGGTAAGTTAATGTAAGTTAATTTAATTTATTCTAATGTAATTTATGAGGCTGCACCGACCTTAAGAAACAGTGATATATGGTATCAAAATACACTTAGGTAGGTAGGTATCAGTTTTGTAGCTATAACCAAGAATTGTTTTATTTTTTAACAATGATACAACAACACCATAAGCATTAAAAATCGTTTTATATTACCCAGGAAAAAGGAGACTTTTTAGTTTTTTGTAATTTTGTGACAAGTGGAATAAAAATTTTTTGTTTTTATGGCTCATAAATTGTGGAAACACATTGGAATACAAATTATTCCATTGGGCCATGCCTCTATCATCGACTGGTTTTTCGTACCGTAGGAGACACTAAGGCGAATTAAAAAACTAAAAAAAAAACTATTTTTTTAAAATATTTAAAAAAATATTTATCTTTTTCTTTTGACGACCAAAATATAACCTAGTAACCATTCGTTTTATCAATCAGCTGTCAAACGCGATGAGAAACGTCACATGCAGTGTTCCATAAAACCCCGGGTATTTCAAAATGCCCCAGTTGATGGTATGTCACGTACCGGGTGATTTAATTGAATTGACCATATTTTACTTAATAGCTATCTCCGTCAATATTGACCTAACAGTAGCGTAAACCATCAAACTCTAATGTCAAAAATGACATATGTAATATAGTTGTCAAACTTTTGACATATGGTTTACTTTTTTTCTAAAACACTCTCTATATAATTTTTTTAATTGATAGGGCTCCTTTTTCTGATTTTAAAAATATATAATATGCTGACATTTACATAACCAATAAACAATAAGGATCTTGCCATTTTGTTAAAGAATATAATTAGGTTTATAAGATACAAATATTTCATCAATGGCTGGACTAAATGTCAACCCTATCAATTAAAAAAAATATATACGGGGTGTTTTATTTTAAAAAATAAACCATATGTCAAACGTTTGACAAGTGTATGACATATATCATTTTTGACATCAGATTCTGATGATTTAGGAAAAATTATTTAACTTTGCTTATTTAAACGTTACTGTTAGATCAATATTAACGGAGATAGGAGAGGCCATTAAGTAAGATATGGTCAATTCAATCAAATTACCCGGTACGTGACATATGTCAACTTTTTTGACAATTTTAAAATATCTGTGTTTTGTTTAACGAAATATCTTGCTTTATCCAGTTTTTTTTTGTTAAATTTCGAAAAAAAATACAAAAAAGCTTTTTTTTACTTTTTATGCCGCCATCCTTAAAAAATAAATAAATTATATTTTTTTTTACATTATAATTAAAAACTAATTAAGAGTAAAATAAAACTACATATCTTGGTAAAAAAATTTGCCAAACCAAAAAGATGTTATTATATTTTGAACGCCGCCATCTTGGATAATAATAGACATGTAATTTATTATAAAATATGTAAAATCGGCGACCTTTATTTAATATAAATCGATATATTATACAGCAATACCAGTTGTGTTAAACAAAAATTTAAAAAAAATAACTTTTTTATCTGAACTTCGGCCACCATCTTAAAATGTTAAATGTCAAATTGTAACTTTTTATAAATTTTTACAAAATTTAGCTTATTATTGATAAAATCCAAAATTTTTTATTGTAAAAATTTAATTTGGTTTACAGGTTATAAAGGTCTCTTTTATTTTTGACATATTAAGCGGCATCTTTTTATCCGCTGGAAAACTTATAATTTTTTTTTGTAGGTTTAAAGAGCTGGTCAGTAGCTTTAGTATGAGGTATCAAAAATAAATATCGCACAAAAACAATTTTCTTTAAATATAGCCGTCATTTTGTTTTGAAGGGAAAGTTGTAAATTTTTTTACATTTTTAAATTGAGTAAGTCCCACTTAAAGTAAATTTATTAAAATTAATTTAATTACTCTTAAAACAGGGAATTCATTTTGTTTTCATAACTTTGGCAGCCGCCATCTTGGACTCTGATGCCAAAAAATAAGGGATTCTCGAATGAAAATTTAGCTTTTAGTGTTTGCTACTACCATGCCAAATACAAAAGAATATACACTTTTTGCAGCCTTTCCTTGAAATCGAGGCCTCATGATGCCGTACTTCATGCTATTTTTTGTGTTTATACATGAAATATGTAGAAAATATCTAAAAAAATCCTGGGCTTGGAGGAGGGCCCCCTGGGTGCGCCCATAGTACTCCTATTTCACTGGCGTATATAAGGGGAGGACCTGGGGGGCCCAAACCCCCCCGAAGCTAATTTTTTTCAGATATTTTCCACATATTTCATGAATACAAACATTAAATAGCATAAAATACGGCCTCATGGGGTCTCGGCCCCCCCTCAAAACTGTTTCGGGCTCACCCCACTACGCAATTATTCTATTTAGTTGAGTTAAAGAAAAACAAAATTAAACAGTTGAGTTAAATACACAAATGTTTAAGTTAAGGACCTATATGGATTAAGTAATTAATTTATTGCTTTAAGCAAACATTTAAAAAAAAAAACAAAAACTACGTCAACTAATTATTCAAAAAGATCTAAGTACATGGCATTGATTCGTTAATATTTTAGGCCGTTTTGACAAAAATATATTATTAATAAAAAAAATCAGATATTTTAGGACTATTTTTACCTTCCTAGCCCGCGCAGCAATGGCTAGAGAAAATATTATTTTCGACGAAAAATGTTTTTTCAGATAACGCCGAAAATGTGTTATTTGGGTGTATTTCGACCTATCTTAGCAATAGACACTTATTGGAATAAAACCTGACCTTATTTAAAAAATCGACCTTATGGTGACAGATTTATTAGTGTCGGTATTTATTAAATGAAAGTTAGCGTATTTATTATTAAATTTTGCTCCGATCCTTCATAGATCCATTTATTTTCCTTTTATTTCTGTGTAAGTAGGCATAACATATCAGATCAAAGGTTGCAAACATGTATAATACATGTGTAGTGATTTTTTAAATTACATACAGAGAAAAAAATTATCTAGAAAACGTATTTTCTCGATGTTAGACATTATCTTCTCTTAAATCAAGTTGACTTGACTTATCCGCAAAATCTGATTAATAACAATATTTTATTTTTCTCGAAATTTAGATTTAAAAAGATACTCAGCATTACAAAACAAAAATCTGTTTTTCAAATCAAGTGTTTAAGTTTTTTTTAATATATTTGTTTACTTATACACTTACTAAGAAAAATTCTTAACATTAAACAAAAAATTACTTACACTAAAAAAAAATTAAAAATATGTTCCAGGACTGTATTCCTTGTTCAGGCAAGACATTCCTTTTATTGAATAAGAACCATTCTTTCTTTAATTGTAGAAAGCTATATTTTCTTTATTACTTTCATACATACAAGAATAATGTTTACAAACAGGACAAAAATCAAATATTTTGGGCCTATTTTTGTCCTTTTGTTTCCGTGTAAGTAGGTATAGCAAATCAGATGAATGGTTGCAAACCAGTACAGAGGCGGTTCGTAGAATAAAAATCTGGAGATTGCAAAGGAGAATGTAATTTTGTAACACACAAATATACGGATGCTCGACCACAGAATGGCTTTAAAATTAAACTTTCAACAGAATTCATTTTTTTTAACGCAAAAACCCACAAACTATCAAAACTCTGCGATCACGGACTACACGACAAATTAAAATAAGAAATTAGCATGCAAAATAAACAATCGGTTTGCAGTCCACCTGCAACCTCACTGAGCTTTACGGGACGACAAGACGCTAGCGCTACCAAGTCCACTTCCAATCCCTGGCTTCGCAAGCGTAGATCTACCAATATTATTTACCTCATGTATTAGAATCGATGTACAGGGTGATTTTCACTTGAATGATTCTAACCACATGAAAATAGAAAGTTTCAAAAACCTAACCTAACGAAACCTAATCAGATCTAACTGAACCGAACCAAAGCAAACTGAACCAATATTTTTTTTCAAAAAAAAAACTTTCCTGACTTTCTACCTGGAACCGTACCGAACCGAATCTATCCAAACCTAACCCTACCCAACTAAACCTAATTAGCAGTACGTGTTGTCGTTTAGTTTGGTTAGGTTAGGTTTGGTTCAGTTTAGTTAGGTTCGGTTTGGTTCGGTTCGGATTCACATCCTCTAGGATCCCGGGCAGGAAGTCAGGAAAGTTTTTTTTTGAAAAAAATTATTGGTTCAGTTTCCTTCGGTTCGGTTAGATTTGATTAGGTTTTGTTAGGTTAGGTTTTTGAAACTTTCTATTTTCATGTGGTTAGAATCATTCAAGTGAAAATCACCCTGTATGCATCTATTCTAAGACATGAGGTAAATAATATTGGTAGATCTGCGCTTGCGAAGCCAGGGATTGAAAGTGGACTTGGTAGCGCTAGCGTCTTGTTACGGGACGACTTTGAAATCCACGCATAGAAAGAAAATCGCGCGCTTTGTCAGGGCGACCGACGCGCGCGATATAAGAGGTGCGGTAGCGTATAAATGTACATAATTCTGGTGGGAATTTAAAAATATATCATTAATAGTTGTTTTATTATTTACCTATATTTTTTGGGGGTTGCGCAAACCTGCAAACCTATGGACGAGCCGCCGCTGTTGCAAACATGAACATAAATAATTATGTATAATGATTTAAAGTTTTTTTATTTACATAGAGGCAAAAAAATAATCTAGAAAACGTATTTATGTTCTAACGTATTTGGGCATACCCATGCATTTTCACACGCGATGCTTGAAGCAAGGACCCCAATTTAATTCTTAATGTTCCTTTTTCGGGTAGACAGTATTTCGGTTACTGCGCATACGTCAGTTTTGGTGGTTTTGGAACATTCTCCGTTACATCACTACATTATTTGACAATTGTCAAAAATTTAAGGTTATGTTTATTATTTTTGTTCTAAAAACTAGTTGATTGAGTGAAAATTTATTAAACTGTGGATTAAAATTGTAGTTTTAATAATATTAATAGTGCAGATTTATTGTGGACACCGCCGAGAGTGTTTAATGACATCTGTAAACCACTGTTAACTTTATTAACAAATTATACATAAAAATACAGGTACTTACCTATGGAATGACACTCCCTTACTTCTTCCGGACATTTTTCCACAAACCGTATCTTTTACATGAATTATTTCCCATTTTTCACAGAAAATAAATTTTACACGACAAACGCAATACACCGCAAAATGTAGGTAAACAACAAATATGGCGTCCTGCCACACAGCAGTTGTATATCTACGTGACAGAAGACCCGCATGCGTACTGGAAAATTCGTGTCTGCGAATTTAAATTTGACATTGTTTCCAAAGCAAGCTATGACTGCTTCACTTTTCGATTTTTTGAACATGTATTTATGCTCTAACGTATTTGACAAAACATAACCTTAACTAGTTGTTACATGTCACATCGAGGAATCAGTAGCTGCGTTCGGTATTTACGTCCGATTAATCTTTTTGATCGAAATCGTTCGTTAATTCCATCTAGATCTAGGAGCGGTAGATCTGAATCGTTCGGTAATTCTGCTCAGACTAGTCGGACGTAAATCTGGTTGCTCCGTACATTTTGATCGACGAAACAGATTAATCTGAGATTGTGATGTATGTTGTGTATTTGTTTTGTTTACAAAAATAATTTTTTTATATAAAACGATTGAAATCGAATTATTTGATGCTGAAGACAACAAATTATATAAATTTCCGACATCACAGAAAAATTTTGTCAAAATTATAGCTAGGCCTGAGTTGCAATATGTACATAATATTTTTGGTTATATTTAAGGTTATAACCATTTATAAAAATTTGATCGATTTGATCTGGATCGTTCGTTAATTCCAATTTGGTCAGACTAATCTGTAATCACGTAACGAAAAATCCGTCTCGTCTGAGATGCAAATACCGAACGCTGCTAGTGTTCTAATGACTTATAGTAGAGTTTAAAAGCGCGTAAAAGGCTTCAAGAACCGATTTTCGTGTGCACTTCATTGCTAAAATGTAAGACACAATTTAAATCATTTCTTACACCCTAAGAATGCAAAATCGACTGGTCGTCCAAAAATCGTCGTGTGCAGGGGGTGGTGGGGGTAGTTTAAAAAAAAAATTTGAAAATTTTTTTTTGCATTTTTTGAATCTATAAAGTGTGCTCATGGCTCCACCAAAAGCATATAGTAATATTTCTATCAGAAACATTTATTTTTCAATATTGAAAATATCGTTCCCAATGCTTTTATATGGAGTTCCCTATTAAACAAGTGCTCGCCTTGAAAACGCGTATTTACAATAATTTATAACTTGTTATAAGTCGAGAACCCTTTGTATAAACTCTGTATATCAAAGATCAGGGATCACAATGGTTTTTGAAATATGTCAATCGGACGAATAGATTTTTTTTAAGTAGCAAAGAGTGATGCCATGACGCGACGAACGCGGCGGATCGCAGACATGCGACGAAGGGTCGGATGTTTTACAAATGCACGGCGGGCCAGGCGAAACGCGACTCTATTAGTGGAGACACACGTAAGTGCACTTTTCGTTGATTATCTCGCTTTTGCCATTATTTCCCTTAATAAACTCTGTATATATTGTTTATTTTAAATACACTCTGTTTTGACTATATTAATTACACACATTAAAGACACAATATTACATTATGTAATTACTCTACAAAAGGAATAATCCACTGGTTCTGCACTTATATATTATTTACACTCTGTATAATGTTTATTTTAAATACACTCTGTTTTGACTACATACACACATTGAAGACACTGTATTATATTATGTAATCAGTACACAAAAAGAATAACTAATTCAACGTTCCTGTCATAATAAGTCAAAAAATTTACTACGACCCTACACGGACATCGCAACGCAAAAGCATTGTTTATTAAGGGAAATAATGGCAAAAGCGAGATAATCAACGAAAAGCGCACTTACGTGTGTCTCGACTAATAGAGTCGCGTTTCGCCTGGCCCGCCGTGCATTTGTAAAACATCCGACCATTCGTCGCATGTCTGCGATCCGTCGCGTTCGTCGCGTCATGCCATCACTCTTTGCTACTTACTTTAAAAAAAATTATTCGTCCGATTGACATTTTTCAAAAATTATTGTGATTCCTGATCTTTGGTGCACAGAGCTTATAGAAAGTGTTTTTTTTTTATTAAGCGAAGGGTTCGAGAGTTATAACAAGTTATAAATTATTGTAAATACGCGTTTTCAGGGCGACCACTTGTTTAATAGAGAACTCCATATAAAAGCATTAGGAACGATATTTTCAACATTGAAAAATAAATGTTTCTGATAGAAATATTACTATATGCTTCTGGTGGAGTCATGAGCACACTTTATAGATTCAAAAAATGCAAAAAAAATTTTTTTCCAAATTTTTCGAAAAACTACCCCCACCACCCCCTGCACACGACGATTTTTGGACGACCAGTCGATTTTGCATTCTTAGGGTGTAAGAAATGATTTAAATTGTGTCTTACATTTTAGCAATGAAGTGCACACGGGGTGACACGATAGAAGCGGCTTTTAACTCTACTATTAAGGATAAAACAGTTTGTCTATTAACAGTGTCAAGTTGTCAAAACATATTGGATTCCATTATATGGATCCAAGTATATGAAATTATTATTACAGGAACTAGTAAATGGTGAATGCTTAACAAGTATATGTATTCCTAAAAGAATCCGTTTGGAACATTTGAAGCATATTCGATGATTCCTTGCCAGGTACATACTAAGCATATAATTAGCATCAATTATTTTGATTATTGTGTGGCTTTTTGTACCTACCACCGCTACCAACTTACTTCGCCTTGACATTAACATATTAAATAATTATTTAAATTTCCCTACAACTATTTAGCCAAGACTAGTTTAGATTGCGTTCTAAACAAGCCAAAATATAAAATATTCTCACCCCACCACACTTTGGTTTTTAAAAAGTTTAGCAAATTGCCCTAGTCTACCCTACACTATGCTTTACATATCTAATTGGATCCGCTTATAAAATTAAGTAAATAGCTACTTTTTAGAATTTTTTCGTAAAGAATGTATATAATCATTAAATAATACCTAAGTAAGTATAATTTGAATTAAATTTGCGTTACAGTTAGTTATTAAAACATTTTTTGCTCATTTGAACTTTTTTTGCAAAAAAGCAGGATCTGAGTAAACCTTACTTGATATGAATAATAATTAATAAGGACGACATTCTCACCTTAGAGTATAGCATATTATCATGGCCGGATTCAGAAGTGTGGGGTTTGGGCATACAAGAAAATGGGGTTATTTTCAATTAAAACATTAGTCGCCCAAACGAAACATAAAAAATGTCTGGCAAGCCTCAGCAAAATTATTTATTTAAATGATAATAATAATGATTCTTTCCAATTAATATAATGTAATTGAGTAAAAGAAATACTAGGCTCATACATTAGTAGGAACTCTCAGGCCCCTATTTATACTACAATGTAATTTGATGTCCAATAGTCCGTCTACAGTTACAGGCTTTAAAGTAAACACAAATCGTAAAACCATACATACGGGTTGTGGAACCTCGTTGACCACAAGCTCTGAAACCCAAATGTGGCGATTAACGTGTTAATAAATATCTATTACAAATTTTAATTTATACAGTAAAAAAAATCACTATTAAGATAAATACTCTTTTTTGTAAATAAACCCAACCGAACCGAACCAAATCAAACATCTTTATTTTATTTATTTGTTTTTTTTTATTTATAGGTATTGGGACTTTCCATCTTATATCTCATAATCGCCCAGTTTTTCAAAGTTTCAGCAAGGTTAAAACATTTTTTAAACAAACACAAACAACCAAGTACCTGGCCAGGAATCGAACCCGGACCGCCGGTGTGGGAAACAAACATTGCTACCACTACAGCACGACGGCGACAATCTTAATAACACAAGAAAAAATAAATTTGTGGGCGATTCCTTAATAGTAGTCAGTTCTGAAATGATTTGCCGCTTGCCTATTTGTGATACAATATTGCGATACGTCATAATTTTCAGAAAAAATCGTAGAAAACGAACTTCTAAGGTGGAAATCCGGCAAGTGAAGCAAAACCACTCTGCACCCTTTCCAAGGGAGTGGGGGTAGCGTTAAAAAAAAATTAAAACTCGGGTTATTTTTACTTTAATCCACTATTTCTCAGCATTTTTGAACATGTTTTAATCATCATCAGTTAGTGTCCAAGTCCGGTCGGCCGGGAGCGTCGCGTCGTCTTCAAAAGTATTCCCCCACAGGCATATAAAACCCGGTTCCCACCTACGACTTTCTTGTGCGTGCTCGCGCACGCGTCACATGACTGTCATATTCATATTGAGATCATGTGACGCGTGAACCCACGAGAAAGTCGTAGGTGGGAACCGGGTATAATGCAGTGCCGCGTGATTGTAACCGGGCATTAGAATTTTAAAGCCAGCTATATGTATATAAGTTTTAGCTTCCAAGCATAGCGTTCGAAAGCGAATTGATCTGGCTATAAGATGCAGCTATTAGATTTGGCCTCAGATGCTTCCGTCATTCCAGAAAACCGTTGGAAACAAAAAATTTTCTGTGACAAAAAAAAATATGCAAATATAAGTGCTGCTCTTCGTCGTGTTAATATAGCTATGTAGCTGCGTCGTACATCAATCGAATCGAAATTTCACGAACTATATGTCATTACCAATTTTGACGTATCTCCTCTTGGTTGCCCCAAAATCTGTGTTTCATATTACAAAAACATAGATTTTTTTCAAAGTCACACTGTCCTTGACAGCTACCAATTTCAACTAAGAAGCTAAGTTATATATTTTTTTATAGACGGTTTCAATCTCTACAAGATTGATCATTACAAGTTTTTTAAAAAAACTTATGGTTTTTGAAAAAAAAAATTTTTAATAAAAAAATCACTTTACATTTAAGAAACTACCCCTAATTCGACACCCTGTAGAAGTGTTACTTTTGGGACCAAATAGATAGGCGATACATCAAATTAAAGCTCTGGTCCTGTTCTTTTGAACACGTCTATTAAATTTTATTAGCATCCATTCTTTAAGGGTGTTTTTTGCAAAAATTAAAAAAAAATAACGTTTTTAAACCTAATTTGGGGGTCGCCCCCCCACATGTAGTTCAAATATGTTCGAAAATGCTAAAAAAACCAAAGTGAAACTAACCCGGCCTTTCATTTTTTGACGGGGGTGCAGAATGGCTCTGCACCGTTTGCCAGATCTCCACCATAAAAATTCGTATTCTACGATTTTTTCTGAAAAACGGGAACTAAAAACTGCCTATTTCAAACCTGACTATTGGGAATATTAGTAGCTCGAATAATACTACCCGGTAGTTTCGGACTTGTTGGGCACTCTTCGGTACGAGCGTAACCAGTGTTAAGGGACAATGAATGGTGATGATGATGTCTAAAAAGCAAATATCAAACACGAACATTTACTGAAAACAAACCAACTGCCGATTTGCAGCATCAGTTAAGGTAGCCCAGGTAGCCTAGATTTTGAGGCAAAATTTTACGTCACTACGAGAACAGATATAATCAGTCTCAGAAAATGTCTCAAACCCAGAGTTATAAAAAAAAACTTGAAATGAATATTGCGAGGACATAGTCGAAATACCAAAAGAAAAAATATGTTTGTGGGCAAGTCCTCAATAGGGGGCTATTAATGACTTGTATACTAATCGGGAGTTTCGGTTTTATTGGGCACTCCTCGATACGAGCATAACCAGTCAGTGTTAAGGGCCGATGAATGGTGATGATGTGTGAAAAGGAAATATGAATCACGAACATTTACTGAAAACAGACCCAACGCCTTTCAAATTTGTTTTATATATTTGTTTATTTTAAAAATAGCCTGAGCGTTTGTTAAAGGCAGGTATTTTTTTTACAAATATTTTTGTTACAATTACTATTAGGTAGTGGGTTTATGTAGAATCATAGAATGCATAATCAAGCGCGTTGTCTGTAAAATTATGCTGTATTTGATTTTTGTTTAAATTTAAAATTCAGTTTAAGGAAAAACGGGGTTCCTTGACAGGGGAAAACCGGGTACCCTGCTATACCTAGTAACCCCTATATACAGTGGCGGCTGCTACAGGGAGGGCAACGAGGCAGTGCGCTTCCAAAACTAGACAACAAACAGTATTTTTAATTGATTTATTCATTTTGTCTAGTTCTTTTTTTTAGTCTGTAGTTAACAAAAGGCGATTAATTGGGTAAACTTTTTTAGTGTAAATAATTACAAGCCGGCAGCACCGTGTGGGACAAGATTTCAATTTCACCCGTTTTTCAGCGGTGTATCGCTGTTCTCACGCGGGGGCGGGAGGAATGTTTGTTTTAGTTGACGTCGGCAACATTCATCGTGCGAAAAACGTTCATTGCCCTTCCTACGTGTTGCCGGTTCTATCCTTAGTGAAGACGTATGAGTTTGTTTTAATTTGGGGTAGGTCAGTAGTTAAAAGCCTTGCCGGTCGCGTGTTAACTGTTTGTTTTCGTTTGTTTTCAAAATTGAAATAAATACCGTCGATTATATAACTAACTGTGCAACTTTAAATACGTTGACATATGAACTTCGATTACAAATAAAATCTTTAGGGCCACATAGACCGGACCTAAAAATCCTAAAAATTAACCAAAATTTTAGTGCAAGTAATATAAAATTATACGATGCTAAAAACTGTGCGGTTGTGAAAAACGAAATGCTTTTTTTGCTTTACTTGTCTTATTATGAACAATCCACGAAGTGATCCTGCGTGGGTGGCAAAGGGAATGTGTGATATAGCACTTTAGTGAAAAGTTAAAGACACAAAGTAAGTGCTATAAATACCCACATGGAGTTTTCTATGCTAGGCAAGACTGATATTAGGTGCCAATTGAATTACCGAATATAATGAAAATGTGGCAAAAAATAGACATATACTTAGTAAGTTAATAGACTGTTTAAAATTCTGTGGGATTTTTGAGGTTGCTCTACGGGGCCATGATGAGTCTGAAACTGGTGCTAAAGAAGGGCGAAAACTTTACCAAGTAGCTGCTTATTTGTAAAATGCTAAAATAAAATTGTTTAGGTAAGTTTTCTTATCTCCTTTTCCATGCCATATAAATTTATGTCCCCCCCCCCCCCCAATTTATAATGTCACCTGCTGCCACTGCATATATGTAAAACCAAAATTTTGGACTTATCTTTTAATGGAATATATATATATATATATATATATATATATATATATATATATATATATATGTATATATATACAGTGAAACTTCTCCTTGCGGACACCTCTATTAAGCGGACACTCCCTTTATGCGGACAAATTTTTTGGAACCAAGCTTTTCCCTATTTCTTTACATGTAAAATTCACTCCTATAACCGGACACTTTAATAACCGGACGCGGACAATTTTTTTTGGTTAAAAAATTCTGAAACCTCCCTTAACCGGACGCGAACCTCTGACAACGGGACGGACATGGGCATAAATATTATGTAGTATGTTGGCAACAACGCACTCTGCAGCCAGGGAATTAACTCTTTCCGTTTAAATGCGGAGACTAAATAATTCTGTCGTATTTATAAACATATTATTCGGCGAGGGCGGGACTGCTGTGTTTTATTTTTATTGTTCAATTGGGTAGTAATAGGTAGAACTCTTTGAAATGGTGCCTAGTAAAAAACTTCTTAGTTTACGTGAAAAAATTAAAGTTGTTAACGTTTCGGAGAAGGAACATCTATCAGAACGAAAAACCGCTGAAAAATTTAATATCGGAAAAACTCGAGCAGCCGAAATTATTAATAAATTTTGCAGCTCCTTCTCATAAGCGGACACCTCCAATAAGCGGACAAAATCGACGGAACCGTGAGTGTCCGCTTATGGGAGGTTTCACTGTATATAGCTGTGACAGGGTATTTGTAAAATCAGTCATATTATAATACGCTTGAGCTTTTAGAAAAAAACTAGGCGTACTGTAATTCTAAATAAAATAGGGTGTTATTGGGTCAGTTAAAATAAAAGCAAATTTGATAGCTGTTGCTGATTCATATGTGAGTGGGCCTTGCAGCCCTTCCACTACAACCACCAGTGGGTCTATTGTGGCTCACTTTTGAGTGGTTACTCACCACTTCTGAGTCAATCTGAGGTTTACCGAAAGTGTTCTGAAGTAAACGTGCAATAGCCGGACATTCGCACAGTACATGTCTGACTGTTTCGTCATCCACCATACAGAGTCTACATTCGGTCTCTTCTGTTAGTCCCATTCTGTGCATGGGTACTCTCAGTCGACAGTGACCCGTAAAAAGACCAGTCACTATACGTATCTCCTGTCTGGTAAGTCCAATAATGTTCCTGGCTCTGTTTCTACAAGGTCCTTTAATGAACTCTTTAGACTGAGCCGGTTCTGGTATATTTATCCAGTATTGTTGAAAGCTATTCTCCATCCATTTTAATATGGCTGATTTAGCAGCATTGTACGATATCCGCTTCCCTCGCTGCTAGGTCTGCGGCCTCATTTCCCTCGTGCCCAGAATGCCCTGAATAAGGATAAAGAAACTTCTAGGGAAAAAAAATAGATTTTGGAAGACTAAAGATAAGCATCACACAAACATTAATTTAGTAGTGTCACACTTCTTGAACTTTTTGTTTATTTACATTTGTTTATTTATTTTTATTAGATTTATGACTTTTTACAAACCAAATTACCGAATTTTAGTAAAAAATTCGACTGCATTAAAAAAAACAATACAAAACTAACCTTAAAAAATAACGGTGACATTAAAGGACGGCCACCGTAAGTACCGGGCATCGTTACCATAAACAACAGAAAAAGAGCGAGAAGCTGTAAAATACGCGACTCAAAATGTCCCTACTAGAGACTTTTTCAGTCAGTTAAAATACCAGAAAATTTGACAGCTGTTACCGTTATTGTTACTAAGAATAATGGTAACATTCAGGGCAAAAAAGATAGAATTTGAAAGACTAAAGATAAGCACTGCATTAAAAAAACCAATACAAACTAACCCTAAAAAATAACGGCATAAAAGATGGCCAAGTACCGGGCGCCGTTGCCGTAAATAACAAAGAAGGAGTGAGAAGATGCTAGTGCGCAGACTCGGTAATAACAATACCGGTAACAAAGTGTAAAATATCTTAAAATTTTACTGATAATTTCAGGTGTATTAAATCATTAAAAACAATTTTTGAATCGCACCGTTAAAATATAAATAAAAATATTCATTAATCAAAGACTTTTGATTTTGACCTACATGTTAGCCCATGTATGATTAGTATTGATAGATGGATTTTTATTAGGTAGGTATTATTTTTTTAAATTCAAGGTAACAGTTAGGCATAGGAAGTACCCACATATTGCATTGAAGTATTAAATAATTTTTTGGGTCAAGTACAACACATGCTAAGTTGTCTAGTACTACAAAATGTGGGTAAACAATGGGTTATACATAAAAAAAAGGTTGGGACTCTTCTCTATATTCCAAGTCAGTTATTTATAGTCAGTTATAAAGTAATTTAGGTCCGCCACTGGTAAATGTACCTACAACAAAATTCATAAATAAATTTAAAAAAATTAATTTAGAGGATATTTAACCTTTGAAAATGTTAGTAAAGGGCATAACCCAAAAAACATTATTCAATAAAAATTTTGAATATATCTACATTTCCTCCACATGACCTTTAAACTTTCAAACAAATGCAAGTTTTTAACAAAAAGAAGATTTTTAAGAAAAGGTGTATTATTTGGTTTTATTTACAGGCGTACGCTCGAGGAAGCATGTGCCCCCCTCTCCCAAAATATACCGAGTGGGCCCAAAAAAACGGACAAAATGTTTTTCGTTATACTTTTCGAACTCTATGGCACCTATTTTATTATTATAACTAAACTTGGCAGGGAATGGATCAAACTTTTAATCAGAAATATTCTTTATGGCCATCAATGGCACGGAAAGAATCAAACTTGACTCTACAGAGAGGCTCGTTTATTCTTATGTTCCGAAAATGTTTAAGATTTTTTTTATTTCGTAGCCCTAATTTCCACCACATAGGACAACGAAGTGCGAATCATTAAATTCAGCTTAGTGGTTGTCGAAAAATTATTATTTTTTGATTATCTGTGTTTATTTCCTCATAAATTACTATCTTCTAAACCGATTTTGATGAAGTAAACAGAATCACGGTGAGGTGTTTAACTTTAAGACAAGAAAAACAAAATTTAAGTAAATGGTATTTGGTAAAAGTAGTGATCAAGCCTAATATTATAAAGTATTAACATTTTAAAACAAGTTACAAGTTAGATTGGGACAAACATTTATTTAAAAAATATATTTTTTTAAGGATTTTTTTAAAATGTTAGGTTAGGTTTTTTAAATATTGTAGTATAGAACGAATGATTTTGCGTATTTTTTCTTTCTTGACTTTTCTTGGAAAAGTTATTAGTTTTCGAGAAAATCACAAAAACTGATTTTTAGAACATTTGGGGCCTTATATCTAGCAAAGCTTTAGGACAATTTTGGCAGTGAATATGTGGGGATGCGACCCAAATGAGAACGAAAAATTATTATATATTATATAAATAAAATGACTTAGCTAATAGTCGTAAATTAATTCTTGCTGAACCATTTTAATAAAATAAAAAGCATCATGATAAAAATCGATTGCTCTTTAAAGATAACTATTGACATTTTCCGCTTTTTTAAAATTAAATATGGCGCGACGCTCCATTTAAAAGTTAGCATTTTAAATTTTTTTTATAAAAATCGGTTCAACGGTTAAGGAGCTGTCGTGTTACGGACAGAAATAATATATATATACACACACACAAACAGACATCACGATGATATTGCTAAAATAGGTCAAAATGCACCCAAATAAAATATTTGCGGCGTTATCTCAAAAAATTTTTTTTCGTCGAAACTAATACCTTCTCTAGCCATTGCTACGCGGGCTAGAAAGGTAAAAATACATTTATAATAATTAAATTTAGTATTTACAAAATTTATAAAGAATTACAGCGACCTAGTCATTGCTGTCAAATCTCCTACACGAATTTTGCGCCCATTTTTTGCAAAGACAAAATAAAAAAGATGGTACCAAAAAAATATAAAAAAAATTTTTTGGGGTATAGGTTACTAGGTATAACAAGGTACCAGGGTTTGCCCCAAACCAACAGTTAAATTCAAACAAAAATCATACACAGTAAAAGTCTATAAAAAATAAACTTACCGTTACAAAATGAGCAAGCTATTTTTACAAAATCAACTTAAGCTCAGCCGACCGGCACCAATCATATTGCAGGACCATGGGAATAAAACATCTGATATCAAGTGGTTTTATTCTTGCGCAGTTTTTCTAAAAATGCGGTACCCTGTTTTACCACCGTACCCCATTTTGCCCCCTTTCCCCTATTGGTTAAGACCGGAACGTGCTTCAAAAGGGCCTGTAAAGTGACACTTTCATACAAAAAAATGTTCGGAAAGTGCTTGTCTTTCGGCCGGCTTAAACCCACGTAGTGCAGTAAGCTGGTTTTTCCGTACGTAAATACATAAAAAGCTGATTTTCGCACGCTCGTAGAAACAAACTTAAGTAATATTTGCATCATTTTGGAAGTTGTTTATCTATATTTTGTTTTTAGTATGAATAGTAGGTAGACCATATGAGTAAGCGTTAAGCTATTAGGTCACTTTTGATTTTCACTGATGAGGACAATGACATTTCGCCGCTTATTAGCGTTTTTATGGTTTATTTATTTACATTATAATAATTCGCAACTTACTCGCTTATGAATCAAAAGGAGAAAGTGATTTTTTACAACCGTTGACGTCAACAGTGTGATTCCGGTGCATTCCATTTTAATCAAGATCCTAGAACAAGCATATGTTTAAGTATCAAAAATTTGTCACTTTTTAAAGTAGAAATTAAAAAAAATAGATTAAAATAAAAATGAACGGGCGTCGGAGATTCCAAGCAAAATTGCTGGCGCTGTTTATTAAAAACCGACCGGTTAAAGTAAGATTTATTTTTTGCCTTCCAGGAGAGTTAGTGTGCCAGAAGCATATGCATAATACTCAAACAAAATTTCGGACCATTGTCTTTATTTATGTTAAACACGACTTTTCGGTTAGTAAGTATCTCTAGCGCTTTTCAAGTTTAAACTAAAGAATCCAGTAACAGGCTCCTACTTATACTACTTGGTGTGGAGTCGGATGTGACGGCCCGCCCACTTTTTAATCCTAAGACGCTTGTTTTCCTATATATTGGCTATTAAATCTGTGTATCTGTAATCTATTCGGCTATTAATTAAAGATGCTTTTACTGCCCAGTGCTCAATGCTATCGAAAGCTTTTTGAAATCTATAAACGCAATATATAGTGGAATGTTGTATTCGCTGGCTCATTCTATTAGGATTTTCATGGTTAATAGGTGGCCACCTGTACTGAAATCTTTTCTGAAGCCTGCTTGATGAATTTTGTTAGTCTATCTGTAATATTTTCGTGAATAGCTTATAAATTACATTGAGGAGTGTTATAGGTCGATAGTTTTTAGGTCTGATATAGCAGGCGTTTATAGCACGGATCACCTAACAAAAGGTGATCCGTGTTTATAGGCTACGGGGAGTTTTTGAGAAGTCTGCATTTTGGGAGGGGCTGTATAACTTTTTTATTGATGTAAATTAAATTTTAATGTAAATTGCTTTGTGTAGTATTTTTTATAAAGAATTTAACTGTCGAACTAAATTTTATATGTTAATGGTTTTTTAAATATGTTGTCTTTAATATGAATAATAATAGGTAGACGTTTAATAAATACAATTCTGTACCCCAAAGCCAGACTATGGTAAGTCCATTTTTGAATTTTTTTGGTTTGAACAACCTTAATATACTTATTTTTTCATATATTTTTATTTGCTAATGTTGTCTGAACTATATCTTTAAAAATAAAAAAGATCGCCTCATATAAACCAATATTAAGTCCATAGACATCGTCAAACAATGTTAAGTCAGTATTAAGGTTGTTTAAACCAAAAAATGTCAAAACTTAACATAGTCTGGCTCTGGGGTACAGAATTTTATTTTTCTTGATATTTATAAATTTGTACAATTTTATCTTTTATTTATTTAACTTAGTTTTAATTAAATCACTAAACCTATTTGATTTAAAAATATATAATTTTCCAGTTAGTAATAGTTCTATGAACTCACATTTAAACCCTGGTCTTAAGTTCCTACCAGATCTTAGTAGATATTGGTGTTCATGATTTAAAAGATTAAAAGGTACTTAAATGTAAACACTAAAACTAAATGGATCGGTTCGGTTGACCTGGATGGATGGATGGATCTGACACATTGAGAAAAATGTGTTCTTATATTTCGAGAACCACATATTGTCATTCAGTCACATTCAGTCATTAGAATTAATGGATTTTGATCAAAACCTTTTCACCTCGTAACAGTGTCGAACACTATTATTATTCATGAAAATGGTCCAGCCGTTTCGAAGCTATCATGCGCCGGACAGACACACGAACACACGCGGACAGACGTCACGACGAGATTGCTAAGATAAATCCAAATACACCCAAATAATACATTTTCAGCGTTATCTCAATTTTTACCTTCCTAGCCCGCGCAGCAATGGCTAGAACAGGTATTACTTTCGACGAATTTTTTTTTTCAGATAACGCCGCAAATGTGTTATTTGGGTTACCGGCGCACAGTGGAACGTTTGACTAATCTAGGTGGAGATGGTTAAGTACTATAAATTAACATTTCAGCTACCTACAATTAAAGAGCATATTCCATACATTCTAGATCCAAAATATTATTTTTTTATCCCCTCTGGTTGTCAAGATATTTGCATTGAAAGTTGCATCTTAAAAATTTTCTGCTTAGACATTTTAATCTTAGGTATGGGCAATGCTTTAAAACAATATTGTTTTTTCCCGCGTAGTAGGCGCTGGAGTAAAACAAGTGCCAGGCATTTTTAGAGTCACATGTCCTTAGACTAGGGAAGCATTTTGACTGTCATTGTTGCAGTGTTTTACTTGCTATGATTTTATGAATTCGCTGGTGTTTTGGTAAGGAAAATTTTATTTTTATATAGTTTTTGTTGGACTGAAACTTTAGTTTGTTAGAATTTGTTGATGTTAGTTTTATTATTTTCTAATTAACCGAAATCTCTACTGACGCAGTATTGAAATTTTGTCCTTTTTTTGCGGTAAACTTGTACTTAATTATTTTTTTAGCCTGCAACTCTAAAAATAGAAAACGTATTATTTGTGTTTAATGACATTTTCTTTTTGATACCTTCACAAATGTGCCCTTTGGGGATTTTCTAACCTAAATTAGTCAATCTTCGTGCATTTTTCTATATCACGATGAGTCATTGTGTCTGTTTGTCTATAGGGTGTCCAGATAAAAGTAAGTACATAGGGCTTTGTGGGATTTTGAGAAACGGTAACACGATATTCGTTCAAAAGGAAAAAAGTGGCGATATTGCGAGCTTAATCGGATGTAAACTCCATATCATAATTTTTGAGATAACTTTTTGATAGTTATCAGCTGTTTACCATAACAAATAGCATAGGCCAACGAAAAAAAGTTGTAAAAAGTTGTCTCAACAATAATGATATAGGGTGTAGTGACGAAGTTAAAAATATCTACAGGGGGTTTCAAAATAATGCTTAAAAACTTAAATTGTGTTATTCGAAAAATTAAAATATTGTCGCCTTCTTTTAAACAAATTGAATAAAACTATATAAATATGACTAGGCCAATAAAATGTCGTTAACATTTTTTTTAGGACTTTATTTTTTTAAAAGTCACAATTTTTAGTTTTCGCCTTCCTAGCCCGCATAGCAATGGTATTATTTTCGACGAAAATTTTTTTTTTTAGATAACGCCGGAAATGTGTTATTTGGATGTATTTTGACCTATCCTAGCAATATCGTCGTGATGTCTCTCTAGGTGTCTGTGTGTGTGTGTGGGTATATTATTTCTGTCCGTAACACGATAGCAATATTTCTCAATATTTTGAAAACGCATATAAATGTTTTCTTTTATACAGCTCGGAATAGCGCCACTTTTTTACCAAAATTGGTATGTCTTACCGTCTCCTAAATCCTTATAAACCCCCTTGTAGTTTCTTTTATCTGTGACACCCTATCCCATGTACCTATGTGTATGGGCCGATTCCTAAAGCAAAAAATCCAAAAAATTAAGTTTTAAACGAAGCGAGTTATTATTATGCGGTTTTAGAAATATGATAATATATTTTTCTTGTCTTTTTTGTGTCAGATTGAGAAATTAATTAACACAGTTTAGTTTGCAAGATAATATTAAAATGGACTTGTGTTAGTTAATTATTCTATTATTTGTTATGTTAAGTAATGATATTTTTTTAATAAAAATGGAATTTTCCAATTTAATAAATATTTTTAAAACTTTCTTAGATAAATAAAATTAAAATCCAAATATCTCCTAAATTTTTTCACATTAGACCCCTTTAAAGATAATGCCATCCGATGAACATTTCCCATTATAATTTTAGGGGTTGGTTTCACCCCGGGCAAGGGGTGAGAGGTTTAAAATGTTTAATGCATTTATTTTTTATATAGTGACAGATGAGAACGGAATTTTTTTCTTGATCGTCCCTTACCGCCTAAAACGTCTTTATTAAAATTTTTCTGAACACCTTGTATATTGCAAAATTGTTTTATTTAAATTCCTTCCTGCAAAAACTAAAAAAAAATATATACCGTTGCTTCATTGTTATAAAATTTGTTGAAACAATTTTCGTTAAAAACATACAGTATGACTACAAATCTTAAAATCGTTAAAATCTGAATCACCCTATATAAGAGGTAGGTAATATTGCAAATACTAAATGCTTTTAAATATTTTATGTTATTTTAAAGCTAAAAAAATAAGCATTAAAGAGTGTTAATGTTGCTCAGGGGTTGTCCACCTAGATCTTCAAAACGTTCCACTGTGCGGCGGTCCGGATTCGATTCCTGTCTAGGTTGTTTGTTTTTGTTTAAAAATGCTTTATTTCTGCTCAAACTTTGCGAAACTGGGCGATTGATCCTGATTGGATGGAAAGTTCCAGTATAAATAAAAAATAAAAAATATATATTTAGGTGTATTTTGACCTATCTTAGCAATATCGTCGTGATGCCTATCCCTGAGTGTGTGTGTGTGTGTCTGTCCGTAACATGATAGCTCCAAAACCGCTGAACCTATTCTCATAAAATTTTTAGGTAAAACAGTGTTCGATGCTCTAACGAGCTGACTAGATTTTGGTCAAAATCCATTAAAGCTAATGACAGTTTTTTGACAATAAAAAAGTGTTAAAAATGCTAACTTTTTAACGGAGCATCGCATTTATATGCGTTTTTTAGAATATAGTAGACTATCTTTTGCCCAATAATTTGTATTATAACCAAAAACTCCGTAGGAGCTTGAGTTTCTGACATATTTACAAAAAACTGTTAATAGGCCAGCTAGGAAGGTATCAGATCCATCATGAATCCATTTATTTTTCTTTGAAAACAGTACCTTCTCAAATTGCAGCGTGGGCTAGGAAGGTAATAAGTGAACTTTAGTATGCAGTACATTAGATATTGTGTACTTAGAACTCAAAAGTTTCCCGGACCATACCTGACCTTCCTCTATATTTGACACTTGTAGGTAATGGTTGAATAAATTTTCTCACGACACACAATGGGCCATCCTGTAACCAAAAATAATATTCGCGGGTACGCTTTTCAGGATTTTGTGATATGTCTAAACCATAAAAATGTTTAATAGTTTTTATATGAATTTATTTTGTCTCGGAATTTTTGCGAAGCAATTTGTTTGTTTACCTCTAATCAGTATAACACGTTTTTATAAAACCAAGGAGTTTTTTAAGCAAAAGTTCAAAGTGTTCTAACTATTATGGAGGAGCGAAAGATTAATTAAGCGTTTTATTTATAAAAAGAAATGATATAAACATCTTAAACATCTATTGCGGCCTAATTTTTTAATGGCTGAATTTTAAATATAATTATTTTCTTTTGTGCTCTATTTAATTAAGATTTTAAAAAAACTATTCAAAAGTACTTTTTTATTTTTTTATATGATACTGTCTAAGCATTTTAGTTTTTAAAAATGTGTGCTAGATGCACCGCAGATGGCCACGAGTATTAAGAATATATATTTTTTAGGTGAACCGTAGATGCGTAAAAACATTAATGCGTTTTATTTGGAGGAGAGCCCAAGCAATCTGAAAAAAGAAATTTAATAGCTCCAGTAGCGGATCCAGGGAGGGGGCAGGGGCGTTTGCCCCCTTCCTTGATATAAATCTTATATTTTTAGTTTTAGTTAAAAAAAGCTAGATAAACCGCAATTTCTTAAAATACTCTGCCAATCTATGGGCACCTAAGCTCACACTAGGCACTATAGTTATAGTGTGAGCTAATATAATCAAAAACTGAAATATATTTTATTCAACTCCAGACTCAATCACCTTTCGTTTGATACCACCACCATGTTTTGACTTAAACTCAAATTTTTTCAATCTACCCCCCCCACCCTTTAAAAAAAACTAAAATGTATTTTGTTTAACTCCAGACTCAATTACCTTTTGTTTGATATCACACACGCCATATTTTCACTTAAACTCTAATTTTTGACATCTACCCCCACCCTTTTTTTAAAAATAAACTAAAATTAATTTTTTTTAACTCCAGACTTAATTACCTTTCGTTTGATATCACACACGCCATATTTTCACATAAACTCTATTTTTTGGAATCTACCCCCACCCTTTTATTGGACTTGCGTTCGGTGGATTTAGTTCATTTTTAAATGGGACCATCACGGCCCAAGACCCAACTTAGGTACCAAATTTCATTAAAATCGGACAAGCGGTTTTTGAGTTATGCGGGTTGGTCGTTACAGACAGACATACAGACAGACAGACATACAGACAGACAGACAGACAGCAAAACAAAAAAGTTTCAAAATCATCTGAAACGCAAAGATATATAAAAAATTTTGAAATCGGAGCAACTTTTTTTTTCTCGAAAAAATTACGATCACTATAGCTCACACTACTTATAGTAGTAGTGTGAGCTAAAATTATAATTTTTTTAATTTTCACAAATATTACTATATTTTTCAAAAAAAAACTCTTTTTAATGTATTGCTTAAATTCAGTTCACATTTATGAAAAACGAAAAAAAAATGTTTTGGTTTTTGCTGCCTCCTTGCCCGTCCCCCCCACCCAGAGATCCTGGATCCGCCACTGCCTAGCTATAAAATTCGAAGTGGAAAATATGGCTTACAGTTTACCAACAACATCGGTACTAAATTTTATAATTTTAGACTTGCAGTTTGCAAGGTATAATTTTTGCCATTTTACCCATTTAAGGAGCCCACTGTGCGACGGAAGAACAAATATATTGATATATCTTCTTCCAACAAGTTCAATTTTCTAAGTATGTCTTTCACATTCGTAAAACAAAAAACTTACCTACTGACAATATTTAAAACCATATAATTTTATTAAATTCTACAGCAAGAATAGAGGGTTTTAAATAAATTTGGCCAAACCCTATCCAACAACCTTAACCTAGAATTGAGCAAAATTTATGTGGTTGGGCATTTTGAAAAGTTTATAATTTAAGTACCACTATTAAGTATTCTACTTAAATCAAAACCTCAAGGATTTTAATTCGCAACAATAAAATATAGGAGGAGGTCGGATTATGGTTTTTCGGTAGAAAATATCTTCAGCAATCAAGATTCGTAAATTTTAGTTGGTACAGGCATATACTACGTAGTATATATTCCTCTATGGTACAGGGTATCATCTCGTGTAGCAAAAAATAAACCCGGTAAATACTAGCAGTGTTCCATCAGGCCGTTCGACAGTCATAAAACCGTTCAAAAAATCCCAAACCGCACGCAATGCAGTACGAGGACTGTTTAAAACGGTTTTGGTTAGATGGAACGACCAAATAACTGTACAAAAACGAATGCTGTTGGTGTCGTGATCGATTTCCTTCAGGCATGTGATTATATGCCAGAGAGTTAAATTCAAAGACACGTGACTAAAAGAAAGCAGGGTAGGTTTCGTCGTCTCGCGTATCACAAAAAGCAACGTATAAATTCGAGAGCACGAAATTAAAGTTGCACACAGAAGAGATTACGCAATTACATAGGATTATCATAATACATTTTTAATTTTAGTTCTTTAAAATGCGGATAAAATTACATTAATTTAATTTATATTCAGAAACTATAAACCACTGCACTGCCGTGCAAAGCAGAAACCTAGTCAAAAACTAGTGTTTTGGGAAATAGAGTTTGAAGTTTATTTAACTACATACTAACTATAGTTTATTTAACTACATACAAACTAAAGAACATCCTTGTTTTTCAAGATAGTCACATTCTAGAAAAACTGGCTGGCGCCGTTTCTTACGGCGATTTCAATAATATCAAAATCTCATTTTCGAGTCAGTCGAGTTGCTAGGTTTTTGCTTTGCACAGCAGTGCAGACTGCCTAATAAACTAAATATAGGACCAAAAATTAAAACAAACTTGCATTAGAACATATTTTTGGGCGAAACTTGTAAAAAATATTTATTTTTTCTAATATTTTGCAATAGCATCTCTTCTCGACAGTGAAGCCAAAATCGCTATAAAAGTTTGTACTTTAAACAAAACAAACACAAACGACACAAAACGCATACAGCAGAAGTTAGGCACACGTCAATATTTTAAAAATTTTGCTTGCTTATTGTTACCGAGTTTTGTTAAGTTAACATTTTTAGACAACATAAACAAACTTAGTGCAGTTCTTACCGAACCAGGACGTTTATTCTTGACTGTCCGTGAGGTGAGCAAAAAGTTCACATTAACGGGTGGACTTTAAAAAATTCCCCCACCTTTTTGCACGGGAAAATGAATCCACCTCGTATCACATCACGGGCCGTCAAGAATAAACGTCCAGGAAACTTAACTGTTAATTTTGCGTTTTTGGCCGTACAAAAGGGTGCTTCTCCAGGAAATTAAATACTTGCTGATCCAGCGCGTGCTGACTTTGGCTAAACGAGTGCCTTCTTTTCGATGAACAGTTCTTTTTTTTTCCCAAAGTTATTCGCCACTGTAAAACTGATTTATCAATTTTAATTTTTTATATTCTCAAGTGTATTTTATTTTGAACAATAAACCACAACAATTAATGGCAAGAACACACCCATGGTTCATTGTTAGCTTGGTTAAAAATGTGTGTCGAAATCGTAATTTTGGTTTTATTATCCCAATATTTTTTAATATTATATTGCGAAAATAATGATTTTTACCTTCCTAAAGCCGCAACACGATGACTGGCCCAGTCAGACTGGGTAACGTAACCTTCACGAAGGTCCAAATATACAGGGTGTCATCGATATGGGGTAAAATATTCTGAGGGATGAAGGTATTACTCAAATTGATAAAAAAATATATAAATTTAATATATATATAAAGGAAGTTAGGTGAGGTTAGGTTAGGGTAAGTTATGTTAAAACTTGAAACTTTTTTTTAATCAATTTGAGGAGTACTATTTCCCCCAAATGTCGTGTTTACTAATCTAAGGTCGTACCCGATTTCGATAACACGCTGGACAAGATTGCTAATAAATCAATAATTTATTATTGTAATTAATATAAAATTTTTAAATTTTAAATTAAACCCTTTTCTTCAATATAATTTTTGTATTGTCTGATAATCTGAAACAAAAAAATATTTTATATGGTTGAAATACACAAGGGAATACAATTCTTCAATATTTTAAGAAACATTTTACATAAAGAACCTCTGCATAACCCAATTAATTGTAGCCTATGTGTCGCAATAAAGAAAACGTTAATAAAGAATAATAAGAAACATCAGAACTTACCTTAAATCACATCCAAATACAAAAAAAACTAAAATTCGTTATAAGAACTACATGCGTGTACCATTTCCCTTTTGGAACTGATTCTTCGCCAAAATTAAACTCTAATAAACATTTTTTTGTGGCTAAGCAGGTATAGAAAGATTTTGTTTCTCTTGTATTTTTCCGTGGGCATCTTGAAAGCTATACACCCACGGGGGTCTAGGATCTATTAAGTGTTGACAGTTAACTGTTTCGTTCTTAAGGGACTCTTCAGAACCCTGCATGGTCAATATGACATCTTTGTAAAGCTCAATAGACGGTATATAAATCTAATCTTACGATATTGGTAGGAGAAATGAAAAATATTGCGATACCATATGCTTTTCAAAGAAGTGGCGACATCTACCGAATACAAAAGAAACTATCATAGTAAAAACAAAAGGCAGGCAGATGAAACAAAAAAAAGGTTACCCATGACCGTGACATAGTTTGTCCCTCAGGTCGGGTCAATGCATATTGCATTTTTTATCGCTTACGCGACGTTTTCTGTCGAGTCAGCGGAGTATAAGCCAAAAATAATACAAATGTAAAGTTTAGTACCAGTGAATAAAAACAATTTTTTTTCGTGGCTAAGTGGGTATAGAAAGATTTTGTTTCTCTTGTATTTTATCGTGGGCAGCTCGAAAGCTGTACACTCACGAGGGTCGAAGGTCTAGTGGACACCTATTAAGTGTTGACAGTTTACTGTTCTGTCCTTAAGGGACTCTTCAGAACACTGCATGGTCAATGTGATACCTTTGTTAAGCTATAGAGACGGTATATAAATCTTATCTTACGATATTGGTAAGTGAAATGAAAAATATTGCCTGCCATACCGTGTGCTTTTTCAAAGAACTGGCGACATCTACCGAATACAAAAGAAACTATCAGAGTAAAAACAAAAGGCAGGCAGATGAAACGGAAAACCGTACCCATGACCGTGACATATATTGTCCCTTAGGTCGGGTCAATGCATATACCGCCTTCGCAACGTTTTGTGTCGAGTCAGCGGAGTATAAGCCAAAAGTACTACAAACGTAAAGTTTAGTATGTACCCGTGAATAAAAACAAACATATTTTCATGGCTAAGCGAGTATAGAGAGATTTTGTTTCTCTTGTATTTTTCCGTGGGCAGCTCGAAAGAATATATTACCTGTCAACACTTAATAGGTGTCCATTAGATCTTGGACCCCCGTGGGTGTACAGCTTTCAAGCTGTTTATGAAAAATACAAAAGAAACAAAAGCTTTCTATACCCGCTTACCCAGGAAAAAATTTTTGTTTTAATTCACGGGTACTAAACTTTACGTTTATAGTATTAAACTCGAACAAAATGTAAGTGTATTTCCGTGTCCAGTGTAGCACTGGTGTCCCCTCAACTAAAATAAATACAAAGAATATGTCAATTTAAATGTTATCATTTTATTTTCAAATGTCAAAAATTCAAATAAAGCAGAAAGTTTGGGTAAAATGCAACAAATTTTGTAATAATTATTATAACCTAGGTTTCCAGATATATCTGAAAATGCAAAGATTCAGTAACTGTTTGCCAATTAAGATCCAAATCGTTTTAGGCAACAAATTTTCTAACCAATGATGTGGCCGGAGTTATGTTTCAAGATATTTAATTTAAAAAAAAAATAATAAAAAAACTGCTAAATTTACTTGTACCTTCTAGTCGCAGTTGAGTACAAAATTGATAGGTATACCTATAATGTCCGACATGCTTCAACTTTTAGTTTTGATGTCCAAAGCGTAAATGATATAGTTTTGTATTTTCATGAATCAGGTTATTGGGTAATTTTGTACCCAACTGCGACTAGTAGTTACAAGTAAATTTAGCAGTTGGGTGTTTTTTTATTTAATTTTTTTTTAATTTACAACTTTTAGGTTTAATTCTTATTCACCCTTATAAAAAGCACCATGCATTTACAATTCATTTAGCTTTACCCAAAAACTATGATGTTGAAAAAAAAGTCTTAAAGCGTGTACAGAAATAATTTTTGAAATCGCTATATATTTGTGAAAGGTATAGCTACAACTATTACTAATAAGGAGGGAGGGGAGAAGAGAGGGAGGAGGAAACTAGTAAAATGATGTTGGAAAAAAAGTCTTAAAGCATGTGCAGAAAAAACTTTTGAAATCGCTTTATATTTGTGAAAGTTATAGGTATAACTATTACTAATAAGGAGGGCTGGGAGGAGAGAGGAAGAGAAGGAGAGGAGGGAACTAGTAAAATAGTGTTGGAAAAAAAACCGAAAAGCGTATGCAGAAAGAATTTTGGAAATCGGCCTATATTTGATAAAATTAAGTTGACTAGGGGGGTGGCCGGGCCTCTCTGGTCTATTCTAATGGATATTTTAAATTCTATTATGTTTAATTTTATTGTAAGGTTGGTTATTTCTTTATTATTAGAACTGCAAGCCACTTAAAGCTTTTTAATCTATATTTCAAAAAAACCTTGCTCACTCAAACAATAAAATGTATATCCTCAAATAAATATCAACAGATCAATGTATTAGGTAGGTATATAATTAGTCTGATATCTCAAGGAAAATTTTATTTAAAATATTTATAAAATTCAGTTTTTGTTTTTAATTAAAAAAATTACAAAATACTGGCCAGCAAGTACCTACCATCAACTTTTAAAAGGGGTTTTAAAATAAACTAAAAGGACTATAACTTAATATTTTCGACCTCGTTCAAGCAAAATTTTTTCACGAGATCTTGGATTATCAGTTGTTTATAATTTTATAAATTGACTTGAAGGGTACAGCTATTCGTATTTTATGAGGATCTTATTAATTTTATTGTTCTAAATTGCAGGGTGTTTGCCTTGATATAATTTTAGCTCACACATATACTATACTATAGTAGTGTGAGCTATAGTGATCCTAATTTTTTCGAGAAAAAAAAAGTTGCTCCGATTTCAAAAATTTTTATATATCTTTGCGTTTCAGATGATTTTGAAACTTTTTTGTTGTGTTGTCTGTCTGTCTGTCTGTCTGTCTGTCTGTCTGTCTGTCTGTCTGTCTGTCTGTATGTCTGTCTGTAACGACCAACGCGCATAACTCAAAAACCGCTAGCCCGATTCTAATGAAATTTGGTACCTAAGCTGGGTTTTGGCTCGAGATGGTCCCATTTAAAAATGAACAAAATCCACCAAACACAAGCCAAATAAAAGGGTGGGGGTAGATTTCAAAAATTAAGTTTATGTAAAAATATGGCTTGTGTGATATCAAACGAAAGGTAATTGAGTCTGGAGTTAAACAAAATACATTTTAGTTTATTTAACAAAAAAAGGGTGGGGGTAAATTTCAAAAATTTGAATTTATGTGAAAATATGGCATGTGTGATATCAAACGAAAGGTTCGAACGGAGTCTGGAGTTAAACAAAATACATTTTAGTTTTTTTTTAAAGTGGGGGTAGATTTCACAAATTTGAGTTTAAGTAATAACATGGCTTGTGTAGTATCAAACGACAGGTAATTGAGTCTAGAGTTGAATAAAATATATTTCAGTTTTTAGTTATATTAGCTCACACGTAGACTATAAATATAGTATCTAGTGTGAGCTTAAGTGCCCATAAATTGGCAGAGTATTTTTGATGTTTGTTTTACTATTATTCAATTTGCAAAAACTTTTTATGGGTTGCTTCGATATCACAAGAAATACCAAGGATTTTTGAAAAAAATTGCATAAAATTTTTAGAATGTAACATTAGTATAACGAACACGTTCAATGAATTTTCAAATAAAAAAATGAATAAAATCAATGAACAAATTCATTGACATTACGTACCTTTTTCGTTCTGTGTAGATATCTACTCCTCGGGGCCCGGCCCCCCCTCCCCCCCCGGAAGCCCAAGATTTTTTTAGATATTTTTCACATATTTCATGAATAAAAAGATAAAATTGTATAAAATACGACATCATGAGGTCTCAACCCCCCCCCCCCCAAAAGGTCTCGCCCCCCCTCCAAGATATATTCCTGGGTGCGCTACTGAATTACCTGCTGTAGCATTTCTGAATCTGTTTAGCTTATGTAGATCCTAGTCGTCTAGATCCCACTTTAGGAACCCTGTATAAAAAAGTTAACGTATGACCAATCTAAACTAACGATCTACGGTATCCCACATTTTTAATGTCATGTTAAAATTGCTTTAATTCGTCTGAAAATCCCGGAATTTCAGCGGAGGAAGCCCTTACTAAAGAAAATAGTTATTAAATCATGACAACTTTTAAATGGTTTTTTTAAATAATTTATTACAAACCTTAAATTTGGTTCAGTACATATTTCAGTGGCCCAAGCACTGAGCCCTGGGGTACCCCGACACTTGTTCATTACTTGTTAAACCATTGACACTAGTTCTTTGTTTTCTCCCCGTTGAATATGATTTCAAAAGCTTACTGCACTTTCCACAGAAACCCATTTTTTTCAAATCGTATCAAATGCTTGTTATAGGTTGATAAAAAAATTCACTACATACGTATCTATTTTTATCTAATACGTCTTTAATGTATTCTAATTAATCTACTGTTGCTCCTAAAGTGCTGCTGGTTTTTTGGAATCCATAATGAAATTTCAAGTGTTGTTGATAAAGTTTACTAGTCTCCCTTAAATAATTTTTTCTAGGATTTTGCTCAATGCGGCCTATAATTGTTTCCATTATTATGTTCACATTTTTTGTATATTGGTATTATTTTAGCTGTTTTTCATTCTTTAGGAAAACAACCACTGTCCAGTACTTGGTTTGTCAAGTTCACAATTTTGGGTCCAACAAAGCTTCACAATGTTCCAATATCTTTTTAGGACCCCATAATTACTTCCTTAATTTCACTTAAATTAGTCTTTTTTAAATTTAGTTTAGTTTCTTGTACCTCTTCTTCTTGGAAACTTTGCCCAGGTTGTTGTTGTATTTTTGATGCCAGTGTTGTTTGTCCAATGCCTGAAAAATGTCGGTTTATCTCTTCAGCTATATCCCTGTCACATTCTAATAGTTTCCCATCCTCGCACACTATTTTCTGATTTTTGTTAGAGCTTCGGTTGTATAATTCATTTATTACGCTCCATGTCTTTTTACTTTTCCTTGTGTTTCTTGAAATCTTTTTTCTGCATAATGTTTTTGTAATTTTATTCTTAGTTTATTTAATTCATTTTTTGCCTTTTTAAACTCCTCTGTATAATTGCTCTGTATTTTTTTTCCATCTAACATCTTTCTTTCATTTTTTGTATGTAGTGCCCATTTCTTGTATGTAGTGCCCATTTACCCAGTTATGTGTTCTTTGTTTGAAACTCGTAGACAACGATTGTGTAGAAATAAAAAAAAAATAAAAAAAAAAATAATAAATAAAATAAAATAAAATAAAAAAAAATTAAAAAAAAAATTAAATTCGGACTTCTATTGTCTTTATTTATTTTAAAACACTACGTTTCGGTTAGTAAGTATCTCTAACCGTTATCAAGTGTAAACTAAACAATCTAGTCTTTAGGCTACTACTTATACTACTTGGTGTGCAGTCAGGTGTGACGGCCCGCCCCCTTTTTTAATCCTAAGACGCCTGTTTTCCTTAAGGAGTGGTTTCCATATGTTTGGTATGTCCGTGCTTGGTTGACTGAAAACTTCTTTATTCTGCATTATAAACTTTAAAATTTAATTTATTTCAGTTATGTGTTGTTATGGATTTTTATTGTTTTATGTTTTATACATTGTTTTCTTGCATCATTCATTACTTCAGCAAGCAGTTTTAATGTCCCTATGTTTTCTTTTTCATATTTTCTTGTACACGATTACACCATTTTTTATGGCTAGAGTTGTTTTTATAATTTGGTACACATTCTTTATGATTTTTTTTTAAATTTCAGCATGGATTATATTCTGGTCTGAATATTAATGATCTTTAATTTTCATACTGCTGTGAATATTTTGATTTGTGACTTGCTTATTTGTCGTTGTTCTTGTAGAATTATTTCTGTTTAGTGTGTTCTGTATTTTGTATCCATTCATTTCCACCATATGTTTGTAGTCATTGACTGATTGTGCTCTGTAACAGATCCAAATTAAAATCATAAGGATGCAGGGGCCCTTTTGATTTTCCAATAGCTTGTCCATTTCTAGTATTAAGGTCCTGCATTTATTTTTTGGTAATTTATACACCAAGAACACTGTTAGATTTTGTTGTAAATATCTTGATATTATATTACAGTCTTTAACAGATATGTTATTCCCATTTTTGATGTAAACAACAAACTGTTTTTTTTTATATTTTACAAATGTGGAAAAAATAAGATGCAATTAACAAAGTGGGCGAGTGTACCTACTTACTATGTATAATATGTTTGTTTTGTTGTTTTTCTTTGTCCTATAAAATATTTATTTGTTTTGACCAGAAGACCTAAAAACAGACGTAAATTTTATTTAATATCTATTTAATGGGTGTACGAGTACTTACTAAAATTAATGAAATAGCAGCACAGCCATTCCATGAATAAGTCAACCTTACATTACTGTAACATGAAGAATTTCTCTATTCTCTGTTGTGCGCTATTTTTTCGTTAAATTCAAATAAATCTAGGGGCACGGCAGTGCACCGCCAAGTTTGCGCGGAAACTGCTGTACCATCGTTTCTTGAAACATTTCAGCCCATATTTGACCTATCTAAAACTTTGCACAGTCTGAGATCTTTATAGAGTTAACAATCCATTGGAAAAAAATCCAAAAACCCCAAAATTCTAATTCACTCCCCTCTCCCATACATGTAAACTAATGTAAAAGTAACATTGCCCACTTCCAGAAACGCTAGAGAGCTGAACTTTGGAAGGCCGATAGGAACTATGATAAAACTATAAACGAAAATTAAAAAACCCCAAATTTTAATTAACTTCCCTCCCCTATAAATGTAAAGTTATGTAAAAGTAATATTCTCCACTTCCAGAAACGCTAGAGAGTTATGTTAAATTAACATTGCCTACTTCCAGGAACACTAGAGAGATGAGCTTTAGAAGGCTGATAGGAACTATGATAAAAAATAGGAAAATATAAAAAAAAACCTCTAAATTTTTAATAAGGCATTGCAAAAGTTTTGAACAATATTCCGCACATCTCACTACTTTAAAACCTAAATATTATCCAAATCCTTTAAAAAAGGAGTAAAATCATAACAAAAACATTTCATGTAAAAAAATCCAAGTACTCGAAAGTGGTATTCCATAATAGAATTGAGATAAAAGTAAAGCCAAGTTCTCCAATACAAATTACAAAATGGACTTGGCTATTACCAATGAGTATAAGACCCATATAGAGTGGCAACCGGCGAGCTTGCAACATTGAGGGGCAGATGGCGCTGAAATAAATTCGTCTAGTACGCAATATTCAGGGACTACTAGTACGATTTAGTTCCATGTGCGAGTTCCGAGGTTCATGTCTATCACATAAATGCCATTAGATCATCGGACTTGTCTCTGCATATTGCGTACTAGACGAATTTATTTCAGCGCCATCTGCCTCTCAAAGTGGCAAAGCTCGCCGGTTTCCACTCCATATGGGTCAAATACTAATTGCTATTACGGGTGCTAAATTGATCATGAAGAAGTTTGGCTGGAATAGCAAACTTTAAAAAAACATTTCCAAACCAGTAACAAACCTTTTTTGAAATTTGTATTGGAGAACTTGGCTTTAAGTTTATCTCAATTATTTTTACGGAATACCACTTTCGCGTACTTGGCTCTTTTTACATGAAATGTTTTTGTTACGATAATTTTTACTGCTATGCTATTACAGATATAGGAGAAATGCAAAGGCACAGTGTATAACAAAGGGTACTTCTTTTTTGTGCAACCTTTGTTGGTCAAATTCTCATTGTTGCTGAGACGAATCTAATGCTGCCAGAATAAATATAATATTTTTTATGCACGATTGGACGTTAAGGGGCACTTTTTTTTACTTGTCAACTGTACTGTCAAAATATTTTAAAAATCTTTATATGGGTTCACTTGAAGTGTGCTAATGGGCTCAGAAGGTATCAGATCCATCATGAAATCATTTACTTTAAATTATTATTTATGCATTTTAGTCATAAGTTGCGTTTAACACCCTCGCCGTGTAGAAACCCTCGCCTGGCGGCTTGTTTTTATCAGTGGCGGCTCGCCTAATTACGTAGGTGTCACCTCTTTTTTCCATACTAAACATAATAATCTAAGAATCCAAGAATCCAAGAGAGCACAAAAATTTAAAAATCGGAGCCGCGCCGCGTTAGCAAAACCGAACGAGCGGTTGGTCTCCTTATTACCTATTAACCGATAAAAAACCGTGAGTGTTCCCCGCCGCAGAATCTGTACTCTCTTTCTATATTTTGCAATTAGCAGGCAATAAAACATATCGAGAGAATGCGACAGACAAGCATGTTGAAGCGATTTTGTTGTTCGTTCGCCTGTGTCTACTGGATATGCCGCAGGATGAAGGCGTCCGTTGGCTGCCATGAAAATGTCGTATGCTTTCGCAGAGCAAAGACTCAGGTGTTGCACCTGCGTCCATTATTGAAATAGTGTCCGGTCACAGTAAACAGCTGGGTTAGGTCGCCTGGGTTTTTTGGTAATCTGTGTCGGCGTATTGTTTACATTCGGTTCTGATTTGGTTTTTATTTTAGTTATTTTGCATATTGTTCCCTGTGTACGATGCAGTGTGTGTTTTACTGGAAAAACAGCCCCCACTGGTTTTTATTTACACGTCGCAGGAGTAAAACGCTTCTTTTATGACCTAAATAGTAAATACATAAATAGCTAATAGGGAATTATTGGAAAAGGGAGTAATAGTGCCGGGCACTATTCTGACAGTTTTCCATTGAAAACTGACAGTCTTTCAAAATTGACATACCAAAGTCGAATTTATAAATGCAATCGTGTATTTTCGTTTAATAAACACGGCACTATTAACTCCAGTTCTTATAATACACAAAGACCTAATTTTGAAAGAAGAAAGAAGACAGCTGTTCTTCTAATGTGAAACTGTCTAAATACTACCAGCCACTATTACTGCCTGGCTTTATTGCAATAAGTCCCTATAGGGTTGTAGTTCAAATCAGAATTTATTAAAGAAAAATAAACAACTGGATTTGTAAATTCGACTTTGGTATGTTAATTTTGAAAGCTCAACTGTTGTTCGTGCAACTTTAATTTTAAATTCAAATTTTGCGCCAAATTCCCGTATTCGGAAAACCCACACAATTTCAATTTGATTGGCACAAGCAAAACGCCAGCGCCATCTACGGAAAATGAATCTGCGCAAAAAGGCGTAACCAAAAAAGGATTCGTCTGTCGTATTCTGTCGAGATCACCACGCAGCATGGTGATAAATTCTATTAACCAAAAAATCCAGTAAAATTCTTAGAAAATCAAACTAAACCATTACACAAACAAGTGATTCTAGTGTGGAGCGACTGCAACGACTGGGCCAGCGAGAGGAGCTCCTCTGGACGACGGAAACAGCTGAAAAGGTGAGTGCCAATCCTCTATATTGTCTTTGTGTGGCTCGGAAAAATTAATATTTTTACATCGTCCTTTTAAGGATTTTTGCACCCAGATTTTATAAAACGGCCAGCGCATACAGTCCCGCAGCTCTCAACCCTCAAAACAGCAACATTTTCTGGTCCCACGACCCAGATAGTTTTTTAAAATTTGTTTGCTAGAAATATTAGATTTTTTCGCCTCGCCATTTTGGTTCATTTGTTGCCGTGTGCGGTTTAGAAAGGAGGTTCCGTCCCCCCTTGCGTGGCTTAACGGTGGCTCCACCCACATTTCATTGCAGCCGAAATTGGCACTTCGTACGTCGTTTGTTTTGATTCAAAAATCGAAATTTGTTTAAATAATAGTTATTTGTTTAAATAATATGTTATAGTTATTCAAAACAACAAAAGTGCTTGTGAGTTGAATGCTTTATTCTTATTTAACAGGTAAACAAACACATCTGGTAGAATTAGTATTTACCTGTAAATTATAAGTAAACGGTAGTAGGTACAATTTGTTTTCTGTGCATTTATTTTGGGAGAAAAATCGCGACCTAGGATAACAGTTTTTGCATTTATTCGAGAAATCGATAATAAAATATATGCTGTCGAACTCTTTTGGACTGATTAAAGTCAATAGGGGTCAAGTGTTAGTTTTATTCCTTTTAAATATTTTTTATTTTTTTAATTAACAATATGTCGTTAAAAAAGCTTGAGAATCAACGCAAAGTTTCAATATCTCGTATTACGGAAACGTATAACTTGGGAACAAAAGCTAAATCAGATAGTTCTTCCTTGCCAATTTTTAAGGCGTTTTACGAATCGTTAGATGATCACTATGAACAATTTAAAAACATTCATAATGACATCATAGGTCTCTTGAAAGACGACGACAATGATGAGTTCGAAGTACAAGACAAAATTAGGAAAGATACGGATCTATTCTACCACCAAGCTAAAGTTCTTTTTTCGAGTTTATGTTCCGATTCAGTTCATTCAAATTTCACCCCCGCAACTTCACACTATTCACGTAGCGATGATCTGGGCCCTTTAAAGGTACCTTGCTTTAATGGAAACGTAAAAAAGTGGCCAACCTTTTACGATGTTTATTCTTGTTTGGTTCACGAAAACTCTAATTATTCCGATATAAGGAAATTTCAACATTTGCTAACCTTCCTTGAGGGCGAACCACTTAATATTTTAAGCTCTATAAAATTAACGGCAAGTAATTACGCAATCGCCTGGAAGGTATTAACAGATCGCTATCAGAATAAAAGACTTTTAGCCAGTACCTACTGGAACTCAATCTACTATGCAAATTCTTTAAAGGGAAACCAGTCAGCAAAGGATCTTAGAGTCTTGGTAGATACCTTTTCCGAGAATATTGCGGCGCTCGAAAATCTTGAATTTCCAGTAACGTCGTGGTGTTTTTGTTTATTTTCAATTTTATTATCAAAAATCGATCAAACCACAAGAACCGCTTTCGAATTAAAGTATAGTACTACCGAGATTCCAACATATCAAAATCTAATTCAGTTTCTTATTAACCAATGCCGTGCTCTTGAAACAGTACAGCTATCTCCCCAAAATACGCAAATGCAACCTTCGACTTCCAAACAGCAAAAACCAAATTATTCGAATTCTAGTAACCAAAAATATAATTCTTATTCAAATAATCAGTACAAATCAAGCCCTCCATCAAATTTTTTAGCGCATACGCACTCACAAGTAGCAAATAAACAATCCAATATTCAATTTCGACAAAACCAACAACCCTATAAGTGCAAATTATGCAATAATTCTTTTCATCCACTCTCGCAGTGTGGTGTTTTTATTTCCAAATCTCCTTCAGATCGTTTTACTTATGTAAAACAACAATCGTTATGTATCAACTGTTTACGTTCAAATCATCAAGTAATTGACTGCAGTAGTACCTACAACTGCAGGGTATGTCGACATAGGCACCATAGTCTTATTCATCTATCGCAAACGACAGATTCAATCCGTCAGAATTCAAGTCAATCCTTTGTTAATTCAAGCCAAAATTCAAATCAAAATTCGAACTTAAATCAAAGTTTTAATTCAAATCAAGTGGCCGTGCCTAGCACAGGCACAAACTTATCGTATCAGAATTCAAATTCAAGTCTTAGCCAACAGAACCCTAGTTTTGTTCAACCCAGTTCAAATTCAATTCAAATCAATTCGAATCCAAATACATCTACAAATCAATACTCTTCGTTATCCACCTTGACGCCCCGGACGACAGTGCTTCTAGCGACTATAAAATTAGAGGTACTGGATAGTCGGGGTAACTACCAACCTGTCCGAGCACTTCTGGACAGCGGTAGCCAAGCTAACCTGATAAGCGAAGCTTGTCTTAACAGGTTAGGCTTGCCAAGAAACAAAATTTCGATCCCTGTTCTGGGACTAAATCAATCTTCATCGGCCACTAACGGCATTTCTACTTGCACTATTCGAGCCCTAGGCCAACAAGAGCCTACCTTTTCTATTCAAGTCTTCGTTTTACCGAGGCTCTGTTCGAATATGCCCTCAATACAGGTAGATTCATCCAATTGGAGTCATATTTCAAATCTAAAGCTTGCAGATAACCAATTTTACAACCCTGGTCCAATTGACTTACTCTTAGGTGCACAACTTTACACAGAAATCGTCCAATCAGGACGAATTCCAGGACCTCACGGCCTACCCTCCGCTTTTGAGACAGTTTTTGGTTGGGTCTTGATGGGCCAAACTCAAAGCATAAATATTTCACCTCAAGTCAATTCGTACTTTACTTCCTGTGAGCAGTCTCTCGACTTTAATATTCGCAGATTTTGGGAACTAGAATCAATTAAGTCAAAAACGTTTCTCTCACCCGAAGAAAAAAGATGTGAAGAGATTTTCCAAAAAACTACCACTAGAGATATTTCGGGCCGATTTACGGTAAATTTGCCTTTTCGTCACATTGACCCTCCTGACCTAGGAGACACATATTCAGTGGCCTACCGTCAATTTTTGTCTCTCGAATCTCGCTTAATAAAAAATTCAAATTTCTATAGTATGTACTCGGATTTTATGAGAGAATATCTCAAAAACGGGCACATGTCTTTAATTTCAAGATCCGAACCTAGACCTCAGTTATGTTCTTATTTACCACATCACGGAGTCCTTCGTCTTGACAAATCAACGACTAAACTCCGGGTGGTTTTTAACCCCTCGATTAAGGGTTCGAAAGGCCTAAGCATGAACGAAACTCTTTTAATAGGACCAAAATTACAAGCCGATATTTCCGAAATTCTATTAAAATTCAGATTTTATTCTATCGTATTTTTGACTGATATAAAACAGCACTTTTTACAAATTCAAATTAATCCAATTCATCGGGACTACCAAAGGCTACTTTGGCGATTTGATCCCAATGAACCCCTGCAGGAATACAGGCTTAATACAGTGACGTTTGGTGTTAGTTCAAGTCCCTATTTAGCTATCAGAACTCTTAGAGAACTAGCCATCCTGGAGGCTAAGAATTATCCTGAAGCATCCCAGGTCCTTTTGAATAACATTTTCATGGACGATATTTGCTGTGGAGCTAACTCTCTAGAAGGTGCTTTATCACTTCAAAAGGATCTCATAGCGTTGCTTAAATTGGGACAATTTGAATTAAGAAAATGGGCATCAAATAATCCGAAACTTCTTTCACATTTGTCGCCCGCTGATTGTCAGATCCCTGTTACCTTTGAAGACGATTCTTCAACATCGATTAAGGTGTTGGGCCTTCAATGGCACCCTTCTACAGATACTTTTACCTATTCTTGTACCCCTTGTGAAAAACCTTGCACCAAAAGGAATATTTTATCGGCTATCGCTAAAATTTGGGATCCTATAGGTTTCTTATCGCCTGTTTCATTTTTAGCCAAAGTGATTATGCAAAAACTTTGGTTATGCAAAACTGATTGGGATGAAATACCCCCCGATCCAATCAAAACTCTTTGGAATCAATTCAATAATCAATTAACCACTCTTTCGAATCTTTGTATACCTAGACATATTTTTTCGAATAATATTCAACGATGTCAATTGCTAGGTTTCTGCGATGCATCCGAGCTAGGATACGCTTCTTGCGTATACGTTCGCGTCGAATTACCAAATAAAATTATCAAAACTGCTCTAGTCATGGGCAAGTCAAGGGTTGCTCCCTTACACACTATTTCAATCCCACGTTTGGAACTACTTGGAGCTACTCTATTAGCTGATTTACTCGAACTAGTTATTCGCACCTATTCATCATTACTCGTAATCGATGAAATTCTTGCGTTCTCGGACTCACAGGTCACGCTTCATTGGGTCACATCTTCACCTCACAAGTGGAAGACCTTTGTGGCAAACCGCGTAAGTCGTATTCAAGAAACAATCCCCGAAGTCCCATGGTATCACATTACTTCACTCGAGAACCCTGCCGACTGCGCTAGCAGAGGGTTGTCGCCCAATAACTTAATAAATCACCCTCTTTGGTTTCACGGCCCTCCATGGATTACCTTGCCCACTACGGAGTGGCAAATTCAAAGGTTTATAAATGAACGTTCTTTGGGAGTTCCAGACGAGGTTCTCAAAGAAGAAAAACCGGAAAATTCAGTGGTGCTGACGGCAGAAATTCAAAATCAAAACTTTTTTGATAGATTAATCGATAAAATATCCAATTTAAATACCATTCAAAAAATCATTTGTCATTTTCTAAGACTTATTCACAATCGAAAAACCTCAGCTGACCCTTTATCCGGCGTTTTTTCCGCTTTTGAACTACACAAGGCTCTACTTGTTTTAGTTAAAAGGGTCCAAGGAGAGTGTTTTTCGGATATCATTCAAAAAATTCAAAATACTCAGCTATTACCTAAGCCGTTTCGTAAACTCGCGCCCTTTTTGGACGAATTGGGTTTCCTTAGAGTGGGCGGACGCTTACGGCATTCTCAACTCTCCTTTGAGGCAAAACATCCCTTATTATTGCCGAAATCTCATAGATTAACCCAATTGATCATTATTCAAACTCATAACGAAAAATTACATCCCGGAATAAACACAGTCCAATACTTAATTCGTCAAAAGTTTTGGATTATGTCATCACGTCGAGCTATTCAGAGGGTTTTATTAAAATGTATTCCCTGCTTTCGCTTAAAACCAAAACCTTACACTCCGTACATGTCGGATTTACCTTCTTTTAGAACGTCACAATTAAAATGTTTTTCACACGTTTGCTTAGACTATGCAGGCCCAATCAAAACCTTTGTAGGTCAGAGACGTCGTGGAGCACAAGTTGGTAAATCATATATCGCAGTCTTTGTCGATACTTCTGTCAAAGCAATCCATATCGAGCTTGTTTCGGATTTAACCACAGAGGCGTGCATCGCTGCTTTACGACGCTTTGTCGCTAGACGTGGCACTTGTGTCCAAATCACAAGTGATAGAGGCTCAAACTTTGTTGGGGCTATTAAGGAGCTCCATAATCTTTCGAAATTAGCTTCTGAGAGCTTAAAAATCAAATGGTGTCTTAATAGTCCGGGAGCCCCCCACCTAAATGGTCTAGCAGAAGCAGGAGTCAAATCCATAAAAACACATTTGTATCGGGTCATCGGTGACCAGATACTAACCTTCGAAGAGCTCTATACTCTCCTCGCCCAAATAGAGGCATTACTCAATTCTCGACCCCTTTGTGAGCAAAGCTCTGACCCAAACGATCTTACGTCTTTGACTCCGGGTCATTTCCTCACAATGGAACCCCTTAATTCGTGTCCTGATCCTGACCTTTCTACCCTTAAAGTTAATACCCTTAAGCGTTGGCAACTTGTCCAACGAATTCATGCCGATTTCTGGAAGCGTTGGAAACTCGAGTACTTAAATACTTTACAACAGCGTTCTAAGTGGTCGGACCCTTCGGTTGAAATCAAGCTAGATACGCTTGTATTAATTAAGGATGAAACTAGGCCGCCATTACACTGGTTGCTGGGTAGAATAGTATCTGTACATCCTGGTCGGGATAATCACATTCGAGTTGCTACTGTTAAAACACAACACGGACTTTTCACTCGTCCCGTGGTCAAGTTGTGCCCACTACCTTTAGATGCGCACTAAACTCCCAAGCAACTTCTTTTGTTTCGTGTGTCGTTATCTAGAATATATATATATTTTTTTTTCCATTTTTTTTTCTTTTGATCTATAAACCTAAAACGGATTTAATTACCTACCCTTTAAGGTTTTGAATTAACTTATATTCTTTTTATATAGCCATTTGTTTATTCAATTAATCTCAATGTAAAACTTCGTTTTAAGTGGGCGGAAAATGTTCGTGCAACTTTAATTTTAAATTCAAATTTTGCGCCAAATTCCCGTATTCGGAAAACCCACACAATTTCAATTTGATTGGCACAAGCAAAACGCCAGCGCCATCTACGGAAAATGAATCTGCGCAAAAAGGCGTAACCAAAAAAGGATTCGTCTGTCGTATTCTGTCGAGATCACCACGCAGCATGGTGATAAATTCTATTAACCAAAAAATCCAGTAAAATTCTTAGAAAATCAAACTAAACCATTACACAAACAAGTGATTCTAGTGTGGAGCGACTGCAACGACTGGGCCAGCGAGAGGAGCTCCTCTGGACGACGGAAACAGCTGAAAAGGTGAGTGCCAATCCTCTATATTGTCTTTGTGTGGCTCGGAAAAATTAATATTTTTACATCGTCCTTTTAAGGATTTTTGCACCCAGATTTTATAAAACGGCCAGCGCATACAGTCCCGCAGCTCTCAACCCTCAAAACAGCAACAACTGTTACTGAAAAACTGTCAGAATGCTGCGCGGTAGTAGTACTGGTAATTACTCCCCCCAGAACCCGAAAAAATATGTAAAGAAGGGAGGCTAGCTACTACAAGTAAGTTAAAGGATGAAAAAAATTATATTTTTGTTTACTTGATTCAAGTGAAAAAGAAATCGCCCGTGGAAAATGTGCACACGGAAAAAAGAAAGGATATCTTCAAAATTTCGAATAAATTGAAGAAAAAAATGAATCAAAGTGTTGTAATATTTATAACACGGTGAAGTTGCGAAAATGGTACATTTTCAAAGCCAGCAAATAAATTTAATTCGGAAAACTTCTTTATATAAAGCGTTAACATCATTCATTTTTTGAATGAATATTTTTTTCAGCGGTTCCTTTTTGCTTTTTTCCCAAAATTTTCAAATATATTGAAATAGTTCACAAATAATAAATTATCGTCAAATTTTAAATATTTTGATAGTTTTTTAAAGTTTTTATGAATTTGAATAAAAAAATTTAAGATATTTTCAAAAATTAAAAATTTTCTAATTTCTAAAAACTTTTCAAAATTTTCAATAAACAGGGTGTCCCATAACTTAGGAGCCAAAGTGTTTGCCCGCAGGTAGAAAAACGATAACTGCAGTGGACTGTATATATTTTAATTAATGAAAGCGCGAACAAACATAAATATATTGATATGAAATCACGAAATAATTAAGGTCCATAGGTTAATTGTTGGTACCACACAACGGAAATCAGAAACAAAGCACTCACCAGTTTGCAGCCAATTTCTCCACGTTCCAAGGGGCCCCTGTCTTGATCTAATGATGGCACCACGTAGCTGAAGGGCTGAAGTTTCTAGTTCTATGCTTCAGTACACCAAAATCGAGCACTTTTAAGTGTAGAAATTTGAAATAGTTGGAGAAAGAAATTAACACGCCATTTTCTCGAGGCGGTAGAAAAAGGATCTCACTGATTGTTGGTGCGCATGTCGAAAATGCGCGAAAAATGTACATTATTTCCTTTTTTGATAAAATTGCAACAAGTTAAATAAAAAATTTTAAAAGAATTTAATTTTTGCTTGCAGTTTAATATGATATTAGAAAAGTTTGTTTCAAAAAATAGTTTCTTCTGAAAAAAATTGACCGCATAATTTTGCGTTTATTGCTTTGATGCTCTATATCTCGAGAAAGTTGCATATACGTATACAATACAACCCTATATAGTACAATGAATAGAGGAGTTTTACCCTACAAAAGGTCCGGTAGTTCTGAATTTTGGATATGTTATTAAGGTCGAAAGGGTAGTTAAAAATCTGAGTTTTCGTCACTCCCACCCCTGTGCTTCTCCGCCATCTTGACAAAACCATAAAAAATTGGCACTTTTTGTAGTTTTTTGCCTGTAACTTCGTTCCAGTACACTAAATTGCAAAAAGAGTTATATGAAATTTTTTAGAGGATATAATTATCTACAATTAAGTGGTACTATAGTTGTTCTGCGAGCAGTAGTAACGGAGCTAGGTAACTTCCAAAAATGACTAAAATCACGTGCTTGGGCAAATTTTCAGATTTTTTCTACTTTAGCTCCGAAATACTTTGTTCTATGGTAAAAGCTCTAAGAACATATCTGGTAGAGAATTTTATTAGCTACAAAATTCATTCTTTAAATTTATTTTTAAATATTGTAATGGAGTGGAAGTAACTTTTAACTTAAAGTAAGTTAGAAAATAATAATTTTTTTAAATTTAGTGCTTTAAACGGCACGTTTTTTATTTATTTTTATTTTTTTGCGTAAATTTAGTGACGTACAAAAAGGTAAGAGAGCTTAGGGGTCAAACACCTCCTTAAACTAACCACCTCTTCAAAAACCCCCCCAGACCCCCCAAAATCTAACATATTTAGGTTTTCTCAAATTTTCTCAAAAAATGCGCTTCTAAGAGAAAAAATGTGTAATATACTTTATTGTAGACAATGAAATTTACTTTTGAAAAAGGTACAACTCGATGGGGGTCAACTATTTATAAACTCTTCAGCGGCGTCCGTTAATTGAAGTAATTTAAAAAAGTAAAAAAATATCCATGTTTTTTCCATGATTTATTCGATTTTTTTTTTAAACCAAGGTATATAGAACAAAATGTGTTATACATTATTGTAGCAAATAAAATTTACTTTAAAATGCTGTACAAGAAAGTCGGATTGGTTTTATGGTTATAATTTCAGAGGCGCCCGTAAATTTAACCAATTTAGCTCCATTACTACTGCTCGCAGAACAACCATTGTACCACCCAATTGTAGACAATTATATCCTCATATAACTCTTTTTGCGATTTAGTGTACTGGAACGAAATTAAAGGCAAAAAACTAAAAAAAGTGCCAATTTTTTATGGTTTTTCCAAGATGGCGGAGGGAGCACAGGGGTGGGGGTGACGAAAACTCAGATTTTTAACTACCCTCCTGAGCTTAACAATATATCCAAAATTCAGAACTACCGGACCTTTTGTAGGGTAACCCCCCTATTTTGGCCTCTATTCATTGAACTAATATTTGGGAGCAAAATTAAAATGATCAAGTAGCCTGTACCAGTAGGTGACATTCTAAATCTAAATACTTACATTTATTTCGTTGTGATTTGACCATAGGTCAAAACTTTTCTTTGTTTAATGTCCCTGTGCGCTGTTTTAGTATGTGCGCTTCTTTCTCTACGCGCTTTTTTAGTGTGCGCTTTACTACGCGTGCGCTTTTTTCAGTGTAGCATTTCTTCTCGTGTGTTTATTCTGGGTTACTGTTTTGTTCTAGAACCGCCCTTGTGCCTAGCTTTATTGCAATAAGTCCCTAGAAAACTTAGCAAAATGTAACCTCCGCCTCCGTTATCATGGAATGACTGAGCATTAAACAGTGCAAATGTCATGTTTACGGAAGTTCAAAGCCAGTCAAAAGGAGAAATTATGTTGTAATAATAGTAATGAATGCTTGTATTATGGCGTGTAGGATAGTTAATGGGTCTTTGGCCGCGAACTTGATTTTTTTGATTTGCTTGGATGAACATCGTGCGCAAATCGTTCTTGCTGATAATGAAAACGTTATGAATTGGTAATTGGAAGACATTCCGTTGAAGCAAATGCAAAATCTGTTATTTTAATATTATTTTTACCTTCCTAGCCCGCGCAGCCAATGGCTAGAGTAGGTATTTTTTTCGATGAATTTTTTAGCTCACACATATACTTACTATGGTAGTGTGAGCTATGGTGATCCTAAATTTTTCGAGAAAAAAAAAAGTTGCTCCGATTTAAATTTTTTTTATATATCTTTGCGTTTTAGATGATTTTGAAACTTTTTTGTTGGGCCATCTGTCTGTCTGTCTGTCTCTCTGTCTGTCTATATGTCTGTCTGTAACGACCAACGCGCATAACTCAAAAACCGGCCGATTTTAATGAAATTTAGCACCTAGGCTGGGTCTTGGGTCGAGATGGTCCCATTTAAAAATGAACAAAATCCACCGAACACAAGCCAAATAAAAGGATGGGGGTAGATTTCAAAAATTAGAAATTATATGAAAATATGGCATGTGTGATTTCAAACGAAAGGTAATTAAGTCTGGAGTTAAACAAAATATACTTCAGTTTTTTTTTAAAGGGTGGGGGTAGATTTCAAAAATTAGAGTTTACGTGAAAATATGGCGTGTGTGATATCAAACGAAAGGTAATTGAGTCCGGAGTTAAACAAAATACATTTTAGTTTTTGTTCTTTTTAAGGGTGGGGGTAGATTTCAAAAATTTGAGTTTACCAAAACATGGCTTGTGTGGTATTAAACGAAAGGTAATTTAGTCTGGAGTTGAATATATATATAGCACGTACACTACAACTATAGTACCTAGTGTGAGCTTAGGGGCCCATATATTGGCAGAGTATTTTTTTGAGATAACGCCGAAAATGTGTTATATTTGGGTGTATTTGACCTATCCTAGCAATATGTCTGTCTATGTGTGTGTGTGTGTATGTCTGTCCGTAACACGATAGCTCCTAAACCGCTTAAAACCGATTTTCATAAAATTTTCAGGTAAAATATTGTTCGATACTATAACGAGCTGATTAGATTTTAGTAAAAATTCATTAATACTAATAACAGTTTTTTGACAATTAAAAAATTTAAAAAATGCTGTAGGCATGTAGTAAAGTATATTTTTCTCAAGAATTTGTATTATAACTAAAAACTTTATTTCGGAGTTATTTACAAAAAACTGTTTTTAAAGCTGATATAGCATGGAGTTTGCTAATAGGCGAACCGAACCAAAGTTTATGCCGAGTTTTCACCACGGATCACCATTTGTTTGGTGATCCGTGGTATAACTCTTTTATGAACTGGCCCTGATGGTTCAGTGGAGGCACGTTTGCTGTACGATCAGAGGTTGGTCACTGGATCTCGAAAACTACGTAGGTTTCCAGTATGCACTCAGGTAGCAAGGGGTCATCAAATGACGTCTTTTTTTCGTCGAAAAGTGGTCATTTGGATGACCAGCAGGTTATCTGCCAAAAAATGTTGTCTTTAAGGCGTCAGTTATTTGACGTCTTGAACACGTCATATATTGGTCACTACCCACACTTCACACTTTGTCCAAGGACATACACTCATACTTACATAGATGGTGCCCCAGTCAGTACTTGACCGGATTTATACGAGATGTAAAATAAATTAGATATTAAATCAAGACAAACTTCGAGGCTTCTTTCGCTTCCAGGTGGAGATGTCTAAGTCTAGGTTTAGGTCTATTTTGATCTGCACCTGTTGCAGTACTTCCAGGTCTACGTTTCCTTTACTTCTCAACTGCAGGGAATATTTCATATTTTCATACGAGTTTTAAAAAAATCATAAATAGTTCACTGATATTCTGTTTTGGTCCCAAATACGTCATATTGCTGACGTCTTTAAAACGTTTAAAAATGACGTCATTTTGGGTGTGTCTTTTGAACGTCATTTAAAGGTCTTTACACGTCAGGTTAGAGACGTCAATGGTCATTAAAAATGACATTGTTTTGTCGTTTAAAAAACGTGACCTTGCTACCTGGGCAGTGACCCTAATTAGTGGGTAGCGGGTTCGAGGCAAAGCTGACAATCATTACAGGGCCGTGGTTCAGAAGTCACAGAATTTAAATTAAAAAAAATTAAAAAAATAGGTCAAACCTATTTTTTCATTCAACGAGTGAAACGACAGCGAACCAAGGAAAGTCCATGGCGAGACGAAAACGTCCACCGGTCTATAGGAAAGAAACATTTCGTCACAGTTCAACCAGGCCATGCTATCACCACGGATCACCTAACAGGTGATCCGTGCTATCACCATCTCCACGGCGTCAGTTCGGGACTGAAAACAATGAGTTAACAAAGTATAAAAGGCAACTTCAACGGGGTAGATTCCGGTGTCGGTGGTTGATTTTACCCCTTTGAAGTTGCCTTTTATACTTTGATAATTAAGTTCAGTGAGCAATTCTACGAAAAAATGTCTACATAAACCCTTCCTATTTTCCGATGGGTTTAGTCGCAAAATACAAAAAAGTTATGAATTCGAGGAACTTTTTTTCTTAATTATTAATGAAAGCTAATTATAAAAAATAGTATGACTTATCTCTAAATATGGAAAATATCTCTGGCAAAATTGTCAAAAATTGAATATGTAAGTTTTTGACAATTTTGCCAGAGATATTTCCTGTACTTAGAGATAAGTCATGCTCATTGACTTCTATACCCTACGGGGCTTTATGCAACTCAATGGTAATACTATTTTTTAAACTTAGCTTAAGTGTAGGTTTCACTAATAAACATATATGCATTACTAAGAAAAAAAGTTTCTCGAATTTATAACTTTTTTTGCATTTTGCGCCTAAACCCATCGGAAACCCCCCCCCCCTATTCATATATCAAATTTTGCTCAGAATTGATCAAGGAACAGTTTTATCAATGTTTGCTGACAAAGAAAATAAGTTCCCAAAATCTTCACGGCCTCTCCTCTTATAAGCTACACGGTAAAAAAAATTGTCTTTGATTAAAGCAAATTGCTTTGAAGTAAAACAATTTGTGCTTTCCTATTCACCAAGAGAATATTTTCTTGATATAGCACAAAAAATGTCTTGCCTCTTTATTTTAATGTGAAACAGAAATTGTTTTATTATAAATTGAAACTGAATTAATCTAAGGCACCGCTTTCTCTGGAAGCACAATATTACTAATATGAAGACAATTTGCTTTGTTACAAAACGGAGTATACACGGTAAAAAAAATTGTCTTAGATCAAAGCAAATTGCTTTGAAGTAAAATAATTTGTGCTTTCCTATTCACCAAGAGAATATTTTCTTGATATAGCATAAAAAATGTCTTGCCTCTTATTTTAATGTGAAGCAGAAATTGTTTTATTATAAATTAGAACTGAATTAATCTAAGGCATCGTTTTCTCTGAAAGCAAAATATTATATGGACAATTTTCTTTGGTACAAAATAGAATATACTGAAACAAAACAATTAAAGAAGAAAAATAAAGTCTCCTTTCAAGATTAAACGTTCCGTTGAACAAAAAGAAATATTTTAATTCAAAACAAGTTGTTTTAAGGTAAAACAATTTATTCAAGAAACGTGTTTTCATTCTGGACAAAATTTTTTACCGTGTAGTGAGCGTGACTTATGTCCAGTAAGTGGAATTGTGATCCCAAAGGGCATAAGAGTTATTGTGAATTAAATCTTCAATCTAGACTTATGGTAGGGGCTCTCAATTTCTGAAGTCCACTTTGCGTTAACATGAAACGTACATGAACATGAAGGCCTCTAATAGCCCATCTCACCGACTTTTTTTCGTTACTTAGCCTAAACGGTTCCTTAATACGTCATGTTATGATTATATTAAGAAACGCTTTAAGCTATGGAATCAAAAAAAAGTCGGTGAGATGGACCCTAAGTGATTTGAGTATTGACTATTGCTTTAACTCTGTTTTTTTGCTAAAAAAAAAAGTTTTGTATCAGCAAAAATCGTTGTAAACTGAATGTGTCAGCTAGTAAGATATTTATGTAGTTGCGTTTTTTCTTAACGCGGTAGTTTTTGCCATACTACTTACCCAAAATCTATCAGATGTGTTATAATATGCCTGAAATAAGATAGCTACCTAGTGAAAAACTGAGTAAAAAAACACTTAGCGCAGTAACTTTATTCTAATAACCAGCAAAGTATTTCTTAAAAACTAATTCTTATTTTCGTAAATTGTATCTAAAGGACCACTTAAAATTTAAAAAAAAATGGTTTTAAATAACACTGGATGGGATCGGGTATTTTAGGTGTTACAGAAGGGACACCAAAGTTGCAAAAAGGAAAAAAATTAAAAAGCACACAATTTATGTCACAAAACAAAATTACAAAGATAGATAATGGTCAAAAATATCAAAGCCGAAATATAAATACACCTTTTTCCAACTAAACTCAATGCCTCGATCTGTAACACAGGGATAATTTCTATAACATCAAAAAATCGCGATACCGGACAGGACAACTCGTGTTACAGATGGGACAATTTCTTTACATTTTAGCATTTTCCGGCCAAGCCAAAACCAAGATTTTAACGGTTTCATTTGGGAAAAATGTTAATTTTATTACTTTATAATCAAGTTATACGTAAGATAATGCACGTTACCGAAAGGAAAACATCATTTTTATTTTTCAAACACAAAAAGGTTTATTATCAATAATTCGAAACTCTGTCACCAGTATTTACTAAGACCTTAAGACTTAGCATTGTAGACCGGGTTTAAGTATCAAGTCTATAGACTTGATACCGACCGGTTTAAGTGTATTTTTTTAATCTCACAGGTCAAATACCTGCAAAGATTTGGTTCACCCTAATGTGCAATATGATAGTAAGCATTTCTCAGTGAGTTTCATCTCATATAAATTCAAATTAACTTTATAAATAAAGAAAAACCACATAAAAATTTTGTAACGACATGTCATTTTTTGGAAATTTAGTCCGTGCAGTCGTAGGATTCCCGTTAAAAATAGTCTGAAATTGTAGCACCACCCCCGAGGGGTGGTTTAAAGTTCGAAAAACAATAGAAATAAACCATGATTGACAAAAAAATTTATATACAAAAACATTCAAAGCCAAATAATACATAAATAACTTAAAACTATATCTGTAGATGCATTACCGTATTAAATACGTAACAATATTTAAATATTGTAAAAAGCAAAAGATATATTAGAATCCCTTTTCAACTACACATTCACCAAAACAATCGACCATCGGTTTAATCGTCGCTAACTTTTCTAAAAAATTAACATGTAAAATATAGCAAACAGCTGACATTGTTACACCGCTTTTATTCTCCTAGTGACGTTTGGAGGTTTAAATATGGCTACCATTTTTAAACCAAAATATTTCATTATTTTTATTTATTTATAACCTATGTGTGGAAATAATGTCTTTGTTACAACAAAAAAAGAAGACCCATATCGCAATAAATATTAAAAACTATTGCATTCACGGGAAAAATAAGTTAAACCTTCAACCAAAATGTAGACTTTTAAACCTAGGATTGTAGCACTTCGCACTGTAGACCCTTTAGTAAATACTGGTGTGTGTGTCCTCTAAAACCCACTACTTCTGTTTATAATATAACTCGAAGTTGCCACGTAGAATGAATTTTCAGTGCGGAAAAATTGGCTGTTACTGCTTGGGATAGATTTCTTGGGCAAGTTGTTTTATTTTTTATTTAATTTTCTATTTATAAAATATAAGAAAACCTATATGTTTACAAAATATAAAATATAAATAAATATATGAAATATTTATAAAAGGTAACTTTCAGTTACTAGCTCCGTCACTTTAAAGGCAACATATGCATTTAAAAACTTGATCAACCTCTAGGGACACGTTACCGCCGGGACATTTTTATGCTTCAAAATTTTATTTCGTTGCTTTCTACTAATTAATTAGCGACTTTAAGTGGTTTCAGATCTAAAATGATTCGTGTTCATCATAATAAAATTTAAAGAGCTTAGATAAGCTTCCAATAAATATTTTTCTTAAGTCTGTGAGATCCAAAATTAAGTGGTGTTCCAAAAAAAAAAGTGCCGTATCCCATTTACGTAACGTACTTTACGTTTATGCAAGGTCGTGGCTTTAGTCCCTATAAACAAATACTTTGGGCTACCTACTTTACTGAATACAATAGCATACTCATTTTAATCCTTTGATTCTCTTATGCAAAAAACAATTAAATTTTAATAAACCAATAACAATAAATATGCGACTGGTCGCTTTCCTTGACATACGGCAATTTTTCCGTCTAGTCCATAACAGGGCAGACAATCAGTCTTAATTGAAGTGGTACCCAGCTTGTATCACAGTACCTATACTGTGCTTGTATACAGTGTTCTAGTAAAACCGCAATTTTTGGACCTTGAAAAAATGAGTTTGTTAGTACGGTCAAAATGCAATCTAAATAGGACAACCTGCCACTTTGAGAGAAATGTTTTCCATAACTGAGAAGATTTTAGAGAGAAGTACCTAGTAATCTTTTCCTTAACCCATTATCTGCACTTCCATTCGATGATCAAGTAGCTCATTGGGCCTGTTCTCTTTACAAAATCCAGTACATCAACCCATTTGAACTAGTGCAGCTTTTCCTCGCTAAGGATTGGTGCCTTGCGTGCCTGTTATCTCATCCTTTCGTAAGCTGTACATTCTGCCACGAGGTATACTTTATCCGAAGTCACGGTCCGTAAATAAACCGGTTGTCTGGTAACTCCCAGCCAATAGGAACTCGGCAGCTTATGACGCCGCAAATTGCCTGCTCCACGATGAATAAAGAGATACCTAGACGTTATATTATGAGAGAAATAAAGATAGAAGCCGTAAAAATACCAAAATTTATTAAAAAATTTAAAGTTAAAAGACTCTCTTGTTCATATTAATTTAAGTTTTTTCGCCGAACACTAAAGCAAACTAGCTATATATTATTGATTTTTTTGATAGATAGAAAGTACTTAAAATTAGTTTTTTTTAGGAAATTGAAATGACTAAAAGTCAATGGCAGTAAGGGAACATTCATAAATTACATATCGCATGATTCAGGATTTTTGATCCCCCCTTCTTAACGCATTTTCAATTATAATAAAAATATATTGCCTATAACGCTAGTATTCCTTCCCATTATACAGGGTATTCCAAGTTAAGTGTCCACCATTGCTAACTTTTTTATTATTTAAGATAGAAACAAGTTTAAATTGGCAAACTAGTAGAATTTTTGATGCTCGTTAAGATGCTTAAATAAAAAAAAAAGAGTTTTTTCAAAAAACATAAAACCAATTTTAATTTAAACACCCTGCATTTTATAATTTTTAAAAATTCTACCGGTTTGCCAATTCAAACTTTTTTCTATTTTTATTAATAACAAAATTAGCAATGGTAGACATTTAATTTGGAACACCCAGTAAACAATGTTCTTTAACTTTTTAACTGTTTTTCGACTCTCATCAGTCCCAATATCATCAAGGGAACTCATTGTGATGCTTTCGTGCTAAAAATTTTGCAATATAAACTCAATCATCTTTGTCACACATATTTTTTCTAGATGTTGATACAGAAGATGAATTAGATGAACTATCACTAAATTTGTCAATATAACTGTCTTCGGATTTGGAGGATTCATGAGTATTTATGGTGGCTTTGATATCAGCCTAAAGCTGTATTCATGGTTCCTTAAAGTAAGCTGCAAGGAAAAATTAACTGCTTGGTTTGGTTACAGTACAAAGGAAGCAGAAAGAACTAAGAAATCAACCATTTCTTATTGCTTACTTCACACAAATACCTACTTATTGTAACTTACTTTAACGGAACTTTAAATCCAGCTTTAGACAATTGTTTACGTTTGATTGTTGACCAGAATTTAGAACAAAATAATAACAGGCGGCTAAAATTTCCTTTAGTTAGTCTTTAATACATTTATAGCAAGCACGGAACAGGTATAAACACTACTTACAAGACCCAAAATCTACAAAATTTCCTGGCAAAAGACGAAATTACGCTATAAACAGCGTTTGACTGCTGATTCCTAGGAAAACTGTGACGTCGCTCTGACGTCACGGCCGTCATGACACCGAGTTACCAGACAACCGGTTTACGGACCGTGATCCGAAGTCACTTGAAACAGTATAAAAACGCTTGCCGGCATTTGCTTTGTTAAAATTACCTCAAGTCATAAGCGGCGCACGGTACCTAATAATATTATAATAAAAATAGATTATTTTACATTTTCTTTTTGCCATTTTATAGCGAAAGCCACATAGTTTTACAAGATTATGCAAGGTGTCTAAAGATCTGTATTTAAAGACATGATTTGGAAATTCGCGTACGTACGATACCAAATTTTCCTTATAAAACCATTATTCGTCGAATATCTTCCTAAAAAGCTACATTAACGTTTTTCAGTTTTTGTCCAATTCTTTTTCACTCTATGGAATGATTAATAACATCTCCCTGGTTTCTAACAAAAATCTTTGTGAAAAAAAAAGTCTCCTTGGTCTTCTTCACGAACAGGTTCCACAAAGGCTGTGTTATCAGGAGCAGTTTCCCAAGGTTTCCAAGTGCAAGAGGCCATAATTAAGTTTTTAAACGCACACGCAACTTACGCAAAACCAAGGCGGCAGGGTAGTGCCGTGGTATGGTCGTCGGCTTTACATGCAGAACAACGAACAACGATGCAAAAACAAACAAAAAATCCGTCGCCCTGTCGCCCACTTCCTTTTCAGGGTTCAACAGCCGTCATCGAATAAGCATGCAATGCGACGCACGCAAAAATATAAGTTGACCTTGATCATCGTGTAGTCAATATACGCAGGTGTAGTCCAGTATCCGACACGTAGCCAACCGAGGAACCAGGAATAATAACCCAGGAGCCTGCTATAAGTGCTTTATAGTCGGAATCAGGATGGCGCCAGCATAAATCTTCTACAGTCAACTCATGACAACCACGACTGTTGCGCTGAAAAGGAAATAAGTCTATCCTCTTTAACCAAGTTCGGGTGGAACGATAGCGATGTTAGACAGATGCAAGTCTAACATGTAGCAGGACCACCTTTCGGAAGGGGTGTAAAAACTGTGGGTCCACTGTATATACTTGCTACGCAGTATAAAGATCCCTGCCCTCGACAAAGAGGTGTCAGGCAAAATTAAGTCCTCTTCGAGAAAGAAAACTTGCATCCTAAGGGGCACGTGTATCAGTTTGATATATGATGTACGGACAAATCGGGGTTTGCGAAAAGGGCCTAGTCGCTAGACCAAAAATGGTCTCCACACCACTACTACTAACTAACTACGCAAACACAAAATAATATAAATAGTCAAGTTACCAAAATAAATTCAATAGTCAAAACATGCACAGCAATGGTTATGCTGGCTGCTTCCTACACCAGCACTTCCCTGGATTTCTCCTTTGCCCTCCGACCCAAATGCTCAATAATCAAAATGCAACGCGCGCTTTTCTTATGGGCTATTGCTTTGACTGGGCGTGGTTTAGTCCAGGTGGACTTAATATGGGTGATTTCTGCTGTTTAATGTGGCATGTTTTTCATTAGAAGAGCATCCATCGTAAATGCTTTAAAGGTCAATTTCACCTTGTGTATCGAGGTATGTCAAGTGACTTCGTATATTCACTATACTTTAATGACCGTACGCCACCACTCGCGGGTTAAAGATGGTGGGCAGAATGAAAGTAAAGGGTTGCAGACATAATAAATGGTTTTTTCAATAAAGACAATTTATTATTCTTATAACTTCTAAACTAGTGAGAACCTTTGATTTTGAAATTTGTATTGTGGAACATTTTGGCGTACTCTTCTTTTTATATGAAATGTTTTTGTTATGATTTATTATTCTACAAGACTATACAAATCATAAATCTATCTACATTCATTTCATTCTCGAATCTGAGAAGTTTGCCTTTATTTTTTATATATCTACTGTAAGGTGGGTACTTTAATTAAATCGGAAATAAAGTTGTTGGCCTCCGGAAGCAGAACAAGGCCGAGATATTGTTTAAATATACAGAGTGACTTTTTTATAAAAACTAACTACTGAAAATCTGGGTGTATTGGGGTAAGTACTCAAAAAAGCAAACTAATGCTGAATGACCCAAAATCAAAAAAAAATTGAAATAAGTAGGTATACAGGTGCTAAAAACACTAAAAACGAAACGAGAACAAAAAAGGTGGTTTTTTGGTCGGTTGATTTTTTTTATATATAAGTATAAGTAATTTTGTCAGGTTTTATTAATGCAAAATTTCAGGAACTTAATTAGCACCGTTGTTTGAAATCATCTATCAAACAGTAATAATTAACTTATGTTATCACTGCAACCAATCTCTACTTTGTTTTACACCAAAAATTAATAATTTCCAGAAAACACCGACCTTTTAAAAGGATTGCGGAAATTTCATCGAATTTCTTTAAATTTTTTGTTTTAAAGGAAAATTGTTCAAAAACATTTTCTTCGATAGTCATTAAAAGGAAAATTGTTTAAAAATAAAAAAAATACTACAAACGGAAATTTGTTGGATAACATTTTCTTCGAACGCAAATTTTTCGAAACCATTTTCTTCGATCGGAAAGAGGTTCAAAAACATGGTGTTTATTCTGTAAATGCTCCCCTGGGGGTGAATTTTCTCTTCAATTCAGTTTATAATGTCTGACTTAACACTGATGCGGAAGGGATCATTTCCGAGAGAACATTTGACATAACTGCTCTCCTGCTTTGAAATAGGAGAACCTGAAATTTCATTACTATCTGAGGGCACGGCAGTGCCTCGTCAAGTTCACGCTGCCGTACCATCTTTTCTTGAAACATTTCAGCCCATATTTGACCTATCTAAAACTCTACTTCGGAATGAGCTACAAATCTCAAACTTTGCGCAGTCGTAGATCTTCATAGAGTTAACAACCCCTCAAAATTTCATGGACTTACATAAAGAAAGTAGTTATGAAATTTCAAAAAACGTCGAAATTGCCACTCACTGATTTTTGATTTGATTCATATATGAGTGGGCCTTGCAGCCCTTCCACTGCGACCACTAGTGGGTCTATTGTGGCTCACTTTTGAGTGGTTTCTCACCACTGTATGTCTAATCCTCCAAAAAGGTTAGCTATCAGTTTGGGTGAGACACTGTTCAGATCTTCTGAATCAATCTGAGGTTTACCGAAAGTGTTTTGACGTAAACGTGCAATAGCCGGACATTCGCACAGTACATATCTAACTGTTTCATCATCCTCCATACAGAGTCTACATTCGGTCTCTTCTGTTATTCCCATTCTGTGCATGGGTACTCTTAGTCGGCAGTGACCCGTAAAAAGTCCTGTCACTATACGGATCTCATGTCTGGTAAGTCCAATGATATTTCTGGCTCTCTTCTGACAAGGTCCTTTAATGAACTCTTTAGAGTGAGCCAGTTCTGGTATATTCATCCAGTATTGTTGGAAGCTGTCCTCCATCCATCCCAATATGGTTAATTTAGCAGCATTGTATGATATGCCCAGGGCTGGTTCGGGGCCGAAAAATTCGGCAGATGCCGCTTCCCTCGCTGCCTGGTCCGCGGCCTCATTTCCCTCGTGCCCAGAATGCCCTGGTATCCATACTAATGACACCTTATTAGCGCTACCAAGCGTATTCAGCGAGTCTCTGCAGTTCCTCACGGTTCTCGATGAGACCGTGTAGGAATCAAGCGCTTTTAAGGCTGCTTGACTGTCGGAGAAGATTTTTATTGTCCTGTTGGTCCATTCGTGGTCAGTAATCCACCGGGCACACAGTTCAATGGCTACGAGTTCGGCCTGAAATATAGTAGCCAATTTGCCGAGACTATGTTGAATCTCGACTTTTTCTTGGATACTAACCACTCCAGATCCAACGCCTGATGGCATTTTGGATCCGTCGGTATACCAGAAGCTATCGTTGTTTGAAAAGTTGGTCCTGTTTTTTAACCATTCCTCCCTCTCTGGGAGTATAATGTTGTATAGCTTTCTGCTGTACACCGTGTTGGGCATGACGTCGGATATCATTCCTAGAGTTGCATCCAACTCTTTGCCACTCACTGACACTCATGTATAGTGAAAATTTGGCAGACTGATAGAGATTATGACCAAACCCCTGGAAAAAATCAAAAAAACCCCAAAATTCTAATTTACTCCCCTCCCCTATACATGTAAAGTTATTTAAAAGTAATATTGCCAACTTCTCGAAATGCTAAAGAGCTGAGCTTTGACAGACATAAAACTATAGGAAAAAATTAAAACACGCCAAAATTCTAATTTACTTTCCTCCCCTATAAGTGTAAAGTTATGTAAAAGTAACATTGCCCAGTTCCAGACACGCTAGAGAGCTGAGCTTTGGAAGGCCGATAATAACTATGATAAAGCTATAGAAAAAAATTAAAACACCCCAAAATTCTAATTTACTTCCCTCCCCTATACATGTAAAGTTATGTAAAAGTAACACTGCCCACTTCCAGAAACGCTAGAGAGCTAACCTTTTTAAGGCTGAAAAACACTATGATAAAACTATAGGAAAAAATTTGCTGTAAGGCTGATAAAAACTACGATATAACCATGGGCAAAATTAAAAACCCCAAAATTTTCATTTACTCTCCTCCCCTACAAATGTAAAGTTATGTAAAAGTAACATTGTCCACTTTCAGAAACGCTAAAGAGCTGAGCTTTGGAAGGCTGATAGGAACTATGATAAAACCATGGGAAAAAATTAAAAAACCACAAGATATTAAGTAAGGCATTGCAAAAGTTTTGAACAATATTCCACATATTTTACTACCTTAAAAATTAAATAGTATCCAATTCCTTTAAAAAAGAAATGAAATCATAACAAAACCATTTCATGTAAAAAGAATTAAGATAAAAGTAAAGCCAAGTTCTCCAATACAAATTTCAAAATGAAAGGTTCTTAGTAGTTTCGAAATATTTTGGCTATTGCGGCTTTAAATGACTCTTAGGCACAGTGCTAAATTGAACACAAAGAAGTTTGGCTGTAATAGCAAAGTTTAAAAAAACATTTCCAAACTGGTAAGAACCTTCCATTTTGACATTTGTATTGGAGAACTTGGCTTTACTTTTATCTCAATTCTTTTTACGAAATGCCATTTTCGCGTACTTGGCTTTTTTTACATGAAATGTTTTTGTTATGATTAAATTTATCATAAATCTGATATTGGCTAATAGTAACTGTTTTTTCAGAGAACGTTCACTCTTTAGAGAGCAATTAAAAAATAAACCCTTTGGAAATGTTACCTACTATTGGTCGAGAGGAGGCATTTCGCATAATGTGATATTTCACTTCTCAAATAAAAACAATCAAAAAGTTATGGAATGACCTTGGTACTGATTAATATATAAGGTTTATTAATATTTACTATTATGAAATAAAAAATTACGGCTGTTAGAGATCATTTCTTTACGGTATTTTTTAATTACACCTTTGTAAAAGAAGGTCATACACCACGGCTAAAGGCGGCTGTGAAAAGTAACAAGACCGTAACTGCAATATCAATCAAGCTAAACTTATAGCTAAAAGTAGTTTAGTGTATTGTAAATTAATTTCAGATGTCTGATATTGACCAATGGTAATCATGGATAGATGTGAACATTTACTCCCGGGATATGATGTGATGTGATGATTATTACTGTCGGTACGAGGAATTTCACACCATGTGATGCATCCATTAACGTTAATGGATGCATCACGTCTCATGATTATGACCCCAGGGATCATTGCATTGAATGTTCAAAACCTAAATTAGTTTCCAAATACAATATGTTTGATTATTTGATGTTAGTGGCTCATGTACAAGTTAGAAAAAATGCAAGAGAAACAAAATCATTTTTAAGCGAGCTACTCACGTATATATATAATATAATTTCCAGGGGCAAAAAGGTGTTTGAGAGTAGTAAAAAATAAATATATATTTATTTTTAGATCTTGGGAATGCTAAAAAAAACTTTTTTGTTTAATTTATTCTCAAATTCATAGTTCTTTTAATTAAATAAATTCATTGAATCAATACAATTAGCCACGTGATTCAAAACAGGCGGTCTACCAATCAGGTGCGAGTGACGTCACAAAACAGTAAACGCCTCGAACGCCATCATACACCTATTTTCTGTGTTATTTTCTTATGGATGGTAATGTTTGCTTTGGTTTAAAGTGCGAATTATCGTCCTAAATTAGATTTTATTTTGTGTTTTGCTTATAAAAAACATTTTCAATGGAAAACGGATTCTCCAAAGCCGACAGCTCCAACTTGCCAATGCTGAATTCCTTTATGGTGGCAGGCTTCTTTACCAACAACAGTGATTTTTGTTCTGCGGAATTTAGAAACGTTAAAAATGTTGTGTAAGTTTTTTTACGATATTCTTCGACTACTTTTACTCATTTAGATTTTGAGGTTAGGTTATATGTTTTGCTTTTGTGTTTAGTATGCCACATACAATAGATTAAATTAAATATCCAATCATTATTACTATTTTAAACATTAAGAAACAATCAAAAAATGCTTTTTTAAAAGAAAATTTTCTGTAATAATAAATTAATTTACAGAAAAAAAAACAAAAATAAAAATCATGTAATAAACCTAGGGGGGGACAGGTAGGCAAAAGTGCTGCATAGGTTACACTGCATAGTCTTGCATATGCACTTCTCAGTCCTACATTTAGCCTGCGTGTGCACTGCCTAATCCTGCATTTATAGGTACTCCTTAGTCCTGACTAATAACTGCCTAGCACCGCCTTAAAAATTTGTACACCTTTCTGCCTATTATAGTTGTTCACCATTTGTAATAAACATAACCTCAATAATTTCTATAGACAACGTGAGAAAAATTAATAGAAATAATTTAGTTATACTCACATGAAAGTGATCTTCACAAATGTAAAGTGAAGATGTATTAGATAAGGCCCTTGGGTCTCTTCGAGCAAGTGGCTAACTTTTTCCGTTCTTTTACTGCTGTAGGCACATGAATAAATAGTTTTTCAGGTGTTTTTATGCTAGTATTCGAACACTGAGGCACTACACACCACTTATAGGACATTTTTTTACATAAAAAAACAGTAAAAATACAAACCAAAACCAAATAAACACTTGAATGTCGTGTATCTCTCCGCGAGTTTAATGCGCTGTGACGTCATTGCAACGCCATGCTAGAAATGAGCGTTTTAGCGGCAAATTGAAATCGGAAAATAGAAAACTTCATTTTAAATGTAGTCATGATAAAATGTACTATTTTAATAATTTTGCGTAGCAAATTAGGGATCTATGTATCATTCTAAACTATTTTCTAAAATTTGTCAAATATCCTATTTAGCGTCCCTGTATGTAACAGATATCGGCGAACGCCGGTATGTATCACATTTAACGGTGGTGATTATGAACTTACGTCGTTTTCACTTAACATCGTCAGACTTAGTAGATTTATATGTATAAATAAAGATGGATTGTAAATGATCTATCTTAAGGTAGAAGGTCTCTGCAGTCTGAAACAATTAAATATAACGTGGTTTATGATTACTTGAATTTTTAACTACTAGACATTTCTAGGTACAGGGTGTTCCGGCCGCATTTAGGCAAAACGTATACCACGTATTAACCATAGTTTGGTCTGCGCCCGCGAGAGTGCCACGCCTAAATAAATTCACTCCAACGTCGACATCAAAGAAACTAAACCAAACCGAACCTAATTAGCAAGCCAGGACCAAAATTCCAGACTTATGTTTGGGCGTGGCACTCGGGTCGCGGATTAATCAACACGGCAGATTTGGAGCTATGAACGTTTGGCGCTAGGTTATTTTTGCCTATATGCGTCACCGTCACATACTTTCGATCATTATACTGCCGTCCTATGCCAAAAAGACGCGTCTCAATATTTCAGCTTTTTATGTTATTACGATTTATCGATTTACAAAGAAAAACTGAATGTCTTATCCACTAAAGTCTTTATTGTTTCGGGTTTTATTTAGGACATGTTTCGAGTCTAAAGAGACCCATCATCAGCTAAAACAAGTTAAACAAAGAAGTGTAACTACATCCGAAGCAACTCTAGTGCATATTAAATAGATTAAACCGATACCATCTTAAAATGTAACATACCTTTCAAAAACCTTCAAAAGACTCCCGTACCCCCAGCTAAATATATGAGCTAATGCGAGGGTTCAAATAGATGCTATTACTAGTTGAAAATCCAGCGAAAAAGAGGTATCCTGAACAGGAGTGGGAAGTGGAGAATTCTGTAATTCAAAAGATATAGAATTGCGTTAAAGATAAAGGAATTTTAAATTTTAATATTTGTCTTTTCAGAGTGATCAAATATATCTTACCACATTTTTTTTGGTTGAAGGCACTAATCAACCATCAAGCTTTATCTTCTTAACTATATTTAATTTTAATTTAACTTAATTTCATTTTTATTTTTTAACTTATTTCCATTTTTTGAAATGAAAAAGTTTTTTGTTAAATTTGTGCTTCTTACGCCACATTGTTGGAAAAGAAGAAAAATAAATTATTTTGAGGTTATGACAGTATATTCCACTTCCGGGGTATGTTAACCGCGCAAAATTTGAATTCAAACCCCCACACCAGCACGTCAATGGGTAAGAGTTTCCTCATCTTGGTATATCTAAAAACTAATCATTAAATTACTAATGCTAATGGAAAATTTTCTTACAACTAGAGGGAAATCCAATCAAACTAAACAAATTACACTTTGTTTAAATTTTATGTCAGGAAAAATGACAGGAAGCCAGGTAGACAAACCTAAGAAAGGCGACATCTATGCCGACCCAAGATCATTAATCTTTTCCCTTCAACGTTAAACAATCAATAATGCAAATAAATTATTTTAAAATTTGTTTAATATCTCTATAAGGCAAACAGTTAACTTATAAACCTCTAAAATGGAGTGGGAATCAAATAAAAACTGATTACAGCTAATGGAGTTAAACTTCAACCAGTACTGGAGTACTAAATATAGAAAATAATAATAATGATCCATCGATCCACGCAGCGACCTCTATGTATACAGTTAACGTTAGTATTTAGTCCAGGGGATTATTGTAGGAAGTGTGAGAAAACAGGTTTGAAAGTCTGGTTATTCAAGGAAAGTAAGCAAACATCGATTTTTTGTTACAGTTGCTTTATTCTTTTTTAAGATGCGTCTAATTTTATTAGCAATTTTTAGGCACTATGAAGCTGAAATGAGTCTTTTTTGCTAAGTGAATAAGTTAAACATAGTAGCTGGTGTCCTTAAGTACCATAATATACAAATTGAAAAAATATTGAGATGCGTCTTTTTGGCTTAGGACGGCAGTATACCCACTAACAAGGTGATCCGTGGTATACCAGTAGAGCTACAAGGAGCGCTAACCACCTAGGCCCGATTAACATAGTAGAAGTAAGAGGGGGATAATTTACTATGCGATTGGCGCTTAGTCACAGAAGAGTTGAGTTCGGTCCACTGCGCTTAGTTCGTCGCGTGCGCTAATCGAAGAGGACATTTATGTATGACCTCAGTACTATACAGGTAAAGGGATAAGAAGTAGACGTTTGTGAGTTTATTATGTGTGAACTGACCCTAATGGTTCAGGGGGCGCGCGTCCGCTTTACGATCAGGAGCCGTATTCTTTAAAGTGTGTGAAGGGAGTGATCCCAGGAACGTTCCCGGGAAATCGAACTCACTTTTTCTCCCGGGAATGAGAAAATGTCGTATTCTTGAACGCTTGAAGCTGTTTGTGAGTGCAAGGTTTAGAATCATTTATTTTAAACCGCATTTATATTAGGCACCGCAGTATAGCAATTTAGTTTCAATTCAATACAGATACATATACATATCTAAATAGAGCTTTACCTAAAAACCCTATTTTTAGTTTGGCAAAAAAAACAAATCACTTTAGTTATAAACTTTCCCGGGAACTCGTTTTCTCCCGGGTAAGAGGTGGTGAACTTGAATTCACGGGAGCGTTCTTTCGAGAATACAGCATTCACCTTTTTAGGGTGAGGATTACTCACATTCTTCTCCGAAATTTAAGAATAAGTATCCTGGGAGCGGTGGGTTGGATTTTTATACCTACCAGTACAAACACGAACCTACTAACCGTTTGTGAATACAGATTCACCAGAGGTAGGAGTTAACACCTGTCTTGGGTCAACGATTATAAACACACAGGATTGCTTATTTCCATTTAACTAATGTTAGCGTCGCTCAGCGAGACGAACAGTGTCTGCTTACGTCACCAGCGGACCAGTTGCTTTGTTTGTATTTAGAGTTCGTGTGATTTTAAGGTGTTTTTGACGTTTTTATCTCCGTTTTTTTGCGTTTTTTCATTTATTTGACGGTGTGGTTGACTATTTAGGAGGTAAATCTGAGGGCACAGCCGTGCCTCGCCAAGTTCACGCGCCGTACCATCTTTTCTTGAAACATTACTTGACCCATCTAAAACTCTACTTCGGAATGAGCTACGAATCTCAAACTTTGCACAGTCGTAGATCTCCATGGAGTTAACAATCCCTTCATGTTTAGTTTCATGGAACTCCCAAAAGTACTGAAGTAGTTACGAAATTTCAAAAAACGTCGAAATTTTCACTCACTCACTTACTCATGTATAGATCATCAAAATTCTACTATACTTCCAGACATGCTACAAAGCTGAAATTTGGCAGACATAAGTCTGCCAAACCCCTGGAAAAAATCAAAAAACCCCAAAATTCTAATTTACTTCCCTCCCCTATACATGTAAAGTTATGTAAAAGTAACATTGCCCACTTCCAGAAATGGCAGACTGATAGGACTATGATAAAACTATAGAAAAAAATTTAAAAACCCCCAAATTATAATTTACTTTCCTCCCCTATAAATGTAAAGTAATGTAAAAGTAACATTGCCCACTTCCGGACACGCTAGAGAGCTGAGCTTTGGAAGGCCGATAGTAACTATGATAGAACTATAGAAAAAAATTAAAACACCCCAAAATTCTAATTTACTTCCCTCCCCTATAAATGTAAAATTGTGTAAAAGTAACTTTGTCCATTTCCAGAAACGCTCGAGAGCTGAGATTTGGAAGACCGATAGGAACTATGATAAAACTATAAAAGAAAATGAAAAACCCCAAAGTTTAATTAACTTCTCTCCCCTATACATGTAAAGTTGTGTAAATTAGCATTGTCCACTTCCAGAAACGCTAGAAAGCTGAGCTTTTGAAGAAAACGCTAAGATTTTAATTTACTTTCCTTCCCTGCAAATGTAAAGTTATGTAAAATTAACATTGCCTACTTCCAGGAACACTAGAGAGCTGAGTTTTAGAAGGCTGATAAGAACTATGATAAAACCATAGGAAAATATAAAAAAAACTCAACATTTTTAATAAGGCATTGCAAAAGTTTTGAACAATATCCCGTATATTTTACTACTTTAAAATCTAAATATTATCCAAATCCTTTAAAAAAGCAGTAAAATCATAACAAAAACATTTCATGTAAAAAAAGCCAAGTACGCGAACGTGGTATTCCGTAAAAAGAATTGAGATAAAAGTAAAGCCAAGTTCTACAATACAAATTTCAAAATGAATGGTTCTTATTAGCTTGGAAATGTTTTTCTAAACTTGGCTATTATTATTAAACCTTTATAAATGTGAATTAAGTGAATTGATATAAAGAAAGCACAATTTTTTGTTGAAATAAAAGCTTTGAAATATAAATATATAGATACTTTTATATTATTATATTTATATAAACTTTTTTTTTTGCTTTTTGGAAACTCCTTGCTCATTAAATTATTCACATTAAAGAAAATTGGTAATTATGCCGCAAACGTACTTTTTTTATTAAACTGATTATTGGAAAGTTTATTTTGTAGACAGTTTCTCCAAGTTTAGTTTCAGTTTTTTTCTTAAGTTTTTTTAGTCTCTTTATAGAAGTTTTCAGAAACATGTTACAGAAGAAGAAGTAAAAACGGGCGCTGGGTGGAATAAAAACAACTCATAACACAAACAATGTAAATCATTTGAAAAAAAACTTATTTGGCTGTTTTCTCCAAAAACTGACTGGTTCTTGATATAATAATATAATAAATATAGCAATTTTAGATCTGAAATATCAAATAAATACCTTTTTGTTACTGCATAATATAAGTGTATTTTATTATATCGGCAACAAAAACAATAAATTATACATCTAGTGATTTAAATTGATTAAACTTTTTTTAAAAATCCTACTTCTATTCTAAAACTTTCAACTATTTAAAAAACAAATCGCCTGGTAGGAAAATTCAGCTCCCAGAGCAAACTCTTGATTTATCAAATCATTTGTTTTGAATAAATGAAATTATTAATTACATTTACTAACACGAATAAAAAATTTGTTTGCAAATAAGCAAGAAAAAAGCGGGAAAATCTCACGATTGCAATGTGTATTATATGAAACGCGCTGAGCAGAGGTCCACTAGTGACGTAAGCAAGGCGCCGCCTACCGCTAAAAGATTCGAGCAAATAGGCAATCCTGTGTGTTTATAATCGTTGGTCTTGGGTAGCGTTTTGACATCAACGGAGTAGGCAAAAGATAATGATGAATACAAGGCCGTGGTTCGGAATCCGTTTAAAAGAATAATAGTTTTGAAGGAAGTTCACGAGGTATAAAGTCTTAACAAAAAGTTTCACGGGCAAGACCTCAGAGGTAAAGGTAGCTACGGGGACGCGTTTCTGCCCCATTAGGCTTCATGCAGCCCGAGCATAACCATAAAATTGAAGGAGATGAAATGATGATAACTGAAAAAGAAATATGAAATATGGTGTTTACTGAGGAGAGACCAACTGTCAATTTGCAGCTTCGGTCAGGGTTGCCTCGGTTTTGAGGCTAATTTTGACGTCGCGACGGAGACAGATATAATCTACTCCCAGAAAACAGCCTGAGCCCTGGATTCTTTTTTTAAATTTGAAGTTCACGAGATATAAAGTCTAGCTACCTTTACCTCTGAGGTCTTGCCCTTGAAACTTTTTGTTAATAATAGTTTTGTTGATTCAACTTTAGCAGTTTCCTTATAATTATTTATTTGTTTTGACGCCACAAATAAATGAGATGAAAGAATTTGTACTCAGGTATGTTTAGCTGATTGTTTGCCAAGAATTCGCAAGTACAGCCTAAAGTTGGTGGATTGGATTGACAAGCTATTGGTTGGTTTACAAAATCTTGGTTCAACTTATCTTACTAGCTAAGGAGGTAATTGGTACCATAAGCGCTGGCGGCTTCTACAGGGAAGGCAACGGGGCAGTGCCCTCCCAAAACTAGACAACCAACAGTATTTTAAATTGATTTATTTTAATAAAGTTAAATCTTCCCTTACGACACGATTGTCTAGTGCTTTTTATTGTCTGTGGTTAACAACAAGCGATTAATTGGGTGAACTTTTTTAGCGTAAATAATTACAAGCCGGCAGCGCAGCGCGGCGCAAAGTTTCAATTTCACCCGTTTTTCAGCGGTGTATGGGTTGCTGTTCTCGCGCGGGGGCGGGAGGAATATTGGTTTTAGTTGAAGTCGGCCATATTCATCGTGCGAAAACGTTCATTGCCCTTTCTACATGTTGCCGGTTCTATCCTTAATGAAGACGTATGAGTTTGTTTTGATTTGAGGTATGTCAGTAGTTGTTTGTTTTTGTTATCGTTTGTTTATAAAATGGAAATAAATACCATCGATTACATAATTAACTGTGCAAATTTAAATACGTTGACATATGAACTTCAATTACAAATAAAATCTTTAGAACCGCATAAACCAGATCTAAAAATTAACTGGTTGTGCGGTTCTAAAAAAAGAAATGCTTTTTTTTGCTTCTCTTGTTATGAACAATCCACGGAGTGATCCTGCGTGGGTGGCAAAGGGACTGTGTGATATCAAGCACTAAAGTGAAAAGTTAAAAAGACACAAAGTAAGTGGTATTCATTTAAATAACCACATAAAATTTTCTATGCTAGGCAAGACCGATATTAGGTGCCAATTGAATAGTGCCTATAGGCACAATATTACCGGACATAATGAAAATGTGACAAAAATTAGACATATACTTAGTAGGTTAATAGACTGTTTAAAATTCTTTGGGATTTTTGAGTAAGTTTATTTATCTAATTTCTTATGCAATTTAAAATTCTGCCCCCCCCCCCTACCCAATTTATAACGTCACCAGTCGCCACTGACCATAAGCCTAATACGAGGGCTGTCTTTTATATTTTGCATATAGGAACATAGAGGGCGACACTGATCGAATGTCGTTACTAAAACTTAATCTTAATCTTCACTTAACCTAAATTCAAAACATCAGTGCAATTCATATAGTTTAAAAGCTACAGTGAATTTTTTAAATTAGCAAATCATTTTAAAAATTGAATTAAACCGAGAACATTTTCGGGCTATAATCTTAACAAGAATGTTTTGCCGAGTTGATTTCTGTTTTCGGTAAAGCAGCATCACATTAGTCGACTGTTTCTCGTTGATATGGAGAATTCAAGCGTAGACGGATTGGCCTTAGCGACGATCCAAGGCCAGGTGCACCAAAAACGGCTGTCACAAAGGAAAACATCGATGCTGTGCACATGCTCATCATGGAAGATCGACATCTGACATATCGCGAGATTGAGGCTTTATTGAGGATTTCAAAGACCTCAATTCAAAAAAAATTGCATAAAGAATTAGGGGTAAGGAAATTAGATTCCCGCTGGATACACCATCTGTTAACCGAAGAAGAAAAAGAAGCTGGTGTCAGAAAACTCTAGACCGCTGTGAGGCAGGAAACTCGAAAAACGTTTTCAGCATTGTCAGTATTAGTGTTGTAAAATTTCCAGAAATATTTCCGGAAATATTTCCTGAACCATTCGAAATATATGGAAATATAGGAAATATAGGAAATATTAAAAAAATACACCGGAAAACGCAGAAGGCTTATACATGAACACAAATCAGGAGTTATTCTTTGAACAAATATACAGAAATAAGGTCAAATTTGCAAAACAAAGATCTCATTCTTGACACACTACACTATTCACTAGTCGAGCAAGAGGCATATCTTCATCGCTGTCATCAGCATCACACTCAATAACATCGTCTTGTCAGTCTCCTTCCTCAAAATCTTCAATAGTATCGGAAATAAAAATTGTTCTATAGTAAGTTTAAGTTTTTTAAGGACCTACCCTTAAATTACCTAACGCTCAAGATGGGGGGATGGGGGTGGTTTGGCCTTGCGTTGCGTATTTTAAGAATGCTCCCTAAGGTTACAAAATATAGATATGCATATTTTTTTTCATATTTCCAATATTCCCAATATTTCCGAGACACCTTCGGAAATTTCCATTATTGCCATTTCCATGGAAATATTTCCAACGGAAATATCCATGGAAATATTTTCAACGGAAATATCTCCATTCACAGCACTAGTCAGTATTGATGAATCGTGGATTTACTCATATGTACTTGAAAATAAACGTCAGTCGTCTGTTTGGGTGTTACAAGAAGACAAGCCAACAAAAGTCATCCGTTTTCGAAGCGTATTCAAAAAGATGGTCACGACATTTTCTGTCAATAGCAGGTCATACCTTCTGGAAGATCAAAGAACTGTTTCGGTCGATTGGTACAGGGTGATTTTTTATAATTGCAAGATCGCTATAACTCGGTTATTATTGGGAGTAGAAAGTTCAAGCAAAAACTATTCGGTTTGGTAAATTATGGCCACTTTAGGCCCATCATTAGTATTTTTTTATAGGTTATAATATACAGGGGGCGACAATCAGATCAATTTTTTTTAAAGGGAACAAACATCCTATATATTTTTGTATTTTTAAGTCCCGCAAAAAATTAGCTTTACAGATATATGTAACACTATGGCTCTATCTTTGTTAGTTTTCGAGATATTGACGATTGAAATTCCGAAAATTAGCAAATTTTAAATACGGTGCGGAGTATTTCCTGTGACAAGTCACAAACAATTAAGATGTGTTGATACCTAATGACATTGTCAGTGCCAAATTTTAAATATTTATCAACAATGTTGCTTTATTCCAATGCAGAAAAGCAAGAGATACTTTTATTATATGCGAAAAATAATAAAAATGCCACTGCTACTGCGAGAGAATATCGAGAACTGTATCCAGCCCGACAATGTCCTAATATATCCACAATTCTTAGGATATATAGAAAATTTCGTGAAACATCGTCTGTGGAACGAAAAAAACGAGTTGTTCGTCCAAACGAAGAGGCTAATTTAAATATTTTACTACATTTTCAAGAAAGCCCACAAATATCTATAAGAAAAGTATCTTCCGCATTAGTGCAAGAAGGACAGGAACGCTTGACGTCTTTTACCAAAGTAAGAAGTGTCCTAAGAACAAATTCTTATTGGGCATATAAACAACAAGAACTTCAAGGCCTAACACCCGATTAGAAAAGAAAAAGGGTAGAGTTTTGTCACTTTATGCAGGAAAGACTAAACGCAGAACTCCGTTTTTTAAATCACATTTTGTGGTCGGATGAGTCGACGTTTACAACTTGTGGTCTACCAAATAGACAGAATAGCAGACTATGGTCCACGACTAACCCTAATTTTGACAGGGAAGACAATCCGTGAATGTCTGGTGTGGCATACTGAACGACCGTGTTGTTGGGCCATTTTTTTTGAGCACTCTTTAACAGGACAAATTTATTTAAATTTTTTACAAAATTACTTAGAAAATTTTTTGGATGACTTGCCACTAAATCAAAGAAGAAGATTGATTTTTCAGCAGGATGGGGCTCCTCCTCATAATGTTCATGAGGTTCGAGAATTCTTAAATAATAATTTTAATGAATGGGTTGGGAAAAATGGCACAATACGCTGGCCACCCAACAGTTTTGATTTAACTCCTTTAGACATTTTTTTATGGGGTCACCTTAAAGATAAAGTTTACAGATTAGAAGCGAGGAATACTCGAGAGCTCAGAGAATTAATATCACTGTCTGTCAATGAGCTTAATGAAAATTTTTCTAATTTAATAACCAGAACAATAAATAATTTAAGAGACCGGTTTCAAAAATGTATTGAAGTCAATGGTGATAGGTTTAAACATTTGTTACGTTAATTTATATTTATTTATGGTTTAAAACAATTAAAACATTTAAAAAATTGTCGTCTTTTGATTTTAAATTTCTATGAAAATTGACAAAGATGATTATTTATATTTATCAAACTGTCCGTCAATATTGTTTCAGTTTGTTATTTACAGTCTATACGTTAAATACTCCGCACCGTATACCTATTTAAAATTTGCTAATTTTCGGAATTTCAATCGTCAATATCTCGAAAACTAACAAAGATAGAGCCATAGTGTTACATATATCTGTAAAGCTAATTTTTTGCGGAACTTAAAAATACAAAAATATATAAGGTGTTCCCTTTAAAAAAATTGATCTGATTGTCGCCCCCTGTATATTATAACCTATAAAAAAATACTAATGGTGCATCTAAAGTGGCCATAATTTACCAAACCGAACAGTTTTTGTTTGAACTTTCTACTCCCAATAATAACCGAGTTATAGCGATCTTGCAATTATAAAAAATCATCCTGTACATCACCATTTGTTTGCCGAAAGTCATCGCTTAGCTTCGAAAACCGAACCCCGAACAACGAATCATACTCCACCAAGCAATGCAAGTTCGCACAACGCACAAAAAACCATTGAATTTTTAAACCAACAAAACCTCCATGCAGTCCCGGCCTAGGCCCAACGGTTTCCATACTTTTCCGAAAATCAAGATTGGACTACATGGTCAAAAATTTCAGTCGCCAGAGGAAGCACTCGACGCCAGCAAACGTGTAGAATTACAGCTTTGACAACTGGTTTGAGCGCATGCAAAAGTGCATTAGTTTTCGTGAAGAATACTTCGAGAAGTAATAAAGTCTCTAGAAGTTATCTACTGTTTTATTTCAGGTGTATAGCATTAAAAGGCAACGTACAGCTATTTTCGTGGATTCATTTAACCAACTATTTGGCAATACAACAAATTTACGTTTAGAATTAATACCAAATCTTGTAAAAGATACTTGCATGACAGACTAAAGTATAATTTGATGAATAAGCTACAAAATAGTAGTCAAATTCACCCAACGAACGTGATGATTAGTTAGTTTGGTTTGTTATACCATAATAGAATCATTAAAACAACTACACAATGAAAAAAGAGTTTTTTACTGCAATTTTACTGAGCCAGAAAAAAATACACTTACCAATACATTACAGGATAAGTAAAATTAGATGATATATTTTGTAAATTTTTTATGGAAAATGGAACTTTAGAAGAAAATTGCCCAATGTACTCTGTAAAAATGGAAAACACCTCTACAGCAAAGTCTACACAATATTTTATTTGTGTAAACTTTGTCTACAGTGCTGAAAAAACACATTTACAGTATATGTTATGTAAAAAATTACATTATATATTATGGAAAATTACCAACATTTTTTTCAGTGTAAATTTCTATGGTAACACAATGAGTTTTTAGCCGAATCAATTATTTGTGGCAAATTGTTGATGAACAAATATTTTTAGTAAATTCAACCCAGCAATTTTTTGCATTGTATTGTATCAGGCGAAACCAACGCACTAGTTTTAGAATTTTGTAATTCGAATAATCCGCAAAAACAATTCACGGCTAACCTAAATCTGTCAGAAATGATTCAGCGATATCCACTGAAATTCGTGTCAATGTAAACCTAATAATTTTAATTTTTATTTTTATAAAAAAAAAGAGAGCAGATCAGGTGTTGCTGGTTTGGTTTCATGATGCAAGTTCACCTACCTACAAGTTTTTTTAGAAAATATCAGATTTTCATAATTTGTACTTGTCTGGTTTTGTTTTTATGATGCAAGCGTGTAATTTTACTAATGAGTTTAGTCATATTATCGTTGCTTGATGGGTCTGCAAAAAGAAAGAAATTCTTGTGCCCTCGCATTATTTCCTCTGATTCTTATGTAAAGTGACGCCCTGAATCCAAATATAGCTTGCGTTTTCTTCTACCACCCACCATTTTTGGGGGAGCTGCCCTTTATTATATTATTATATCACTATTCGATTATAATAATAATCTTGTCGACATAATTTTGAATTTTTAGGAGAAGAGAATTATTTTAGCTGTAAAGAATAACAAATAAAACGATCTGTACCTAGTGCTTGCTTTCCTTTTATACCCTGAGGTACAACCCTCTCGTTTCAAAAACCAGCAGTACTCCACCAACATGCTTTCATTCTACTTCCCTGCAAATCTCTTTTCCAACTTTGCGATGTCTTGATGAAACCGTTCCCCGTATTCATCCGAGACTGCTCCTAAATTTTCAGGAAAGAAGTTCAGATGCAAGTAAAGGAAGTGTACTTTAAGAGACATAATTCCTCGACCTAAGCGACATAATCATCACTTTTGTGATTACCCAAAAAGTTCTTACACACGCTTTGACAGCAAACCAAGCTCTTTTTCTTTTTGATTCAGGTGTTCAATAAACGTCGAATTGAACCTTGAAAAAGTTGTCTAATCTGGAGCTTCACAAAAACATCTTCCTTGATTTGAGCCTCACTAAGACGAGGAAATTTAGTTTTCAAAAATATGAATGCGTCACCTGTTTTGTTTAGTGCTTTTACAATCTGCTTGATCAATCCGAGTTTGATGTGCAAAGTATCGTTACAGCGTTTATTACCTACTTGGGATGTTAAGCTGCTGGCAGCTCAAATTTTCAAAAAATGCATATAAATCGGAAAAATCGACAATGTCCATTTACTATTTTTGCGGAACCCCCCCCTCAAAAAAAAGGGCCTACCACGTTGCTAAAATATTAATGTTTGAGAACAATAAACGTCTCCAGTACCTCAGAAATAGTGATGTTAAGGCCAAAATAATCCTTTCCATCCCACCAAACTACCGAAAAGCAGTAAGACTAGGTAGGGGACCTCCTCCAAAAATGGGGGGTGATGGGGAAAAACGGAGTTCATATTTGGATTCAGGAGGTCATTTTACATAGGAATCGGCAAGAATGGTGTCAGGGCCGATTTACATGCAACCAGTGTTATCAAACAACGATATTATTATAAATTGTACAAAAATGGCTTCAGCTTAAATTATACTGCTTTTTGTACGTGGCGTGGAAAGGCTTTTTCATATAGAGAAGGGCAATGATCCAATTCAAGCGCGGATTTGAGGGGGGTAACATGGTAATTACCTCCACCACTAGAAAAAAATACATGGGCTTTTACTTCATAAATATCGAGCTCACCGCATAATTACACCCCTTAGAAAAAAAAAATCGAGATGTATTTGTTGCTGTCAAAGTTTAATGGTGCCTTCACCTTTTCCGAAAAACTAAAAAAAATCACGTCTTCAAAAACATTTTGGGGTCTACAAGCTACCCCGTCAGGGGGACTTGTTTAAAACTGACCCAGTGAAACAAAAAAAGCACTACTAAATTTAAATAAACTTTTTTTAAATTTTGTTAATTTTAAACATCATCCGCCACGATTGGCCACCATATTTTGAAAATTTACCAGGTGGTGAATGTCCAACCAAGTTTAAAATACTAAGGCGCGATTCACACTATACGTACCGCCACCGGTGGATATCGGTTATAACGACATTGAACAGACCGCTTAATTGCGGTCGTGATAACCGAGCGTCGTAATAGAAAAAAAGGTCACAAAATTGGTTATAAATATATGTAGAACTCGGTCAGGACCTTAATAATATGTCTTTGCTATAACCGATATGTCGAAAAATCCGATATCGTTATAAACACTATCCACTGTAGTATGAATCGGACCTTAAATAGAGGATATGTCCTATATATCCCCGAAAAAAAACTTCTCGCTACGCAAACTGAAGTGGAGCACCAGGTTGTGTAAGGAGTAAACTTTACCGCGTTTGTTTTTTCATTCTAGCCGTGATTCTAGTCTGATTTTAGTGCACAAGCATAGCTTGTTTTGATGGAAAATCACGACCCATGCTTTAATTTTTAACTCAATTAAATTTAATTTTCTCCTTGTTTTTCAAACTGCTAACAGGACATGAAACAAGTTTAACATTTAGCAGAAAATAATAGTATTTTGGCATTTGGCATTTCGTCTTATTTGTTTGTTATTAGCGCTAATGCTTAGCCTACAAAGGTGATAGGCCTTAACCCTTTTAGGCGTAGACGTCATACTCTGAGGGTGATTTGGGTGTCATCCATTGTCAGCATAGAAATGTCTTGTTTATATCGTATATCATATCCATAAGTTATTCATATAAGGCAAGTAGAAAGGGGAACTAAGTGAAATTTTCGACGGGAGCCCTCGTCTGCTTTACAGACGGCTCTCGGCTCACCGGGGAAAATGCGACAGGCGCATGGGTATTCTTGGATAACGCCGATATCCAAAGGAGCTACTCCCTAGGAACTCAGGCAACAGTCTTTTAGGCAGAAGTTTACGCCATAAGTGCTGCTATTGAGAAGGAGAGGATAAGAGCGGAGAGAAAACGACCATCTACATCTGTATATGCCAGGCTGCACTGAAAGCATTACGTAAGGTCGCCCCAAGATCAGCGCTTGTCCAGGAATGCTCTGAAACTCCAAGAATTGGCTGAGATAAACGAAGTTAGGCTCCTGTGGGTCCCGGGCCATATGCATAACTACTACTACTATGTCGGTTTAGAATGTTTTTCTACATTGGCCGACGCCTATTCTCCACCTCCTTTGATCCTAACAATCATCCCGTCAGGTTTTTTTGGACTCATTGATCTTTGGATTGACTGTTGCCATTTCAGTTTAGCACGTCCTCTTTTTCTGCGCCCTATTGGTTAATAATGCGTCTTGTCCACGTTCACTGTTAACACATACTTTTGGTATTCTTCCGTTAAGTTTCTCATCATATACTCCATGTCTTCTTTATCATTAGCTACAATTACTTGGTCGTCAGCAAACTGTAGTGTGTATATTGTGGTAGGAAAAGACCTCCACTTTTTATAATGATTTTAGTTCCTTCGATAGCTAACCGAGCTTCAAAGTAGCCCGCTTATAGTTTTCCTTAAAAATCCAGAATAAAAAAGATCGGCCCTTTTTACCCCAACTTACCAATTCACTGTAGATCCTCTTCCAGTGTCGTTATTGCTGAAATCTCCCCGAACGAGCACTCCTCAAAATTCGAGCGAGGACCAATAAAGATGCGGAAATCAAGTGAAATTGCAAACGCAGTTTAACTTTCACCCGATTTTGAGGAAGTACTCCTTCTCACTCGTTCAAAAATACATACACAGGGTAGGCCTACCTCTCCTTCCTCTAGTTCGTCATAGAAACTAGGTAGATTGCAGTCCAGCACTTAAATTTTTAGGGTGGAGTAAATTGAGAAAAATATTCGGTTAAAAGAGTAGATTAAAAATACATATTAAATCGAAAAAAAAATTAAATTCATTAAATTAAATGATTAATACCTAATTAAAATTAAACAATAATTATTTTGGGACGGTACACAATTTTTGTTACATCTTGGTGTACGAACCATATGGTAAATCGCTCGTTAAGTTGTATTCCCATACCGTGTACTTTATGTTTTCAGTTTTTTAGAGTTACTGCGATATATATTTTTAAAAGTGTTGGATAGATACAACAAACCTGTCTTAAGCCTTTTGTTACCAGGACTTTTTTTGAAAGACGATATACAATTTTAATTGTAGATTTTGACTCTTTGTATAGTTCTTTTATCGCTGTTATGTAAGTATGATATTAGTTTGATCTAACACTGTCCATAATTTTTCTAGAGGAACGGTATCATATGCTTTTTGTAGGTCCATAAAGGTAAGGTCTCTATATATCTAGCACCCTATTTCTCAATTACTTGTTTAAGACAAAAACCATTATCACTACAAGATCTGCCTCCACGAAACCCACTTTGCTCTTCTTCTTGAATAGGCATGAATATTATTCTCTATTAGATCTCTAAGAATCCTACCGCACAATCTACTTAGAGTACTGGTTACTGAAATTCCTCTGCAATTGTTGCAGTTCAGCCTGTTTCCTTTTTTATGTATTGAGGATATAAATGCTTATGCATTGATTGATAATATATGAAAGATTTTCTAGTAGTTTCTCTGATCCATATTTGAGCATTTCAGCGTATATTTCCCCAGGTCCGCTAGCTTTCCCGGAATTAAGTTATTTAATACTATTCTTTATCATTTCCTTTTTAATAATTACTTCCTCTCCACGTATTTCTATATCTCGCCTCGGAGAGGCTGAGAGTTATTCGGGTCTCGTTTCCTGCAACAGTTTCTGGTATGTTCTGTCCATTGTTCTGGTTTGATGATCTAAATGTTTACTTTTTCTTTTGTTAGGTTTTTTATGGTAGAAATAAATTTCCATACTTAAATTGTTTATCCAACTGTAAAATTGAATGTCATTTGCCACTTTTAGTTTTAGAGATATTACACAAAATTATTATTTCTTATGACTGAATGTTTATTTTGGGTTTAAAATTTTTTAAACTATAACTCAATCAAATTAGAAAAATCCTCTAAATACACAGGTACGGACTGTATTTTTGATATTTATTCTTGACCATCGGGGGCACATCTGCCACATTTTTTTTATTTTTCAGGAAATTTGTAAAAAAATTTTATGTCCTTGACAGACCTTTAAAACAAAAAGACCACTTGATCCATGCTGCCTATCTAAATAAAAGGGTTTAAATTTTACCTTTTATCTTGTAGGGAGTGGAGCACCGAAGTAGCCAAAAAGCCAGCGTATTTCCAAAAACATGCGATAGATACCCAAACACATCTACCAAAACAATGAAAAATAGGATTAATAATCCCTAACTTATCTAAATAATTAACATGTAAAATATAGCGGAGAGCTGACACCGACTTACTCCGTTTTTATTGAACATCTCCTAGTGATCTTTGAAGGTTTAAATATGGCTGCCATTGTTAAACCAAAATATTATAATTTTGTATTTATTTTTAAGTTTTGGTGGATATAATGTCATTGCTACAAAAAGATGGCCTATGTTAAAATGTATAAACATAAACAAATATAATATAAATATTAAAAACTATTTCAGTCAAGGGAAAAAATTAGTTAAACCTTCAACCAAAATGTAGACTTTTTGTTCTAGAACTTTAGGACCCAGGACTTTAAAACCTTTAGTAAATACAGGTGTGTATTTCTACACAAAAAAATGTCAAAAGAAGAAAAATTGCTTGGTTTTAAACAAAAACTGCTTTCCTATGCAATATTGCTGAAGGCAAATTCGAGGGTAAATTATCTCCCAGTTTAAGATACATTTATTTCATTCCAAGAAAATCATACTTTCTTATTTCTAGAACAAGGCTTGCTTGCATGAAGATAACTTCATTTAAGAAGATAGTTCATGTTTTGGTTTAAAACATTTTTTCAAAAAATGGAGTTTCGTATTTTTTTATTTATTTACTCTTAACAAATATTAAACTTAACTAAACCCCAAACAATTACAGACTACCTAATATTATAAATATACCTAAATTAAACATATCAAAAGTTGAAACCATTTGCATTTGTACTTATTTTCTACCGGAACGTGTGAGAAAACGTGATTTTGGAAAGTAAATAAATGTCTTGTTTGTAAAAATTATTGTTAAAACAAGCATTAATTATCTCGATTTAAAACATTTTATGTTCTCCGTATACCGCGAGGACCACCCAACTAGGAACATAGGGCGGAAGACGCCCAATTTACTAGTGCCATGTATTTTTAAGACAGCGATCAAAAACAACTTCGACTTTTTGTATGTAAATAAAATCTATTTTTTAGTTTGTGGCGGATTCATTTTACAAACGAAACTTTATCTGGGTATTACGCCACTATTGCTATTGAGGAACAGATAAAAGCAGGTTCTTAAAAAAACAACATATTCTAAAAACCAAGGAGTCCCTCCCAACCAAAAATATTAAGTAAATGCTTGAAAAGTCCTCCTTCTTCGTCTAGACATTATCCGAGCCTAATAAAAACACAAACTCTTACATTTAGGAGCAAATAGTTTGAAATGCTTCTATAATTTTAATTCTAAATAATTGGCCCTATTAGTGTGCTTATCAATCGGTTGTAAATTGGGCCACATGATCCCTGTGTTTCTATTTGTGTGGTCTTCTCGGTATAGGATCAAGAAAATTAATATTTCTTCAATATATTTTATATTTTTTTTTTACTTTGAGTAATTATTGTCTAATTTTTTTAGGTAAAACAATACCGTGTTCTCGTAGCTATCGGAAGCTTGAGAGCACACACCTATACTAACAAAGAAAAATTAGAGATGACGAAACGGTTTCCGAATAGGCGGATTTTGAATCAGTGGAAGAGCGTTTGCCTAGATAGCGAAAGGTCGCTGGTTCGAGTCCAGCCTGAGGTAAATCTTTTTATTATCTTATTTTTCTTATTTTTCCTTGCCCTTGTTTAATAAAATTATGTTTTACAACAGGCTGTTGTATGTTTTGAACATAGCCTATGTCGTTAACGCAAGTAAACTTCAAGTGAAAATAATATTTTTAACAAAAGATTCAAGATAATTTTTTTGTGTGTTCGAAGGTCTTTGATTCTTGTAGGTACCAATAACGCTCTGTCCGCCAACACACGTGTATGAATCGATCTATAAATGGAAAACAAAATAATATTGATGCAGTTTTTTACTTGTTTCGACAAATCAAATATAATTGGGTGCAATAAATAATATCAATTTGACTTTTACCAGTGGCGGCTGCTACAGGGAGGGCAACGGGGCAGTGCCCTCTCAAAACTAGACAACAAACAGTATTTTTAATTGATTTATTTTAAAAAAGTTAAATCTTCCCTTACGACATGATTGTCTAGTTCTTTTTATTATCTGTGGTTAACAACAGGCGATTAATTGGGTGAACTTTTTTAGCGTAAATAATTAAAAGCCGGCTGCGCCGCGCGGGGCAAGGTTTCAATTTCACCCGTTCTTCAGCGGTGTATGGCTGGATGTTCTCGTGCGGGGGCTGGAGCAAGGCCAACACAAAAATAGAGGCCACGACCCTGAAAAAATCAGCTCTTCTCCCGGGGCTGAATTTTACATTGAGTCTTATGGGAGGTCATACGTTTTTTTATGATATTTTCAAAATGGCACTACAGATTTCCGCAAAATTTCAGTGAAATATTCTCAGACACCATTCCGATATTCCGCCAAAGGTTTTTTTTTTTTTTTTTTTTTTTTTTTTACGGATAAGCGCACTCGCAAGGAGGTCCCTATCACGCTCGAGAAGCGGCCAGTGCGCGGAAATGTTGGTGTGTGTTGGTTTTGAAACGGTTCAGGTTGTAACCTGCAGGGAAAACTGTCGCAGGGAGTTTATTCCACAGCGATGCTGTTCTCCAGAGATATGAACTCTGATATAATGAGGTTCTTGGTGCCTCTATTTTGACAGTAAATTGATGGTTACCGTCTGTTTGACGTGTTCGCCTAGTAGGTGCTGCTCCCGGGGGGATCATACGCGCCAACTCTTCAGAGCATTCTCCGTGATAATACCTGTAGAAGAGAGATAGATCGCCCACAGTTCTTCGATGTTCGAGACTATCCAAACTACGGGTAAGTGCGGGGTCATTGATCAGCTTGATAGCTCGTTTTTGCACGGTGTTCAAAAGCATTAAGGTATGTTTGGGTGCCGCACTCCATATATGTGAGCAGTACTCCATAGTTGGTCGAATCTGGGCTTTGTAGAGTGTCAGCAGTTGGCTTGGTGTATACAGATGTCTTGTACGAAATAGCACCCCAAGCTTTTGGGACGCCCTTTTAGCTATATCTGCCACGTGACTTTGCCAAGACATGTTGGTCTCTGCAGTGACTCCTAAGATGTTCAACTGGCTCTGCAATGTGACAGCACTTCCAGATAGCATGATGTTTGGCTCACCGGTGCTGGTCTTTTTTGAAAACAGGGCTGCTTGGGTTTTTTGCGCGTTGAACTGTACAAGGTTTTTGTTGCCCCAGTCCTCTATTATCTCCAGGTCGTTATTTATCTGCGATATTTGAGTTTGTCTAAGATGATGGAATTCACGTGCGGATAGACACTGAGTGGGTGGTATGACTGAGGAGACTACATTGCCATCATCTGCAAAGCAATAAAGTGGATTTACTGTTTTATCTATGAGGTCATTTATGTAAATCAGAAAAAGTGTTGGCGAAAGGATTGCTCCCTGTGGCACACCAGCATTTATTTGGTAAGAGTTGGAGTTCCGGCCATCCAGTGCAACATAAATGGATCTATCCTTAAGGTAACTTTCAAACCAAGTGCAAAGTTTCGGCGACAATCCCATTGCTTTAAGCTTGTTGAGCAGATTTTCATGCCAGACTTTATCGAATGCTTTTGATATATCTAAGGCAATTGTTCTTGTTTTGCCCCGTAACTCAATCGCTTTTTGCCATAAATGAGTGACGTATGTAAGTAAATCGCCAGTTGACCTATATTTTCGAAATCCGTATTGTTTGTCGTTGATAAGTTTGTACTTTTCCAAGTACTTGGTTAGGTGATTGTTCACAACTCTTTCCATTACTTTTGATATCACCGGAAGTAGAGCAATTGGTCTATAGTTTAACGGATCTGTCTTTTTTCCTTTCATTGGAATAGGTTGTACTGCGGCAGACTTCCATGATGATGGATATACGCTGCCTGCTTGCCTGTAAGATAAATTGAATAATTTAGCGAAAGTTGGGGTGAGTTCGTTAGCACAATTTTTGAGTACTATCGCGGGAATGCCATCTGGACCCATTGCTTTGTTTGTATCCAACTTTTTAAGGGATTTTCGTATTTCTCTGTGACAAAAGGGTACCTCTGGCATACTGTGGGAAACCCTTTCAATGAACGGTGGAGTTTTTCCATTTGGCACTGTTAGGTTTGAGTTGGAGGAAAAGATTTTGGCCAGCATATTGGCTTTTTCCTCTGATGTTGTGGCTGAGTGAGTATTTTTATCTGTAAGTGGTGGTATGGATGACTTGGTAAAGTTTGATCCAACGGCTTTTGCAAGAGACCAAAAGGACCTAGAACTACTTGGACAATTCAGCAACCTGTTTTTTATTCTTTGATTGTATGTTTCTTTGGCGGCGTCAATAGTAATTTTGCAACTATTTCTGGCTTCTATAAATTCTGTGTGGTTTTGAGCGGTTTGTTGACGTTTCCAAAGGTTATATGCTCTGTGTTTTTTCTGTACAGCCGTTTGACACTGGCTGTTGAACCAAGGTTTTGCATTAGCTCTGCTGTTTATTGTATGTGGGATATATGCATCCATTCCAGATAAGATTACTTTTGTTATTTCATTACAGCAAATAGTGGCTGGGATCAGCTGTTTTAAAGCAAACTTCTTGCCATGGAAAATCCAGGTAAAATTGTTTAAGGTCATTCCATTTTGCCGATTTATAGTGCCACATTTTACGAGGAAGTGATTGTTGGCTTGGCGGTATGAACATTTCGCACTTTGTTCTTATAAGTTTATGATCGGATGAACCAAGTGGGGGATCTACTTGAATTGTGTACAAGTCAGGATTTGTAGTTAGGAACAAGTCTAAAAGCGCTGCAAATTCACCCCTTTCTGAGATACGGGTAGGTTCATCGACAAGCTGCGTTAGACCACAACTTATGGCAAAAGCTTCTGCTTCCCTGCCTTCATTATCTGTTTTGTTGTGGTGTTTTAGCCAGGGTATATTGTGGACGTTGAAATCGCCTAAAAAAACAATTTCCGCATGTGGATAGTTAGACTGTATATTATCACAGTTTTCGGATAATGTCGCAAAAAAGTTTTGATACTCGGTGTTACTTGGCGGTCGGTAGAGGCAGCAAATGAACTTGGTCGATGACTTTGAGGTGAATTTCAGCCATATGATATCGAGGTTCGCTGGTTCTAGCTTCTCCTCTCGATGACATGAAAGGTCATTTTTAATGTACACACAGATCCCAAAATTATGTCGAAATCGGTGGTGTAGGTCATAGCCGGGATAAAGATAGTTCACAATAGGTGTTGCAGAACTGATTTTAGTTTCAGTGAGAACAAGGATGTCAGGTCTTTGTTCTTCAAGATGTTGGTGAACTGAATTCATGTTGGTACTTAATCCTCTTATATTGCTAAAATCAATTCTGAGTTGAGTTTTTGGTCTTCTTTTAATATCTTTGCATGAAGGACCCCCAGGATCACCCGACGCCCGGAGATCCGAGTGGTCGGGTATTTTACCTCCGGAATATTTTGATCCTGGAAGCGCCATCATGCTATCTGTTACTCATTGTTGGAACCGGACTGCCAGCGCAGTAGCGGAACGTGGTGATACCACTTAGCGCTACTCACTTCTGGCATGGTGGTATCTCACCGGTCGACGCCCAATGAGTAAAAAGCCTCTACCACCTACAAAAGCCTCTACCACCTACAAGGTGTAACTTGTAAGGAAGCAACATGATTAAAAGGTTAAAATCTTCAAGATTTAGCATTCCTTATTTTAAATTCAAATTACCCGCCATGTACCACATAACACTGTTATATTTGACATGTATTTGACTTTGTCATCTGTGATTGTCACATTCGCTTCTGCTTTAAAATTAATTTTTGTGTGAGCTAATGAAGCGGCTATGAAAAATTAGGGATTACCATACATTTTAAAAAAGTTGTTCTGCCAGAATAAAGTAAAAACAATCTCAAAAACGGCTTTATTTAATATAAATATCAAATATTCATGAACCGTCATTCCAACTTCAATATTTTAAAGACAATCAGCTGTGTCGTAACGTGACCATCAAAAGAAAATCAGCCCCGGATGTGACGTCAACAAAGTGGAGGATCGTGGCCCGTCCATTTTGATAGCCCTGGCTGGAGGAATGTTTGTTTTAGTTGACGTCGGCCATATTGAAGTGAAGACGTATGAGTTTGTTTTGATTTGGGGTATGTCAGTAGTAAAAAGCCTTGCCGGTCGCGTGTCATTGTTTGTTTTTGTTATCGTTTGTTTATAAAATGGAAATAAATACCGTTGATTACATAATTAACTGAGCAAATTTAAATACGTTGACATATGAACTTCGATTACAAATAAAATCTTTAGGGCCACATAGACCGGACCTAAAAATTAACCAAAATTTTAGTGTAAGTAATGCCGAGGGGTGTTCTAAAAAACTTATAATAGAAAATTTAATAAAAAATTATACGATGCTGAAAACTGGTTGTGCGGTTGTGAAAAATGAAACGCTTTTTTTGCTTTATTTGTCTTGTTATGAACAATCCACGAAGTGATCCTGCATGGGTGGCAAAGGGAATGTGTGATATCAAGCACTTTAGTGAAAAGTTAAAAAGACACAAAGTAAGTAATATTCATTTAAATAGTTACATGGAATTTTCTATGTTAGGCATGACTGATATTAGGTGCCAATCGAATAGTGCCTATAGGCAAAACATTACCGAACATAATGAAAATGTGACAAGCATTAGACATATACTTAGTAGGTTAATAGACGTTTAGAATTCTGTGGGATTTTTGAGGTTGCTCTACGAGGCCATAAAAAAGAAAGGCAAATGGACTTTATCTAAAAACAAATAAACTAAAAACTACACCAAGTAGCTGCTTGTTTGGAAAATATTAAAATAAAATTGTTTCGGTAAGTTTTTTTATCTAATTTTTCATGCAATTTAAATTTCTGCCCCCCCAATTTATAACCCCACATAGCACAATCACGTGTTTAACACGTAAAAAAAGCGTGAGAAAAAAAACGCTGATTTTAAAAGCTGCTAGAAAAAAACTTTTATTACGTATATGAAAACAAGCTTAATAGGTCATTCATTAACGTTATAAAAAGTAACGTTGCTAAAAACTGCGTTTTAATAACGCCATTATCAAATTAAAACAGCAATGTTTTTACGTTAGTTTCAAGTGATTTTTATAAACGTTAAAATCACATTAGATTCACGCCTTTTCTACACGAATTGTAAAACGCGACTTGCATGGCTTTTCTACCGAATATTTTTGAGATTTTACTAGCAGCAGCGCCACCTACTGTCAGGATTTTTCACTTTGACCAAATCTATCAGGCAGTGCTTTGGCCTATAAGCTCCAAAAACCTGTTAAGGAACTGATCCCTGATCCACGATCACGACGCATCTGTTATTAACCTGATAAAGACACATTAATATTCTGTGAAAGTGTTTATTGTTAAAAAATCTTGTTTAGCTTTTAAAACAAATATAATGTATATAGATAGATATATAGATATTTTGTCTTGCCTTGAGCGCCATCTTTAAAATTGTCTTGAAGTGGTGTAGTCTTAAACTAGTAAACTTTTATAACTTCCTTTCGCGTCTCTTTTAAGTTAAAAAAACGTGACCAAAAAAGACGCAGAAAGTTAGTAGGTTTGAGAAGTCTTAATCTAGTGGCGTTTTAGAACATGTTGTGGAGGACTTTTAAGTGTGAATTTGGTACATGAAAATAACGAGGGTAAAAAATACGTTATATACACAGCACCAGAAACTTCAACAAAGAGTACATTTTTATAGCTTGATTTCTCCTTGTTTTTAAGTTATGTTTAAGCATGTAGATTTAACAAAATAAATATTACATGGCATGAAGTAGTTTTCAAGTAAAAAAAAACTTTGTTATTTTTGTTCACGTTAATTTAACGTTGATGTGATTTTTGTGCTATGTGGGACGACACCAGCCGCCACTGACTTTTACCATTGGTTAAATATCTATTTGGCTATGTAGGTTAATACAGGGTGATTTAAGATATTTTGACATGCAAATATATTTATTTACATTAAATATACAGGGCGTTATTAATTAAGATCCTATTAGCTAATATTGAAGAAGGTAATTTTTGGATCCATTTTGAGAACAAACTTTATATTAACATAAGTACTAAAGGTCTTAACCCTGGAGATACAGGGTGTTAAATTTTTTTAAAGATCTCCTCTCTAGATATTTTTTTGAAATTTGGTATACACTTTCTATTTATCAAGAGGCATTTTCTAATGGATACGAGAATTCTCTTTTAATTTTTGCATCTGGAATAAAACAGTAGATAACTTTTAAAGACTTTATTGTTTTTCGACGTATTCTCCACGAAACTTAATGCACTTTTGCATACGCTCAAACCAGTTGTTAAATCTTTAATTCCACTCGTTTGTTGGTACGGTCAAAATTGCATTCTTGAAGGCTTCTACTGCTTTCTCTGGCGACTAAAATCTTTAACCAAGCAGTCCATTCTTAATTTTCGGAAAACAATTCGACGTTTTGTTGCCTTTTGTTTTTACTGTGAAAATTTCTCCTGTATTTGTAGATGTCCATTAGATCTTGGACCCCTGTGGGTGTACAGCTTTCGAGCTGCCCACGGAAAAATACAAGAGAAACAAAATTTTTCTATGCCCGCTTAGCCACGAAAAATTGTTGTTTTCTTTATTCACGGGTACTAAAGTTTACGTTTGTAGTATTTTTGGCTCACACACCACTGACTCGACATAAAACGTCGCGAAGGCGGTAAAAATGCCTTATGGATTGACCAGACCTAAAGGAAAAATTATGTCACCGTCATGGGTAATGTTTTTCGTTTCATCTGCCTGCCTTTTATGTTTACTCTGGTAGTTTCTTTTGTATTTGTAGATGTCGCCAATTATTGCGGGCATTATTTTATCATAGCTTTACAAAAGTATCAAATTGACCATGCAGTGTTCTGAAGAGTCCCTTAAGGACGAAACAGTTAACTGGCAACACTTAATAGGTGTCCATTAGACCCCCGTGGGTGTACAGCTTTCGAGCTGCCCACGGAAAAATACAAAAAAAAAACAAAATCCTTATATGCCCGCTTAGCCAGAAAATAGTTTTTTGGTCATTAAAATTACCTTAACATTTTTATTATATTATTAACAGTACATAATTATTTTCCGTTTTTTATGGCGCAATTTTTTTTCTAGTAGGTTTTTATATTGCCATAATTTTTCTTCATCTTGTGGTGTGTTAAGCGAACTCACACTCATTACTTCTACGTTTTATAGGAATTGGATGTATATTCCTACGACTAAGGGCTGAAGCTAACTAAGCCCCTGGTGTCCTTGGCAGCCAGAAGTAGCCAAGGATACCCAAAGAAGAATCTAGGAAGTAGAAATCAAGCAGTCACTGATATACAGCATGGTTATTGCTGCGCATAATGTGTGTAAGAGAAGTAAAAGAGAGAATAATATATTTCGGACGGTGTCTTGAAATACTTTTCGCTGTTTTAGACCCCTATTCGGGCTGGTAGTGGGAAAGTAGGGGAATACATCGTGACCTCTCGTCTTCACGAAGTTTTTCGTCATTCCGTCGTGTGCATCGAAACAGGTTGAAAGTGGGTATATGTTTTTCAAGCAACATACAGTAATAATTTCCCTTGATCCAGCATTTAATCATGGAGTATAATTATGGTGTCAACATAAACTGAATCGACCATGTCTCGTAACCCAAGTAAACGATAAGGGATGAACTTTTTCTTAATTATTTGAAGCCTTTTCAAAGCGTTGTGCAAACATATGGATTAGTCACCACAAAGCAGTGGCGTTTCATGAATACCCCTTTTTCTTTTTTAGATAATCGCATAATAAGAATTCTAAATCAACCTAAATGGTTTTTTACATTTTTTAATACCATTTCGCAGAGTTGGTTGCTTGACCTCAACGCGTTGCGTTTATACCGTTGGTTTTTAACTTTTTTCAACTGGTAACGTATTATAATTTGTAACGGATACTGATAATGCTAAGAGTGCAAAAGTGCAGTGCTGCATTTATACTCTAATATAATAATATCACATGGAGTCCTCTACGCAGTCTACGCTAAAGGATCGCAAAAAATAGTTAATTTGTTACCGTTATTATTATTACTGATTCTGCGCATTAGCAGCTCCTGTTAGCCCGCGGTAAGAAAAACGATAAATGCAATGGACTGTATAATTTAATTAATGAAAGCGCGAGCAAACATAAATATATTGATATGAAATTACGAAATAATCAAACGTCCATAGGTAAAATATTGGTGTCACACAACGGTAATCAGAATCAAAGGCACTCACCAGTTTGCAGCCAAATTCTCCGCTTCTAAGGGGCCCCTGATTGGATCTAATGATGTCACCACGTAGCTGAAGGGCTGAAGTTTCTAGTTCTATGCTTCAGTACACAAAATTCGAGCACTTTCAGGTGTAGATATTTGAAATAGTTGGAGAACGAAATTAACACGCCATTTTCTCGAGGCGGTCGACAAAGGATCTCTCTGGTTGTTGGTGCGCATGTCCAAATACGCGAAATGCGCTTTGTCCTTCATACAATTGTGTGGTTTTAAAAATATATATAAACAACCGCGAAATTTAGCGGGAGCTAACATAACTGCCCTCCAAAACACACAATTTTAGAATCTCAACCGGACAGATATAGATATAAGAAAAAGAATCGACCGATAAATATAAATGAATGAAAACAGATAACTATCGTAAGTTTATTTAGAGATAACGAAATCCCGAAAAAAGGCAAAACAAACAAACAAAAAATTTAAAAAAAATTAAAAATAAAAAAACCTATTGTAATACCCGGTAAAAGGTAGAAAATTAAAATTAATTTTAATTTGGCAAGAGGCACAGTTTTACAACTGGCCGCTTATAAACACCGGTAACCGTTTGTACCGTCGCAACACGCACCTGACCGTCCCCGCCGGGATGCATTTCGATGACCCGACCGACCGGTCATTTCAAAGGCGATTGAATGTGATCACTTGTTATGATAACCAAATCATTTAATTTGATATTTGGGGACAAATCAGCCCACTTGTGTCGCTGTTGTAGCGTATGCAAATACTCTATAGAATACCGTTTCCAAAAATCATTATGTAGTTTTTGGATTAGTTGCCATCTCGAGAGCCGATTTAGGGGAACCTCGGACAAATCTGACTCCGGAATTTCTGAATTAAGGGGTTCAAGTGTCAAAAAATGCCCAGGGGTAAGAGGTTGAAGATCGTGTGGGTCTGAAGAGGCAGGAGATAAAGGGCGACTATTAAGTACGGCTTCTATGCGACAGGTAAGGGTGGACATCTCCATGATAGACAACTTCTGGTCGCCGACAACTCGTACAAAGTGAGTTTTAAAACTTATGACGCCAGCTTCTGCCAGGCCATTGAAATGTGGACTGAGAGGAGGTCCCAGATGCCAACGAATAGAAAGTCTGGTGGCAGCACTTCTTGCGTAATCCAGTAATTGGTTACGAAACCCTATAAAATTACTGCCTTGATCTGACCAGCATTGCGTAACGCTTCCGCGTCTGGAAATGAATCGATGGAATGCACCTACGAACCCTTCGGTGGACAGTTCCATGGTTAATTCCAAATGCACGCAATGTGTGGCCGTACAGACAAACACACAGACATACGATTTGAAAGCTTTACAACCACGGTAACGATGAGGAATCACAAAGAAAGGTCCACAAAAGTCGATAGCTACACTCGAAAAAGGTTTAAGTTGATTGATTCGATGAGCGGGAAGTGAACTCATTATGGGCGGTCTATAGGGTTTAGGGTTGATTCTAAAACATTGCAAGCACTTGGATATGGTTCTTTCAATTGCCCGTCTGGCAGATAATATCCAAAATTGCTGTAAAAGCAGATTATGTAATGTTTTAAACCCAGGATGAAGATATTGTCGATGAGCGGACTCGATAAGAAGAGTAGTTAAACGATGGTCACTCGAAAGTAAGACGGGGTGTTTTGCAGAATAAGACAAAAGGTCAGATTTTTGTAATCTGCCACCGACTCTAATGATATTATTCTCATCAAAAAAGGTGAAAGTTTTCGCAAAGGTTTCGGAATTGGTTTATCCTTAGATAACGCGGAAAAAAGCTCAGAAAAACAAGAACCTTGAACGCGTTTGATAAGAAGGTGTAACGCACTTTGCATCTCACCGGTGGTAGGAAAAACAATATTCTCAAAAATAACTTTTTGGTCCGGCGGCTTAGTGGGTTTTTGATAGGAATGGTTTTGAAAAAGGTTAACTATTCGAAGGACATAACAAATGATACGTTGAATTTTTGATATAGATGAATATTTGATAAGAAGCTGATCTAAGAAGTTGACATCAATTATCGGATTGCAACAGACTTTTGGCTTTTCCTCCAGATTAATATCTCCGAAATCAATCGGCATTTTTGATTTATGAAAATCGGGCCATTCGTTTTCGGGAGACCACAAAAACGACGGTGCGTTCAACCACATGTCATGTGACATGAGCTGTGAAGGGGTGGCCCCTCGTGACGCAATATCGGCTGCATTCAAAGCAGAAGGAATGTAGCGCCACGAGTTTGAGGGAATGATTTCTTGGATTCTACTGACTCGATTTCCAACAAAGGTTTGCCAGCGATTAGGAGGGGATGAAAGCCAGTGCAATACGACTTCCGAATCGCAGAAAGTAACGATATTTGTAAAAGTTATTTTTCCTTCATAGCTAGATAAAACGAAGTCAATTAATTCGCTTAAAAGAAATGCGCCTAGGAGTTCTAGCCTAGCCAAAGTTTGTGACTTTATAGGCGCGACCCTAGATTTTGCAGATATGAGAGAAACAGATATATTGTTTTCCTCTTCTACACGAAAATATACGACGCCTGCGTAGCCGCGAATTGAAGCGTCACAGAAGCCGATGATTTGACAGGTATTGGTTTTTGACAGTTTGATTTGTCGGGGTAATTGAAAATTGGAAAGAAGCGGGAATTCAGAACGAAGTTTGTTCCAAGAGTCGATGATAGAAGAATCTGGTTCTTCGTCCCAGCCTATTTTCGATATCCACAACTGTTGCAAAATAAATTTTGCTTGTAGCAACAAGGGACAAAGAAAACCTAAGGGATCGAAGATTGTCCCTATGATAGATAAAATAGAACGTTTGGTTGGGGGTTTGTCCTTCATTCGGCATTGATAAGAAAAAATGTCGTTTTTTGGATGCCATTGAAGTCCTAAAACTTTGATAAAGTGGGGTTCCTCCTTGTCGAAAGAGAGAGGCATTTGACGATCGGACTCTGGCAATGTTGCCAATAACTCAGGACAATTGCTTGCCCATTTTTTAAGTTCAAATCCTCCCGACTTCAACAAATCATTGAGTTCTGTTTGAAGGGAGAGAGCTTCAGAAAGCGAAGGGCTAGTTCCCAAGATATCGTCGATATAGATTGACGTTTTTAGAACAGTACTAGCCATAGGAAAACGTTCCTTTTCGCTCTCTGCCAGCTCATTTAAGGTACGCATGGCTAGAAAAGGTGAGCATGTCATGCCAAAAGTGACAGTAGAAAGTTCCCACACTGAAAGTGGGTCCTGTGGAGAAAACCTCCACAATATCCTTTGATAAGGACGGTGATAAGGATTGATAAGGACTTGACGGAACATCTGTTTGATGTCAGCAATGTAGGCAATAGGATTAAGACGAAACGTAAGGAGTAAAGAAGCAATATCCTTTTGAAGTTTCGGTCCAGATAACAATGTGTCATTGAGACTAATATTTTTTGGGGTGACTGCCGAACAATCCCAGACTACCCTTAATTTTGTACTTAAGCTTTCCGGCTTTAGTACGCAATGATGTGCTAAAAAACACGATACGTCGACCTTTGGTTGACTAGATAAAACTAAACTCATATGATTAGAATCGATATAGTCTTGCATGAAACTTGAAGAGGCAGTGTACAGATCAGGATTTTTGATTAATCTATTTTCTAGAAGTAAAAATCTACGATAAGCTTGCGGATAAGTATTTCCTAGATCAGCGTTTATTTTATCTTTAAACGGAAGATCTACCATGAATCTACCGCTCGGTTGCCGTACTACACTAGCAGTAAAAATTGATTCTGCCTGTTTTTCTTCCTTTGATAAGATTTGTTTTTTAGGCAAATGTTCGATTTCCCAAAACCTAGGGAGAATGACCTCTAAAGGAGGTGAATGACTCGTTAAAAAACAACTGGTTCGTTCCGTAAGACTACCTACTTCGTCAACATTTCCCATGACGACCCAGCCAAAGATAGTTTCAAGGGCTGAAGGCTGCCCTACCTGTCCAAGAACCCTGCCCTCCTTGAATATCTGTGCGAATAGCTCGCAACCAATAACCAGGTCCACAGGTCTAGATTTGAAATAAGATGAGTCGGCAAGTTTAAGGTTTTCCAAGTGTTTCCACTGATTATCGTTCAAAGAGAATGTAGGCATATTGGAACATAGTTGTGGAACAACAATTGCTTCGAAATTAAGTAAAGGAGTGACTTGTCCTTGTGGCTTAATGTGACATTGAACGAGCCCTTTGGAAGTAAAAGAAGACATCTGATTTAATCCGAATATTTCAGTGGTGTAACTTCGCCTAGGAAGATTAAGACGCTGAATACACTTTTCACTGATAAATCCTGTCTGTGATCCAGAATCAAGCAGTGCCCTTACAGGTTGAAAATTTCCGCAACCGTCCATAACATCTATTATGGCGGTGCATAAAAGAAAGGTACCTGAAGGTCCTGAGGCATTTAATGACACATGAAGATTATTGACAGGTGGTGTGTGAATGACAGGACTAGTATCTTGGCTTCCAGACTCTTGATTAGTTTCTAAGATATGAGTTAAAGTGTGATGCCTTTTACTATTGCAAGTCCTGCATGAATATTTTGATTTGCACGTATCTACACCATGCAAGGGATGAAAACACGCTAGACATAATTTTTTCTGCCAGTCCTATAAAAGGCGAATTGGATGATTTATAGGTAGGCTTTTGCCCAAACTGATTTCGCATAGAATTTGAATTTTGATAGGTAGGCTTTTGCCCAGACTGATTTTGCATAGAATTTGATTTTGGATAGATAGGCACCTTTTTGGGTGCTGTTGATTGAGGAAGTGATTCCAAAACTTTACATCTTTTTTCTAGAAATTGAAAAAGTGACTGAAAAGTGGGAATTTCGGTATTAGTATTGGCGTGACTCATTTCGAAATTTGAACGCGTCGGAATATCCAATTTTTCTAACAAAATGAAAAAAATAATAAAGTCCCAACTGTCAACGTCAAAGCTAAGTGATTTTAAAATTTCTAGGGTGTCAATTAAATTACGTAATTCTTTAGCTGACTCGTTTTTTAAGGTGGAGTTCATAATTGAGCTTAAAGCATCATTTGCGAGGTCTCGCTTGTTTTGATATCTATTGACTAATTTGTCGTAAGCAATTTTATAATTTTGATCAGATAAGCTAATCCCTGATATCAATTTTAAAGGCTCATCCTCGAGATATGAAAATAAATATTGAAGTTTTCGAACGTTACTTAGACTTTGATTTTGATCTATAATGTTATTAAAAAGATCGAAAAAGCTTGGCCATAATTTTTTATCACCTCGAAATATGGGAATACCTAACTCTTTGAGTTTTGGAGTTTCAGATTCGTTTTGTCGAACATATGATCCCGAAAGGGTTGAGGCCTCAACCGGAAATATTTTAGAGTAAAACCCTTACACGCATAAAAATATTTACGAGCTTCTGAAAGGATCGCATCCTGTGTTTTAAACTCCTCGTCGTCCGAGTCGTCTATCAACATAATGACGTCATTATGTGCCAGCATGCATTTATCGAAGGTTTCATCCAAATCGGAATACCTCACTTGAAACTCGTTTCTCGCTCTTTCATCCGATGCCGCAGTTTGTGAAAACACATAACACTCGGTGATCGCAGATAAAAAACCCTTGCGTTTTTGTACAGCTTTTTTGACAGACATGATTTTACCTTTGAAATGACGAAATTGTCGGTAAATATACAATTAACGCTAAATTAATGCTTCTGAAATAGAAAAATGACGAATTGTCGAAAATATGCACTAATTTATCGCAATTGATGAAAATTGTTTTAAATATCGAAATGATATGAAACACCCTAACACATAAATGAGAAATGTTTTTGTTTGTTTTGTTTTGTGGTTCCTTCGCTTTGTTTACTGAATCGACCACGCGATAGACACGTGCGCGCCGCTACCGATACCGACGACTTTCTCTGGTTGCAAATACGATGCGAAAAAATTCAAGGCCGCCTTGTTTTCGGCCTGAAAATAATTATTAATACCGTCGTATGGATTTATTTTAAAATAATTCGGCTCGCAAGGAACACTTATGTTAGCCCGCGGTAAGAAAAACGATAAATCCAATGGACTGTATAATTTAATTAATGAAAGCCCGAGCAAACATAAATATATTGATATGAAATTACGAAATAATCAAACGTCCATCCAGGTAAAATATTGGTGTCACACAACGGTAATCAGAATCAAAGGCACTCACCAGTTTGCAGCCAAATTCTCCGCTTCTAAGGGGCCCCTGATTGGATCTAATGATGTCACCACGTAGCTGAAGGGCTGAAGTTTCTAGTTCTATGCTTCAGTACACAAAATTCGAGCACTTTCAGGTGTAGATATTTGAAATAGTTGGAGAACGAAATTAACACGCCATTTTCTCGAGGCGGTCGACAAAGGATCTCTCTGGTTGTTGGTGCGCATGTCCAAATACGCGAAATGCGCTTTGTCCTTCATACAATTGTGTGGTTTTAAAAATATATATAAACAACCGCGAAATTTAGCGGGAGCTAACAGCTCCTCGCTCCTTTTTTGTTATTTACGGTAACGATGCTCGGTACTTACGGTGGCCGTTCATTAATGTTACCATTATTTTTTAAGGTTAGTTCGTTCGTTGATTAATTTCTATGAGACTGTACCCTCCCAGATATCCTTTAAGGTTAGTTTTGTATTGTTTTTTTTTTAATGCAGTTGAATCTTGCACTAAAATTCGTTAGTTTATTTTGTAAAAAGCTATAAATCTAATAAAAATAAATAAACAAAAAGTTGAAGGAGTGTGAAACTACTAAATTAACGTTTGTGTTATGTTTATCTTTAGTCTTCAAAAATCTATATTTTTGCCCTGAATGTTACCGTTATTCTTAGTAACAATAACGGTAACATTCTTAGTAACAATAACGGTAACAGCTGTCTATTAGCCGGTACGGTGAACCCTTAATCTTGTAAATGCTTAAAGTATTGGGTAAATATCTGGAAAGTGACAGATTTTGATGTGACCTGCACAAAAACATGTTAAAACATTTTTTTTTTAAATAAAACTAATTTTATTTTTATAGTTCTATTAAATAACTAACAAGCAAGTTCATTTTTGGAAGATTATAAAAAATATTTCCTTTAGATAACAGAGATTTTATGTAACAATCGTCAGTAACCTGGAGTGTCACCATTAGAATTTTACTATATTTTAATTAAATTATGTTCTTATAATTATTTATTGGAGTAATTTCTTAGTAAATATTAAAAAACAACCTTTAGTTATATAAATAGTCAAAACCAGAATGATTTTAAAGTTACTTGTTTTTAAATATTCAAATTTCAACTTTGTCACTAAACATTGCATCAGTTACCTGTGCCTTCAGATTTTTTATCCATTTGGCATCATTGGATCATTCTTGACCTTCAGTTGCTAAGTGAAAAAGAGCTCTGTGATTCGGAATACTGCGGGAACGGTTTAATTCGATGTCACACCTCTAAGACAGTGGGTGTCTCCTTTAACTGATCCATACTCACGTATGTAACCTGCAGTTTGATCAGTAACCTGGTAAGTTTTTAAAAGGTAGAACAACAAAAAAACAATTTAAAAAATGGTAAAACATAATTACAATAGGATTCACTTTTTGAGTTTTCTTGTTTATTAGACTCAATTTTAGTAGTATTAATAATATCTGACAAAACGTGACGAAATCGTCAGTTACCTGTGCATCAGTTACCTGTTAGAATACTTACAGGTTACTGACCTGCACTTCACGGAACTGACTCGTTTTTTACAAGCTTTTATTTAGCTTCATATGTTCTTTCTAACTATCTATCAAATCTTGTGAAGCGTTTTTGACACACTTCCCATTATCCGATTTGGAGGAAACATGACACAATACAACATTAAGAAAAAAATATCCTCCCACCCCTATACTCACCCCTTCTATAGAAAAATGTGTTTTTGACACACATTCCGTTATCCGATTTGGATAAAATTTGGTATACACATAGGGGTCCGATGGTAATACAACAATAAGAATCCTCCCACCCCTACCCCCACCCCCTTCCATAGAAAAATTTGTTTCTGACACACTTCCCGTTTTCCAATTTGGATGAAATTTGGTATACATGTAGTGATCCGCTGACAATATAATATTAAGAAAAAAATATCCTCCCACTCCTACCCCCCACCCCCTTTCATAGAAAAATGCGTTTTTGACACACTTCCCATTATCTGATTTGGATGAAATTTGGTATTCACATAGTGGTCCGATAACAATACAACATTAAGAAAAAAATATCCTCCTACCCCTACCCCCACCCCCTTCCATAGAAAATGCGTTTTTGACACACTTCCCGTTTTGACAATATAATATTAAGAAAAAAATATCCTCCCACTCCTACCCCCCATCCCCTTTCATAGAAAAATGCGTTTTTGACACACTTCCCATTATCTGATTTGGATGAAATTTGGTATTCACATAGTGGTCCGATAACAATACAACATTAAGAAAAAAATATCCTCCTACCCCTACCCCCACCCTCTTCCATAGAAAATGCGTTTTTGACACCCTTCCCATTATCCGATTTGGATGAAATTTGGTATACATATAGTCCGATGACAATACAACAATAATAAAAAAATGTCCTCCTACCTTTACCCCCATCACCTTCCATAAAAAAAATACGTTTGTGACTTTTATATACAAATATTGGCATTTTTTTAAATTAATACATTTTTTAAAATAATTTTGTTTGTTCTTATAATCAGTTACCTGTTATAGTTGTCAGTTACCTGTACTGCAAAAGCTATTAATTTTGAAAGAAAAAATAAAAATATATACTTATTTTTAAAAGAAATCAATTATTAAGGGTTAGTTCTATATTTTATCCCAACATTTGTGAGGTTTATTAGTGGTTATCAGTTACCTGTGAAGTGCATCAATAACCTGATATGCTAAAATTAAAAAATGGCCAAAAAAACAGAAAATATTTTAAAGTTTGAACGTTTTTCCATGGCAACATGTTATTTGGTACTTTGGTCATATTTTCATTGATTTTTTTTATTTGTATATCAAGTTTCATGAATGTCCACAATTTTTGCTCCAAATCTGTCACTTTCCAGCTATCTACCCATTAATAAAGCTAAAGTAATAAAGGAGGCCACTGAATTTTCAACGTAGAAAAATCGTACAAAAGATAAGTTTTTATTACATAATACTTTCCGGAAAGGGTGGTGTGACTTGACTAATAGAATTAGATATTTTCTTAGTAAAACTTATTTTGTTACTGCCTGTTAAAAATAATTGATAAACAGCTCAGAGAGAAAAAATAATAAATATACATAGATAACAATGAATAAATAGAAAAAACGTAACCTAAAATTTGAACAAAAATATTTAGAATTTTTTTGATTTTTAATTTTTTTTTCTCATCTTCTACCATTGTTGAAAAAAAACACGTTGTTTTTAAATTTATTTATGTTTTTTTCACCTTCCTAGCCCGCGTAGCAATGGCTAGAGAAGATATTAGTTTCAATGAAAAAAATTTTTTTTAGATAACGCCGAAAATGTTTATTTGGGTGTATTTTGACCTTATCTTAGCAATATCGTCATGATGTCTGTCTGTGTGTGTATGTGTGTGTGTATATTATTTCTGTCCGTAACACGATGGCTCCTAAACCGCTGAACCGATTTTCATAAAATTTTTAAATAACATAGTGCTCGACACTCTTATGAGCTGATTAGATTTTGGTCAAAATTCATAGGTGCTAATGACAGGTTTTTGACAACTTTTGAAGGGAGCATCATATCAATATGCGGTTTTCGGAATGTAGTACATTGCATTTTGCTCAATAATAAAAAACTTCGTGAGCGCTTTAGTTTCTGAGATATATACAAAAAACTGTTTTCAAGGCTGATATATTATGTCTGATATATCATGGCTTCACTTAAAGTGTGCTTATAGGCTAGCTAGGAAGGTATCAGATCCGTCATAGATCCATTGATTTAGTTAAACAACTAATAAGCAGATAAAGGTATTACTATACAATTGTTAATATTAGCCGGACCGCCAATATTAGATTCATAATTTATGTAATGCAAAATTCAGGATTTTTGACCCCCCTTACCCCTTCATAACGCATTTTCAAGAACAAAAAAATAATAAAAAAGCAATGAGTACGCAAGCCCCGGGCGTAGCTGGCCTTGCTTTTCAGGGGGGGCCGTGGCCCCGGTCTATCTTGAACAAAAAGCAAACATAGGTTTTAAAGAGTCGTGCAAAGTGTGCAATGAATAAAAAAAAAATACGCGCATTAAATGTTCTAATATTTTAATATAACAAATTTAATAATACATTTACCAACTTATTTATATGTATACACAGCAAGTATGTAATTCAGCAATTCTACAAAGAAAGTTTTCTACGTCGCTGACTGAAAGCGTCTACCACACTGTCTAAGTCGACCTCAACATCTTTTTCTATGAATAACAATGACAAACCTGAGTGTCTCTCTTGAGTCATAATTGTTCTAAGCCAATTAAAAACTCTCCTCATGGCAGAGAAAGACCTCTCGCAAGTTGCACTTGAAATTGGAAGAATACTCGCAACTTTAAAAAGTTGGTAGAGGTTTGGATAGGTGTTTTCTGCTATACGTTGTTTGATAGAATCATGACCAACAGTTTGATTTAACCGAAAAAAACAATTCTTTAAAATGGTCATTTCTGCTCTTAGAGCAGAAGTATTAATATTAAAAATTTCTCGGTATTGCTCGACGAATTTATTCCATTTAACGACGTGGGAAAACTTAATATGAAAATGGTTATGAAATTGTCACCAAAATCGGAAAATTTTCATAAGACACTAAACGCTAACCTCAAAAAAACTAAAAATATTATTATATTTATTTTAGAAAAACAGTTTAAAAAGGTCTTTTATAACCTTACGACATCTACAACCCGATTTCGGAAACAGAGGGACAAAGGTCGCTGTCTTTATTAAATGCGAAATTTAACTTACACATCTATAATATTTTACAAGATGTCGCCAATATGTATGAAATATTAGGGTCACTGCATCACGAAGACGTAGTCTTCCAGGATGCAGTGACCCTATGAAATATTCAATATGCATAATTATGTTTAAATTTAAAAAATATTTTCGGGAAATTGCATAAGTGCAGAAAAGTTACCGATAATTTAAAGAGAAAAAGCCTAATTCCGCAAGACAAGGGCTTTTTCCTGAAATGTAAACATTATCTGAATGATTTTAAATTTTAATGCACCTATTTTATTTAAATATTTCCCGAATAATAATAGAAAAGTATGTATTTTCAGCCATGTTCTTTTACTAGTAGTCGGTAGGGGAGGCCTAAAATATCTTAGGGGGGGCCTGAGGGACTTCAGGGGGGCCAGGCCCCCCCCTGGCCCCCCCCTAGCTACGCCAATGCCCGGCCACCTCCCCTATTCAGCGTTACGTAATTTAAGAATGGTTCCCAAGCAAGTAAAAAAAAGCGTTTAATAAATGGTAGATAGTCAAATCGAAATCGCGCGTTAAAATTACGGGTTTGGTTTATTAAACCAACAACGACCGATTTAGGCGCAGTGAGGGAACAGTAAAGAAAAAATTCCGATAAAGTTTTAGTTTTACAAGTGGACAATGATTCCTCTTTCAAGAAGTGGGGAAAAGACAAAGCCCTCTGCCCTTACTGGCCTAATTATTCCCCGCTCTTGTAGCATACAAATGTCCCGTACGTGAAAAATATTTTTATTTCATCCACGTACAAAATACATTTCTTACAAACAAACACACACACAATGCAGATTAAAAAGAATAAAAATAAATTTATTTGTCCTTTCGCGTGGCACTAACCTAGATCTTCACGGTCGACTTCCTTCCTCGACTCTTCCGGTAAATATCGCAAAAAAAGTCAAAACGAAAAAATAAATACACTTTATACGGAAGCCTGGTCGGAGAGCACCAGGGCCAATCCCAGCTTTTTTAGGACTGTGGGCAAAAGTATAAAAATCAATGCACTTGTAAGCTAAAAAAAAATCTAAAATGTAATTTTATTTTATTTTAGTTTTCGTTGACTTCGCTAGAGGTTTTGCTAAACAGTTTCAGCCTTTTTGGTCTTCAAAATAGCATAGTATTGTCTAAAAGCCCAATCGCTTCCACATTCACATGTCGATAGAGTCTATCTTCATGGCTTTTTGCATAGTCTCTGCAACAGTTTCGATTATTCGTACAATACCAAAGTTAAATAGGTACCATATGTCCTCAATGGTTTCAGTATTTGGCTAAAAAGCAGTAACTTGTTATGAAGAGTTAAATTGGACTTGCTTCCAATTCGCCAATTCATTTGTCTATACTTAATTTAAGTTCTTCTTTTTTAAACTAAAAAAATAGTCCATTTCTCAAAGTGGAGTTTGCAAATTGCAAAGAAAAAACTCAACGTCTTTTCCACTAAAGTCTTTATTGTTTCGGGTTTTATTAGGGACCTATTGCAATAGTGCCAGGCACAAATTGTGCCGGGCACTATATTGACAGTTTATCATTATAAGAACAGCTGTGTCCTTTCAAAATTAGGCCTTTGTGTATTATACGAGCCGGATTTAATAGCGACGCCACTAATAATGGAAAATAAACGACGGGATTTATAAATTCGAATTTGGTATGTCAATTTTGAAAGATCAGTTTGTAATGCGAAACTGTCAATATAGTGCCCGGCACAATTTGTGCCTGGCACTATTTCAATAGGTCCCTATTTAGGACAGGTTTCGAGTCTAAAGAGACCCATCATCAGCTGAAACAAGGTAAACAAAGAAGTGTAACTACATCCGATGATGGGTCTCTTTAGACTCGAAACATATGTCCTAAATAAAACCCGAAACAATAAAGACTTTGTTGGAGAAGACGTTGAGTTCTTTCTTTGTTCTTCTTTTTTATCTTAAAATGTGCTTTTCTGCGCAATTTGGCATCAATTGTCAGGAAGAGATATTTGAATATATTACGGGAATGTTGTAATGAATGATAAATGAATTGAGTTGGTTTCATTTAATTTTATTCGACATTTTGTGGTCTAATTGTGAACTTAGTGACTGCTACCTAAAATTTTTCTATTGATTCTTTAGTACAGAATGATCAAATCATCTTTGCCCTCATAATCCAAAAAGACCTATTTTTAAACTATTTATTAACTGTGCTGGCCAGGTCTATAAAAACACGCCTCAATATACCTATTAGCTTGGTGGCCCAATGGGTAGGGCGTTAATTGGTGCGTAAACCCGAAGGTTGCGGGATCACCCTATTATAACAGAACTATACATTAATGAATTTAATGTTCCTAAGGTTTTAAAGGTAGAAAATGGTTCTAACCCTACAAAAACAAAAAGAAACAAAATGCTTCAGTGGGCATTTACCAGGATCCATTTAAGACAGGTATAAAAAAATCTGTTTAAGAAAAAAATATATTTAAGTCTTGATTTGATTGTCTACTTTGGCAACCGTAGATTCAAAACAAAATGCAGACTGCAAGGCTACCATGTTTTTGCCAAGTGTTTTAAATGATTGTTACTTATTAGGCATTCTGAAAAAATCCCAGTAAAAATAAAATAATTACTTACACGCCGACTTAGGAACTGCCTCATAAGTTTTTGTTTTTCTGTTTTTCTAAAGAAAAATTATGTTCAAGGATTTCGTAAAACGGAAGAACGAGAAGGTGCGTGGCAAGTCTGTTTCTATAAACACCGTTTGTTCCGTTTAAAATTAAAGCAAATAAAAAACATAAAAAAATCGGTTGGAATAAACGAAGAGAACATAAAACAAGTAGAGGAATATACACGGTGTTTCACGAACATCGAAACAGAGGCCTTTTTGGGTATTTAGAGTGCGAATTTGGAGAAACGCTCGCACACGTCGATTTTCTTTTATCATTCCGTGTTAAATTTGAGTCAGTGAAAAAAATTTCGGGGTATTGCGCCCAAATATTTACCCACAAGTCATTAAAAAACATACCTCCTACTCCTACCAAATTTCACATAAGTTATAACTTTTAACAGTAGTAAAGTAAATTAAACTAAAATCTAATTGTTAGCTATATACATATTTATAGTTATCGCCGATCGCGGAAGAATCATTTAACAATAGCTGAATTTCGCTATTTTATCATCTATATGACGTCATGGAAAGCGAAAAGTGACAAACAAGGGTCATCTCTGGTATATATGGATGCGCGCTGACATACCGTCCTGTAAATCCATCTGTTAAAGTGAATGACATTTGTCACTTTTAGTTTTGAGGATATTACATAAAGTTGGTATCACAGTACACCAATTAAAAATCTGTGGTTGGTATTTTTCTTATAGAATAACTCTTTTCTTTATTCGATTTTTAAAATCACCGTAAAATTATCTTTAAAATGACGTATCACAGATCCGCAGATCACTATCTGTCTTAATAACCGAGTTTCTCAATGTATCACATCATAAAATGGGACACGCTGTATATTAGTTTTGTTAATCCACCTTAGTTAAATGTAAAATCAGTATTTATCAAGGAAGAAAAAATCTCATCAGCAGTATAAGGCCACGTAAACCTGAAAAAGAGCTGCCTGCAAATTGGTAAAAATATCATGATATGATATAGCAGATATTCTTGACCTTATTACCAATGTTAAATTTACAACTTAACAGCTTTGAGATGATATATCATTATCGTTCTTACTTACATTCAATTTATAAATTAAGAGTAAAATAGAGATATATAGCAACAAAGCCACGTTATTATAAAAGATTAAAAGAAAATTCATTGCCCATCATTCATTCTTCTTTAACCAAACTCGGACAAGTGCTGCCCGACCTAATTTTGGTTCAAAACACACATACGTAATAAATTAAATGTTTAAAAGTAACAACTAGAGCTGGGTAAATAACAAACAAAAAAAAGTATAGTTTATCATAAAGGATAGGAAAAAAATGGTCCAAGAAGGAAAATGGTATGGTAACGATCCAATTTCAAAAACGAACTTATTAATAACTGGACATTATCAAAAACGTTATTCATCAAAACAACATATCGATACCCTAATTCTGATACGCCGTAACCCAAATCAACAAAATTTTACAGGAATAAGAAAAGTTAGAAGCAAATTACATAACGTAAGCATTATGCGACTAGCAAGGCATCTTTTTAGACTATATTGCAGTGGCGCACCCAGGAGTATGTCTGGGGGGGGCGAGGCCTCTTGGGGGGGGGCCGAGGCCTTTTGGGGGGGGGCCGAAGACTCATGATGTCGAATATTAAGCTATTTTTTGTGTTTTTTTCTGAAATATGTCGAAAATATGTAAAAAATTCTAAGGCTGGGTGCGCCCATGTATATTGTGTATCCATTTGGATACGCAGGCCTTCAGAGTGGATACCCAGTAAACATGAAATGGATACCCACTCTTGGGCCTTGGCCTTTTGTAAAATATAATACCTAAAATACAGGGTGTAATTTAAATGATGAACCAATCTGTAAGAGATGTTGCGAAAGGTTCAAAGTAGACAAATAGTTCAAATAACTTTTGGCCAAGTAATAGCATTTGTTAAGTTTGGAGACTAGGGAAAAACCATACATTTTTGAAATAACAAATTGAACAACGTTAAATAATTTTAATATGATTCAAAAATATTCTATTGCTTTTTTTCCAAGAAAATATAAATAGGTTAAGGATACAATATGGCCAAATAATTTTTGGAATAGGTATAAACCTCGGTATAAACTTGTCAATTATTTTAAGAATTAATATTTTTATGAGCTATTAAATTTACACAAAAGAAATTGATAATAAGACATAAAATAGTACACTACATTTTAAAGATTTTGTAAAATTTGTCGAAAAAAAAAACAATTTTTGGTAATAATTTTGATTATTTCTATTTGTTTTTAAGTAATTTTATCATTTAATTATTACCCCTATTTTCATGCATAAATTTAAAAAATCTCTAGACTACTAAACCGACAATAAATAAAAAAGCATCATGGCGAAGATCAAGTTCATTAAGGATCACTATTTGAATTTTCCGCCATCTATAAATCTAATATAACTTACTAAATTGAATTTGACCCTCCATAAAGGAAAGTTTTTTTCCTATGTTGCAAGAAATTTTTCGACCCTTTTTTGAATTTATTTAAAAAATCTAGGTCACAGACAACGAGGTACTAATCATAACAAAATAAATCATTCCAACATAAAAAGAAGCGATCCTTCATAGAAGGACAAATTTGACTTTTTTTCCAATATCTTGGATTTAAAAATGTCAATAGTTTTGTTCAAAGAGCAATCGAGTATCACCATAATTCTGTATATTTAATTAAAATCGGTTCAGAGAATTTATATAGAAATTATTGCATACAGAAATTAAAACAGCAGAAAACAGTTACTATAACAATTATGAGTTAAAGAACCACTAAACCGATTTTATAGATTTTATATAATCAGTTCATTATTAATGACTTTATGAAGAAATGAATAAAACAGAATTGATAAGGATTCATTTTTCGAGAAGCAATAAACCGATTTTAATGATTCGTAGTTAAAATTAATGTTTCGTGATCCCCTAAACGGATTTAAGTGATTCGTTGCATGAGGGTGGCGTAAACAGAGCGGTTTTAAGAATTCCAAAAAATATCTGGAATACAAGAATAAATAAGCCTCTTTGAAAAGGGCAAGATTGATTCTGTGAACCACCTTAGATTTTATAATCAATTTTCTGCATAGTTCTGTCTCTTCCATTACCATTGGTAGTTCACCCGGTAGATATGAGTACCGGGTTTAATTACAGTTTTTTTTTTAATTAGTTATATACAAACACATCCTATAATACTCCAAAAACTTTTTCAAGATTAATTTTTAACTATTTTTGGGTTCAATCGGGAGGAACATAAAACGGCGACGGGCCTTTTAAGGAATTTGGATACGCAGTAAAATATCACTAAAAGATGCTCTGGCGACTAGTTAGAAATCGCGGGAATGACCGTTTTAGCTATGCATAATTACTAACCTTTGACGCAAAAATATTAATTTTAATTTTTTTGTGGGTTACGACGTATTAGAATTAGGAAGAATATGTATTTGTATTACGGATCACCTAACAAGCTGATCCGTAATTGTATCGTCCGCGGTACAAAAAGAATTGGTAATAATCGAACAAAAACAGAATCGAAGTTTTGTAAATTTCTTTTCGCAAAAACCATAAAATACAATATCGTAAAAAGGGGTTGGTTTGTGTGTTATTCTCGTAAAGAAGAGCAGTCCTGATACACACCACCAGCCATCCATATCGAGAATATGGTAAATAAATAATACAAATAAATAAATAGTCTTGAAGTTTACCAGTCGCATATGTGTAAGTAGGAACAACTCAAAAAATACTATAAAAATATAGCTTTTTTTTACTTGCTAATTAACACGAGTAAGTATACAATATGAATAAAATCTAAAAGAATATGAAAAATATCAAATCACCTGGAAAAGACGGTGTTACGGCAGAAATGCTAAAGTACGGTGGTAAAACTGTAGAATAATCCAAAACAACTGGAAAGAATCAGTAACCATTATTCTACACAAGAAAGGCGATAGAGCAGACATAAAAAACTATCGACCTATAACAACAAAATTTGACGGATATCAATCAAAACAACAAGCAGGCTTCAGAAAAGGTTTCAGTACAGTTGACCACCTACTAACCATGAAAATCCTAATAGAGCGAGCCAACGAATACAAGATTCCACTGTATATTACGTTTATAGACTTTGAAAAAACTTTCGATAGCATTGAGCACTAAAATTATACTCGTTTCTGATATAGCGAAGCAACAACATTAATAAAAATAAATCCACAAAGGAACCAAGTCAATCCTCATTAAAGGAGGTGTCACAGGGGGGTGACACAATATCCTCTAAACTATTTAACCAGGCCCTAGAAGATGTTTTTAAAAACTTAGATTGGGAAGAAATAGGAATCAAAGTAAGCGGACAAGATATGCTGACGATATCGCCTTAATACCAAATAATAAAGAAGAACTCATAAAAATGCTGGAAGAACTGAATACAGCAGTGGAAAATATAGGCTTGAGTATGAACTACACTAAAACTAATACTCTGCCAATCTATGGGCACCTAAGCTCACACTAGGTACTATAGTTATAGTGTGAGTTAATATAATCAAAAAGTGAAATATATTTTATTCAACTCCAGACTCAATTACCTTTCGTTTGATACCACACAAGCCATGTTTTGACTTAAACTCAAATTTTTTAAATCTACCCCCACCCTATTAAAAAAACTCAAATGTATATTGTTTAACTCCAGACTCAATTACCTTTCGTTTGATATCACACGCCATATTTTCACTTAAACTCTAATTTTTGACATCTACCCCCACCCTTTTTTTTAAATTAAGTAAAATTCATTTTGTTTAACTCCAGACTTAATTACCTTTCGTTTGATATCACACACGCCATATTTTCACATTAACTCTAATTTTTGAAATCTACCCCCCACCATTTTATTTGGCTTGCGTTCGGTGGATTTTGTTCATTTTTAAATGGGATCATCACGGCCCAAGACCCAACTTAGGTACCAAATTTCTTTAAAATCGGACAAGCGGTTTTTGAGTTATGCGGGTTGGGCGTTACAGACAGACATACAGACAGACAGACAGACAGACAGACAGCAAAACAAAAAAGTTTCAAAATCATCTGAAACGCAAAGATATATAAAATTTTTTGAAATCGGAGCAACTTTTTTTTCTCGAAAAAACCATAGCTACACACTACTTATATAGTAGTAGTGTGAGCTAAAATCATAACAAACACAGATCAAGATATCACCATCAGAATAAACCAAGAAAAAATAGAACAAGTAATATAGATAATAATAGAGAAATATATATATATATATATATATATATATATATAGATAATAATAGTGGAATATATATATATATATATATATATATATATATATATATATATATATATATATATATATATATATATATATATATATATATCTGGGAGAAATTAAAAAAAGAAAACCAAACGGCTAAAATCAAGAGACATGTAAAAAATAAAAAATATCCTCAGTACCTACCTTAAAACGAAAGTGTATAACCGATATATTCTTCCTGTGCTCACATATGGATCCCGATCCTGGACGCTTACAAAATCAAACGTGGATAAGGTAACAAAAGCCCAAAGATCAATGGAAAGACAAATGTTAAATATAAAGCTAACAGATAGAAAAAGGAATGAATGGATAACAAATAAAACAAAAGTAAGGGATGTCAGAGGAGAGGTAGCAAAATTAAAATGGAAATTTGCAGGTCATAATAGCAGACAGAAAGACGATCGATGGAATAAATGCATTGTCAACTGGAGACCTTGGGAAAATAGAAGGAGTAGAGGAAGACACCAAATGAGACGCGCGGATGATTTGAAGAAACATGCGGAGACTAGATGGATGAAGGGTGACAGACAGAGAAGAGTGGAAGATATTGGGGGAGGCCTATGTCCAAAGATGGATCGAAGAAGGCTAAATAGAAAGATAGATATATGCTAGTCAATTAAAACCTTTTAGGAAGAGATTTTAGAGCACATGCGCATGCCACAAAACAATGCATAAGTTCTAAGGTGTGTAGGTTCCGTGACCCTCTTTAAAAATGCTCCAAAAAACAAAATGTAAGCAATTACTGTTAACTGAAATATTTAATTAAATAACGCAAAAATTTTATTTTATTGCGTTTGACCCTTTGCTTTCGTTGTTTGCCAAAATTATTTGCCGCCTTTTTTTTTCTCCGGGGTTTTTTTGGTTTAGCTTTATTTGGTTTCTTTTGGTTAGATTTGTTTTTTTTGTTTGTTTGTGTTGTCTATTTGGAAATTATCTGAAGGTAAAAAACAGCAGACATTCTACCGCATCTGCTGTTACTGAATATGCAATCGGGTCGTTATTTTTTTTAGTAGGCCTTGCGAAAGCATACGTTAATTGTTGGTTCAATAGATTAAATTATATTCTCTAATTCATGATAATCATTAATAATGGATATTTTTGGATCTAGTACGGCAATTACCGTTCTAATACTAGCAATTACACATGTCTCGTCTGTTTGTTTACAACCGAGTGATGTCTGATTAAAGAGGCATCATAAATTGTTAATATTGTGTTTTTTATGGAACTTCAAACGTTGGAGGTCATACATATATATGTACTAAAAAAAATACCATGTGGAATAACATGCTGAGAGAACAACCCAACTAGGAACATATGGTGAAACCAACCAGGACTCTTTCTATTCCTTATGATCATTTTTGTCGCGTAAAGTTGCCTTATGGTCGGATGGCTTAGCCCAAAAATATTTAACTTCTGGCGGAGAAGCTGCCCTTTTGGATTTAGATTCTAGATAGATCAAAGATTAAAAAACGCCCCAGACCCAAAAAATTTCTTACCCCCACTACCAGTTATGACGTCATCAAACCCACTACCAGTTATGACGTCATCAAAAAGGGGATCAGAAAATCGCTATTAGGCATGTATACTATACTCAACCATATTTATTTAGTAAAATTTAGCTTAAAATATGAGTTTATTGTAGTCGAAAAACGTGCTTATTATTATAAAATTTAAAAAAAAATGGAATTCAACGTGTCAATAAAATGTCAAAAGTTTGACATTATTTTTGCATATACGTGTTGGGCATCAATTTGAACGTCGTTTTAACAATAAAATTCCATAGCAGTTCTAAACATATATAAAGATTTGAGCCGATTCTTCATTTCACCCCTCTCCCGCTCTTCCCCTCCTGTTCTTCCGCTCCCCTCTTCCATTATTTTTCATAGTCACCACTAAGTGTACATACATTTTAATGTTCTTAAACGTATATTTACCTAATCTACCTACCTACCTAAGTGGCATAGTTGAGTACAACGAAGGCCGCTTCTTAGACATTTACATGCTTCCAGACATCTTTTTTTGTAGCTACAGGCAATAAGTTCTTCAAAACTTTTTGCGAATTCTGGAGCAGTAGGCCACAATGGTTGAAAGCCGTCATTGGCTTCCATCCCCAGATATCGGATGGAGGAGTCTGTTATCCATTTTCCAGGCAGTGAAGCCATAAAAGACCTTGCGAGGTTGATCTCTTTGTATGTTGAAGTAAGGCATTTTCAGTTGGTGGAATGTTTTTAATTGCTCTATTTTTTTTTATGAAAGGTGTCTGCATTCGTTGACAGAGCTCAAGGGAGATGTCAAATCATAGGTAAGAACTACAAATTTTTGAACCTCGCGCATTATTTCTTCAGTGCTCAAAAGCTGCACTAATATTCGGATGTGCCAAAGTTGTTGAACACTTGTAAGTTTTGAAAACGCAAATAGTGTAATAACAACAGCATCCGAATTAACTGTTCGAATGCTGACGCGGTATGTGGCCATTACCAGCTGCATGCTTGGCATGAAAGAGTAGACGGCCGTCTGCTTCTTCGTGCCACTGTTATTGCTCTTGCTTCAAGAGTACAGACCACTGTTTTTCCATGAAAACTTTCTCTTATTAGTTGTTCAGCCAAAAAAGTAAATAACTGTCTTTTGTTCTCATCTACACGTAAAAATTTGTTAATTTTTTTTGGAATCATGGTAGAGGGTGTAACTCTTATGTAAACTCCCGTTCCTCTTGATTGACGTGTATTAGCTTTTAATAAATCACTGCTATCTATCCAAGACCAAATCAATTTTTTGTTTTTAAACAGCCGCTGAACATAGGGCTTAAATATATATATAATATTCCAAAAACGTTTTCACGTTCCTAGGAACTAGTAAATACACTATAACGGCACCATCTAGTATTATAGAAAAGTTTAGTAAAGAAATCAGACGTCAAAAAAAATGTAGCTTCTATTGGCAAGAACATTATTCCCAGAACCAGATGTATTCTGGAAGACCGGGAGATGATACACTTCCAGGATGCAGTGACCATATCTACAGTCACTGGTGCATGTGGGACCAGGGCTATCAAAATGGACGGGCCACGATCCTCCACTTTGTTGACGTCACATCCGGGGCTGATTTTTTTTTGATGGTCACGTTACGACACAGCTGATTGTCTTTAAAATATTGAAGTTGGAATGACGGTTCATGGATATTTGATTTTTTTTAAATTAAGCCGTTTTTGAGATTGTTTTTACTTTATTCTGGCAGAACAATTTTTTTTAAATGTATAGTAAGCCCTAATTTTTCATAGCCGCTTCATTAGCTCACACAAAAATTAAGTTTAAAGGAGAAGCGAATGTGACAATCACATATGACAAAGTCAAATACATGTCAAATATAACAGTTGGCATGTGGTACATGGCGGGTAATTTGAATTAAAAATAAGAAATGCTAAATCTTGAAGATTTTAACCTTTTAATCATGTTGCTTCCTTACAAACCTTTGGTGGAATATCGGGATGGTGTCTGAGAATATTTCAGTGAAATTTTGCGGAAATCTGTAGTGCCATTTTGAAAATATCATAAAAAAACGTCTGACCTCCCATAAGACCCAATGCAAAATTCAGCCCCGGGAGAACAGCTGATTTTTTCAGGGTCGTGGCCTCTATTTTTGTGTTGGCCTTGGTGGGACATTCACCAGGTTTTTGACATCCATCGGTAGATGTCAACATTGAATATATGAATTTCAACCCCCGAACCCCACTGCTCCTTCTTTTGAAAAGGGCCTTTCTTGAAAAAAAAATATCTAGTTCAAATTTAATTGCCACCGTTAAGTTTAGCGTGTCCAAAAACGTGTAAAAGGACACCAAACACCATAAATAATGTAAAATGTCAAAATTTGACATTTTGATAACAAAATGGCCGCCATATTCTATTTTTTTTTAAATGATGATACTTGACTATATTTAAGAAAAAAAACGATTTTTGACAGAAATAATGGGACAAAATTCTCGACAAAAGTTAATACGTTTATGCTTAACGTCTTCTTTTATCTCTACATTGATGACATAACTGCAGTGGGGGGTCAGAAATTTTCTGGGTCTGGGGCGTTTTTTAATATTTGATATATCTACTATCTAAATGCAAAAGGGCACCTTCTCCGCCAGAAGTGAAATATTTTTATGAATTTTAAGACTAAGTAACCTGACTTTTATTCAAAAATACCATATAAAAAAGTGTAATAAAATTTAAAGTGTGAAACCCATTGCTAAAGGGTGCAGGCATATACGTAATATTCCAATACTCCCTGTTACCTATTTACACAATGGTTGGCGTTTGATGCAAACATTCAGAAATAAAGGGACGAAAAGTGCACAGATACCAAATTTACATAGATAGAGTTTTTGTCAACTGTACGTCGATGCTTTGATGTAACGAATACAAGAATAAAATAATATTCATGTGTAAAAGTATAACCAATCAGGACATTTTATCTTAAGGACCGCAAAAAGTATAGACTTATACCCATTGATATTGCTATTTCAAATATGTTTGCATTCTGCATCGTAAGGTACCGTAGGTATTGCAATAATACGTACTATATGGAAATAATATGCATATGTCTTTGAAAGCAACCAATCAGGTCTTTTTGCTTGAAGACCCCAAGGCCCTCATGTTTGCAGCATGAATGGGTAGTAGTTAATGTGGGTATTGGAATATTATGTATATGGGTGCAGGTAGTACAGTGAATATCGGTTATAACGACATTGAACGGACCGCTTAATTTCGGTCGTTATAACCGAGCGTTGTTATAGAGAGAAAAGGTAACAAACTGGGTTATATATGTTTATTACGAAAAAGTGATTCTCTTCATATTTTCATTAAAAACTATATTTTTTATAAAACAGTTAAAAACATGTATGTACAGCGTGTCCCATTTTCGATGGGATTAAATGGGAAACTCGGTTATTATTAAAGATATTGATTTTCTGGTTGCACCTTACCGTGCTCTTTTTTTGAGCCCTTAAAAATGGTGTAATCAGACTTTTGTTATACCCCGTAGATTCGCTAATACAGGGAGTTTTTGAAAAAATTGGATTTTTAATAATCCCTTATATCTCGCTTATTTTACAAGATATTTTTATTCTGTGAAAACCTTTTTATAGCAACTTTTTTAGAAGAAAATATTGACTTTGTCAATTTTTTAAAATATTGTTTAGTTTTTGAGATATTGTATTTATCATAAAAAAATTAAATACGGACCTGGATTTTTTTTATTACTATAACAAAATAATAAAAATTTAATATTTTTTTTATTTTAAGGTTAAAAAAAATATTTAATATTTAAAAAAAACATTTAGCCCGAACCTGGAAATTTCCAACATAAATATAAATAAAAAATTTCTAGTTGAATGATTTTTAGTTTAACTGTTTTGATACTTAGCAAATTAAAATTGTTTTACGTTAATTTAAAGATTTATTTGAAACAAAGTCTACGACAAATACAAAAAATAATACCTAATATTTCTTTAATGATATAAATGTTTAAACTGATTGCCATTATTGGCATTTTTGAGTAATTTTTCTTAGCGCGTTTTGCATAAAAATATTTCTGCCGTTTAAATATTGGGATTTTGTTGCTTGAATAAAGTAGTCAAACATATCACATTTTTCAAAATCTGGATATGGTCGATTTCTAGACATTTTAGAATAATTTTGAGTGAGCTATTCACAAAAGTGACAAGTAAAATGACAATGTCGGTTCCACACTTTTGTTTTTCCATGTTGAAGTGATTTTCATGAGTTGATGTGCTACCATCAAATAATTACTATGATATTATTTTTGTCGTTTTTTAACGTTTTTTACTTTATTTATAAATCTTTTAATTAACGTTTCAAAACAGATAAACTAAAAATCGTTCAGCTGGTGTGTCTTTTGTCAATTTTCAATTTATATTTACGTTGGAAATTTTCAGGTTCAAACTAAATTTTTTTTAAAAATATAAAATATTTTTTTTAACGTTAAATTAAAAAAATATTAAAGTTTTATCATTTTAAGATAATAATAGCATAAAACCAATCAAAATAGTAATAAAAAAAATACAGGTCCGTATTTAATTTTTTTATGATAAATACCATATCTCAAAAACTAAACAATATTTTAAAAAATTGACAGCGTCATTATTTTTTCCTAAAAAATTGCTATAAAAAGGTTTTTACAGAATAAAAATATCTTGTAAAATAAGCGAGATATAAGGGATTATTAAAAATGCAATTTTTTCAAAAACTCCCTGTATTAGCGAAACTACGGGCTATAGCAAAAATCTGATTACACCATTTTTAAGGGCTCAAAAAAAGAGCACGATAAGGTGCAATCAGAAAATTGATATCTTAAATAATAACCGAGTTTCCCATTTAATCCCATCGAATATGGGACACGCTGTACATACATATATGTAACTGCTTATATTTACATAGAATGTTATGTGAGTATGTATGTACAGTCGGGAATTGATAAATTGCCGCCCTCGAAAATAAAAAATATTCCTATTTGAAATTCGGAAAAGTAGTTAGAACCAAAATAAAAAAATTGGGAACCTTACCTCTGTCTGAATACATATATATATATATATATATATATAAATATATATATATATATATATTTTTTTTGATTTATTTAAATGATTAATTTTGATAGAAAAAAAAACAGCGGCAATTTAAAAGGTCCCTGACTGTACATATCATGTAATGTGCATGTATGTATTCTCAAATACCAAATTGCAAATAATGCACGGACCTAAAACTATAAACAACAAGTGAAATTGAAGAAAGAAAAATAAGAAAAATGTTTTCTGTCTTCGGCCGGGACTCGAACCCGGAATCTCTTGCTCTGTACGCAAACGCTTTCTACATTAAGTCACCGAAGACTATACATAAATTTTCGGAAAACTTCTCTGCGGTGACTCAATATAGAACGAGATACTCTCAGGTTATTAACCCGAGTAAGCCATTAAACTGATCTCTATAATTCTTCCTTCCCACTATCAAAGGTATAAAAACTCAAAATAGACTTAAAGTATCAACGTCTGTAAACATGAGATCACCTTTTCGAGTGTTAAAATTTCTGATCACAACGGGTGATTGCCAACCATAGATAAAGGATTTTTGCTGCGGTTCAGTCAGCTTTTGCCAACTGCGCCCAGTCCGCCCTTGCTACTTCCTAAGTAGAGAAAATATCGAAACACAAAATATCGAAAAACGACAGAACGAATTAAATGTACATAATATCGAAAACACAAAACATCGAAACTACAACATATCGAAATTACAAAATATCGAAAACGCAAAATATCGATTTTGAAAATATCGAAAATACCAAATATTAAAATTACAAAATATCGAAAATACAAAATATCGAAAATATAAAATTTTGAAAACCTAACCCAACCTGACCCTAACCTAACTAAACCTTGAAAAAACCTAACGAAATCTAACCTAATTTGACCTAACTAACCTAATAAAACCTTGCCTAATCTAACTAAGCTTTTATTTATTAAAAAACATTTTCTAGACGTTTTGCAGTATATATTAGCCGTTAGGTTAGTTCTGGTTAGGTTAGGTAAAAATAATAAGGCTTGGTCAGGTTCAGTTACCTACCCAAACCTAATTAATTAACCAATATTTTCGTTAGGTTAGTTCAGATATGGTTAGGTTAGGGTCAGGTGAGGTAATTTTTCGAAATTTTCAATTTTGAATATTCTGATTTCGATACTTTGTATTCTTGATATGTTGTGATTCGATGGTGTGTAGTTTCTAAGGTCACTCATCGTCAAGCAAGCTTTTTGCTTGACGATGAGTGACCTTAGTAGTTTCGATATTTTGTGGTTTCGATACTTTGTAATTCGGTAACATGTGGTTTCGATATTTTGTGGTTACGATACTTTATACTTCCGATATTTTTTTGCTAAGCAATTAGATAGGATACAAGGTGACAATTTAAAAAGGATCCACTTGAATTTTCTTGAAAATTTTCAGGAAAATAAAAAAACGCAGAAATACGTCGATTTTGTTTGCAAGGGGGACACTTTTTGGCTATCTTGAAATTTTTGGAGCCCGAACCCCCTTCGAGGGGTATACTTTACCCCTATATTTTGAATAGGGTAAGTAAGTCTAGCTATACCTTGTTTTGAAGGCCTTTTGAATGTCCTTACAATTGTGTAAAAATTTCAAAAATCTATCTATTAGTTTTTGAGATAATTGATTTCAAACTTTCAAATTTAACATGGACTGATAAAATAAAAATTTAAATAGAATTTTATATTTTTCGGATTTAATTTTTATTTTATCAGTATATGTTAAACTTGGAAATTTAAAAGCAAATATCTCAAAAACTAATCGATGGATTTTTACACGGTTATAAAGATATTCAAGAGAGCTTCAAAACAAGGTATCACTAGACCCACTTTAAAGGGTAAAGTATACCCTTCGAAGGGTGTTCCTGCTACAAAAATTTCAAGATAGCCAAAAAGTGTCCCCCTTGCAAACAAAATCGACGTGTTTTGGCGTTTTTTTAATTTCTTTTTAAGAGTTGTTTTAAGAAAAGTGTGTGTAACTTGTCGGAGGCACAGCTTATTTTACTTAAAGTTTTTGACGATACTCTAGGCTGATTTTACTTAATATATTTAACCTTACTCTAGGCTGATTTTCCTTAATATTCTTGACATTACTTGTTACTCTAAGTGCACTTTTATGACTAGCATACCCTACGTGTTCAAACATATCGCACCCCCTCTAAAAAACAGTCACAACTCAAAAAATACAATTTTACTGGTTAAAGCCAAATGTGACACTGTTTTAGGATCCAAGACAAATTTACCTGTCCCAAAATAAAAGTGTCACTCCCGCCATCTAGCGGTGAATAGCTTAATTTGAAAAGTGACGGTTTTGTAGAAAAGAAAACTAATCATTTTAATGGCATTTTTTGAGTTGTGACCGAGGGGTCATCAGCTTTCAACAGTACTGTACAAATTTCACAACAGGACCCGACAGTACCACGACAGGACTCAACAGTACTCGACAGTACACGACAGGACCCAACAGTACTCAACAGGACCCAACAGTACGCGACAGGACCCAACAGTACTCAACAGTACTCGACAGGACTCGACAGGACCCAACAGTACCCAACAGGACCCAACAGTACTCGACAGTACACGACAGGACCCAACAGGACTCGACAGTACTCAACAGGACTCAACAGTACTCGACAGGACCCAACAGTACCCAACAGGACCCAACAGTATTCGACAGTACACGACAGGACCCAACAGTACACGACAGTACTCAACAGGACCCAACAGTACTCGACAGTACTCAACAGGACCCGACAGGACCCAACAGTACACGACAGTACTAGACAGGACCCAACAGGACCACGACAGTACCTGACAGGACCCAACAGGACTGAATTATTTTGGTCATAACGAGGCGTAACGAGGTCATAAAAACTTTTTTGATGCTATAAAAATATAAAAATAAACGGACTTTTTTTGTCCATACCAATAAAAATTTATTTTTGATAAAAGTTCAATAAAAGAGGGACGAAGAGGGATCAATTCCCTCGCAAAATACTCGATAAAGTATATTCAACTCGGTATTCAAAGTATTTTTTAGGACAGGACACAAAGAAGTGCAAAGAAGACAAAAATACGCAAAAATATTTTACAATACCCTCGGTAATTGCACTATTAGTCTATGCTTAAGCTTAGATCTTGTAAGGACCTACCCAGATTTTTATTTGTTTTTATATTCCAGATTGGATTTTTTTTAAATATTACTGACGCAATCGAGATGTAGTTCAAAAAGATATTCTATATAAGCTTATAGATAGCATAAAGTGTGGAGTGTTTGACTCATGATCCGCAGGTCATGGGTTCGAGGCCCCCACCTAATTTTTTTTTTCTTTTAAACAACTTTAATTAAAATTTATTAATTACTACTAGGTAGTTTTGGTTTAACAGCAGTGTATATTTAGTATATTTTAAAGAATTTTGTTTTTGTTTCTATTCACCCTCCAACCGATTAAAGATTAGCGCTTGAAAAGCAAACGATTTCAAATAGGTTAGGATAGGTTTCCGATCAATTGACCAAGGTTAGGTTTGGTTTCGGTTTGGTTTAACAACGATTTCAACCTCCCAAAACGAGGACAGGAAAGTTTTAATTTTAAAAATTTCGCCTTTTATCTAATATTCTCATTTTGACATTCCCGCAGAGACAGTTTTACATTGGGATCGTTTGCTTTTCAACGCCTGCTGATTAAAGTGTATCCACCGTTGCCAATTTTTGTATAATTTCCATTTTTTGTTTTATTAATATGTTTTTTAATTTTAATAAACAAAAGTTAAAAAAGATCAATAGAGGCATTTTGGGTCCGTTAAAATAACAAAAAAATTTGATAGTTGTTATATCGTTATTTTTAATACGAATAAGGTTAATTCTAATGCAAATAAAGTGCAGAGAGATTTTGAGACACTGTATAAATATTCATGACCATCACGTAAGCAACCCGTATTAATTAGTCATTAGCAAATTTTAATTTAAAGTTGTTTGAAAAAAAAAGTTTTATGTGAGAATCGAACTCATGGCCTTTGGATCTTCAGTCGAGCGTGCAACACCTTATACTATCCATACATACACTCAAATTTATTTAGAACTGCATCCCGACTACTTCAGTAATATTATGAAAAAAAAAACAGTTTTTGAAAGATAAAAAAAAAGTTAAAAACTGGGTAGGTCCTTACCAGATCTTAATAGAGTAATTACAATTACTCAATATAGTTTAAATAAAATCATAATTTCCACTTTCAAGTCGATTTTCGCTCCTCCAGCTTTGCACCCCACAGACCGCCACTGCTTTTGCACCAAAACGACCTTTTTATGTCTCTAATTATTAAAATGTTATAATTTTTTCCATACAGAACACGACAGTACTTAACAGTAATCTACAGGACCCAACAGGACACGACAGTACTTGACAGGACCCAACAGGACTCAACAGTACACGACAGGACCCAACAGGACTCAACAGTACTCAACAGGACCCAACAGTACTCAACAGGACCCAACAGTACTCGACAGGCCCAACAGTACTCGACAGGACTCAACAGTACCTGACAGGACCCAACAGTACTCGACAGTACTCAACAGTACTCAACAGGACTCAACAGTACTCAACAGGACCCAACAGGACCCAACAGTACTCGACAGTACACGACAGGACCCAACAGGACTCGACAGTACTCAACAGGACCCAACAGTACTCAACAGTACTCGACAGGACCCAACAGTACCCAACAGGACCCAACAGTACGCGACAGGACCCAACAGAACTCAACAGTACTCGACAGGACCCGACAGGACCCAACAGTACTCGACAGTACACGACAGGACCCAACAGTACACGACAGTACTCGACAGGACCCAACAGTACTCGACAGCACCCAACAGTACTCGACAGGACCCAACAGTACTCAACGGGACCCAACAGTACACGACAGGACCCAAGTCCTGCTGGACGCTGTACAAAATTTTAGGGTGCCGATGACCCCTCGGTTGTGACACTTTTTTAGCGAGGATGCGATATCAACCTAAAATAAAACTTGTCTGTTATTAACCTTTATCTAATAATTATCAGGTTTAAGAATACATTTTTGCTTTTCAGCATATAATTTTCTTATTAATCTCATAACAAATTAATAATTTATTATTAAACTATTAACCTGACATGACAAATAACAATTAATTACGTGTTTAGATTTTTTTCCAGGATCTATTGACTGACTTATAATATTTAATCCTTCTAGAAATACAACTTACCTATAATACCTCCTTAACTGTAAGCTCTTTAGCTTAATTTATTATTATTATTATTATTCCAAACTACGGAGGGAGTAAGAATTAAAAAACAACAAAAATTTTTTTTGCTCAGTCGGGTATTGAACCGAGAACTTCAGGCTTTACGCACCAACGCCCTACAAATCAGGCCACTAAACACATATTGTACGGCCAGAATAAAATTAGGCGCAAAAGAGATAGCTTCAATTAGCGCTATCTTTCTCTGTCCAGTGGCGTGTTTAAATTTTTTAATTTGATTTTTTGCTGTAAAAGTCCATACTTTATTTTTCTTAAAAATAAATATTTTTTCAAAACGTTTATACTTATTATATTATATAGGTACGTACCTATATCATTAGATAGGTGCGTACGAATCTAGAAACTTAAAAAAATATCAATTGACTTTCTAAAAATTGCAAAAATGTAAAACCAACGTTATATCTTTAAAATTGGAACTTCACACAGTTTTTTTCTTTTTATTGGTCTAGAATGTGTACGAAACGTGCCTAGTCATCCTGTTTGAGCCCAGCGATAACAATAGAAGCCCAATAAAACAGTGTGAATTGTGAACGGGCCGGATTCGAGTTGAGCCAGCGGTAACAATAGAAACCCAATAAAAGAGTGTGAACTATGAACGGGCTGGAGTCGATTTTGTTAAACGTACCAGACGAGTATCGTTTTTTCTTGTAAAATTAAAATTTTGTTCATGGTAAATTTGCTTAAAATGGGTGTGCTTCATTTTTAGCAAATGTACCATGAACAAAATTTTAATATTAATTCACAGTAGGACCAAAGTGCTGTAAACAGAGGGAGATAGATTTAGTTGAGCCATATTAATTGACAGTAAGACCAAAGTGCTGTAAACGGAGGGAGATAGATTTAGTTGAGCCATCTCTTTTGCGCCTCATTTTATTCTGGTCAGACAGTAGGTAATTTTTTTTTGAAAACCTCTACCTCCATTAACGAATACAAAAACGCTGCTTCTCAGAGTACCGACGTCTTGAACTCAACCAAGCTATTCAACTTATCTTAATAATTTTTTCGTTCTCACTGTGCACCCAATTAAGAATTATTTTGCCACCAAGCATTGGCTTAAAATTTCTAATTGCAATGTCAATGATATTTTTTTTAAAAACCCAAGAGCAATTATGAACGGTTTTTTCAAAACCATAAACAAGAATTTCAAACTAGGGAGGAGGAGAAATTAAAAAACGAAAAATTTGAAATATAGTTTTTTTGCTCTGCCGGAAACTAAACACGGAAATGCCCTACATATTAGGCCAATAAGCACATAGGTTAGGTATAAATGCTTGGTGCATACTTTAACAGTAAGAACAAAAAATTTTAAAAGATCAGTTGAATATCTAGATGTGTGAATTTTTTTAGTATGCCGCAGATTTTTGGTATCTGCCATTGCTATTGAGAAAATTAAAACCATTTGCTAGATGACTCACTATATTATATAAATCATGCAAATTATAAAAAGATATTTAACATTTTATTTTTGGCAAAATTTTAACACCCATATAGAGTGGTAACCGGCGAGCTTTGAAACATTGAGGGGATGGCGCTGAAATAAATTCATCTAGTACGCAATATACGGTTGCGTTGCCACTCTATATGGGTCATATAGTTATTGCTATAGATTGGTAACGTAGTGTTTACTGACTAATGCAATGTTTGTTCATAATAGGAACCTATTGCAATAGTGCCAGGCACAAATTGTGCCGGGCACTATATTGACAGTTTCTCATTATAAGAACAGCTATGTCCTTTCAAAATTAGGCCTTTGTGTATTATACGAGCCGGATTTAATAGTGACGCCACTATTAATGGAAAATAAACGACGGGATTTATAAATTCGACTTTGGTATGTCAATTTTGAAAGATCAACTGTCAGTTTGTAATGCGAAACTGTCAATATAGTGCCCGGCACAATTTGTGCCTGGCACTATTGCAATAGGTCCCTATTATTTAAGAATACCCGCTATATAAGTAATTTTTAAAATTGTCAACAGGTTAAAGTGCCCTTAGAGTTAACCTATTTTGAAACACTTCAGGTTAAGATCCTATTTAGGTCAAATTTTATTATTCCTCCTGAAAATTTCATTAAAAATCGGTAAGGGAGCTTTTGCGGTACAGACGGATAGACTGACAGGTACCATAAAAATATTGTGTCAAACAACCTCAGGTTTATTTTTAGTCAACTCAAAAAATATTTGAAGAGTTTCTGGTCCAGAAAAACGTTTTGTATAAACTTCATATCATAATTTTTGAGATAACTTTTTGAAAGTTGTAACTTTTTGTAAGTCACATTAAATCTAGTAATTTTCGTATACTGGGTGTTATTGAAAGGGGCGTAGCGCCAGCGATCCAATGGGAGGGGGGTCGAATGTATGTATCAAAAATTTTATACAAAGATTTTCGAAACAAGTATATTCACAATATTTGGCTCATGGGGGTGTTTTCACCCCTGAACCCCCCAGCACTACGCACCTGGTTATTGAATAAGCTGATAATATTGAAGGAGATAATTATTGGGTCCATTCTGAGAAAAAACTTATGAACATATGTCTTGTTCATGAAGATTTTAAAAATTCTCCTTCATAGATGTTTTTATGAAAATTGGTACACAAGAGATTTTCTAACGTATAACATGTTTTTTTTTTGTATTTTGACCAGTGGCGTTCGTGCGGAAATTGATTTCGATATTTAAATAATTTTTATTTTAAAAAAAACAGTGGCGTATTATTATTTTCTTGAAAAATACCGAGAACAATTCCCGCACGAACGCCACTGGTCGAAATAAAAAAGGCATGTTGTGCATCAAAAAACGCCTTTTAATGACTAGAAAGTGTGAACCAAATTTCATAAAGATATTTAGAGCTGTATTGCAGATATCAATGAAAAGAGAGATATTTTAAAAATCTCAAAGCTAAGACGTTTAGGACATATAAAAAAATATAAAATATATTATAATTATATAAATATAAATAATAATTTTGGATAACGTGGATTTTTACCTTTATTTTATTTGTATGTTTATGTAGTTTGTTACATTGTTATTGTAAATTTTTAAACGACTTTTGAAAAATAAATAATTTCCTAATTTCCAAATACAAAACAATTCTCAAAATGGACGCAATAGTTATTTCTTTTATTATTAGCATCTTATACATACAATAACACCCTGTATGTTTGTAGAAAAACTAATTTATTATTTTTCATTTAATAGTTAATAATTGTATTCATTACCAAAGGTCACTTCTAAGTAAACAATTTATTAAACAATTGAAAATCATGACATTGACACTTGAAAACGTACAACTTTGCTCTTGAAAACGGCACACACAGACTGTTGTTATTTCCTGAATTTCTTTTACAGTCCACTGCACACAAGGATTACACGATATTTTACTATTAAAGCAATATGTGATTTGTTTAAATAATTACTACTTTGTTTAAATTTAATTATTTTTCTAAATTTTACAATTTTGCATTAAAATAACTACCGATAAATATCTGTCTATGCTTTCGTTAACGCCTAGCTAGCCTATTGGCACACTTCAAGTGAAGCCATGATATATCAGCCCTAAAGAGTTTTTTGTAAATATCTCAGAAACTAAACCCCCTACGAAGTTGGTGGTTATAACACAAATTATTGAGCAAAATATAGTCTACTATATCCCGAAAACCTCTTATTAAAGCGATGCTCCGTTAAAAAGTAAGCATTTAAAAAAAAAAATTATTGACAAAAAACTGTTATTAGCATTGATGAATTTCGACCAAAATCTAATTAGCTCGCTAACCTGTCGAACACTATATTACCTGAAAATTTTATGAAAATCAGTTAAGCGATTTAGGAGCTATCGTGTTACGGGCAGACATACACAAACACTCACACATACAAAAATTGGCGGTAGTACGAAGGCACTGGGTGTTGGGCAACGATTATAAACACACAGGATTGCTTATTTTCATTTTTAACTCTATGTTAGCGTCGCTCAGCGAGACGAACAGTGTCTGCTTATGTCACCAGCGTTGCTTTGTTTGTATGGAGCGTTCGTGTGATTTTAAGGTGTTTTTGACGTTTTTACCTCCGTTTTTTTGCATTTTTTCATTTATTTGCCGGTGTGGTTGACTATTTAGGAGGTAAATCTGAGGGCACGGCAGTGCCTCGCCAAGTTCACGCGCCTTACCATCTTTTCTTGAAAAATTTCAGCCGATATTTGACCTATCTAAAACTCTACTTGGGAATGAGCTACGAATCTCAAACTTTGCACAGTCGTAGATCTCCATGGAGTTAACAATCCCTTCATGTTTAGATTCATGGAATTCCCAAAAGTACTGAAGTAGTTACGAAATTTCAAAAAACGTCGAAATTGTCACTCACTCACTCACGCATGTATAGATCATCAAAATTCTACTGTACTTCCAGACATGCTACAAAGCTGAAATTTGGCAGACTGATAGAAATAATGACCAAACCCCTGGAAAAAATCAAAAAACCCCAAAATTCTAATTTACTTCCCTCCCCTATATATGTAAAGTTATGTTAAAGTAACATTGCCCACTTCCAGATATGGCAGACTGATAGGAACTATGATAAAACTATAGAAAAAAATTTAAAAACCCCAAAATTATAATTTACTTTCCTCCCATATAAATGTAAAGTAATGTAAAAGTCCCATTGCCCACTTCCGGACACGCTAGAGAGCTGAGCTTTGGAAGACTGATAGGAACACTAAGATTTTAATTTACTTTCCTTCCCTATAAATGTAAAGTTATGTAAAATTAACATTGCCTACTTCCAGGAACACTAGAGAGCTGAGCTTTAGAAGTCTGATAAGAACTATGATAAAACCATGGAAAATAGAAAAAACCTCAACATTTTTAATAAGGCATTGCAAATGTTTTGAACAATATCCCGTATATTTTACTACTTTAAAATTTAAATATTATCCAAATCCTTTAAAAAAGCAGTGAAACCATAACAAAAACATTTCATGTAAAAAAAGCCAAGTACGCGAAAAATTCCTTAAAAATAATTGAGATAAAAGTAAAGCCAAGTTCTACAATACAAATTTCAAAATGAATGTTCTTACTGGAAATGTTTTTCTAAACTTGGCTATTACGGCTGCAAATGACTCTTAGGAAATTGAACGTAAAGAAGTTTGGCTGGAATATATAATAATATAATAAATATTGCAATTTTAGATCTGAAATATCAAATAAATACCTTTTTGTTACCACATAATATAAGTGTATTTTATTATATCCGCAACAAAAACAATAAATTATACATCTAATGATTTAAATTGATTAAACTTTTAGAAAAAATCCTACTTCTATTCTAAAACTTTTAACTATTTAAAAAAGAAACTCCAACATCGTCTGGTAGGAAAATTCAGCTCTCAGAGCAAACTCTTGATTTATCAAATCATTTGTTTTGAATGAATGAAATTATTAATTATATTTACTATCACGGATAAAAAATTTGTTTACAAATAAGCAAGAAAAAAGCGGGAAAAACTCACGATTGCAATGTGTATTAAATGAAGCGCGCTGAGCACAGGTCCACTAGTGACGTAAGCAAGACGCCGCCTACCGCTGAAAGATTCGAGCTAATAAGCAATCCTGTGTGTTTGTAATCGTTGGGTGTTGGGTAGCTTTATTTTTGTTGAAAATGAAATTTTTTATCAATTTGTGAAAACTACGTTGCACTAGCTTCTGTCGTTTTTGAGATATATTTTTTCAGAAATTGTGGCCGGTAAACTTTGACTTTATGACAAATTTTGTTGTTTTGTCAGTTATTTAAGAAAAAATTGTTTTCAATAAATGTGGTGCTTAATAGCTTTTTTTACCTTCCTAGCCCGGATAGCAATGGCTAGAGAAGGTAATATTTTCGACGAATTTTTTTTTTTTAGATAACGTCGAAAACGTTTTATTTGGGTGTATTTTGACCTATCCTAGCAATATCGTCGTGATGTCTGTCTGTGTGTGTGTGTATATAGCTTCTAAACCGCCGAACCGATTTTCATAAAATTTTCAGGTAAAATATTGTTCGACACTCTTACGAGCTGATTAATGCTAACGACAGTTTTTTGACAATTCAAAACTTTAAAAAATGGTAACTTTCTAACGGAGCATCGTATCAATATACAATTTTCGGTATATTGTAGACTACATTTTGCTCAATAATTTGTGTAACTAAAAGCTTCGTAAGAGCTTTAGTTTCTGAGATATTTGCAAAAACTGTTTTCAAGGCTGATATATTATCATGGCTTCACTTGAAGTGTGCTAATAAGGTAGCTAGGAAGGTATCAGATCCGTCATGGATCCATTTATTCTAAACGTGGCCAAAATGCACTAGATGATTTTGTGGGGGAAAAACAGCGAAACACAAGTTTTCAACTTTATTTACAATTTTAAGCTGTCTCTTTACTTATGGCCAATACTGTATACTTAAACGGTTAAACCCTGTACATGACCTAAATATGTCATACTTAATTTAATCTAAACAACAATAAATGGTGCAATCAGTGTCGCACATAATTTTTTCTGAACAAGAAGATTAGTCCCAATTGACATACATTCTTAATAGCATAATCCGTAATTCGTAAAGACAAAAAGCAAAATTTCATTTTTAAGTTTAAACTGGAATTATTTTTTCGAAGGTTGTCATGCCTACTTCAAAATGTTGAAAAAATTTCTTATATTTTTGACGATTTTTTATTTTATCCAAGCCTTTATAGATGTAGAATTGGTTAAAGATTTTTTAAAAAATAAACATTTAAAATACAGTACGATTCTCACCTGTTACAACAAAAAGCGTAAGTTTAAAAAGTTTTTTTTCTTGTGGAATACAAAAAGTAGAACGTTATTATTAAAGGCTAGAGTTGAGAAGAAGAAGAGGAAGTTAAGGAACTTCGTGATATAGTGGCCTTACCCACTAGGGCTATGGAAAGGCTCGCGGGACTGCCCCCTCCGCCTCTATTCCTGGAACACATAGCGTTGAGGACTATGTATTGACTTCAAACCTCGGCAATCTTAGGATTAATTTTAGCCCTAACTTTATAAAGATGTATCGGAGATCTGCCCTTCACTTAATATGAACAGGGCAATATACCTTTGCAAATGAAACCGAAGCCTTCTGTATGAATCTTTGTGACCGAAAGGAGAGTCTGGAAGGAATGAAAGTGTGAACCTCTCACCCAGAATGGAGTGGTCTGGTATACTGACGGTTCCGAAATGGGGGAGAGGTCTGCAGAACAACAAGAGCGAGATTTTATTTTGGCCTGGGTAAGCCACTATTTTCCAGGCAGAAGTAAAATGTGTGGTTATAAAAACTTAGAACTATTTATGTCGAGAAAAGACATCTACATGTGCTTAGACAGTAGAGCTGCACTGTTCGCAATCATATCGGTCAGAGTAAGCTCTGCACTTGTAGCTGAGTGTTATGTACTAAAAACCCTAACAGAAAACAACACGGTTGATCTCCTCTGGGTTACAGGACATGAGGGAATTCTTGGAAACGAGGAGACTGACCAACTAGCTAAAACGGGATCATCAGCTGATTCAATAGGGCCGGAACCCATGGTTCTGCATCGAAGAGTGTCTTACCATGACGACCCTAAAACGTGACTTAAACAGATGCTCACAGGCACTCTGGGAAGCAATGAGGCTAGCCAAACTCCTTATCGGGAAGGTCTTTTCTCACACTCGGGAGAAAAGATATGAGGCTGGTGGGCTTTCAACAAGTCACTGCCGCGTTAATAAACACCTTAGCATTCTGGGAATGGTTGAAGACTCGGATTGTCGATGGTGTATGGAGGATTAAGAATCTTCTCTACATATCTTAACCGAGGGCCCGTTACTCGCCGCGTTAAGACAGTCGCATTTGGGAAGCTGTGTGCCTAGCCCTAGCAATATTAGAAAGTTTCAACGCAGAAAAAATCTGCTTCTTGGCTTAGGCGGCGGGTTTTTAGGGCAGAAGCAGTAGACAGTGCGGTACAACGAGCCCAGCAAGGTGGTCTAAGTGCATGGGATTTTCCCGCCCACAAAACTCCATTTATTTATTCAATGCTAGCCTATTACAAAATAACTTATAAAAAATAGCCTGATCGCCCATCTTTTTAGGCTGTATTTGGAAAGTCGCGGCGCAGGACCAAGTGATAAATTTAAAATTTCGAAAAAACGCTTTCTTTTATCGTGAGTAAATCTACGACCCTCCAATTTCCTTTGCTTCTCTGTTTTTTTTTAAATCTATTGAAGTTTAATATCTAACCCTAAAGAAAAAAATGCAATTGCAAAATTATTAGTTGGTGTATAAGGTCCCCCGTCGATTTGCAGATACTTGTTTTTGTTGATTGAATAACACGTGTGTTGACAGTGCCTTAACTTTAAACTGCCTTTATATGTTGATGTGTTCAATTCATAATAGGGACTTATTGCAATAATGCCAGGCAGTAATTGTGCTGGGCACTATTGTGACAGTTTCGCATTATAAGAACAGCTGTCTTCTTTCAAAATTAGGCCTTTTTGTATTATAAGAGCCGGAATTAATAGTGCCGCCACTATTAATAGAAAATAAACGACTGGGTTTATAAATTCGAATTTGGTATGTCAATTTTAAAAGATAAACTGTCAGTTTTCAATGGAAAACTGTTAGAATAGTGCCCGGCACTAATATTACCTGGCTTTAATGGAATATTTCCCTATTATTTATCCCATGCTTTTAAGACTTTCCAAATATGTAATGATGATCTGCTACCTTCAAAAAAATAATCATAGATAAGCCATTACAAAGATTTTAAAAAGGATTTTTTTATCTTTTTGAGTTGGACCCAACTGTGTGAATTCTTGAATGGGTGAGAAGAAGTACTCCCTCAAAATCGGGTGAAAGATGAACTGCGCAGGCGATCTCACTTGACTTCTGTATATCTTTTTGTCCTGACTTGGGGAGGTGTGAATTCTCATTCTCACACATTTAAAGAATTCATACACTACTGAATGGAATCCTAAAGTGACATTACAATCGGCAAATAAGGTACCTGCAAAAAAAATGGGCCCTGATGGTTCAGAGGGCGCGCGTCCGCTTTACAATCAGAGGGCGGTGGGTTCGATTTTCATGCCCGCCAGTACAAACTCGAACCCACTATCCGTTTGTAAATACAGATTCACCGGAGGTAGGGGTAACGCCTGTCTGGGAGCAGTTTGGTCATCAACGAAGTAGTCAAAGTTGATGATCAATACAAGGCCGGGTTCGGAAGTCACGTTAAGCAGATGATCCCGTGTCAAGAGCGGTGCTAGCACGATAAAGACCCCTGTGCTCGAAAAAAAGTATCAGGCAAAAATTAAACCCTCTTTGAGAAAAGAAAATTGCCTACAGTGGGGGTGCTTGAGGGCCGGCCCGTTGGGCCTTGTGATTGTCTCGGGCACCAAGTGACTTCGAGTGAGATTATCTGCAATAAGCCGACAGGCCAATAAGTAAAAACGAAACCAAACGAACAAACCTAGCAAAAACAATTAAACATTTTTTTACATGATGTGTACTTAACCGCACTCATTTGCGTGCGGTAAGCACAATATTAAATACATGCCACCGTGCGGTAAATTCAATTACCGCAGGTTGCGGTTAGAAACGATAGCATTTGCCGTATTTCTTGATAAATTGATTTGCAACTTGCCATTCAGTCGAGTTTTAGGGCCGTTAGGGCAGAGTTGTCAGAAACTTCAAGTACAGTACTTGAAATTGTACTTCAAGTACTTACAAGTACTTCAAGTACTGCATGGGCGCACCCAGGTCCGCCCCCCCCCCCAAGCCTGAGATTTTTCTATATATTTTCAACATATTTCATGAATAAACACAAAAAATAGCATGAAATAAGGCCTCGGCCCCCCCCCCCCCAAGACATATTCCTGGGTGCGCTACTGAGTACTGTACTTGAAGTACATCTACAATCCGGTAATTGTATTTGGTACTAGAAGTACTTTTAACAATGTCCTTGGAAATGTACTTGATTTTGTCAAGTAAATTACTTCAAGCACATTATAAGTACTTCAAGTACATTCAAAGTACTTCAAGTACATTCACAGTACTTCAAGTACATTCAAAGTACTTCAAGTATATTAAAAGTAATTTAAGTATATATTAAAAGTACTTCAAGTACAATAAAATATTCTTGACGTACAATGTAGATATAGGTGAGATATAACTTTAATGCGCTGAAAACAAGTGCTAACCTAAGGGTTGCCACCTGTCCGGCTTATCAACTTGGCAGAAAAGTCCGGTATTTTAGCAACCTTGATAGGTACGTCTTAATTAATCGCCGAAAAAATCGTAATATTAGCTACACACTTATCCAAAGAATAATACCTATAGGCTTAATTATTTGCACACACCTTCATTATTTCGTGGAACGTGAAATTCAAATACAGTGTGAGAAACTACTACAGCACACTCATACCATCTATTGAGGGGTGTCGGTATACCCGAAAATTTATTTAGTCTGACTAGATACGCCTCAAAAAATTCCTTGGATATTTACGTTTGTTATGCTTATTTATTTAGTTTGATTTAAACAAGTTTTTACGCAGTTTTGTGGGCTATTATAAAAATAGTACTTTCTATGAGTGATTTAGAAATTATTGACGGTATGAACAGTGCCCCAAGTACACCACCAAAAAAGAAATAAGGCAAGGTAGGGTAAGTGCATCCCGGTTTTACAAGATATTTTTTTGTAGATCTCATTACAAAGTCAAATATGGAGTTCAGAAAAAAGAAATAAATTAAATTTAGATATATAAGTATACATATTTACATACAATAATATTTCAAAAAATAAAACCTTTCAGGTTGAACATTTTGTAAACATGTTTGACATTTTTTTACATTTTTGAAATTTTTTTGATAATTTTGGGCATTTTTCAATTTTTTTTTATGAAGAACTTCTATTGTACTTCAAGTAAAAGACTCAAGTACTTTTATAATGTACTTGGTACTTGAAGTACATTCGAAAAGAAAATGTACTTAGTACTTCAAGTAATTTTACAAATCTTAATGTACTTAGTACTTGTATTTGAAGTACTTTCATAATGTACTTTTGACAACTCTGCCTTAGGGCCACTGGGCTGCGTCATCATTTTTTAAAATATATGACTACTTTATTCCAATCTACAGGGAGTTTTTCTAAAGGTAGCAGAAGCTTTTTTGGGTATTTGTCGTATGTTTTTAAAAAACGTGTTTCGGGATTTAAGAGAAAAAACTCAAAAATGTATATAATAGTACATTATAAACCAAGAGACTACAGTAAAACTTTTAATCCCGAGGCAAAAGGTTGGTAAACCGACTGAAAGGAGGGCTACAATTCGCTGAGAAATTAAAAGGAACTTTAGTCACGTGGTTGATACCATATAGGAAAAAGCTACACTGGCCATAGGAAAGCCTGCTTAGGAAAAGAAAAACTATTTTAGTAGGTGTTTAAATAAGCATACCGCCATCTCAGCAAATCTCGGTGGCCTCTAAACTAAAAGTTAAAAGATGAAGGTGGAAAAATTGTGGACCATGCAGAGTTGACGGGAGAACAAACAAACTCTCGTTAGGGCATCGAATTGTATTTTCTTTAAAATCTGCGTAGTAAAGAGAAGAATTTGCTATTATTCATATCTAAACACTTGCTAATTATTTCTCTTTGTAAGCAGGCTTACCTATCGCCAGTATAGGTTTTTCCTATTGGGTATACTATTTTATGCACTTTAGTATAGGAAAAATAAATTCAAAGAAAAATAATGGAACGCTATTTACACCCCGTACTAATTGCATTTAACGATACTGTATAGTTGATGTTGTATTAAAGTGGCACCGCGTCATAGCTATGGTAAACCAAATTCTGCGGCAAGATCTAAGTAAAGAAGCCTTAAAAAATTAGTGTTTCACTTTGTACATGCAGTGTGCCTCTCGGGGCTTAATGTTCGAAGGATAAAACGTTAAGATCTTTTAAAGGAGAGATCAAATAGGTACTTACCTAATAAATAAAGATCCGAAACATAAAAGAGGATCCAAAATATATTAAAATGTGCGCAAATATTGATTTAGTTGCAAAAACGGTAATTTGTTTTGTAAAAAGCTCCGTCATAATTTGTTTGACACAAACAGTCAAAACAACAACCAACAACGAATAGAAAATGTCAAAGCCCGGCTAAAGCAATAATATGTTCGTAACAACCAGATAAGAGTATATATGTTCCTTTCTAATGAAATCGTTTAGAAGAAGACATCAATAAAAAGCAAGTAAAATAGTAAGCTAATGACTTATTAGTGCAGTGCCTCATTTTGGGAATCAATATCAATAAAAAAATTAAAGGAAGTGCGTGCAACTGTATGTACCCCTCTACTCCCTTCCCGCCCATCAAGGATTTGATGACGCGGTGTCACTTTAATAGAACATCAACTATAGATATAAAGTGTCATCCTAGTTATTGAAAGTCTTTCATAGTTAGGGTTGATATTTAACTCTGGGTGTGTCTTGACAAGTAAGTTTTTAATCCCTACGGATTAAAAGGATCACTTTGGTTCCTACAACTAGGAACTAAAGTGACCTCTTTAGTTCCTAAAGTGTAAACGGTTTTCTTATCGGTTCATGGTAACTTTGAAGAAAAATATCTTAAAAACAAAACAATAGATTTCGGAAATTTTTACAGGGATGTAAAGACATTCAGGAGACCTTCAAAATAATTTAGGTTTAACTCAACCCAGTTTACCTATTCAAAACATAGAGGCAAGATTTACCCCTCGAAGGGAGTGCGTGCTAAAAAAATTTCAAGAAAAAGCCAAAAAAACTTCTCCTCGCAAACAAAATCGACGTGGGTTTCTGAAAAATTCACGATAAAGACCCAAAAAAGCATCTGTTCTTTTTTTTTAAAGAATCTGTAAGTAAAATCTATTAAGTAGTGCTTGATATGTTTGTTTGTTTGTTGTGTTTTCACTATCAAATAAAGTTCCATCTAATCCAACTATCCCTGCTGAAAAAGTATCCTAGAATCACTTAATTTCGTTTCTAAGTTAAAAGCAGAATTTAGAAAATCGAGGAGATTTCAGGACGACCTAAAATCTTACAAGTAAAATCTTCAAGTTTTTTAAATTTATTTTTAGACTATAGAAGATTTTATAAAATCATTATTTAAAAAAAAAAATATTTTATTTATACTGGGACTTTCCATCCAATCAGGATCAATCGCCCAGTTTCGCAAAGATATCGCAAGGTTAAAGCATTTTTAAACAAACACAAACAGCCAAGTACCTAGCCAGGAATCGAACCCCGACCGCCGGTGTGGGAATCAAACATTGCTACCACTACACCACAACAGCGACAAAATCATTATTACTCCTCAAATATTCTAGAATGGCTGATTTAGTGAGAATGATTTAATGAATTTTGTTTCTAGTTGAAGTGCACTTGGCAAAACAGCTCCTTTTGGAAAATCCCATTGCCATAGGAATAATAAATTTAAAATATGTCAACATTTTAAACGCCATCTATACGAAATACCAACGGATTGGTGTGATTTTAGATGGAGATTGTCAAGATGCACACAAATTGCTGGAAAAGGTTAGGTTACCTACTTTAATATGTGTTTTATATCAGATTGTTTTAGGGAGATGCCGTTAATTACCTCTTCAATGGCTTCTTTAAATATTGCCTCTTCTTTTACAAATGTCTCCTAGAGGAGGTTGGAAATAATCATAGTAATTTAGATCTTATTTGTGACTGCTCTTAATTGTTTTTTGAGGTCATGGCGGATCCTCTAAAGAAATATAAAAATTTTAAGCATTAGACGTTAGCACCATCCTTTAAAAGCTTCGAATCGAATGTTACGGAACGTTCTTAAATAACGTAACGCAAAAATTCAGGATTTGAGTTTTTCGTGTTGAACCTTATCAAACGTTTTTTCAAAATCAATGAAGCACACAGACACGTCTTGGTTTATAGCAAGTCATTTGATTATTGAATATTAACGGATGGTACCCTAAACTGTTAAAAACTTTTTATGCTCTAAAAACATTACTTTTTTCATTAGAGTAGGGAAAGTCCAAGAATTTCCTTCTCTTTCAACATAAACACAACAAAAATAACAACTGTCAAACTCCGCCATAGGGCCGCGATAAAATCGATAAAATCAAAGTCTAACGAGTTTGGTTGGACTGCCTGGTGGACTTATTTTGGTTGGTTGTGAAATCTTTGCTGTTCTATAAACCGGTCTAGGACAACTGGGCGCCGCCAACTCGGTGCCGCCAACTGGGCGCCGGGCCAACTCGGCGCCGGACTAAATTTTTTTTTTCGATATAACGTGCAGATGAAAAACAAAATAGATATATTATTTATACAAGAACATCTTTAAAAAAAATGGCGGATTTTCTTATTTACTAACCGATTTGTGTCAAACTTGAAATTTTACATTGCTTGAGGTCATTTAACAAAATTTTTTACTCAAACTTAAAGAAATCAAAGTTGTCGATCCAAAATGGCGGACTTTCTTATTTATGAACCGATGTGTATCAAATATAGAAATTAACGATGTTTTAAGTCGCTGATTATTCAAAATGGCGAATCCAAAATGGCGAATTTTTTTATTTACTAACCGATTTGTCTCAAACTTGAAATATTACATTGCTTAGTAAATAAAAAAATCCGCCATTATGGATCCGACTATGTTGATCGCCGAGTTGGCCCATTCCGTCTATAAACTTTGCTTTAACGTGGAACATTTACGCCAAACGCAGCTTCTCGGGCGCATTATTCCCAAATGCCGTGACCGTGAGTACGTATCTTCTCAATTGCTTTAACCCGGGTGAAATGTGAAGAAAAAAACCAGAACGTCAAGAATACGGTCCTGGCGTCCATATCGTTGTTCGTCAGGAATATCATTAAGAGCACACACCTTTCCTACCTTTGTTTGGGACCTGGTTGGGACGTTCTTGGGTTGATGACATGTAAACCGGGCTACTCACGTACCGATTTCCAGGGGCTATTTAGCGTTTATTGATATGGTACGGCCATGTACAACGGATGAACGACGAAAGATTACCAAAACAGGTCCTAGAGTGGCAACCAGTAGGGCGCAGAAAAAGAGGACGTCCTAAACTAGAATGGCAACAGTCAATCCAAAGATCAATGAGTCAAAAGACAGAAGATGATTGTCAGGATCGAAGGAGGTGGAGAATAGGCGTCGGACAACGTAGAAAAACGTTCTAAACCGACATAGTAGTAGTATTTAGCGTCCCTATCTGTAACAGATATCGGCGAACGTCGGTATCTATTAAGATAACCGCGAACGCCGGTATATTCTCTGAAAATCTAACCAATAGTTATTGAATATTTATTTTATGTTTTCATCCATACTTCAATTTAATATCTAAAGTAATGGTCGAGTCGCTAAGCTTAATAATAATTGGCTGCTTGTATTATATATTTGATCTGCTCTCTGACTCAGACAGTTGGGAATTTAATTCAGACACAGATAAGAATTAGCTAAATTTGATACATTTATTTTAAACTAAGTTAGCTATAAGGGTTCAATGTTATTTCGATCGAGCGACATTTGTAAGGTGTTATCGCGTGCACGGTTCTTAGCAGACAACCTTCAAATACTATACAGTGTCCAGTTTTCTTTAGCAATCGTGATTTTCTTTTGAATGTTTTTATTAATGTATTTCTCGGTATTTTCAACAATTCAAAATTCTGATTTTCCTTTATTCCTTTCAAATTTAAAATTTCTTCTTTGTGCCGTAATTGGTACTCTAATAACATTTCTATAAATTATTTATTAGTTACACACTCGGAAGCTTTTTCGAAGTAAATGAAGCAGCCCAATACTTTCTGTTTATCATTTTTTATGCCATTTTTTTTAGTGTGGAAGATACAAATGCTTTGACACTAAACATTTTTGGCTGATCATGCATTCATCAGAGAATTACACTTACTTGTTTGAAAACGTCAACATAAACGTAGATTCAGAAATCAAAGTAGCTTTTCCGAAGAACAAAGAAAATATGACAGAAGGGTAAGTTACAATATTTTCCCTTCTCTTTAGGGATCAAACTGTTAAATTTTCAAAAGTAATCTATTGTTTAGTATTATTCATAAAAGCAAGGTTTAATAAAAGGAGAATAAATTGAAAAAATAGTCCATTTCTCAAAGTGGAGTTAACAAATTGCATGTTTCGAGTCTTTAGCTGATGATGGGTCTCTTTAGACTCGAAACATGTCCTAAATAAAACCCGAAACAATAAAGACTTAAGTGGAGAAGACATTCAGTTTTTCTTTGTAAAAGGAGAATACTTATTTTAGATATACTATCCATGACGTGTACAACCCAGCTTCTCAAAGAGGAGGTGAGCTCAAAATATTAGAAGTCGGTCAATACGATCAGAGTGGAAGATATAACGTAAACGAAATTGAAAGCAAATATTTTTCTAGAAGGAATTTGACAGGAGTCTTATTTCGAACCCTTGTAGTGGTAAGTAGGTAGTAAAAAACATGCAATGCAAAGCCAACACTCATTGTTTGATAATATTTCCCGTAGATTTATGTATGAAGTCAATTGGTGTCGGAAGATAAGAATAGCACCAGGGTAACCCCTAGGGCTGTCGTAAGAGGCGATTAGAGCAGCCTCGGCCCATGGATAAATGGGTAGCCTGAGAACGGACAAGCGTTGTCAGAATGTTAGAAAAAAAAACTAAAAACTAGCAGTTTTTGGGATAACACCAGATAACATTGCTGGTAAACGAGATGAGTGAATCTGGTGATTCTCTGAATAGATTCGGCAGCCTGGACATCTCGGAAATCACTACATGGGACAGGGTATATTGAGTGCCTATTTGAAGCTGTACCCTGTTGATAATGACAAAAGGTTTATGACCCATCAGTGTGGTCTAAGGCCATCACCATGGCATTTTATCGTGATGCCTAAGTTTCTGCCCTATATAATGTGATTGATTTGAAGTCTACTGGGTTCTCTTTACTAAATAGAATTTTAATTATTAAGTCGACAAGGTACGTGGCGCATAAACGGGCCAAGAATGGGTGGCTTAGGTGCCAAATTAGATCCTTTAAGTATGCTAACCGCCAGCACCGTACAATCATGCATACAATGAGAATCTTCTTTTAGAATATTTATTGTAATTTCATTTTTCTATACATTTTAATGCTTTCTTTATTACCAGCTACCTCAACCATTCACTGGAACCCTTAATGGATATCTACAAAGCAACCAAAACAAAGAAATTAATATTCTAAACAGATTCCATTCCAGACTTATGCATTATTGCAAAGATTATTACAATTTTAGGTAGGTAAAACCGACATAAAACCAATTCTTCATATCGACACTTGGAGCGCAAAATCTCCCATTTAGCAAGAGGAGGAGGAACAAATTGAAATAACACTGTAAAAATTATTTAAACAAGCCAGTTTTAAGGCTTGTAGTTCCATATAGATTTTATGGCAAGAACTGAACGATAAAGCGCTGTTTTTAATTTGTATTTATATAAAAATTCGATTTTCTGCAAATGTCACATTGGAGATTTTTATCAAAGTAAATAATTTGGTCCAAATAACTTATTCCGAACAAGGCACTGTGCCGAGGCTTATAACCAAACTGCCACCGTTAGTTCAAAGGCCGCAATAACAATGCATTTTTGCCGGCCTTGGAAACGCAACGCGAAAGTCATGATATTATAAATTTATATCGGCCAGGAAACGTTCGCAGCGCCCTCCAGTTTTGAAAAGGTTTAACTGGACTCGCGATTCATTCGTACTAGGGTTGTCTTTTAGGTTTTGCATATAAAGTTGGAATAAAATAGTAGCTAACTTTTAAAGACTTTTCTCGAAGTATTCTCCACGAAAATTAATGCACTTTTGCATGCGCTCAAACCAGTTGTCAAAGCAGTAATTCCACTGGTACTGTCAAAATTGCATTCTTAAAGGCGTCGACTGCTTCCTCTGGCGACGTTTTGGTAAAAATTTAATGGTTTTTTGTGCTTTGTGCGAACTTGCAATGTCTTGGTGGAGGATGATTCGTCGTTCGTTTTTTTTCAAAGCTCAGCGATGACTTTCGGCAAACAAATGCTGATGTATCAATCGATAGTAAAAGTCCTTTGATCTTCCAGAGGAATTGTCTACTTGACCTGCTTTTGAGACAAATGTCGCAACCATCGTTTTGGATACACACACAGAACGGATAACTTTTGTTGGCCTTGGCTTGGTTGGCCACCCAGACGACTGACGTTTATTTTCTGGCTCATATGAGTAAATTCACCATTCATCACCACTGAAAATGTTGTACACGTTTTTCGAGTTTCCTGCCTCAAAGCGCTCTAGAGCTTTCTGACCGAACCGAACCGAACCTAGATTCTTTCTGTTCATCGGTTAAGAGATGAGACATCTAGCGGGAAACTAATTCTCTTACCCCTAATTCTTCATCCAAAATTTTTTGAATTGAGGTCTTAGAAATCGAGGTAAAGATTAAGGTTAAGTTTTAGTAACGACATTCGATTAGTGTCGCCCTCTATGTTCCTATATGCAAAATATAAAAGATAGCCCTTTTATAGCAAAATTTATTCTTGAATAATATTTTCGCTGCTTATGTGTATCGGGATTCCCATGACAGAAACTTCATTTTTTAAGCATGCACATAAGATCCGATGTGTCCTGGGGATTTTTAAAGCCTGACGGAACGATGGATGGCTTGGTTGGAGAGCTGGAAAGAAAAACAGTTGATTTCGGACTATCTCCGTTACTTGTCAAACCTGATAGAGCTAAGGTTATTATGTATGGAAGAAAGACATGGGATTTAAAGTAAGACACTAGTAAATAAGTCCTGTTACTTTTTGTATTTTTCTGCCGGGTTTTAGATTTCAATAAGAGCAAAATGGTATATAAGGTCATGGATCTAAATAAATTAGAATGTGACTAACGTCTTGTCTCCCCAAATTTTGAGTTGTTATTGAAAAAAAGCTAGTCCTAATTAACCCTTTTGTCGTCCTTTAAAAAGCTTGAATAAAGCAAGTCAGTGCTGCTCCCAATTACTTTAAAATCTTTAGGTTTATATATTATTCTCCGCCATCTTCTGATTTCCAGTCTCCATTAGTCTCGGTTGGTCCAGAGATTCTTATCTACTCCTCTTTCTCTGATGTCTTTGTCTATTCCTTCTCTCCAACTCCAGTTGGGTCTTTCTTTCTTTCTTTTTTCCCATTGTGTCCAATTTAGTATTGTCTTTGAGATTCTGTCTTCCCCCATTCTTTGTACGTGTCCATACCATCTAAGTTGGTAATTTTGTCTTCCGTTATTTCTCAAATCCACCCATTTTTCACTCTCTGTAGTTTTGATTTTCCGGCAGCGCGACTCCAATAATCCATTTCAGTGGCTCCAAGAGACTGTTTTGATACAGCGTTATTCCAGAGAATACTGTTGAGTTGTCTAATTGCTTGTCTTCCTTGGTTATTTCCGTATTTGATTTTTTCATCTAAACTACCGTCATTAGTGATGTGCATTTCCACACATTTGTACTTTTTGCATTGTTTTATCTGATGTTGTTGTTAAGTGCTGTTGCTCCCCACCAATGCACATATATTTCATTTTCTAAAGGTTTATCTCCAGCCCCACACTTAACGTTTTCTTCAATTAATTTATGGGTCGTGTATGATGACTATATGATCATCAGCGAAGCAGAAAGTATACAGTACATAATAATCGTTCAGTGATATTCCCATTTGTTCGCACTTTCTTTTCCATGTTCTTAGGACTTGTTCTAAATAGATCTTAAACATTGTTGGTGACAAGCAACAACCCTGCTTTAGACACTTGATGATGTTAAACCCCTTTGATAATGTCTGCCCTTTCTATATTTTGCTTGTGTTGTCTTAACATTTGAGCTAATAAGTTATAGAGCTGTGTGCTCATCGCTAAACTAAGCGCAATGGAATGTGCTATTTTTACCTCGCTTTATCATGAATACTTCGTTTTTTAAACTTAGTCACAGTAGTTTCAAGTAGGATGGAACGTTGCTGAGCTTCTCGCTTTTCAAAGATGATTCCATGTCGTAGTCAGGGGTATTTTCATTCTTAACAATATACTGAATGAATACGCCAGCGAAGAAAGATTTAGGAAATCCGTTTTATAAAATTAAATAATTTTAGAGGTGCGTTCCTTTTCCGAAAACCGAAATCAAGAAAATCCTATCAAATCTTTATCAAGCCCTTGTCGGAATCCGTCTGGACCTGTGTAACCGCATGCGCAATACTATCGATCGTCATTCAGAGACTTAGTGCCTCTTTGGACTGTAAAATAAAAAAGGCAAATGACTCTACCTGGGGACTTATGACTGTTGGAACTTTTGGGGCATTTTGCCAACAAGGTAATTCAAAGACATTTATCCAACACATGATAGGTATGATAGTCATTATTTATTTCATTATAGACAAATAAACTATCGAGTAACACACCAGTGAGTTATAAAACACAAATCACATTATGGTTTAGAACCAAACCGAACCAAATATGTCACTTGATAAATTATCTCGCGCGACTTATTTTCAACATAACACACTAGTACCATAAATAACTATTTATCTTTTTTAGCGTCATTTTTTTGTCTGAGCACTGCACCACAAAAATAATTAAAACTTTATTTACAGGGACCTGACCAATTTTACAAAATATATAATGTAAAATTTCATCATTAAATCAGATTTTTTCCTAACCTCAAAAGCTAGACTAAGTCAGAAAATTCCATAAAGGTCCAAAGAAGACCTCATAATTTATATGTATCCCATCAACCACACAACCCATATCCCTAAAATCACATAATAGTCCGGGCGCATAGGGACTTTTGTAGGCTTTTGAATGATTTTATAAAACCGGTATAAATACATTTAATATAAAACACTATTTTTATTTAACACTCTGTATAAGCTTAGAATATAGGAAATAAGTCAAAATGTGTAAGAATAAGAATTGAATGGAAAAAATACATCAACTGTAAAGTGCTCAGTTTTTGAGAAAATCTATAATTTTATTTTATTTGGCATTTTTTTTAGGAACCACGACAAACCCATTCTCAATATGCGGTAGAATTTCAGTATATGTCACTCTGTTACTGGGTTCCCTTATCTATCAATTCTACTCAGCAAGCCTGGTCTCATTCCTCCTAAATGTTCCCACCACTATGATAACTAGCACTGAACAACTAATGATACACAACTTTAAACTTGGCTGCGAAGATATTTTATATTTTAAGGATTTTTTAAAGGTTTTTATAAAATTCCTTTTAGGTTACTGACGTGTAGGGCCAGACTTATTGGAATACCTATATTTCATTCATAAACCTATATCTTTTTCAAATTTTTATCTGAAATTAGTGAATTCGAAAGATACAAAACAGATTTTTGTAAGTTTTTGTTGCTTTTTTACGTGCGTTTCTTCATCCAAAACATCAAGTTTTTTACAAACAGTACAATCCTGAACCATTATATGGTTTGAGAAAATAGATTTCATAGTATTTTATTGGTCCGTATGGTGTCCGGAGATAAGAATAGCACCAAGGTAACCCCTAGGCCTGTCGTAAGAGGCGACCCATGGGTAAATGGGTAATCTGGTAACGGACGAGTTTTGACTAGTATGTAAACAAAAATAAAATAAAACTGGTAACCTGTGGGATCACACCAGATAACATCTACGGTAAAGGAGATTGGTTAATCTGTTGATTCTCTGAATGGATTCGGTGACCTTGCCGATCAGGCAATCACCACATGAGACAGAGTATTTGGAGTTAGCAGCTAGTGCGAGCACATTGTGGCTCTCTGTACCCTGTTGATTATGTCAAAAGGTTTATGACCCATCAGGGGTTTAAGGCTACAATCATGGCATTCTGGCACAAAATATAATTTGAAGTCTACTGGTTTCTATTTACGAGATAGTATTTAAATTATTATCTGAGTCGAACACAGTAGGTACGTGGTGCACAACGGGTTCAGAAAGGCGTGCCTAGGTGCCAGATTAGATCATTTAAGGGTACTAACAGTAACAACCGTACATTTATACACTCATTCATAGTCTTTTCTTCTAAAAATAAATAAAAATATGTCGTTAAAATATTAAAAATATCACAGAAAAACACAGTAAAACCACTGAATTTCAAAATTTGCGAACAACACCGCGGTATCGGGTCGGTCTGACGGCGCATTTGCCCTCAAAGTAGGAGTGTTTGACAGAGATGCAAGCTATCTGCGGCATTCTGAAATGAGTTTAAAACTGGAAAACTGATCTTTACTACGCGGTATATTCAGGGTATGGGAAGGTTCGTGTCGTATTTCTTTCGCCCTCTGAGCGGGAGATGTTGACAGAGATGCTAGCTATTGAGGCGTTTTAAGATAAATTATAAAAGAAATGCTCTATATAATGTTATATCGTTTTCTATCCTCCCTGCAATAGGTTTTGTTTCCATCTTCGTTGATGGTTCAAAGGATATATGTCACACAAACGGAAGATTAGATCTTTTCTCAGCTTCTATTCTCTTATCCCTGTCTAGCCCGTAGGTAGGGCTATACACGTCAATGTTTCAGATCCTACTTTCTCATATTTGGTTCCTTTTCTATACCTACATGTGACACTCAATTTTAAGATCTGGCATCTATAAAACTATTCAATGATTTTCTAGGTGTCCACCGATAATGTTACTAGAGAAGTCTATAGAAGACTTCTGATAGCACATGGTAACAACACAGGTTTTTTGAGACCTGAGGAAGGACTTGATTTAGTCAAGAAAGGACAATATGCTTTTCATGTAGGTAAGTACACAAGGACAAGCTTTTACGCAGTTTAATTAAACAACTAACAACAGGTTTCAGATATTTCATTAATTAAACCAGATTTGTTTTGAAACTTTATCTAAAATAAAATTAGTGAGTTGAAAAGAGATACAAAATAAGTTTTCTTTTGGTTTTATTATGTTTCGGCAACGTCACGTTGTTGCTGTCCTATGTACATTTCACATAAAAAACAGCAAGTTTTTTCGCGGCATTCTAAGATGGTATATTCAGTCAATGGGAAGGTTGTCGCATTTAATCGAACTTATCACTTTGGCCCTTAAAGCGAGAGGGTTTGACAGACATGCAAGCGGTCGCGATTGTTTTAAGATAAGTTATAAAAGAAATATAGTTCGCTCTATATTGTTTATCGTTATCTATGCTGCTTGCAATTAGATATCATATCAGCTTCTGCTCTCTCATCCGCTCTCTAGCCCGTAGGCACAGTGTGCCTGAACGAAGCATATGTTACATAAAAATGGTTCCAAAAACTAATTGCACATTTTGAATATGGACTCTTTCCTGACTTCAGAGCGATATTCATATAAATCCGTATTTCTAGTTAGTCTATGCGCTGGCTCCTGTCACGTGTGACCTAATATGTGCGCTCAGTTTGACTGTGGGGTATTGTTAAGCGCCCATGAGGTGTATAAAAAAAGTTTGGTCACGTGGTTGAACTCATGGTCGTTTAGCCGCCATCTTTGAAAATGGCCGCCAAATTGATAGATTTTTTTGTTTAAGCGTATCTCCCTACCCAGTCATCCCATTTTAATTTTTTAAGGCTTGTTATACCCCTTTTTTAAAGGCAAATAAATTTTGTAATTACACATTTTTTAATGAATCAAGTAGTTTTTGAGATATACCAAGATTATTAGTATTTCTGCTCGCAAAAGAATTAAAATAATAGCCATGCTCATTTTATTGTAGCTACAATATTATTGACACTTGTTTTATTATTACATAGAAGGCTTTAAACCTTTCACAGAAGAGCATATTGACTTTATGTTATTAAAGTTCGATGGATGGTACCCCTAAAGACTGCCTTAAAGAGGGTGGTTTCTAAAACTGTTCACAAGATTATACAAAAAGTGGATTTGCAGTGAAACGATGCATCTTAGCGAAAAACGTTAAGAGTAATTTTTTATAGTATTTTTAATTCCGCTTCTTCTTATCATTGTCATATTTTTTACAATTAAAAAAAAATATCGATTTTGGAGCGAAAACATGGAATTTTTACAAAATTGAATATTTTAGCTGGCTTGTACGGCTAACTATCAAAGCTAGGATGCTAAGTGAAACATCGGAAGAAGCAAAATTAAAAGTACTATAAAAATAATAATTTTATCGTTTCTCGCTAGGATGCATCGTTTCGCTGCAAATTCACTTTTTTAATAATATTGTGCACAGTTTTAGAAACCACCCTCTTTAAGGCACTCTTTAGGGGTACCATCCAACGAACTTTAAAAACATATAGTCAATATCCTCTTCTGTGAAAGGTTTAAAGCCTTCTATGTAATAAAAAAACCAAGGTCAATAATATTGTAGCTACAATAAAATGAGCATGGGTATTATTTTAACTCTTTTGCGAGCGGAAATACTAATAATCTTGGTATATCTCAAAAACTACGTAATTTATCAAAATATGTGTTATAATAAAATTTGTTTGCCTTTCAAAAAGGCGTAAAACAAGCTTTAAAAAATTAAAATAGGTCCACTAGGTAAAGAGATACGCTTACACAAAAAATCTTTTAATTTGGCGGCCATTTTCAAAGATGGCGGCCAAACGACCATGAGTTTGATCACGTGACCAAACTTTTTTTATACTGCTATGGGTGCTTAACAAAGCCCCGCAGTCAAACTGAGCGCACATATTAGGTCACACGTGACAGGAGCTAGCGCCTAGACTAACTAGAAAAATGTCAAAAATTTCGAGAAGAGGATTAGCTAGGATTTATATGAATATGGCTCTGAAGTCAGGAGAGAGTCCATATTCAAATTGTGCAATCAGTTTTTGGAACCATTTTTATGTAACATATACTTCATTCAGGCACACTGTGTAGGAGTATATACGTCAATGACAGTAATCCATTTTTAATTAAATAACCAAAAACACAGATCCATAAACGAACTGCCAGCCCTTTGGTCAATAAATCACTGCTGAAAGAAGGTCGGCCGTCGCGGTACAATTTCTGTTGGCAACACTGAATTTATTTATAAAGATTGCAGTTTGATAACACTGATTTTTAAAAATGATGGTTCTAAGTGATGATTTTTTTAGAATTGGCAACAGGTTATCCTATCATGCAAAAAAACTTCGACGAAATGACTATCTGTGATCTGAAAGAGGTGCCTATGTTTGGAGTTAAGGGGATGCATGCTAATTATCAAAAGCAGTCTCCGTTTAGAGATGTCATGGATATATGGTAAAAAGTAGAAATTAAAGCTCTTGCATGACTTATCTCATTTTATAAGAAACGCGCAAAGCTTGTCATCGATTCGTTGGGTTAGAAAATTTTGACGATGTGGTACCCTAACATACCGCTTGTTTAGTTCCGTTTAAATTAAATTTAGGGGAGTGGTTAAAAGTATTTGGTGGAAAATCCAATTGTTCTAATCAGTGGCGGCTCATCAGATCAGGCAAAAGAGGCGGTTAGATTTACTTTTATGTTGATTTATATATCACTTATATAGAAGGTATATAATACTGTTTAAATCAAGCTTTTTCGCCCTCTTTGGCACTAAAGGTTTGCGTTGGTCCATCAAATATCTGGATAATAATAAATAATAATATGAATGAAGCACTCATTTGGGTCGCTTAGCTTTCCGACTCTTGTAAATGGTTCTTTTGTGCGCAGCAGCATGCTGGCCTTACCTAATTTAAAGCATAAAACACGCAGTTTTTTGTCTTACTGGAATGCTGTTAACAATATAAAATAAAATAATCAAATGTTTCAAAACACGATTTTTACCCGCATAAACTAGCTACATTTGCTAGATTTTATGTTCCATCCAAAAAGATTCTGCAGAGCTCCGCTTGACCTACAGAACATCTATGTCACAACCTGTAACTTTATTACCCTTTGTTGGGTGATCTGTGCCTCTGCTGCGGTCGGTATTTTGCCGCTGCACATCCGCTTTGATTGCTTTAGCTTCGTTCCAAAATTGAAAACCTTCTTCGTCTGGCGCCTACCTACTTAGTAATGACTAAGTAGGTAGGCGCCAGATGAAGAAGGTTTTCAATTTTGAGCTTTCATTAAAACACAGTTTATTTTGGTTTTTATTCACAACAAAATTAATTTTGCAATTCATAACTATGTAGTGTCATTAGTTAGTACACCATTTGGAAAAAAATATATTGGAAAATGGTAGAAAACTGCCAAAATATCCCTTTTTTTTAACTTTGGTGCTAGAAGAAATGGTGAAAAAATAAGAAATTCTTAATTTTGTTGTGGGTTTTAAATAAATCGTGTTAAAAACTAAACCTTTTTATGTAAACACTTATATAATGCCCACAGCACTGGTAAGCTCCAGACTTGATTATTTTAAGTGTGACTCTCTAATAAAAAACTTATTTCAGTTAAAGTGTTTGACAACCATGGAACGGGAAAATTGCATAACAAATAATAAACATATTATTTGACTATTAATCCCATTTCACGGTTTTCTTTTGTAAATTTTTGGCCTTGGTGCCTCATCAGATTTAAATCTGAACCGAATCGAACCGAACCGCCCCTGGTCGTTACTGTGGATGTTGCGGCAGACTGACAACTTTATCTTTTGAAAAAAAAAAATAATAAGTAATACCGACCTAGATGTACCAATAATTTTTATTTAGAACAAACTTTCTTAACTGTCAAAGAGAGCTGTTCTGCTATGTGTGAAACAACTGTCAAAATGTATCCAGAGCCAGTTTTTTCTCAAATAAATCGAGTATAAATTTTAGCCTGCACAGATTTGCTGAAAACGGAGTACTGAATAGAGAAAAAAAATTCTGGCACCCACGAAAACCCGAATGCATGCGATCAGCTGATACGATCAAAATCAACACCGGACTTACCGATTTTTATCCAGCGTTGGCTATTCTGCTACTGGGAATGATACTGAGTTTGCAGATATTAGTTTTTGAAATGTTGCTTAAATATAGGCAGAACATGGTTATCGATTTAAAACAGAAAAAGATGATTCCGTATTTGGATTGATACCTATAAGGTATGAAAGTTGTCTTATAGCTTATTATATATTTTTGTTATATATATTTATCGGTTTCACAACGTTCTACGTCTTCCGATACCCAATCTCCACTCGTTTCTGTTTGCCCATAATTCATCATCTAGGCCTCTTATTCTTATTTCACTGTCTATTCCTTATCTGCAGCTTCTCCTTGGCCGTCCTCGTTTTCTTCGGCCAGTTGGTTTCCATTGTAGTATTTGTTTAGGTAGTCTTTCATCATTCATTCTTTGTACATGTCCGTACCACACCAGTTGTTTTGTTCTTATATCATCCACTAAAGTACGTTCACTTACTGTCATAATTTCTCTTATTCTTTGATTTGTAACTCTTTCTCTTTTTGCTTTCCCTGCTGCTCTTCTCCAATAGTCCATCTCCGTAGCGGAAAGCATTTTTTCTATTCTATCCTTGATTTGAGCCGTATGTAATAATAATTTTTACAATGGTGTTATATATAAGCTTTTTGTTATGTTTTGATATACTTTGGTCCCAAATTATTCCATTTCCATATCTTTTTGTTTATGTTACTAATTTAAAATAATAAACGACCCTACAGAATGACATTGGATACAATATCACCTTTTAGATAATGCATATCAGAAATATCAAATGTCACTCCTAATGTCAAATTTTTAAAGCACTCTACTTAAATTAAATTAAACACCCTGTATAATATTTAATTTTTCAATAACATTTTTCTCCGTAATTTCAAAAATATGATTTCCTTATAAGTATAATTTATTGTATAGAGCTAAATTAAGTAGGTATTTTCTTACTTATTATGGACTTATTGCAATAGTGCCAGGCAGTGGCGGCTCGTGACGGTAAAATTTGTGAGTTCTGCCGATAGGGTATAAAAAATGCTATTTTTTTACAGTCTCCAGATCACGTGTCTATTATAAAAAGTAAAAAATTGCCAAGTTTGGTTTGGCAAAAATTACAATGCCTAGGAAAATACTCTGCCAATATATGGGCCCCTAAGCTCACACTAGGTACTATAGTTATAGTGTACGTGTGAGCTAATATAACTAAAAACTGAAATATATTTTATTCAACTCCAGACTAAATTACCTTTAGTTTGATACCACACAAGCCATGTTTTGACTTAATCTCAAATTTTCAAAATCTACCCCCACCCTTAAAAAAAAACTAAAATGTATTTTGTTAAACTCCGGACTCAATTACCTTTCGTTTGATATCACACACGCCATATTTTCACTTTAACTCTAATTTTTCAAATATACCCCCACCCTTTTTTTAAAATAAATTAAAATGTATTTTGTTTAATTCCAGACTTAATTACCTTTCGTTTGATATCACACACGCCATATTTTCACATAAACTCTAATTTTTGAAAGCTACCCCCACCTTTTTATTTGGTTTGTGTTCGGTGGATTTTGTTCATTTTTAAATGGGACCATCTCGACCCAAGACCCAGCCTAGGTACCAAATTTCATTAAAATCGGCCAAGCGGTTTTTGAGTTATGCGCGTTGGTCGTTACAGACAGACATACAGACAGACAGACAGACATACAGACAGACAGACAGACAGACATACATACAGACAGACAGACAGACGGCGCAACAAAAAAGTTTTAAAATCATCTGAAACGCAAAGATATATAAAAATTTTTGAAATCGGAGCAACTTTTTTTTTCTCGAAAAAATTAGGATCACCATAGCTCACACTACTATAGTATAGTAGTAGTGTGAGCTAAAATAGCGTTGTTTCACTACCTTAGCATAATATGTACTCACCAATGTATTGCCGGCACGTATTTTCTAGACATCTGAGTACTCGTACTCGTACACGTTTGGGCAGTACTCGAATAAGTTTGTATACTTAAATGTATTTAAATTTAACTTCACATTTAACTCACTAATATAATTTTTAAATTTTAATTTTAACATAATTTTCTCTTGTAAAAATTCTTTTATACGATTTTCCCCGGCTTGAATCACACTTCTATGAAAATATCGGGCAATGGCCGTCCTTCTTCTTTCAGTTTTAGTTTTTCTTCATAAGTAAAGAGAGATAATTTTAGCTCACACATATACTATACTATAGTAGTGTGAGCTATGGTGATCCTAATTTTTTCGAGAAAAAAAAAGTTGCTCCGATTTCAAAATTTTTTATATATCTTTGCGTTTCAGATGATTTTGAAACTTTTTTGTTGCGCCGTCTGTCTGTCTGTCTGTCTGTATGTCTGTCTGTCTGTCTGTCTGTCTGTCTGTATGTCTGTCTGTAACGACCAACGCGCATAACTCAAAAACCGCTTGGCCGATTTCAATGAAATTTGGTACCTAGGCTGGGTCTTGGGTCGAGATGGTCCCATTTAAAAATGAACAAAATCCACCGAACACAACCCAAATAAAAGGGTGGGGATAGATTTCAAAAATAAGAGTTTATGTGAAAATATGGCGTGTGTGATATCAAACGAAAGGTAATGGAGTCCGGGGTTTAACAAAATACATTTTAGTTTTTGTTTTTTAAGGGTGGGGGTGGATTCCAAAAATTTGAGTTTAAGTCAAAACATGGCTTGTGTGGTATCAAACAAAAGGTAATTTAGTGTGGAGTTGAATAAAATATATTTCAGTTTTTAGTTATATTAGCTCACACGTACACTATAACTATAGTACCTAGTGTGAGCTTAGGGGCCCATATATTGGCAGAGTATTTTTACATTAATTAAATTATCCACCACATTCATTGTGACACAATTATACAAAAACAAACACGACCATAACCTCCCGCTCATGCGTTTGGCGTGTTCTAAATAAATGCGCCCGCAAACCCGCAACGCTGAGCCCGCCCGCCCGGAATTGTACTGGAACTGCAAGTTTTGCAGCTCTATTTTTGCCTAGATTTTGCTATCTAAACCAATGAGCAAGTGCGGTGCGGGGCAAAGGAAGGGGTTCCTAGCCGAGCACAGATCTCGTTAGCCGCCCAGCTACGTTGTGTTGCAATTTAGCAGCGCAACAATGCCAATAACTTCATTTGACCGACTGTGAAATGCGGCCTTCGGCGACGGCGCGCGGTGTCATACTTAACACACGTACGCGGCCTACTAGACCAACACCGGACCGAAAATATACTGCTATTCCAATAATTTTTGAAATAAAATAATTATATTAGAAAAATAGCAGCGGCTGAAAAATAGTCAAATAATGTGAAAATTTTGGGGGTTCTGCAGCTCTGCAGCCCTTATGCATTAGTCGCCGCTGGTGCCAGGCACTAATTGTGCCGAGCATTATATTGACAGTTTCGCTTTATAAAAACAGCTCTCTTCTTTCAAAATTAGGCCTTTTTGTATTATAAGAGCCGGAATTAATAGTGCAGCCACTATTAATGGAAAATAAACGACCGGATTTATAAATTGGACTTTCGTATGTCAATTTTGAAAGATCATCCGTCAGTTTTCAATGGAAAACTGACAGAATATTGCCCAGCACTATTATTGGCTGACCTTATTGCGATAAATCCCTATTGTCTTATGACAGAATATAGGGATATCTTTGGAATTGGGAAAAGTAATGGTATGTTATATAAAAATATTATACGAGTTGTTTCGTTTAATTTAAAAACTTTGCTGTCAAAATTTGACATTAGGAGTAGTATTTGACATCTAGTACATGCACCATGTCAAAGCTTTGTAAAAATTATACAACTCATATATTTAAAGTTTTTCTCTATATCTTACCACAATCAACTTATGTAGGGGGATTTTTAATTAATCGCCCAGCCCTATCTTAAGTATGTTCAGAGTAAAGGATCAACATTTTTCAAGTAAAATGTTGATTATAGGTTAATTACTACCTTCTTCACCAGAATCGCAAATTACAAACTTTTATTTAAAAAATTAGTAGTTTTTTTTATAAATTTTATTTATCTTACAGAAAAGACCACTGCAACCAAACGAGCTAACAATCATGATGAAACATGCACAGAAATTTCAGTGCTTACTAGAAGGCTTATCCTGCAGCTTTAATTTAAAATAAATGGATCCATAACTAAACTAATACCTTCCTAGCCCATTAGCGCACGTCAAGTAAACTCCGCGCTATATCGCGCCTTGAATAGAGTTTGTTATAAATATTTTAAAAATGAAAGCTCTTACGAAGACCGCATTTTTTCCATTTTTTAACTGTTAAAAAATTTTCTTTAGTATTAATGAATTTGACTTATCAGTTCGTTACAGTTTCGAACACTATTTTTCATGAAAATTGGTGCAGCGGACACATACAGGCACGGACAGACGGCAAGGCGAGATTGCTAAGATAGGTCCAGATTTCTTCAAACAGGAGATTTTCGGGGTTAACTCAATTTTTTTTTCATCGAAAACAATTCGTTCTCTAGGCATTCCTGCGCGGGCTAGGAGGGTAAAAAAGAATCTGCTTAACCTAAATTAAAAACATATATTTTGCAATATTTACTCCACTGATTAAAAAACTTTACTATTGAATGGATTTTTTTTTCATCCAATGCATATGGAAATTCATTCGGGTATTAAGAATAATTTAAATTTAAACTTGAAAAAAAAATAAGTTTTATCACTTTGCTACTTATGTCGCTTATTTCGCAATAATATTAAAATACTTTTACAAACAAGTTGCGATTTAATATTAGTAGACAGAACCAGATAAAACCTTTCTATACCGAATGTTTTTTGTGCGGACGCCTTTTTAGTATTCCCCATAATTCAAGACATAATTTTGATATTTAAAAGAAAATTTCATTGTTTACCATAAAATAAACTACCATTTTATGGGAACCTTAGTTGTTAAAACAAAACAGGATATAACTTGCAATAATCGGACGACAGTAGTGTGAGTGTTAACTATAATCTCAAACTAATTTCGCTTTTTTCTTATTTTTGCAAAATATATAATATTACTTTGTTTTAGGTTTGATTTCACTTCAATTACTATTTTCAAATTTCCCCAAAACAAAACGTAAAATAAAATGCTGTCCCAAATTGCACCGTTCTATGCAAAAGCGTTCAAAAAAAAATATAAACCACGATATTGGGGGGGGGGGGTACTAAAGGATTTACCCTAACCTTATTTTACTAGCTTTTAAAATACACATAAAATCGAAGCAAGCAGAGTAAAGTTCGGATATACCAAACCCGTTGATTATTATTTAAGAAGCCTTTAGATACGTAAACAAATCTACTGTGAAATTTTAAGTTATTAAAAAATTAAATTCATAATTGGCAAATTGGTATCTATTGCAAAAGGGCGTTATCAAATTTGTCATTTGTAAAATTCACTATATATAAAACCATAGAGATTCAAGCTACATTAGTAAGTGTAAAAACCAAAACATATACATTAGTCATAAGTGCTGTCTATATACCACCAAGGCACTTACTAAAGAAAAATCAATATCTTAATTTTCTCAGAAAATTAGGAAACCGTTTTATAATTGGAGGTGACTTTAATGCAAAAAATACCTACTGGGGATCTAGACTGACGAATTCTAAAGGAAAAGAACTTTTGCAAGCTATTAGTGAATATCAATGTGAGCCGATATCAACTGGTAAGCCCACATACTATCCAACAGATCCAGGAAAAATTCCAGATCTAATTGATTTTTTTATAGTAAAAAATATATCTTTAAGTTTTGTAGATATAGAAGAAAGTTTTGATTTACACTCAGATCATTCACCTATTATTCTAACTCTTAGTAAAAACATAATAAAGAAAGAAGCAAATATCTCACTAGTTAATAAACTGACTGACTGGATTAGTTTTAAACAAAGTCTGTCAGAAAAAATAAACCTATCAGTACCATTGCAAACGCCAGAACAAATCGATAAAGAAGTTGATTATTTTGTTACAAATATTCAACAAGCAGCTTGGGAAAACAGTCCAAAACCAAAGAGAATTTTTAAGGGAAAAAACTATCCAAAGGAAATTAGAGACCTTATATTGGAAAAAAGGAAACTAAGAAGAAAGTGGCAACAAAGCCGTGATCCTCGGGACAAAACAAATCTCAACAACATGACGCAGCGCATTAGGCGAGAAATTCTAGTAATAAAAAATGAATCTATTAACCATTTTCTTAATGAACTTACAGATGATAAAAATACCGACTATTCCCTTTGGAAAGCAACCAAAGATTTTAAAAGACCAATTATCCAAATTCCACCCATACGAAAATCTAACAACCAGTGGGCAAGGAGTAACGAAGAAAAAGCAGATATTTTTGCAAGTCATTTAGAAAAAACATTTCAGCCCCACGAAGCACCAGATGAACACTTTCATTTAAATGAACCCCTTCAAATCGAGGACCATATTAAGCTTACATCACCAAAAGAAATATTAACAGAAATCAAAAATATTAATTCGAAAAAAGCCCCAGGGTATGATCTTATTAACGGGGTAGTCATAAAACAACTCCCCAGAAAAGCTATCGTAAAACTATGCAACCTAATTAATGCGTCTTGTAGGCTTAGGTATGTACATAAACTGAGGAAAGTTGCAGAAGTTATCATGATTCCAAAACCGGGAAAACCACTCCATGACGTGTCATCTTACAGGCCAATATCTTTGCTGCCAATTATATCCAAGCTCTATGAAAAATTATTGCTTAAAAGAATAAAACCCATCATAGAAAGACAAGAAATTATTCCATCTCATCAATTTGGTTTTCGAGACAAGCATTCCACGATAGATCAAGTACACAGAATTACTAATATAATAGAAAAAGCACTAGAAGAGGGAAAAGTTTGTTCTGCAGTTTTTCTAGATGTAGCACAAGCATTTGACAAAGTGTGGCATGAAGGCCTTAATTTTAAACTAAAAAGGTTTCTGCCAAAACAATATTCGGATATTTTGGAATCATACATATCTGATAGACATTTTATAGTAAAACAGGAAGACTCATACTCAAATTTAAGAGAAATTCAAGCAGGCGTGCCCCAGGGTAGCGTACTAGGCCCTTATCTATACTTATTATTCACTTGTGATATCCCAAAACCAGAAAATTGTCACCTAGCAACATTTGCCGATGATACTGGTTTATTGACGGTAGAAAAATCTATTGAAAAATGCATAGAAAAACTTCAGGATGCAGTCACCCAAATTCACAGTTGGACCACAAAGTGGCGAATAAAATTAAATGAAACCAAATCAATTCATGTTGATTTTACAAACAAAAATATAAATCACATACAAATAACAATTAACAACATTCCAGTACCATATTCGAATCAGGCAAAATATCTAGGTATGACACTTGATGCCAAATTGCGCTGGAAAGCACATGTTAAGAAAAAAAAAGAAGAACTTGAGATAAGGTATAGAAAAATGAACTGGCTAATTGGAAGGAAGTCCAATTTAACAATTCATAATAAGTTACTGCTTTATAGACAAATACTGAAACCAGTATGGACATATGGTATTCAACTATGGGGTTGTGCTAAAGAGAGTAACATTCTAGTTGTACAGAGATTTCAAAATAAAGTATTAAGAAACATTGTGAATGCACCTTGGTACGTTCGAAATAGTGACCTTTATCGAGATCTAAAAATCGAAACTGTAGCAGAGACTATAAAAAAGTACGCAAAAAGCCATGAAGATAGACTCCATCGGCATGTGAATGTGGAAGCAATTCAGCTTCTAGACAATACTATGCTAGTTCGACGACTAAAAAGAGTGAAGCCGTTTGAGCTAGTAAACTAAGTGAATTACACATAAAACAAAATAATGCTATAAACACAACACAATTGTGAGTTACAGACTAAACAAAGCGGGGAGAACTGTTGAGTGAACCCTAAGTTTAAATCTGACTTTTCTAGTAAATTAAGTTAAAACAAAATTGCTAATTAGTCTTACTGACTAGATTGTAATAAAAAAAACACAGTGTGTTTGACAAATAAAAAAAGAAAAAAACTTTTTTCTTCATTCTTTAAACATGACAACTTGGAAAAATAACTTTGGACTAAAAGTTAACTTTTTTCCTTCTGTTAGGTTCATTGGTTATGATGGGTATATGCATAAATCCGTAAAAATACGTACATAAGATCCTAACATAATTTCTCTTGTCAAGCATTGGAACCCTCTTCAAATTGATCATCGGTATCGGAGTCACTGTCTGATTCCAGCTGTGAGGTTCCAGCTCCATCTTTGGGTTTTCTTTGCTTGTAGGGTATAACATATCTAAAAAAGTATAAACAATCATATAAAATAAAAATAAATACGAACGAAAATTTACGTGAATTAAAAATCAAACAAGTTTCATGGCGAAGCGAGTAAAAAAGCTTTTGTTTATCTTGTATTTTTCCGTGGGTAGCTCGAAACCTTATTCTCACTGCTTGGTCAATGTAAAACATTTGCAAAGTTAATTGGACACTTGGCTCTTTCTTCATACGTTTATACTGAGACGAAATCGTCCAATCCGCCAAAAGTGCCATTTACCAAAATATGAGGGAAACTAGAAAAACAGGAGGAGTACTATATCGCTCAATAAAACGATCGATGAGAAGATGAATCCCATTATGCAACATACGACAGCACATGGTCTTTTATGTCAGACTAACGCTGACTGACACGACGCCGACGTCTTAAAGGCTAAAAAACGCAATCAGGTTTAATCTGACCTTAAACATTGTCTTTTTTCGTTGATCGATATAGCAATATATTACTCGCCTGCTTTTTTTCTTTCATATGATGATGATTTTGTTCTCTCAGTATAAACGTAGGAGACCAATAAGGACGAAACAGTTAACTGTCAACACTTCGGTGTCAATTAGATCTTGGACCCCCGTGAAAATAGGCTAGAAAAAATACGAGAGAATTAAAATCTTCCCGCTTAGCCACGAAAACTTGTTTAATTTTAAAAACTACCGTGGTTGAAAAAAAAATTCACACTCTTTGGACACGTTTTCCTTTATTTGGTTAAAAGAAAATCTTTGTAGCAAGGAAATGCAAAAGGAAAATAATGTTTACCTTTGAGGAACATACAATGGCGGACTGTATCCTTCCGAATATGAATCGTCCTCAAACAATACTTCATATTCTTGGGTATGACAGGCTGGTGGTCGACTTATCAACGCTTTGTAAAAGCACGTAGTTTGTGGAAATAATGCCTGAACTACAATATAAAAAAATATTATATATTCAGCTGAATCCCTATTCAGGCCTGAATATACCACTTCCGGTCCACGCCGGAATTTGAAAATACCACCAGTGGCAAGAGCGTACTGGATATAGCTGTAATACTTTTTTAAAGAGGTGGACGGGTGGTCTGAGACACCCTATATACAAAACTGGGTAGACCCTGACCCCTGTTTTTTTCTTAATGCGTTTGTATAAGTGAGAAAGAGCATAGCATACTATACAAGAAAATACTCCCCTTGTACCGCTCCGTCATACTGCAGTAACTATCTTGGGAAGATGGTGGCAGAGCGATAAAGGAAGAGTATGTTCTGGTATGATGAGGTATGCTGTTTCTCACTTATACAAATGATTTAAGAAAAAAGAGAACTAGTAACCACGATTAGGCATAAAAATCTCACAAAAAAAACCTAAAGGCAAACATATTGGATTTTTTGGAGAGCGCGCCGCGCAGAAAATATATAACCTTTCACTCTCTAGGGAGGGGTGAATAGGGATATTGTTGTTTAGGGTTTTGAGTAAAACCTTGCATATTGCACTTTTCGTGCAATTAGGTACTAATAATCAAAACTACCTACCTTAAAAGAACACCGACTTTTTTTGTAGTTTTGTGCAAATAACAGTACCAATAGTTTTTGTCCAGTGTGCGAAAAACATAAAAAATAAAATAAACCACATCGAACTACTTGAAACTTTGATGAAAATGTATTTTGGTTGCTACGAGAATAAACCGCATTTGACACAAAACCGCCACTATAATATGGTAATTCTGCATTAAAGAAATTTTTATTTCTGCACTGCAAGTGCTAGTTTGCATATGCAAAGTGCCCAAAGTAGCTTCTTTGCGGTCACGTCGAGTAACCAACTTTTACTTTCGCCAAACACGATAAAACAAACACACTGACAAATATTTGACTGCCAAACGAAAAATGACATCATAAATATACAACAATTGGTGTGTAGAACTAGAGAGAAAACATCTTTTGTGTGTTTTCTGATATCCTAAAGCGTAAAGGTAAAACGTAGCTGAGAATTGCTTACGTACCTAAAGTTCCCTGAGGGAAAAGAGCTTCAGGATTTGTCTCTGGATTAGCTCTCATCAAAGTCAACGGAATTACTCTTCTCTTGCTCAAATTATAGTGATCTTCTTGGTTCTGCTCCTTTAGTATGTCGTCGACTTCGTACTTCTTCGTACTATGGTCGTAACTGACCACCTCGGCCAGGATCCAGTTCTCTCCTGCATCAGTCATAGTTACCAGGGCTGCCACCATGTCACCTGTCTAAAAGAACAGTACAATTAGATGCCCTGAATGTATTTCACTTGACAATATTTAAGGCCGCTTGACATGGAGCAAGAAACTTGCAGTTGCATATAAGGTGTGCCTAAATGAGTTATATTTGATTGTTTTTACCACCGATGTCATTTCAGTGACCCTAATCTTTTATACAACAGCAAGTTGTTTATGTAGATTTTAAACAGGCTTAAATCGGAAGAGAATGATGCAGGATTTCGCTACTTGGGGAATCCCCTCAAAATACATTAAGCTTATCAACGCTTCTATGCAGCGGTCCAAAGCTGTAGTCAGACTAAATACCCACTCAGAGCCATTTTGTGTAACTTTAGAGGTAAGGCAATGTGATGCGTAAATTTTATTACTGTTTAATCTAGTCCTTGAAGCTTCTGTTAGAGTGATTGACCCAAGCGGATATATTGGCACCAAATTAATGCAGATAGCTGGCGACGAGGATGATATTGGTGGTCATAAACTGTAACAATGCTTGATACTAAATACATTGACTTCTCAAAAAACAACGTAAGATGTGCTCATAATTTTCAGTTACTTGGTTAAATTTTCAAGCAAGTGGACCACTTAACATACTTGGGAGCAAACACAAACAAAGAAAACTCTATCACAGAGGAAATAAACCAGAGAATAATCAACAAAAACACCAAGTCTTTTACGTTCATCAAAAACTGCTCAATAATTAGGTCGGTAGTGCGAATGGACACTTATAAAAGCCAACAAAGGACAAGCAAAAATATTTGAGAAGAAAATTCTTCCTAAGATCTTCGGACCACGGAAAATAGTTATGGGCGGAGACTGGTGAATTCCGAATTAGACCAGCTAATTGATGGCATAAACATCGTGAGATTCATCAAAAGTAGAAGATTCGCTTGGTTTGGAAACAATGCCAAATTTAAATTCGCAGACGCGAATTTTTAAGTGCGCAAGCGTGTGTTTTGTCATATAGATACACACACAGCTGCTATGGGAGTAGACGCCATATTTGTTCTTTATCTACATCTTGCGGTGTTATGGGTTTGTCATGTAAACTTATTTTTTTTCTGTAAAAAATCGGAAATAATTCACGTACAACATTACGGTTTGTGGAAAAATGTCCGGGAGAAGTAAGGGAGTACCATTCCATAGGTAAGTACTTGTATTTTTCCTTATAATTCTTTAATAAAATTAAGAGTGGTTTATGGATGCCATGCCATGGATGCATGCCACAATTTGATAAATTTTCACCCAATCACTAGTTTTTAGAAAAAAAAAGATATAACCCTAAATTTTTGATAATTGTCAAATAATAGTGAAGTAACGGAGTATGTTCCAAAACTGACGCATGCGCAGTAATCGAAATCCTGTCTACCCGAAAAAAGAACATTAAGAATTAAATGGGGGTCCTGGCTTTAAGCATCGCGTGTGAGAATGCATGGGTATGCCCCATATTTATGCTCTAACGTATTTGCTTGGGATATGTACAGAGAATGGATGAGGCAAGAACAAACAGAAAAGTAATGAACTGGAGACCTGCAGGAAAGACAAGAAGATGGAGACCACTAAAAAGGTGGATAGACGAAGTCAAAGAGGACATTGAGAATATAGGAATAAAGTTAGGCTAAAACCGACCAGGGGTTGTAATTCCACTTGAAGAAAAATGAATAACTATTGTACTTACTACTATTGAGTTGCTATGGAGATTGCGACAGTGACAAATTTTGACAAATGATAGGTAATGCCAAACATTGCCAACCATTCTTTATTTAAAACAAAATTTCCTAAACACTCGTTTCCCTTTTAACTCATTTCGTTTGTAAACAAAGGTTTACTTACTTTAGCTACATAATTCTTATCGGCCGGTATAGCACCACAAAGAGGGGGCGCTTCCTCCCCGATATCCCCCACAAATAGGGGAAGGGTTTGTGCTGAACTGAGCAACATTTTCATCCAGGTCCCTCGACGAATCGATTCCTTATTTGCAGCCAGATTGCGCGCCTGTATTCTTCTTTCATTCTAATAAAACACCAGTATTAAGTAAGATCTTAAGACATAGTAGTACTTAAAACCAGGGTCAGGATCTTTTCATATTGATAAATTTTTGGTTTGGAAATACGTTTATGTCATGTCAAAATCGCAAAAGTGTAACTGCCTATGGCAAGGAGCACAGCAAAACATAATATTTTCAAGATCGTCTACATACAAGAAAAATTCTATTTGAAAGGTTAGTTTTATAGCCCTAGGTATAAATTCTCCCTGTTATATAAAAATTCTCTTATTCAATAGTGCACTCAGTTAATGTCTATCTGTAACATAACGGGGTAAGAAGTCGTGAACAAGAGGGGGTTATACAAAATTGGACAATGATGGTTTAGTTTTGTCAACTGCGTCGTACAAATATGATATTAGTTTTAAGAATGCATCATCCGTAGACATTTTCTATCATGATTAATGGTATCAAAAGCCCTAAAGAGATCTACAAAATACACAATAAATGCTTAGATTTATCAACTGCGTCATACAAATATGACGTTAGTTTAAGGATTGCATCCTGTGTAGAGTTTTTCTCTCTAAAGTCATATTGGTTCACGGAAATGATACCCCATTTAACCATTTTTGTTTTTAATAGATTTTCGATAATTTTTGCAAAAGTTGATAAGAGAAACTGTTCGATAGTTCTTGGTATCGTCTGCTGAACCATTCTTGTCTAACTGTAGTCGCTTTAAAGCTAATAATTTATGTAAGTGGTTTAGATATTTTATTTGAACTTTGATTTGAATGTTTTTTTAGGTATTTGTCCAATGCCGTGATGCCTGGTTATTTTTCATTTTAAATTCACTGATAAATTTTATAACCCGATTTGCGATCACTGGATTAAGAAACATTGTTTTTTAATTATTATAAAAATTTTCTTCAAACTGGACTGTGACTGAAGTTTTTTCAATGCCATTTGCCAGCTCTTTTGCTAAAAAAATGTTCTACAATTTTATTTTTGTTGTTAGTGCGATAAAACAAATTTATAAAAAATTTTATATTTATTTGTGATTCAAAAAAACTCTATTTGGCTTCTTTGGGTTTTTGTGTTGACAATTATGTGGTGGGTACATATAATCATGTAGTAGTCCTTTAACTTTTAGTAGAGTACTTGATGTCGCATAGTAAGTATAATAATTGCTTATAAATGTGTATGAAAAAAAGGTCGGAAAAAAGTGGAGAAGTGCGATAAATATAATATGACCCGAAAAATCTGCACCGTCCCGAGTCATGAGCTCCTAAAGCGAATAGGCGATAAGGAAATTAGTGCCATGATCACTACATATTACCCGAACAGAACCCCGCCGCTCGATGGATCAAATTTACTAGATATCAGTTAGAAATTTGTTTGCTACACCTTACTTGAAACCGAACCGAACCTTACTTTTCTTGACATCACTTGGAACCGAACCGAACTTAAATTTACTAGACATCAGTTGGAACGGAAACGAACCGTAGGTCGTGGTAAACGTATATTTATATCCCTTAACAAATTGTAACTTTTCGCCTCGGGATAAAAAGTTAAACTTTAATACCTTGGTATATAATAAACTATTAGTGTTATAAGGAACAAAACTGTTTTTAGTAATGCTTCCGAATTTTTTCTGTTTTTGTTATTTTTAAGACAGTTCAGAGATTTATTTAAAATCTTACAAGCAATAACATCCAAAAATAGCCCACAATTTTTTCAACCAAGGCGGCAATTATTGGTTAATGGTGAACTATATGATTTAGTTTACATGCTTTAATAAAAAAAAATCACAACGAAAATTATAACCTTACCTTTATGTTCCTTATCTCATAAATTGCCTGTAGGGCTTGACGAATAGACTCCTGTTCCGCATCGGTTGTGGTTACTACGGATTTAATCAAGTTCTTCACTTTCTGTATAATCAACAAAATTTGAGGTCACTTTATTGGGCTCTTGCTGTGACGTCGCATACCAAAATAATCACCTGATTGCGAACCGTCTTTCTATCCCTTACTTACCGATTTACGTATCGGTTTGCAATCACGTGACCTTTGCCCACTATGCTATGCTCTGAGTAAGCCCCCTATTGATAAACTGCAATACACGAGGCAGCCCCTGTACCGTCAATAATATTGCACAATATTAAGGATTGTGCAATATTATTGACCGTATAGGCTCAGCATTGAAGGTTGCACAATGATTGAGCAAAATATTGAACGAGTTTAAATTTTATTGCGCAATGTTTTTTTATTGAGTCATATAGAGTTAATATTGTGCAATATTTTTCAGTCAACATTCTTTGTTCCTAGGTAGAAGACGTTCGTGAGTGCATTTTTGGCTTTTTTAAACCAATCTTTTGACCAGCGACGTTTCCGTTTTTAAAGTTTAAGCACCAACACGATAGCTGCAGCCTAGCGAAATCTTGTTCAGACATTTCCAACACGGAAGACTAGATACGGTATAAGGGGTCCAAAAATATTGAAGCTTATGAGCTGTCAACAATATTGAACAATAAATATATTAATCGTTTGAGTGCAAGGGATCATTGAATAATATTGCACAATTTCTTTTTTGTGCAATATTATTAAATGACCGCTTCAACTCAAACGATAATAATATTGACAGCCTATAAACGTCAATATTTTCGGACCTCTAAAAACTAAACAATATTGCTCAATAACTCTATACGACTCAATTAGAAAATATTGCGCAATGAAATTTAAACTCGTTTAATGTTTTACTCAACCATTGTGCAACCTTCAATGCTAAGCCTAGAAGCTCAATAATATTGCGCAATTCGTAATATTGGGCAATATTATTGACCATCTAAGGGTCGCCTTAGGGCAGGTAAGGCCATGGCAACAATGAACTTGTGCCCAAGTTCACTAAATTCATATTAGTGTTTCCAATATACTTCGTGTACCACTGCAATTCTTTCATCAAGAAGTCGCAAATGCAAGAGATGCCAGTCTCCTACATCTACGCAACACTTTGGCTAGGCGCCTTTCCATAGGATGCACGACTTTTGCTTTCTGTGCCTTATACACTTAGATCATATACCTTCAGACACTTTGTCTCACTCACTCCTGATTTTTCGATTAAAGAATTGAATTGAAACACTCTGCATGTTTGAAAACTCGGTACGCTCTCAATCGTAAGAAGAAAATAGATGGCCTTAAATAACGAGAGACAAATTGCTAAGGGAGTAAAAAAAAATTGATTTTGATTGCATTAAGTATGCAAATTGTACCTATATTATGTGTCTCAGATAAAAGTTCCTTTATGGGGTTTTAGGCGGATTGTCGAAGCGGTAAGACACACAAAATTAAAAATATCTACATAGGTTTTTAAAATATCAAGCAAAAACTATAAATACTCCGCCAATTAATGGGCACCTAAGCCTCCACCTTTTTTTTGGCTTGTGGAAGGTAAATTTTATTAATATTTAAATTTGACCATCTAGAGCCAAAACCCAACCTAGCTACCAAATTTTATTAAAATCGGGCAAGGAGTTTTTGAGTTATGCCAGTTAGTCTTTACAGACAGGCATACATACGGAAAAACAGAAGGCGCGACAAAAGAGTTTCAAATTCATCTGAAACGCAAAGATATAGGAATTTTTGAATCTTATTGACTTGAATAAGAAGCTAGATCTCTAATTACGTCATTATGACAGCTAGCTTCTTATTTACTTCAATAAAGTTTAAAAATGTATATCTTCGCCACTGACGTTTGTTACAAAATGGTGAAGTTTGTGGCCGATTAAAGAAGTGGTCCTTTACCAAGTCTGTCAGTTTTAAGTGAAAATGACGTTATTAGGGGCCTAGCTCCTTATTTTATTTATCTATCTCTCCACCACTGACGTTTGTAGTAAAACGTTTAAGTTTTAAGTACAAATTTTAAAAAATAAAAGAGTTATTTAATATTTTTATTGTTAATTTCACAAAGTCTGGCAAAGTGTATTTTCGCGGTAAAACGTTAATAACCACAAAGTTTACCACAACCATAACGAAATTGACCTTTACATGTGGTGACCAGAAACACCCTAATGCCAGGATAGCCTAAAACTTTTACAATTGGAGTCTTACTTGGGCCTGTCCTTTATCTTCAGTGTTACTCTTCTGTAAATTGACGACGCTCTGCTCACAGATCTGCCTTTTCTTTTCAATCTCTTGTACCATAGTCTGTAGCGACTTAAGTCTTTCCTGGACCTACAAATTAGAGGGTTCTTAAAGTGAATCTAGAAATAGGAAAATCATAATGTTAGTCCAAGAGCCCAGGGCCACAGACATAAGGTATTTTCTAAAAGACAGACACCTCCCATGGGCCAGAGGCTCTTATTAACTAACAATTGGGAAATAGCTTTTTTAAACGATTTCAACCTATTTCTGAAATACATGTATTTGACTTTTTTCTTGTTATTTCAGACTATTTCAATGTATTTCAAAGTTTTTAATGTAATTCAAAGTATTTTAATGTATTTCAAAGTATTTCAATGTATTTCAAAATACTTCGATGTATTTCAATGTATTTCAAACTATTTCAATGTATTTCAAAGTATTTTAAACAAAATGTGTACATCTATTTTAGGAATTTCCCACCCCTCGTTTTGTTTCCACTTTTATCTCATTTGGTAGAGCATTAAAAACTTTTATTGCCAGATAGTTTGGCCCCTTTTCAGCGTTGGTAAGCCTGTATATGTGCAAGTTATATCCAGTGGCCTGGTGTCAAAGCAGTGTTTTCTTTTAAGGATTTCAAACTTCTTTCTGTTGTTAAACAACAATTATAAACACCTATAGAGAAACAGTCTCGGTAGAGTGAGAATATTCCATACCACAGAGAATTCGCACATCTTTTTTCTCTTAAAAACCATCTCGGCATCACTTCTCCCTCCCAGAAGATCAGTCCGTAACGAATAGCAGAAGATATGTTTTCAAAATATGCATCATTTAGATGTTCCTTTAATAAATATGTGGACATTATCCTTAAGCTGTATGTAGCACTGTTGACTTTTTTGTAAACCTTTGATATTTGGTTTGACCACTCTAAGTTCTGATCAATGAAGACACCACAAAAATATTGTGTCTTTCTCAAAAGTTATGCTCTCTGTTCTTTTTAAAAGGGTCAATGCTTACGTCAAACACATTGTCATTACTTTTCCCAGTCTCATTTACTTGGTTTCCAGCCTGGGTTCCCACTCGAAAACCTGAACAGTCATTGGTTGACAGTCGGACAGGGCCTGTTCCGTAAACGATTCATCTTTACTTGTACTCATTTCATCTCTTCCTCTACATTTTCACTCTACTGCCAGAGGTTTTTTAGTCTGAGTAAGGTTTTCTCCTTCGAGCAACGACATTTCCTTTATTGCTGTTATAGAGGTTTAACCGCCTCTGCTCGGTCTCCTTTTAGTCGCCTTTTACGACAGGCAGGAGTTACCCTGGGGCTATTCTAACCCGACCCCAAACGGGTATTGTTTTGTATTGAAGCAAATCTGATGGGTTTGGTCCCTGTTTTGTACCAATTTAGTTTTTAGGAACCATACTTGAGGTCTGCCTATATGCTTATCTGTCACCTTTATTAGATCTGCAAGTGAGATTCCCAAAGACAAGATGTTGGTGTCATCAGTAAAAATGTCCTGTCACACCGCCCTGTCATATTCCCATGATTAAAACGCCACCATAAGAGATATAATGAGCCCCCCCCCCCCCAATTCTATTATAAACCTCTGTTTCCCGTTCTATAAGTATGAGCAACCCAACTCAAGTATAGATATTTATATAAATTTTGTGTCTTTCCCAAAAGTCAGGCTCTTTGCTCGAAACTGAACTAATCCAGTGTTTTTTCTCAAACATTTTAAACATCTCTCTGTTGTTAAACAAGAATAATAAACACTCATAGACCAACAGTCCCAGTAGAATTAGAATATTCCAGCTTTTGAATTTACCCCCACATGAGTACCTAAGACCCATACCTCAGAGAATTCTTACAGCTCTTTTCTGACACCTAAACCATCTCGGCATCACTTCTCCCTCCCCAAAAGATCAGTCCATAACGAATATCAAAATATATGTTTGCAAAATATACAGCCTTTAGATGTTCCCTTGATAAATATTTGGATGTGTTTGGTCCGTGTTTTGTACCAATCTAGTTTTTAGGAACCATACTTGAGGTCTGGCTATAGGCTTGTCTGTCACCTTTATTAGATCTGCAAGTGAGATTCCCAAAGACAAGATGTTCGTGTCATCAGCAAAAATGTCCTGTCACACCACCCTGTCATATTCCCATGATTAAAACGCCCCCATAAGAGATATAATGAGTCCCCCCCCCAACTCTATTATAACCCTCTGTTTCCTGTTCTATAAGTATGAGCAACCCAACTCAAGTATAGATATTTATATAAATTTTGTGTCTTTCCCATCTCTCTGACCCTGTCATATTCCCATGATTAAAACGCCCCCATAAGAGATATAATGAGTCCCCCCCCCCCCAATTCTATTATAACCCTCTGTTTCCTGTTCTATAAGTATGAGCAACCCAACTCAAGTATAGATATTTATATAAATTTTGTGTCTTTCCCAAAAGTCAGGCTCTTTGCTCGAAACTGAACTAATCCAGTGTTTTTTCTCAAACATTTTAAACATCTCTCTGTTGTTAAACAAGAATAATAAACACTCATAGACCAACAGTCCCAGTAGAATTAGAATATTCCAGCTTTTGAATTTACCCCCACATGAGTACCTAAGACCCATACCTCAGAGAATTCTTACAGCTCTTTTCTGACACCTAAACCATCTCGGCATCACTTCTCCCTCCCCAAAAGATCAGTCCATAACGAATATCAGAATATATGTTTGCAAAATATACAGCCTTTAGATGTTCCCTTGATAAATATTTGGACATTATCCTTAAGCTGTATGTAGTTAACTTTTTTGCAAGCCTCTGATATTTTTTTTGACCATTCTTAAGTTCTGATCAATGAAGACACTACAAAGCTTTATGTATTTCTCAAAAGTTATGCTCTCTGTTCTAAGCTGAACTGATTCATGATAGGATTGGGTATTTTGTTTTGTATTGAAGCAAATCTGATGGGTTTGGTCCCTGTTTTGTACCAATCTAGTTTTTAGGAACCATACTTGAGGTCTGGCTATAGGCTTGTCTGTCACCTTTATTAGATCTGCAAGTGAGATTCCCAAAGACAAGATGTTCGTGTCATCAGCAAAAATGTCCTGTCACACCACCCTGTCATATTCCCATGATTAAAACGCCCCCATAAGAGATATAATGAGTCCCCCCCCCAACTCTATTATAACCCTCTGTTTCCTGTTCTATAAGTATGAGCAACCCAACTCAAGTATAGATATTTATATAAATTTTGTGTCTTTCCCATCTCTCTGTTAAACAAGAATAATAAATACTCATAGACCAACAGTCCCAGTAGAATTAGAATATTCCAGCTTTTGAATTTACCCCACATGAGTACCTAAGACCCATACCTCAGAGAATTCGCACAACTCTTTTCTGACACCTAAAAACCATCTAGGCATCACTTCTCCCTCCCCAGAAGACCAGTCCATAACGAATAGCACAATATATGTTTGCAAAATATACAGCCTTTACCTCTGATATTTTTTTGCCACCACTCTAAGTTCTGATCAGTGGACACCAAGACATTTTGTGTCTTTCTTAAAAGTTATGCGCTCTGTTCTAAGCTGAACTGATTCAGGATAGGAATGGGTATTTTGTTTTGTAGTGAAGCAAATCTGATGGGTCTTGTCCCTGTTTTGTACCAATTAAGTTTTTAGGAAACATACTAGGTCTATGGCTATATGCTTGTCTGTAACCTTTATTAGATCTGTAAATAAGATTCCCAAAGACAAGATGTTGGTGTCATGAGCAATATTAATAAGGGCTCTGCTACAGAATAGCGCCCTACAAAATAGTGCTGCTTCAAAATAGCGCTGCCACAAAATAGCGCTGCTACAAAATCGCGCTTACAAAATAGCGTGCATCAAAATAGCGCTGCTACAGAATAGCGTCTTACAAAATAGCGCTGCTACAAAATGGCGCTACCATAAAATAGCACTGCTACAATATAGCGCTGCAACAAAATAGCGCCTTATAAAATAGCGCTGCTACAAAATAGCGCGCATCAAAAACGCGCTGCGGCAAAATAGCGACATCTAATAAAAACAGCGAAATTTAAAAAAAAAACTTCCCTGACTTCTTTCGCGGGATCCTAGCGGGTGTGAAACAAAACTGAACCGAAACGAACTGAACCGAATTGAGGTATCGGTTTAGTTCGGTTTGGTTTCACAACCTCTAGGATGCCGGTTTGGTTCGGCTCGGTTTGGTTCGGTTCGGTTTGGTTTCTCACCCTCTAGGATCCCGGGAAAAAGTCAGGGAAGTTTTTTTTTTGAAATTCTATGTTAGAAAGAGGTTACCGGGAGTGGCAAGTGATAAGATGCTATTTTGTAGCAGCGCTATTTTGAATGGCGCTATTTTGTAGCAGCGCTATTTTGAGGCAGCGCCATTTTGATGCACGCCATTTTGTGGCAGCGCTATTTTGTAAGGCGCTATTTTGTAGCAGCGCTGTTTTGATGCGCGCTATTTTGTAGCGGCACTATATTGTTGGCGCTATTTTGATGCATGCTATTTTGTGGCAGCGCCCAATTCTATTATAACCCTCTGTTTCCTGTTCTTTAAGTATGAGCAACCCAACTCAAATATAGATATTTTTGAGGGGTGATCACCTGCCCACAGTAGGTGTACAAAATTTGTCTAAAAGACTATACAGGACTTCACAGGACACTACACAGTAAAAAGAATTTATTTAAAAGTCCTGCAGGATGGTGTACAAATTTGGTTCAGCTGATTACCACTCAGATACTTTAAGTTTAAAAAATAAATATATATTCAAGAGTAAGTATTAGGTACCATAAACTGTGGTTACTTTACACCACTTTTTGCAGTTGTTCTAATGTTGACTCATAGATTTTAGACCATAGAATATATATATGTGCCTATAAAAAAAACAATGGCTTCTTTATGTTACAATTAGAGTGGAGCAAAGTTACTTTTGCAGTGGTATGACAACAATTTAAGTTTAATTATGTACGTACAAATTTTTTTTTTTATATTTATTAGAATGGTTTTTATCATTTTATTTATAACAAACATACTTTATTTTCAAACACATGGGAAAAAAAAGGTCGCAACTAAGACCAAAATGATTATCAGAACTTGCTATTTTTATTTTAGAGAAAAACTAAATAGGAAAGTAGTAGCTTTTCTAAATATTAAGTGGATCTATGCCACTAGCTAATCTAGTCATGGAATGCTAATAATGGTGATACCCCAGGGGCAAAGTTGCCTCTAATAACCTCAAAAATTTCTCAGTTGTTTTCACCAAAATTCAATGATTAACTAAATACATTTAAAACTTTTGAAAAAATGGTATCAAGATAACACTTTACCAATATAAAAGACAGATAGCAATAGTTTCTGCTGGGCAGATAAAATTTTCTAAACAAAAATGCATGCAGGTTTTTATGTTTCTTCTATTCTGACACCCTGACACAAAGCAACTGAGCAGACCATGTGAGAATGTGTGCAAATCATGTCATCCATCATTGAGCTACAAATTGTGCCAGATAATATGGCGAAGGCACTTTGCATTTGACAAATATGTTAAAAACAAGAACATTTCATAGCTGGTGTAAAGTTACCCAGAGATGTGTACTTTACGGTATTCAGATTAATGATGGCCTTCTGTTTCCTGTTCTTTAAGTATAAGTAACCCAAGTAGAACCCAACTAAAGTGGAAATTTTAAGTCTTTTTTTATTTTTATATTTAACACATTCACTGCCGTGTTGATCTATAAGACCGAGAGTCACTTTGACCCGGGCGCTGACTCAGTCTATTGGACAGCATTTACAGTTTACAAGCGTTTTGTGCCAATGGTACTATTATGGTGAACTAAACACACTGAGGAGGAAAATGGTGGGAAAAACCCAAAAATCAAAATATTCTGTGAAAAAAACACAAATATATTTTATTTTAGTTGTTTATTTTTTTTTTGACAGTAATGGTTTTTGGCAACAATTTTATACCTTTAACCGGCCTGAAAGACAAAATATAGTTATTAGGTATTTAAATTTACTTATTTTTTTTTAGAAGCCACCAGCAAAAATCCACCTGAAGAATACCTTAACTGAGGGGTGAACAGCTCTCACAATCGGTGTACACATTTTGGGTTAGCTGTTCACCCCTCAACCTTAACAGACTTTACAGCAATAAATTTAAACCAGGCCTATTTTAAACATGTAAGGTAGTGATGTTTTTAGCTTGGACAATTTTTTGCATTAACCTAATGGTAGATGTTTCAAATTTTAATCATGTTATTATTTCATTTATAAAGATTTGAAAAAGCATAACTTTAAAGTGTTAACAGTATGTAAGTATTTAAAGAAACAACACATTGGGACATACTTAGCAAAGGTAGTAATAATTTGGGTTAAACAATTTTTTTTTCATGTATAACTTAAGAATTGCAATTAATTTTTTAATTTTGCTGTGTCCCATTAACCCTACATATACAATAAGTTTACTATTTAAAACAAAGGACTGATAAAGACATAATTTTTTTTAAGACCTCGGTACTGCACTGCAATTTGGTAGATTTGTAGAGACCAACCCAGAACCAGAATAGACCTTTTTTACTTATATATATTACTAATATAAATGATAACAAAAAAATAGAAAATTTAAGGTCAGGCTTTGCTTCCTATAATGGATTTGCTCTAGGGTAAGTGTTATTATCTTAAGGTATATAAATACCTGTTGAACAGCTACAGCGTCCGCTGAAAACGGCATGTCTTAAACTCAAATTAGTTTTTAATTACACAAACAATTAAACAAATGGATTTAAAAACAACAAACACTGAGGTTATGGTTCAAAGTCAGGTGGTAAATTTCGGAACACGCTCATTTTGTCACGTGATCAATAAATGTTTTATTTTACTGACCAACGAATTTTCGTATTTTTAAGTCTAAAGGGGCCTTGTTATTTGTAGTAAAATCAAATACTAAATTATTAGTCTAAGCTGTTAGCACTTCTATACAGCTGCAGTGACCTACCAATCAGCTACAACTTAGTTTTTATCCCAAAAAACCAAACTACTACAACTTTCCCGCTCTCAGTTTCCACCACTAAAAAACCAACTACTACCACTTTCCCCTAATTTCTACCACCTAAAAAGCAACTACTAATACCTTCCCATATCTTCTAGCACCAAAAAATGACCTACTACCATATTCCCCTAGCGTTCACCAGCAAATATCCAACTACCAGTGCAGATTACAAAAATGTAGGTGTGATATTTGATTCGAATTTAGATCACAAGTAGCTAGAGTTTCACAAAAAGCGTATTTTTCTCTAAGAAATCTTTAAAAAAAACGACATATCTATTGAATCTTAGCATAAAGAAACAATTATCTGAATTACTTGTGCTTTCGCATTGCAATTATTGCGACTTTGTATACGGACCGTGCTTAGACATGCGGGCGCAACACTGTTTGCAAAAAATCCAAAAGTCTTGCATACGATTTATTTATGGACTTCGATATCAAGATCATGTAAGTCATTAACTTAAGCAGCTTGGATGGCTTAATATGCAGGATAGGCTAAAATTACATATGGGGTGCTTTCTTTATAAACTGCTTAAAACAGGCAAACCAGAATATCTCAATAATGAAAAGGTCATTTCAACTCAAAACAATATAAAATTCGAAATCCCTAAACATCGTACTACCTTATTTAAAAGATCATTCAGCTATTTATCTGTTAAACTTCTAAACGAGCTACCTACCAACTTTCTTTTTTCATCATTCTTATCTTTAAAATATAAATTTAAAAACTGCATGCTTCAAAAGTATTTAATTTAGGTATTTTATAATAATTATTATTATTTTCTTTTTGTTGTTTGTTTATTTATTTTTATCGTACACATTTTTTTAAGTGCAATATTTTAAATGTATTTATTATCTTGTATACTCGGTTAATAGCTATGCTGAACTTCGCCGAAGTTAAAATAAAGGCTTTTTATTTATTTTATTTACTTTTACATTCCTTAGCTTCTATAGTACCATAAAACAAAGTACTATCATCTTCACCTAGCTTCTATTACCAAAAAACCAACTACTCTATCACCATCCCGTAGCTTTTACTACCAAAAAATCAACTACTACTACCTTCCCCGAGTTTCTACTAATAAAAAACCAACTACTACTACCTTCCACTAGCTTCTACCAGCGAAAAACCAACTACCACCACCTCCTTAGCTTTTATCAGCAAAAAACCAACTACTACCTTCTCCCCTAGCTTTTACTATCAAAAGTAGATCAACTACTGTCGCCTTCTCTTATCTTCTACCAGCAAAAAACCAACTACTACCACCTCCCACTAGCTTTTACTTAAAAAACTAATTACCATCACATTCCAGTAACTTCTAGCAACAAAAAACCAACTACTGCCACCTTTTCTTGACTTCTTCAATCAAAAACATCAACTACTACACCATCTTTACCTAACTTCTACCACTAAAAAACCACCTACTATCACCTTATTTCCTGAGGTCCTACCACTAAAAAACCAATTACTCCCACCTTCCACTAGCTTCTATACTACCAAAAAACCAATTACTTACACCTTCCTTTAAGTTTTGCCAGCCAAAAACCACCAACTATATCACCTCCCCCTAGCTTCTACTATCAAAAAATCAACTACTACCACCTTCCTTTATCTTCTACCAGCAAAAAACCAACTACTATCACCTCCGACTAGCCTCTACTAAGAAAAAACTAACTTCTACCACCTGCCCCCTAGCTTCGGCCACCAAAAAATCAACTACTACCACCTTTAATTAGTTTCTACAACTAAAAAACTAACTTTTACCACATTACCCTAACTTCTACCACCAAAAAACCACCTTTCCTTAGCTTCTACAATTAAAAAAATCAACTACTATCACCTTTACCTAGCTTCTACCACCAAAAAACCAACTGCTACCTCCTTCGCTTAGCTTATACCACCTAAAACCTAACTACTATCACCTTTGCTTAGCTTCTACCACTAAACAGCCAACTACAACTACCTTCGCCTGACTTCTCCCACTAAAAAACCAACTATTACCATCTTCCTCTAGCTTATACCATAAAAAAATCAACCACTACCACATTTCCTAGCTTCACCACCAAAAAACCAAGTTGGTTAGTAGTTGGTTTTAGCTCACACTACTACTATATAAGTAGTGTGAGTTAGCTCACACTACTACTATATAAGTAGTGTGAGCTATGGTGACCCTAATTTTTTCGAGAAAAAAAATGTTGCTCCGATTTCAAAAAATTTTATATATCTTTGCGTCTGTCTGTCTGTCTGTCTATATGTCTGTCTGTAACGACCAACCCGCATAACTCAAAAACCGCTTGTCCGATTTTAATAAAATTTGTACCTAAGTTGGGTCTTGGGCCGTGATGGTCCCATTTAAAAATGAACAAAATCCACCGAACGCAAGCCAAATAAAAGGGTGGGGGTAGATTCCAAAAATTAGAGTTTATGTGAAAATATAGCGTGTGTGATATCAAACGAAAGGTAATTAAGTCTGGAGTTAAACAAAATGAATTTTAGTTTATTTTTAAAAAAAGGGTGGGGGTAGATGTCAAAAATTAGAGTTTAAGTGAAAATATGGCGTGTGCGATATCAAACGAAAGGTAATTAAGTCTGGAGTTAAACAAAAAATATTTTAGTTTTTTTTTAAAGGGTGGGGTAGATTTAAAAAATTTGAGTTTGTCAAAAGATGGCTTGTGTGGTATCAAACGAAAGGTAATTGAGTCTGGAGTTGAATAAATTTTTCAGTTTTTGATTATATTAGCTCACACTATAACTATAGTACCTAGTGTGAGCTTAGGTGCCCATAGATTGGCAGATTATTTTGCTGAAAGAAGCTAAGGGAAGGTATTAGTAGTTGGTTTTTTGGTGGTAGAAGCTAGGGGAAGGTAGTAGTAGTTGGTTTTTTGGTGGTATATGCTAAGCGAAGGTGGTAGTAGATGGTTTTTTGGTGGAAGATGCCAGGTAATGGTGGTAGTAGTTGATTTTTTATTTTAAGTTGCTTTTTTGGTGGTAGAAGCTAGGTGAAGGTGGTAGTAGTTGGTTTTTGAGTAATAAAATGTATTTTTACAATAAAACTGTTTAGGAGTGGTAGCAGCTTTAATTTATGGTTTTCAGTTGTTTCGACCTAAAATAATTCGCTCTGACATCGAAAAGTATTAAAAAATCATTCGTCAGGAAAATAGGTAGGCCCAATAATTTCTTGTAAATTGATGACAGGCCGGAAAAAAAAACAAATATTAATCCGTAGCTAACTTCGACTGTTTTGGTTTCTACAATCCAACAAAGTTTTGAAACCAAATTAAAATAAGTTGTTTTGACAGATTTTACAAATTGAGGTAGCATTCTAGGTAGTTTTTATATTATAATAAAGATTCGTCGTTTTTTATATTCATGTAAGATAAAGGAAGTTCCAAGCAGTTAAATAATATTATCAACTCGACCTGAATTGGAACAGTGTAAACGGCTTCGCGGAACAAAACAAACAGAAAAATTGACGTTTCTCCTTTGGTTACTTGACAGTTTTTTCCATTGCAAAATAAAACTCCATGCACGAGTTTTTTCAAAAGTGATTAGTTGAATTTTTTTAAAAGATTGGGCAAAATTATGTCTGAAAACCGAGAGGAGATTCTTGCTGATTTTCAGGTATATTATTCATTTAAAATGGGCCAATATTTGATGATTAGTTGGTAAAACAAAGGACTTTGTCTGCACTAATGGAGAGATGGTCATGTTAATGCTTTTGTGAAGCTTTTTCCAGGAAGGTCTTTGTTTGCTGACAAAGTCTTCCTTCCTTTTCGAATAATAATAGGCCAACCTAAATAGAGTTGATGGTAGTTAGTGAACCTGGTACTGATGAATTATTTTCTACCTATCTATCTATTCCTAACGAGGGGTGAACAGCTAACCCAAAATGTGTACACCGATTGTGAAAATCCACAATCTTTTGCTAAGATTGTGTAAAGATTGTGAGGGATTATGAAGGATTGTGGTAAGATTGTGAGGGATTGTGAAGGATTGTAGTAAGATTGTGACAGATTGTGAGTGATTGGGAGGGATTGTGAGAAATGTGTACACCGATTGTGAGAGCTGTTCACCCCTCGATTCCTAACTATCCAGACACAAAATGGAAACATTTTGCTATTATGATTTCCCTTGCAAATTTGGATAATTTTAAGCTGATTTAGGTATGGGCAGGGGTTTGGATTAGTGTTTGGGTAATATAAAACCAGTTAATTAATCAGTTTTAGGTAGCTAAAGCTTGACTAAAGCTATACATAATAGGTCAGATAAGTAAACAAAGTGCTGGTTAACAGCTGATTTTAAATGTATTTTCCTAATTAAAAAATAAATTTTCTTGATTATCCATGAAAAGAGATATTTGTATAAATATTTAAGTCTATCAGTATTTTGGCATTCATATTCAAATTCCTTAATGCCTTTCGAATCTAGAAAGATATAGGGTCCTCACATATTGAGCAATAAAACATGCAAACTTTCAGTGTACCTACTTGTAAATTAATTGAATTTTACTTTGAAATTGTTCACTCAACAACTCATTGTTCAAGCTTTATGACATTATGTCTCAAAAAAATGTTAGGTACCTATGTCATTAGTGAGGTCATAAGTTAATAAGAATTAAGTTACCTAATATAATAATTATTAGTGAAAAATCTTACTAACATATTAGAAAATACCGTAAACATAGTAAAATACTGTAAACATTTTGTGTCCTTGTGAATAAGTATTTGACTATTCATGGGTTAGAGTACAGGACCAAAAAAAGAAACTAGTCATAATCAAGTTTTTGGCAATGTTTCAGAATATATATTTATATAAGTAATATATATATTTTTTTAGAATATATTTTTCTTTTATATTTTTTTTTATTAAAAAAAAATAAATAAAAAAAATATATATGTTCAGAAACATTGCCCAAAACTTGATAGTTTCTTTTTTTGGTCCTGTCCTCTAACCCATGAACAGTCAAATAGTAAAATACATAAATATAGACTAAAACAGCTAAAAAAGTCCTAACTCATTAGTGATCCTACTGTAGAAACCTCAGCAAACATGTGCAATATCTAGCAGAAACCAATTAAATTTATCACAAGACATTTGTTTCTAGTAAAACAGTCAATTTTAACTTGTCATTGTCTATAAAGTCTATTCAGTTTATTTTGGGATCTCTTTTAAAAGTTGATGGCTTGAATTCTTCCTCTTGAAGGCTTGTTTGGGTGTTCTGGTCTCCAAGCACACTGGAACAAGGATCCAAGAAAAAATAAATAGATTCATGATGGATCTGACACCTTCCTAGCTAGCCTCTTGTTACACTTCAAGTGAAGCCATGATAATATATTAGCCTTGAAAACAGTTTTTTGTAAATATCTGAGAAACTAATGCTCCTACAAAGTTTTTGATATGATTATCATTAAAAAGTTAGCATTATTAAAAGTTTTTAATTGTCAAAAAACTCTCATTAGCATTCATGGATTTTGACCAAAATCTAATTAGCTCATAAAAGTGTTGAACACTATTTTACCTGAAAATTTTATAAAAATTGGATTAGCGGTTTAGGAGCTATCATGTTACGGACAGAAATAATATACACACACACACACAGACAGACATCACGACGATATTGCTAGGATATTTATTTATTTTTATTATAGGTCAAAATATATCCAAGTTTTTTTTTTAATTTGTCAAACACACTGTGTTTATTGTATTACAATCTAGTCAGTAAGACTAATTAGCAATTTTGTTTTAACTTAATTTACTAGAAAAGTCAGATTTAAACTTAGGGTTCACTCAACAGTTCTCCCCGCTTTGTTTGGTCTGTAACTCACAATTGTGTTGTCTTTATAGCATTATTTTGTTTTATGTAATTCACTTAGTTTACTAGCTCAAATTGCTTCACTCTTTTTAGTCTTTGAACTAGCATAGTATTGTCTAGAAGCTGAATTGCTTCCACATTCACATGCCGATGGAGTCTATCTTCATGGCTTTTTGCATACTTTTTTATAGTCTCTGCTACAGTTTCGATTTTTAGATCTCGATGAAGGTCACTATTTTGAATGTACCAAGGTGCATTCACAATGTTTCTTAATACTTTATTTTGAAATATCTGTATGTTACTCTCTTTAGTACAACCCCATAGTTGAATACCATATGTCCATACTGGTTTCATTATTTGTCTATAAAGCAGTAACTTATTATGAATTGTTAAATTGGACTTCCTTCCAATTAGCCAGTTCATTTTTCTATACCTTATCTTAAGTTCTTCTTTTTTTTTTCTTAACATGTGCTTTCCAGCGCAATTTGGCATCAAGTGTTATACCAAGATATTTTGCCTGATTTGAATATGGTATGGGAATGTTGTTAATTGTTATTTGTATGTGATTTATATTTTTATTTGTAAAATAAACATGAATTGATTTGGTTTCATTTAATTTTATTCGCTACTTTGTGGTCCAACTGTGAACTTCGGTGACTGCACCCTAAAGTTTTTCTATGCATTTTTTAATAGATATTTTTACCGTCAATAAACCAGTATCATCGGCAAATGTTGCTAAGTGACAATTTTCTGGCTTTGGGATATCGCAAGTGAATAATAAGTATAGATAAGGGCCTAGTATGCAACCCTGGGGCACGCCTGCTTAAATTTCTCTTAAATTTGAGTATGAGTCTTCCTGTTTTACTCTAAAATGTCTATCAGATATGTATGATTCCAAAATATCTGAATATTGTTTAAGACAATACATCCAAGTAACACATTTTTGGCGTTATCTCAAAAAAAAATTATTCATCCAAAATAATAGCTTCTTTAACCATTGCCAAGCGGGCTAGGAAGGTAAAAATTGATATGTTAACTTTTAGAGTTGATCCAAAAATAACTGCATAGAATATAGGTATTTATGCAGGACATTCAGTTTCAGATTTAATAGATTCCAAAACGTTTTTAGACAAAAAAAAATTACAGCAAAGGCTAAGAAGTAAGGAAAGTTTGTATTTTTTTATGGCAATTACCATAGCCTTTGCTTTACTTACATTTAACTTTAGTTTGTTGTATGATAGATCAGGTTTAATAAATAACATAGAAATACAGTGGTTGCCAAAATAAAAAGAATGCCCTAAAATTGTAGGGATATTTGATCATGATCTAATCATGAAAAAACTAGTGGTACATTTAAAAACTTTAATCTATTTCTCAGTTCACAAGCTATGGTAATTTTGTCAATAAAATTTTCTTGTGCCTATTTGGCCGGTTTAAAAAAAGCTACAAAAAGGTTTTTTCTGTGTAGTTTTAAGCAAGAGTTACAAGTGCCGTTAGAAAGGGCGTTAAAAGTTATATGACTCCTGAAAATTTCAACACCATTGAAAGTAAGATAGTCCAAATAATAAATAAATAAGTCAAAAATAACATGATATCAGTCAATTTTTGCCAATTTCAAAAATTTATTTTTCAATTATCCCTTATTTGATTGTTATGAAATTTTCAGAAGTCTAAAAATACATATAAAAACTTTTTTTGTACATTTTTTTAAAGCTGCCAAAATGACACTAGAATATTTTATGTGAAAAATTGCCACAGCTTGTGAACTGAGAAATAGATTGATTTTCAAATATACCTCTAGTTTTTTTATGATTGGAGCAGGATCAGATTTCAATAACCACATAATAAAATTTGATTTGCAGCTTTTTGGACTAAATGAATAAAGCCATTGATGTGATAAATTTAAGATTTTTTTTTAAAGAAAGGCAAACTGACTGCTAACGGTAACACTTTTTTGTTCTAATTTTCTGCAAAATTTTAAACATTATTATATTGTCAAAAATGGCTACTTACGGCTCCTGTCACACATTCGCGTTTTTTCTACAAAAATTTTCATAGCATCAAAAACTTTATCCTTCCACGGATAGGCTAGGAAAAGGTTAGACGCGATCTATGAGTCAAAGACGATTAAATGTCAAAAACAATATGTCAATTTATTTCAACAACTTAATGTACAGTCAGGGACTTTTTAAATTGTCGTCAAAATTATTCATTTAAAGAAATTTAAAAAAAAATTAATATGTATACTTCATTTCATTATTTTTGAGATAACTTTTTAACAGTTATCAGCTCTTTACCATAACAAATAGCATAGGCCAACGAAAAAAAGTTGTCAAAAGTTGTCTCAAAAGTAATGATATGAACTGTATGTATACAGAGAGAGGTAAGGTTCATAATTTTTTTGTTTTGGTTTAAAATCTTTTTCCAAATTTCAAATAGGAATATTTTTTATTTTCGAGGGCGGCAATTTAAAAAGTCTTCGACTGTACAAAAACAGCACCTAAACTCACTATAGTCTAAATTATACGCATTTGTAATGACGTCACCAGGTGAGAAAAAAACGTATGGCGTAGATATTTTTGCCAATCAATATTTGTTATTATGTTTTTGATTGACAGTGACAGATACTTCACATAACCAATTACCTACCTATTTAAAAAATGAATTAATCATAACTAGTTTCTTTAAAAAGTTTATTGTCACCGCTGTTTATAATATACTAAACAAAGATAAACAAAAATGACGTAATTACAAATGCGTATAATTTGGACTATACTTAAATCGGCCCAGTAAGTTCGTGTTAATATCTTGCGATTTCTACGGCTTGTTATCTCTGACTGCCCCGTCGCGCGATGTCCGGCGGCTTCTATAGGGTATACGATTTTTCGCGAACTATCCATTCTTCTTCGGCTCTAGAACGTTCGCGTACAAGTACGAGTGTGAATCATAGATAACGCAACTAAAACCTAGACAATAATATAACTATAAGAGAAACCAACATAATACTGTACTAAACCTAAATAATTCTTACTATAAATTTTAAACAACTTAAATTTGTAACACTATCCTCTTCATCAAGTCACCATTTTATAGGTAAGGTTTTAGTCTGTCCAGATGAACAACTTTCATCTTGGATTTCGGACTTCTTTGGATTCGGTAGACTACATCATTAATTCTCTTAACAACTTTATAAGGTCTTTCCCATGGTGGTGTCAACTTGGGTGATCTTCTTTGCTTTCGTTAATGATTGCATAGCCAGGCTTGATCATTCTCTTTAAACCCTGAAGAGTTTGCTTTCGGGTCATATCTCACCTTCATGCAGTTACTGGCTATTTCTATTCGCTCTCTGACCACCTCATGGATATCTTGCAGCTTCTGTCTTAAACGTTTGACATAGTGATTAACTTCTAAGTGTTCTTCAGGTTAACCAAACATGATATCGCATGGTAATCGCAGTTCTCTACCAAACAGGATACTAGATGGAGTAGCTCCTGTCGTGTTGTGAATGGCGGTTCTGTAGGCCATCAAAACAATGGAATATATTGGTCCCAATCTGTTTAGTGCTCATCAACAACTTTGCAAAGATGTTCTTCTATTGTTTTTTCTTGTTTTATGTATTTCTAAAAGGTCTCAGAGATTTATAATAAGTAATAGGTGCGCGCCTGATTTTCCACCATGGCATGATTTACTATGCTCTTAGGAACTACTACTTGATTAGTCACAGTAAGGCCATCGGCACTTTCCCACATACGCTTAAATATGTTTTCTTTCACTATCAGTGAATCCCATTGTGCCCCAGTGAATTGAATATCATCCCTTGGTTTGCGACATCTTGCCATGATGGTCTTGGCTTGTTATCTTCTTTCAATCGCAAGATAGGTCCTACATCTTTGTCGTCAAGTTATGTCGTTCTAATTGAAGCCAACATCCATTCTTTATCGGGTTCTAACTTTTTCTTACCGACCATTAGTCTTTCAAATGTAGCTGGGGCATTGCATAGACCAAATGGCATCACATTAAATTGGTAAAGTCCACTTCCAGCAGAGAATGCTGTCTTCTATTTCTTTCGAAGATTCGTACTTGCCAATACCCACTTTGCAAGTCAACAGTCAAACCAATATGATCCTGCCAATGTTATTAATGTGTCGTCTATTCTTGGCAGTGGGTAACTATATTTCTTGGCCAAGTTTCCTGCAGTTGACACAAAATAGGTAGTACTTCCATCTTTTTTAGTGACCAAAACCACAGGGTGGGTATTCTGGGTCTTGAACGATGTGATTCCCATCCCCCCATCACATTCTTTGACCAATGGTAAGCTTTAAATTAGCTCCGAGCCGTCACGTGCTACGCGAAAAGACCTCCATTGCGGAAGCTTCTTCTACGATCCGACCGAGAAATGTTCAGTCGGTCCGGGGCAGGAGAACAGATTTCACTTCAAAAGCTTAAAATTCACTAACTCGGAAGAGCGGGCGACTATGCTATTGGTCGAGACAAGTCATTTCGCGCAACACGCGACTGTTCAGAGTTTTTTATTGGTCAGAGCGTGTGATATGGATGGTCACATCGTTCAAGACCCAGAATAGCTACACAGGAACCAAGGACTTGATGAGACTATGAACTTCTTGTTTGGCCATCGGTAGTCTTCTTGGGGGCTGTCTTATCGGTTGGGCATCGCCAACATGTTGAATAAGGTTTGTGCGTCCCAAAGTATTCTTAGTTTCGAAGATATTACTTTGTTCTTCTATAAACTCTCACTTTACGAAATTCTTCTTTCTGGAGTGAGATGTTGACTGAAATTGCTGGAGTACCTCCGTTGGTAACTTGCTTTTATCCTCGGAAGTTGGCTCTTCACATCTTGTTACTGTCTGAACTGGTTCAAATAAGGCTACCACCCCCCCCCCCCCCCCTTATTATTTTTGACACTATTTGGAAAAATATTAGTGGGATGTTTTTATTGTTTTCAAGTAGTGACTTTGCAACGAGGTAGGTGTTGGGTGTATTCTGTTGGCTTGTGAGCCCGACGCAGCTTGGTGTTTTACTCTCTAGCTTCCTAAAAATTATGGTCTCACTGTTACCGATCAGTCTTCTTGTGCATACTGCCACCACCTTAATTGGTTCTTAATTGATGTTACTATTTGATAAAATTAACTTTTCGTTCCCAAATCTTAGGGTATTAAGTTTATTATCAAATGCAAATCCATGTTTACTTATAAAATCTATTCCCAAAATAAATTCGTCTTCTATTTCTGCAACTAATACAGTGTGGCGAATTTTATATCTCGTTGCAATTTTGAACTTAAGCAATGATATGGCATCACTGGTATCTACTCTTATATTAACTGGTCTTCCATTTATAAGTGCGTCGATATTAAGACTGTCAGTATTAGGATTTAAGCTTGATGAAGTAGATTTTGGGGGCTACATTCCCATTAGCCAACACCCGCCCCTCTGCCTTGACTAGTTTTAGTTTTCCTGATTTCTTCTTCGGTACTCTGTCCCGCTAGGTGGTGAGCGAGACCTCATTTGGACACGACAATCGCGTTAAAAATGCCCTGTACGTCCGCAGCTAAAACACTTTCCATTTGGAGGGGAACGTCTGCTTTCTTTTAAAGAGTCAATCTGCTCTATCAATGATTGAAACATTTGTTTTAACGTCTTGTCCTCTTGCTCATTGCCCATTTCTTCGCCCTCCTGAATTGAAACAGCTCCTACTTTTGGCCTTTACATATTTGATTATTCTATTTTAAGGGCTCGAATCAGCACTTCCCTGCTGTTATGGAAGCGTTCTCGACGAAGTAACTTTGCCAAGTCCGTGTTACGCAAGTCGTTAACAAAACGATCAACTGTAAAGGGATCTCTGTATGTTTCTGGCATGTCTGGGTAAGCCAAATACATCAGCCTTCCGATATCTGCTTCATACTCTTGTAATGATTCAGGAGACGATTATTTAATTCTGACCAATGTAAATTTCGTGTTTATCTCCATACCTCCTTACTAATAATCGTAAAAGTCCCAGAGCAGGTTCTCTCAGACCTGCTAACAAAGCTCTAGCTTTTTCGTCATCGTCCCATCCATTTGCAGTAGCGGTTGCTTGTAGGTAGACCAGGAAGACTTACCATCAACATTTAGAAGCTTGATGTTTTGGTTGGGATTCACAGCATATGCCTGAACTTTTATTTTTTTGTGTTCTTTCTGAAGCTTTATAAGCTGTTTTGACAAGTCCTGGATTTTTTTTCACTGTTTGAAAAACATCTTCTCTCACATTCTGCAGCTTGGTCTTCACTTTTTTTTCAATATTCTGCAATTTGTTTTGTACCATTTCTTCTATATTCTGCAATTTGTTTTGTATCCTTTCTTGTACATTCTGCAATTTGTTTTGTACCTTTTCTTCTACATTCTGCATTCTTTGAGTTATTTTTTCTTTAAGATCTTCGGTTGCTGCCTTGAACTCTTCTTTTAGCTGTTCGGAGTTGCTCTTTATTTGATCGAAGTTTTCTTGCATGCCATCTAATGTCTGTCTCATATCGTTCTGGTTTTGTTCAATTGTCCATCTCATGTCTTTCTGGTTTTGTTCCATGGTCAAATAGTTTTGAGTCATTTGAGCTGCTAGAGCATCATTTTAGTTAGTTCGCCCATCTTTGCAGATCCTTTTCTAGTAAGCATCAACTTCCTGAAAAATCTCTATAAACGTCTATTTGTGGGCTATAAAGGTAATGTCGAAGTCGGTTTTTCAATATCTCTTCTGATTCTTAAATAGAAACTAATGGAATGTTCTGGAATATACTGATAAATGTCACTCTTTTGGCTAATATGCAAATGTCAAATGTGTAAGTCGCTTTTTGATTATCTCTTCTGGTTCTTGAATAGAACGTCGTATATATGAATGCTATGGTAATTCTAGTAATTATTCCTAGTCCTGACGTTTTAGATAAGTAAGCTAATATTGAAGTCGCTTTTTGAATATCTCTTCTGGTTCTCGAATAGAATGTCGTAGAATGTTATGGAATATTCTAGAATTCTTCTAATTCTTAATTTTTAAATAACCAATATAATATAATGTCAAAGTCGCTTTTTGGTTATCTCTTCTGGTTCTCGAATAGAACGTCGTATAATGTAATATTCTAGAAATTATCTCTAATTATCAATTTTTGGGATGTAAGGTTAATGTCGAAGTCGGTTCTCAAATATCACGTTTGGTTTTTAAATAGAACGTCGTGGAATGTTATGGAATTTTCTAGAAAATCTCTTAATGCTCCCATTCTGGATCAATAACCTAATGTTGAAGTCGCTTTTTGAATATCTCTCTCTCTTTTCTTTAATTATCAATTATTGGACTATAAAGGTAATGTCGAAGTCGGTTCTTGAATAGAAAACAATCGAACTTCTTCGAATATTCTGGAAAAATCACTTACAGTTCTTCTGTCCAATTCTATTAGCCGGTTGTCCTATGTAAGGATAGTCTTTACTATTCAGTTTTTCTAGTCTCACTTCTGACACCAATTGTTACAAATTCACAACAATAAAATCGAATAAATGTCAAAAACATTATATGTAAAAAATGGCACTTAAACACACTACTTAAATAGGCCCATTAACTTCGTGTTAATATCTCGCGATGTCTACAGCTCTTTATCTCTGACTGTCTCGTCGCGCAATGTCTCGGCAATACCCTATATTCGATCTTTTGCGAACTATCTATCTTTTTTTCGGCGCTAGAACGTTCGCGTACAAGTGCGAGTGTGAGTCATAGATAACGCAACTAAAACTTAGACTAATAATACCATACCATAAGAGAAACCAAACTAATACTACACTAAACCTAAATAAATTCTAACTATTAAAATATATAATATTTTGACATCAACAACTTCATATTGTTAATATTTTGTCCAAAAGGGGAATTTTCAACAAAGGAATTTTTATCTAGAAAGGTTGCTGGTTTAATGTTTGAAGGATAAGGATAAGTTTTCGAGCTACCCACGAAAAAATACAAGAGAAACAAAAACTTGCCCGATTAGCCATGAAAACTGGTTTGATTTTTAAATTCACGGGTGCTAAAATTTATGTTTGTTAGTATTTATTTGACTTAAAAATCCCGCTGACTCACGGATGGATTCTTTTCTTTTCAATCGATTAATACATAGGTAGCAGTTTATTACTCGCCTGCTCTGGTTCTGGTTTCTCTTGTAGTTTAATAGATGGGGCTTCTTGCGGGTCAGCCTGTTTGATTTTCTTACTATAAACATAGGATGAGAGACAAAACGGTCTAATTAATTTCACAAGTGTGTCACATTGACCAAGCGGTGTTTTCAGGAGTTCCATTAGGACGAAATAGTTAACTGTCAACACTTATTAGGTGTCCATTAGATTTTGAACCCCCGTGAGGTTAAGCTTTCGAGCTACCCACGGAAAAATACGATAGAAACAAAAACTTCTTTTTACCCCTTCAGCCATGAAAACTTGTTTATTTTTTAAATTCAAGGGTAAAATTTATGTTTGTTAGTACATTCAAAGGTATCAAAACATTTTAACTTTTTAGGCATGTACTGGAATTGAAGATGTTGGGGAAGCGATTTATCATCTTGAAGAAACCAATTGGGATCTCTTGGTAAGTTCTGCACGTCAAATCAAACTTTATTTAGTTTTTTATACCCTGTTTTGCATGAGCTCCTTAAAAGAATCAATTTGAAAGTAGGTACCTTATGGAAAAAATACATATTACGGTCCGACTCTCCTCTACAAGAGTTGTCAGACTAGGATATTAAAATTCTAGTTAAGATTTATTTAAACATCGTTTGCAAATTAAAAAAAAATAGTACAAAAACAAATCTTGTCATCCTCCTAGTTATTAGAAGAGACGTAAAAGTTTTATATCTCCAGAAAGTTCACAGCAATTAAATCATTTAAAGTTAAAGTTTCGAACATACCTTATACCATTCTATAAGCACAGTGTATACAAGGACCTTGTATACACTGTGCTATAAATACCTAATCCCTTCTCGAAATATAACAAAGGCTTTCGAAAGGTACCACCTGCATTCTTTAATACAGGGTCAAACTCATTTTAAAATTGTTTGCGGTTTGTGTTTATATTATATATTATTACGGATTGGAATTCATATTATTATTATTGTAAATAATAACAATTATAAACCTGTACATTTTAGTTTGTTTTTATAAGTGAGGACCTAATAAGTGATATTAATAATGGCGTTTTGGCGGCCATTTGAAATACCACAAACAAATTTTTGGAGACCATTTGAGGACCAAGGAGGAGAAGAAGTGGTGGTATCATTAGAGTCTGCGATTTTACAGGAACCAAACCTTAACCCTAAAAAATAAATGGATCCATGACGGAACTGACACCTTCCTAGCTAGCCTATTATCACACTTCAAGTGAAGCCATGATAATATTATATTAGCCTTGAAAACAGTTTTTTGTAAATATCTCAGAAACTAAAGCTCCTACGAAGTTTTTTGTAATAACACGAATTATGGAAGAGAACTGTCATTGGCATAAATGGATTTTGACCAAAATCTAATCAGCTCGTAAGACACTATTTTACCTAAAAATTTTATGAAAATCCGTTCAGCGGTTTAGGAGCTATCGTGTTACGGACAGAAATAATATACACACACACAGACAGACATCACGACGACGATATTGCTAGGATAGGTCAACATACATCCAAATAACATATTTTTGGAAGGCTAATTGGTATATCTCAAATCATCGAAAATAATACCTTCTCTCTAGCCATTGCTACGTGGTCTAGGAAGGTAAAAATATCCAAAAAGCAAGGCAAAACTTTTAAAAACACATTGTACGAGGAAAACTCAAGATATTATTCTTGATATGTATACGCAACTCTCAGTAGAAAATTACGGAAATCGTTTCAGAATATACGAACGTATTACACATATTACAGGGGCAAGCTACATAGCATATAGTATCTATTATATTATACGCATTAAGCAGCAACTTTTATTAAACGTTTTATTTTAGTTGACTAAATACTATAAAAAGTTCCCAGTCCGGCCCATATTCTCTTTTATTTGGTTAGGATGGGTTTCACACTTCAAATTTTATTATGGTTATTGGTGGCTTTTTGAAATGAAAGAACTATACAGGATTACATTTATATACAATTTTAGGTGGTTTCTCCACTTTTGGCCGGTACTGTACCTTGCAGCAACCTCGCTGCAAAGTTTGTTTATATAAAATAAAATACCCACCAATTTAAAGATCACATTTAGATGTGAGATTTTTTTTATAAAAGCAGAATTTGGGAGTTAATAAAATCAGTTACCACATTGTACTGATCTAGTATATTTATTGCGTCTCAACCTATCTCGGCTAAGCCTTCTTGTTATTAAGTGAAAGTGAGGTGGCCATAGGAAGATAGAGATTTAATATACGAGCCCTAACAACTATATATTCGGCCATTTAATTTTTATCTAAATAAGTTTTACAAAGCCATGATTGCAAAAAAAGACTTTTGATATCCCTGCTCTAAATAATCAAAAGAAGAACTTGTGAGTATTTTATTATGGCAGAATATTTAAAAAGAAAATAAAAATATTGTTTAATAAATAAACTAAAAGCCGACCATTCATGTTCGGAATAAATAAACTAAAAGCCGACCATTCATGTTCGGCCGAAATCGAAACCAATAGTTAATCACCTTAATGTGCCTTTAACCGCATTGAAAAATGAAAACGCAGTTGGCCTGGATGCTGATTTAACGAAACCAGTGCAAAATATTATTTTTGACAAGTTCGTGACAAAATGGTTCGAGGTGCCGCAACTCCAAAGAAAGTTAGAGATTTAATCATTAAAAGGTTTGGTGGAGGTAACAAAATGAAAGAAATTCCCAGAGACTTAGATTTATCAAAATCTACGGTTGCTGACATCATCAAGTCGTATGGGGAAAATGGTAACACCAATATTAAAGGAAAAAGTCCAGGGCGTCCTCGTTTAGTAACGGATCGTCAAAGAAGAGAGTTAGTTAAAATCTGCAAGAAGAACAGGCGGGGGACTCTTCGAGACATGAATATAATCTGATTGGAATGAAGCTGCAAACTTCATATTCCAGGGAAACTTGCAGAAAGTGAATTAATAAGAATGGTCTGGGATTTAATAAGGTAAATACGTTAATTTTAAGATTTGCTTTGCAAGGTACGCACTGAATGTAAATGTTCTTTGAAATAAACTATTCTATTTTAGGCCAAAGACAAGCCTTTATTAACCGAAAGACAGAAAAAAAAGCGCTTATCTTGGTGTAAAGAACGCGTGGGATGGACACAGGAGCAGTGGCATTCGCTTATTTTTAGTGACGAGTGAAAATTTTATGTTTGTGTGGGAGATAATCGAAAGAGAGTGATAGGATCCAAAAATCAAGCTTTTCATAAGGATTGCTTAAAACATACTGTAAAGTTTGCTTCTGGGGTGATGATTTGGGGCTGTATGTCCGCGAAAGGGAATTTGCAGTTTATAAATGGAACTGTTAATGCAGGGAAGTATCAGGAAATATTGGAAAACAGTTTACTTGCCAGCATTTTTGCAAGTCATTTAGAAAAAACATTTCAGCCCCACGAAGCACCAGATGAAAACTTTCATTTAAATGAACCCCATCAAATCGAATCCATCACCAAAAGAAATATTAACAGAAATCAAAAATATTAATTCGAAAAAAGCCGCAGGGTATGATCTTATTAACGGGGTAGTCATAAAACAACTCTCCAGAAAAGCTATCGTAAAAATTATTGCTTAAAACAATAAAACCCATCATAGAAAGACAAGAAATTATTCCATCTCATCAATTTGGTTTTCGAGACAAGCATTCCACGATAGATCAAGTACACAGAATTACTAATATAATAGAAAAAGCACTAGAAGATGGAAAAGTTTGTTCTGCAGTTTTTCTAGATGTAGCACAAGCATTTGACAAAGTATGGCATAAAGGCCTTAATTTTAAACTAAAACGGTTTTTGCCAAAACAATATTCGGATATTTTGGAATCATACATATCTGATGATTTTAGAGTAAAACAGGAAGACACATGCTCAAATTTAAGAGAAATTCAAGCAGGCGTGCCCCAGGGTAGCGTACTAGTCCCTTATCTATACTTATTATTTACTTGCGATATCCCAAAGCCAGAAAATTGTCACTTAGCAACATTTGCCGATGATACTGGTTTATTGACGGTAGAAAAATCTATTGAAAAATGCACAGAAAAACTTCAGGATGCAGTCACCGAAGTTCACAATTGGACCAAAGTGGCGAATAAAATTAAATGAAACCAAATCAATTCATGTTGATTTTACAAAAAAAAATACAAATCACATACAAATAACAATTAACAACATTCCCGTACAATTTTCAAATCAGGCAAAATATCTAGTTATGACACCTGATGCAAAATTGCGCTGGAAAACACATGTTAAGAAAAAAAAAAACAAGAACTTGAGATAAGTTATAGAAAAATGAACTGGCTAATTGGAAGGTCCAAGTTCAATTTAACAATTTATAATAAGTTACTGCTTTACAGACAAATACTGAAACCAGTATGGACATATGGTATTCAACTATGGGGTTGTGCTAAAGAGAGTAACATTCTAGTTTTACAGAGATTTCAAAACAAAGTATTAAGAAACATTGTGAATGCACCTTGGTACGTTCGAAATAGTGATCTTCATCGAGATCTAAAAATCGAAACTGTAGCAGAGACTATAAAAAAGTACGCAAAAGGCCATGAAGATAGACTCCATCGGCATGTGAATGTGGAAGCAATTCAGCTTCTAGACAATACTATGCTAGTTCGAAGACTAAACACAGTGAAGCCGTTTGAGCTAGTAAACTAAGTGGATTACATAAAACAAAATAATGCTATAAACACAACAGAATTGTGAGTTACAGATCAAACAAAGCGGGGAGAACTGTTGAGTGAACCCTAACACCAGTATTTACTAAGACCTTAAGACTTAGCATTGTAGAACGGTTTAAGTGTATTTTTTTAATACTCACAGGTCAAATAACTGCAAAGACTTGGTTCACCCTAATGTGCAATATGATAGTAAGCATTTCTCAGTGAGTTTCATCTCATATAAATGCAAATTAACTTTAGAAATAAAGAAAAACCACATAAAAATTTTGTAACCAAATGTCATTTTTTAGGAAACTTACTCCGTGCAGTCGTAAGATTCCCATTAAAAATAGTCTCAAATTGTGGTACCACCCCTGAGGGGTGGTTTAAAGTTCGAAAAACGATAGAAATAATCCATGATTGACAAAAAAACTTACAAAAATATCCAAAGCTAAATAATACATAAATAACTTAAAACTATATCTGTAGATTCATTACCGTATTAAATACGTATCAATATTTAAATACTGTAAAAAGCACAAGATATATTAGAATCCCTTTTCAATTACTCATTCACTAAAACAATCGCCCATCGGTTTAATCGTCGCTAACTTGTCTAAAAAGTTAACATGTAAAATATAGCGGACAGCTGACACTGACTTACACCGTTTTTATTTGACATTTCCTAGTGACATTTGGAGGTTTAAATATGGCTACCATTGTTGTAACCTTTGTGTGGAAATAATGTCTTTGTAACAACAAAAAAAGGACCCATATCGCAAGGTATTTATGAACAATTTATATAAATATTAAAAGCTATTGCATTTACGGGAAAAATGAGTTAAACCTTCAACCAAAATGTAGACTTTTAAAACTAGGATTGTAGGACTTAGCACCCTTTAGTAAATACTGGTGTAATAGTCTATGGACAAATCAAGTTTCGTGTGCAAGTCGTGCCAACTTTCTGCCGATAAGCTAACTTTGTTAAGGGCATCCCATGTATCAGGTTTTGACTTGTTGTCATTCTGGTAAATGCGTTTTTTGAAAGATATGACGGATTCAAAATGGCGGAAAGGCGTATCTTTAAAAAAATTGTAATTTTTTTATTTTTTATCCGATTTTCATGGAACAAAGTTTAAAATACTTGCTTTGTAATGTATTTAAAAATGTATTGATCAGAAGATATGTATATTTTTGTATTTGTCAAAAAAATAAAAAAATTAAAAAAAAAGGTAATTTTTTTTAACTATTGGAGCTAGAAAAAAAAATATATAAAAAAGATAGCTATTGTGATTCTTTATTCAAATCTGGTTCAAGTGTTTCAATGCGTTAATTAGTTTTCAAGTTATTTCCAAATAACTGGAAAAAAATAGGTGTCTGGGGTATATTTAAAAATTATGCTTTTAATGAAAACCATAAGAACTTTTTGAAAGTAACTTAAATTTGTTTAACATACCTAGCAGATCAGGTTTTGACTTATTGTCATTGTGATAATCGCTCTTTTTTTTAAATATGGCGGATTTAATATGGCGGAACAGCATATTTAAAAACAAATTGTATCTTTTTTTATCCGATTTTAATACAACAAAGCTTAAATTAATTGATTTGAAATGTATTAAAAAATGTATTTTTTTTAATATTCAAAAAACAAGTGACAAAAATGATTTTATTTATTTTATTTTTTAATTGACTCCCATATACGGACGTCGCTGAAGGGTTTGTAATTAAACCCCACTGACTTAAACATTGTTAAAAATAAAATTTTATTTCCTACAATAATGTATAAAACACATTTTTGTCAATTGAGCTTAGTTTTTGGGAAAATTTGAAAAAACTTGTAACAGAATTAATTTGTTTGGTGATTTGTAAAAATTGATTTAAGTTGCACAGGCCTGCGAAGTTTTAATCTGAAGATAAATCTTACATTATTATACACGTTTAAAAGGAAATTTTATTGTCTACAATCGACTATGGGTCACAATTTTTGATAGAAAGCTTGGTTTTTAAGATAATCGGATAAAACCTATTTGGTTTCTTTAATTTTTTTATATTTTCTTAATAAACGGACGCCGCTGGAGAGTTTGTCACTGACTGACTAATACATTATTAAAAAAAAAAAATTCTACAATAAACGGCGAAATATTTTTTTATTAAAACTAAATTAAAACTTAGTGATAAATTGATAAATTTAGTAATTTTTCAAAATTGATTTTAGTTACAGACGCCCCTAAATTGTTATAGATAAAACTACCATTGTCTTATTATACATCATTTAAAAGGCAATTTTAGTGTCTATAACAAAGTGTGGATTATATTTTTTGATATAGAGCTCGGTTTTTAAGAAAATCGGGTGAAACCTGTAATAAACATGTTTCTTTTTTAAATTTATTTACACTACCACAATAAACGGACGCAGCTGGAGAGTTTGTCATTAGTCGTACGCCACTGACTTATACATTGTTGAAAAGGAAATTTTATGGTCTACAATAAAGATTAGTACATATTTTTCCGTAAGCTTAGTTTTTAAGAAAATTTGAAAAAATCTAACAATTTCATGACTTGGTATGAGTCTGGGGAGTCTTGGGGGATTTTGCATCTAAAATTTAAAAAACTAATATAATTTTATTTTTAAATGAGATTTTACACATTTTTGATCCATTTCGATGTCATTGTGTCTTTAGGGCGTCAACTTAGTTACATTTTCAGAAGTTCGAACACGACTATATAAGGAGGGGGGATAAAAAAATTGGACCAAAAACTTGCCCAGCAACATCCAAATCGTTAGTCTGTGACCGATTCTTAGCTAGGATCCATTGTCAAACTGCGGTCCTCATATTTTGCATACTCAACTACCTCTAGTAAAAACTTTCGTCGATTGATGTTCACTTTCAAAAATAACAATAACAACGTTGTTTGATAATGTCCATCAAACAACGATAACAATAATAATAGAAATCACATGTTTTATTAGACGCCTCAGCTGCGTAAAGCTGCGCGCCACCTTATAGGCGTTCGCGTACGGTAATACACCTTCGGTAGTCGTTTTGGTGACAACAAATTGTTTTTTTATTGAAACAAATATAAAATATACATCTATATAAGACTTGTATACACCAAATTATAGAAAAATGTTAATTCTAAAACTTTTATTTAAACTTTTTTTTTAAATTTTGTTTTGTTATTGTTGTTAAAAATGTAGGTTAAACTTTACTAGCTATACAAAAAAAAAGTTAAAATTCAGTTATTTTATTTTTTCTAAAAAAACGAAGCAAAATTTTGAAAAATATAATAGAAAGTTATTTTATTGCAAGTGTTTACTGATTCATTTGCCATTTTTTGCAACCCTCTGTGACTATTTTTAAGAAAGATACATCGTTTTCAAAAGTATCGTGCAAAAAAAAGTGGTGGGGGCCATATCTTTAAAAAAACGCATTTACCAGAATGACAAGTCAAAACCTGATCTATGGAGTGCCCTTAACAAACTTGGCTTATCGGCAAAAAGTTGGCACGACTTGCACACGAAACCCCATTTAAGGCCGATTTGTCCATAGACTATAAGTTTAAATCTGACTTTTCTAGTAAATTAAGTTAAAACAAAATTGCTAATTAGTCAAAATTGTGCCCAGCAGAGAGATTTACTTTTTAACAAGATGACGCGTCATGTCATACCGCTAAAACTACAGGTCATGGTATACAGGTTATGGATTGGCCTTTCAGCAGTCCTGGTTTAAATGTAATCGAAACCATGTAGCATAAATTGAAGCAGAAATTGAGAAACGATCCATGAAGGACTCACGATGGTTTGAGGTCTAAAATTGTGGAAGTGTGGGATTCAGTATTACCGGAAGAGTGCCAGTATCTCGTAAATTCTATGCCTAAAAAAATGTTGGCAGTAATTCAAGCATAAGGTGATGTTACTCCCTACTAACTTATTAAATTGTTCCTATGAATATAGAAATTTGTTTTGGCCGAATATTTAATGATCGGCTTTAGTTCATTAAATTGTTTATTTATTAAACAGTTTTTTTATTTTCTTTTTAAGTATTCTACCATAACAAAATACTCACAAGTTGTTCTTTTAATTATTTAAAGCGGGGATATCAAAAGTTTTCCTATTTTGCAATCACGGCTTTAGTAAAACTTATTTAGATAAAAACTTTGAAATGGCCGAATATTAGTTGTTTGGGCTCGTATATAGGAACCCCCTATATTTCTACATGTCACTTCAAGCCGGATATTAACCAGCAATGTATGGTTTTAGAAATTTTTTTGGCCTTATTACCTAACAAATTTTTCCAGAGAGCCATCAGCAGAGTCATGCCACCCGATACACAATCATTCCAACCTCCTCCTATAAGCGATCCTGATGTCATGATAGTGGATGACGACACCAACGAAGCTCCCATGCCCACGTTGCCCACTGATATCGCCGTAGATATGGCTGTAGTTGGCAACAGTATAGGTTCGTAAATACTTAAGTTTAAATCGCTGATCATGACTGACCAGTCAATTGACCAATAAAAAAAAATATTATAATAAAATACAGTTTTATTTTAAATGACCATTCTTCTTGAAGTGTTAACTACTAGCGGAGATAGGAAATAATCATGGCAATGGGAATTTTATTTGATGCTGTTTTAAACAGTTAATTTAATGTTTTTAAGCCAAGACGCTCTTCCCCTTCCTTGGATTCTTACTTAGCATTCGATAATTGCACCATTTGTCAAAAGCTTTTCATTTTACTCGTTTTTGGTATCCATGTTTCAAATCCATAAAAAAATTGTGAGAAAACTTAGCATTCTTGTCCGGTTTAAAATAAATGTCTACAGCAAGAACATTTTTTGGTTTTCACAGAAGTTTTTCTCGCTATTTCAATGCTTGCTCTAATTTCCTAAGATTGATCTACGTTTTTCGTTAGTCAGGATCTCTAACCGTTTTCAAGTGTTAACTAAACAATCTAGTCTACAGCTATACTTTTAGTGTACTCAGTCAAGTGTGACGGCCTCTTTAATCCTAAGGTTCTTGTTTTACATAAGGAGTAGTTTACATATGTTTGATATGTCCTTGCTTGGTTCACTAAAAACTAATTCGTTCTGCATAATAAATGCAGCTTTAATAAACTTTCACTTTCACCAATGGGACTCCTTATACAAAAATTTTGCTTCAGGTATGTGCGTGTACATATATTGCCAAAGTGAATTTCCTCTCGTAGCACAAAATTTCACAAACTTTAATTAATTTGAGGCATTGCCACATTTTTAAAAATGACGTATTATTTGACAATAAAAAATAGCCTACAATCCACAATCATGAACTAACTAATGATGATGAACAGGGCATGCAGCTTCCAAAAAAAATCTCAAACCAAAAAGCAGCAGCAGCTCCCATGAAAACAACGTGCCATCCACTTCGAGCGGTACGTCATCATCGGCAGAAAGGACATTGATATTTTTGGTGAAATACTGTGATCGAGTGGTCAAGGTTAAATTGCCGGAATCTGCCAACATTAGTAAGTATCAGATTTCCAAAATTTTTTGTAATGTCTTGCTTCTTATGACGGCACTTCACTTGGTGTTTGAATTATTTGTCCAAAAGCGGCCATGTGTAGAGGGGCTATTCGCTATATTTGCTTTATTTGACGAAATACGGCAAATAGCGCTAAAAGCAAACACACGATTCCGTCGGTTTTTAATCAGCATCAAAGGAGTCTTGTGTGTTTATTGGAATATTTGCGAATACACTAAATATTTAACAAATACGCTACACCAAGTGAACTGCCACCATTATAAAAGTTATTACAAACACCCTATGTTTTACAGTATTAATTATAAAGATATCTAGGTTTAAAAGATTCTTGTCAGGATCTTTAAAAGATTTAAGTTTTAGAAACTTACATTTATAGTTTTATTTTTTTAATACAAAATAACACCTAAAGGAAAAGAGCTTGCAAGATCTTATAATTTAAAAAAATTAAAACCATACATTTTTATTGTCCTCCTGTCTTACTTGATTGATCCTACTATTGTGAGACCCCAAATATGTACTTTCTTTCAAAGCCGGCAACATTTCCTGGGATTTAAACGGCGTAAATTATCAATTCTGGATCTTTGAATGACTTCGTGCAGGATCTCCAAGTGATTGTCAAAAACTCTTGTCATAAAAATTTGATCGTCAAGATATGCTAGATCACAGCCCCGTGAACTTAAGAAGCTTTTTGAATTGCAACATTTTGAGGGCTGACATTTTTTATTACTTTTTTGTCAATCTTTTATGTCTTTGCAAACAGATTTCCACAATCACTTTAATCGAAATTTTATATATGTAAGCCTTTGACACTGTTGCAATTTAGAAGAGAATCAAGCTCGTTCATTTAAGGGTGTTGTCACTAGATATGTACATTTCTTTTAAAGTTGTCAAAATCGTTAAACAAACCAAATGGCAAGCCTTTGACACTGTTGCAATTTAGAAGAGGATCAGGCTCGTTCATTTAAAGGGGTTGTCACTAGATATGTACATTTCTTTTAAAGTTGTCAAAATCTTTAAACAAACCAAATGGCATAATTCTGAATTGATAAAACCCTTTGCTACTTTTAAATTTAGTCAAAGTTTAACAATTGATTGTGAAAATTGCATTGACACTTTTGGTTTGGTTTTCACTTTCTGCAACGTCGTGTACATTGGTTCGGTTTAACGAGTGATCGTTCTTTCAAACACGGTCCGACAAGCTGCAGGCATAGTGATACAACCCAATTCACGACAGGGATTTGGGCAAAATTGCCCTCGTTCAGAACTATATCCAGATACATGGCCTAAATATTTCTTTGAAAGCAGTCATCATTTCTGATTTAAACGGCGTAAATTATCAATTCTGGATATTTGCAGATTCCCTTAAATAAACGAGATCGCAGCTCCCTGAACTTAACAAGCTTGATCCTTTTTTGAAATACAACACTTCAAAGGCTGACATTTTTTATTACTGTTTTGGCAAACAGATTTCCACAATCACTTTAATCGAAATTTTAGATCTGTAAGCCTTTGACACTGTTGCATATTAGAAGTGTCATCAGGCTCGTTCATTTAAGGGAGTTGTCACTAGATATGTACATTTAAATATTTGGTGTATTCGCAAATATTCCAATAAACACACAAGACTCCTTTGATGCTGATTAAAAACCGACGGAATCGTGTGTTTGCTTTTTGAATTGCAACATTTTGAGGGCTGACATTTTTTATTACTTTTTTGTCAATCTTTTATGTCTTTGCAAACAGATTTCCACAATCACTTTAATCGAAATTTTATATATGTAAGCCTTTGACACTGTTGCAATTTAGAAGAGAATCAAAGTTTGAAGAATCGTTGAACAAACCAAATGGCATAGCTTTGAATTGATAAAACCCTTTGCTACTGTTAAATTTAGTGAAAGTTCAACAATCGATTGTAAAAATCTCTTTTCATAAAGAATTTGTCGTGAAAATAAGCTAGGCATGCATTGACACTTTCGGGGGTTCGGTTTAACGAGTGATCGTTCTTGGGAACACGCCGACAAGCTGCAAGCATAGTGATGCATCATCATTCACGACCGGGATTTGGGCAAAATTCATTGCCCTCATTCAGAATTATTTCCAGATGCCACATGCCCACAAATATTGACTTTATTTCAAAGCAGACATCATTTCTTGGGATTTAAACGGCGTAAATTATCAATTCTGGATCTTTGAATGACTTCGTGCCGGTTCTCCAAATGAAAAAAAGTCCTTGCCATTCGAAATTAACTAGCTTGATCCTCTTTGAATTACAACACTTCGAAGGCTGAAATTTTATATTATTTTGACAGCCTTTTATTTTTTGGCAGATATTCAAAACCCTTCGACACTTTTGCAATTTAAAATAGGATCAGGCTTGTTCATTCAAGGGGACTGTTACTAGACATTCTTTCAAAATTGGCAGAATCTTCTAACAATCCAAATGGCATAACTCTGAATTGATAAAACCCGTTCCTGCTTATAAATTTAGTCAAACTTCTTTAGGTTCTAAAAATCTCTTTTCATAAACATTTTATCATCCAAATAAACTAGACATGCATTGAAACTTTATCGTTTTTACTTTCTCCGACGTCGTTCACATAATAGTGCTGCAATCCCAAACCACGACCGGTGTTGATAGTATTGAGCCATCCTTAGGTGGACGTAGGCGAAAGCTTCGTGTAGGTAGAGCTTTCGATGGGAACTTGATCAAACAGTTGCAGTTTTCACTTTCTCTATCATGCTTTTCAAGGGCATGAGTGGTCCCTGTTTAGAACACAGCCCGAAGTTGCAGGCATAGTGATTTAAGGCACTCCACGACCAGTTTGGGCCTTATTGGGTCCTTCTGAGGTAAACGTAGGCGAAAGCTTCGTGTGAAACCATCAGAAATAACTACTCCTAAGGTAGATAAACCTAAGGCCATTAAATTAGACTGCTGGTTTGATGATGTTGTTGGAAACTTGATGAAATTTTGTGGTTTTCACTTTCTCTAACGTCCAACTACGGTGATATATATGTTCAGATCTTCCATCTGAGGCCTGCCAAATGTGTTCTGACATAAAGATGCCATTGCCGGGCAGTCACGCAGTACGTTCCTGACCATTTACTTGTCGTCCAAACAGAGTCTGCATTAAGTCTCTTCCGTTAGATCCATTATGTGCAATGGTTATCGGCAGAGTCCAGTTTAGTCCCAACACGCTAATTTCCTGCCTAGTAAGTCTTGTGAGTTTTCCAGAGTAACAGGGTCATTTAATAATAAACTCCTTAGAATGAGTTGGGTCTGCCAAGCTTCTTCAGTATCACTGGAAATGGTTGTTTTCGCTACATTGTTTGTGATCTCAAGAGCTAGCTCGGGCCTGATCATACTGGCCGAGACCGCGTTCTTAGCCAGCTTATTGTTCTCAGAGTGATTAGTATTAGCTTTCTTGCGGTAGTTAGCCTATTAGCGTAAGAGTCTTTGTCTTTCTCTATAGTACTGTTATTTTCAGGTGATCTGAAACTCAAGCTACAATCCGAAATAAGCGTTGCGCCATGCCGACAAATATTGTCAAATTGGGCTCGATTAGAACAGTTCGAAACCACCCCATTTTCCAAACTCATGTTGCCAGATGAAAACGAACTGCAACTGACAATTAAATCGAGTAGCGATGGGGTAACAGCAGATGATGAGTAAGTTTATAGTATACTATATTTTCTAAGTAACATTTTCTTTATAAAGGTTGTGGAAACCTAAGAACAGTAAATAATATCAAAGGTTTCCTAATTCAATCTAACAGTTTTATTAGACTGAAATTGAAGAGGTTTTTTATGCTTTTTTGTAAAAACTGTTTTATACGGAATAACTCGAAAGGTTTTAATTACTACTTTATAAAACATTTATTCAAGTTAAGCAGGGGTTTTCTAAAAATGGTAATGACACATATCTGGCGACTATTTAAAGAAAATCTGTTTTATTAACTCCCGTACAAAGTAAAAAAAATAATGGTTGCTTCGAGGGGTGGCTCGATCGTCAATTTTTGTACACCAAAAGGAAATACCTACGATAATTCCCGGTATATTTCCCAGAACTTACCCAAATTTCCAAGGTATTTCCTAGTATTTCATGGTATTTCCCAAGTACTTCCACGTATTTCCTGTATTAGAATAGAATAGAATATTTATTAATCTTTTCGGCTACAAAATTGTAGATAAGACAAGTCAAAAAATTTTACAAAAAATATTGCTTATGGTTTCAAGAACCAACCATTTTTTGTTATAAATAATAAAAATTATCTAAAATTAGATATAAAGTAAAAAGAAAACAAACGTTCATACTGTGATTGTAAAAAGACTAACACAAAATACACTTCACATATTTAAGACTAACTCTGAGACACAAAACAAAGTTAATTATTTTTAAATTAAATATTTGTTTAAAAACAAAACAAAATTCTACCTTTCTGCTATTTATATATTTTTTTTGTAATGCATTAAATAATCGGCAACCAAGATAATGACAAGTGTTTTTCATATATTCGTGATTGTGTTTGCCTATGCTAATTTTTTCTTTATTTCTTATAGGATAGAAATGATAAAAACTATTTAAATTAAAGTTATCTTGGTGCTGATAGATATATACTAAGAGTTTATAAATATATATGCCTGTAGCAGTCAAAATTTTATTCTGTTTAAAAACTTCTCTACATGTTGAGTTAAATGGCAGGTTGAAAATTAATCTGTTCCCCTAACCTCTCTGTACACCCAAAGGAAATACCGAGTCACCCCTCGGGTTGCTTTCTTAAGCTAACAAGCAAACATGCTTCAGCGCTTAATTTATGCTGAATGATATAAAAAAACCCGAGAATAAACCTTTATTTATTTATTTAATGTAATTTTTTTTGTTGTGGTTTTACAAAATCACACGGTTTCGATATTTTCTATTCTTGACTTTTTTAGCACTGAAGTCACAATGCGCCTCAACGGCACATACACGCTGCACGTTAAGTTTGATAACAAAATGTACGACCTGAAATTCCCTGGTACAAAGACTATCTTAGAAGTAAAAACAAATGTCTACACTGTAACGAATATACACGTGAGAAATCAACTGTGGACGGGATGGCCGCCCAATATAGACGATAATACTATGCTGGCATTATCCGGAATCAAGTAAGTATTACTACGTGTGGCAACGTTTAGTCGAGGTAAACATAATTAAGTACGATAAATGAAAATCTATAACTATAATTCCAATTGAACTGATTTGACGTCACAAGGCATATTCAAATCTAATTGGCTTTCCGAATTGGGCAGTGGCGTTCAATGTTAAAGAATATAATTAAATAGACCAAAATGAGAAACGTAAACCGAAGTAAAAAACTCAGGCTTAAAGAGGAATTAAACAAAAAATGATAAAAACCTCAAGTTTATTTCTTAATTCCAACAAAAAAAGTTGTTAATCAAGCGAACCTTTTAAAATCTGATTCTGATCCTTTCTAGAAAGCCATCTTCACTACTATCGATATGGAAGTTTATCAGACGGTTTAATTCGGCAACGCTTTTCAAAGGGCGCTTTTAAACCTGTCGAGCAGCCGTCCAGAAATGCCTAAAAATATTTTTTTATAAATAGAACAGAATAAGATCTGAGAGTGATCTTGAAATCGGAAAATAGAAATTCTATACTATGTAAATCAAAAAAATCCAGTCCCGTCTTGCACTAGTTATGTTCAAGTCCTTCCAACCTGCTGTTGAAATCTGAAAGCGTAAATTCTATCCTATATAAGCCAAAAAAGTAATCCGTCTTGCAATAGTATTGTTTAAGTCCTACCAAGCTTTCGTACGAGTATGTCCCTCATTTAAGCGTCTCATCGTTGTAATATTTTTTTTCCAAATGTTCTATATGCGCGGAGGTTTTTAGGTATTCTTTTCACCAGATTCGTAGGTCTTTCTTTTCTATCAGAACACTTTTTCGGTTCGTTTTAAAAAAATTATATTTTATATCTGTGTATCTATTCTTCAAACTAGGGAAAAACAGAAATTTCCCTCGAATACACACACATGATTGGTCGTCGCAGTTTCAGTTCCTCTCCCTATTGACACACGTGGCATGATTTTCAATAAAAGTATATTGATTGTTATTAATAGAAATTAAAAACAAACAAATTCCATCAAAAATGTTCCCATTAGTATCAAAAGGGACGGAAATAGGCCAATCAGATGCGTTTATTCGACGAAGATTTTTCGTTTTTTTCTTAGTTTGAAGAATAAAACACTTGAAATGCTCGTACCAAAAGTAATTTGAAAATTTTTGGCAGTGTCTGTTGTTAGCGGCTCATGCATTTTTTTTTAATGCAGCTTACTTATTTATACCAAAAAGTTTTGTAATTTTTTTTGGATAGCGTCTTTCATATCGTCATCTAAAACGATTTTCTTTATCCCTCCATTTTTCTGGGCTTTTTCTTGGACATTTAAAAAAACAAATCAGTAAAAACAATTACTAAAATTGCCTTACTACGACACTGACTACTCCGATTTTTGGGTTTGCGATTCCATTATAATTGAGAACAATTATGACCTACCTAAGTTATATTCTCTCTGTCTTAGATTTAGTACCATAAAAGGTAAGATGACTTTTTTGATCGTTCCGACAATACTAGAACTAAAATTGAAAACAGTATTTTTTTCTGCCAGCTGATCAGGTTGACTTGAATTTGACAAATTTATAGCCTCAAAAAGTATTCGTCGACAATCATCTTATTGAAATTATACTTCGAAAACAATAACATGTTTGCATGGGCTCGTTTAAAAGTGCATAGGGAAATTTTGCCGCAAATTCGCAGCGAATTATCATAGCTGTAACGTCAAACCAGTTGAGATGAAATTAGACTATACATCCATACATCCCTAGTCTACATACATCCCTAGTCTAAAATATACCAATTCCAAATTTAGTGCCACCATTGCTAACTTTGTTATTATTATGGTTACCATTAAACCTTATTATCAAAGATACAGAAAAGTTTAAATTGGCAAATTCCTAGAAATTTTGACGCCCTTTAAGATTGTCAAACCAAAAAAACAATCAAACATCGCGTTTTCGAGTTTTTACAATTTTTTTTTTAAATAAATGTAAAATTTAGGACCCGTAAATTAAAAATCAAAGGGTACCAAAACCCTTATTTTATTTTTTTACCCGATTAGCCACGAAAACTTGTTTGCTTTTAATTTACGGGTACTAAATTTTAAATTTTTTTAATATGTATTTGGCTTTAAACTCCGTTGACAGACGCGATACCGACGTCTTCATAGCGGAACAAACGCAATTAGCGTTGATCTGATCTAGAAAGGCAATGTGTGTCGTAGGTCACGTGATGGATTCTTTCTTTCAATCGATACTTTCATCGATCGATGATATAGCAGTTTTACTCGCCTGCTGCTGTTTTAGTTTCTCTCATACTTCGGTAGATGGCGCTTCTTGTGGGGTATATGATTTTGTTTTCTCACTAGAAATGTAAGGTGAGAGACAAAACCGTATACTTAATTTAGCAAGGGTGTCACATTGACCAAGCAGTGTTCTGAGGAGTCCCATAAGGACGAAACAGACAGAAACCCTTATTTTTTTTACCCGATTACGAAAACTTGTTTAATGTTTTAAATGTTTTTCTGATAGGTCTTTTAATTCTAAACAAAAATAGTTTTAATTTTATTCCCAAGCATTTTGATTTTTGTCATGACTATAAATAAATCATTACTCTTATATGGTCAGTAAACTTGTTCGTTATGAGACTTATTAAGAAAAGCCTAAGTAAATGCAAATCTCTTTGACTTTATGTCCAAACTTGAGTTTTCCGGGAAAAGGAAATTTTAAAAAAGAACCAAATCTATAGTTGATATTGTATTAAAGTGACACCGCGTCATAGCTATGGTAAATCAAATTTTGCGGCAAAATCTAAGTACAGAAGCCTTAAAAAATTAGTGTTTCACTTTTTACATGCAGTGTGCCGCTCGGGGTTTAATGTTCGAAGGATAAAACACTAAGACCTTTTAAAGGAGAGTTCAAATAGGTACTTACCTAATAAATAAAGATCCGAAACATAAAAGAGGATCCAAAATATAATAAAATGTGCGCAAATATTGATTTAGTTGCAAAAATGTGTTTTGTAAAAAGCTTTTGACATAAACAGTCAAAACAACAACGAGTAGAAAACGTCAAAGCCTGGCTAAATCAATAATGTTCGTAACAACCAGATAGAGTATGTTCCTTTCTAATGAAATCGTTTAGAAGAAGAAATCATTAAAAAGCAAGTAAAATAGTAAGCTAATGACTAATTAGTGCCTCAGTTTGGGAATCAATATCAATAAAAAAATTAAAGGAAGTGCGTGCCACTGTATGTGCCCCTCTACTCCCTTCTCGCTCATCAAGGTTTTGATGACGCGGTGTTACTTTAATACAATATCACCTATAACTAAAATTTCTTAAAAAAGTTGGATACCTAATTATTTTTAAATCCCATTCTATTCCAGTTATCCTGAACATGAGCTAACAGTGCGGAAAAATACTCAAACAAAAGAGAAACGATCTATGCCCCAAATTGTTCAAATCGACAGCGATGACGATGAATTTGAAGACGCATCAGAAAGTTTTAACGTCGACGATGACTATTTTATCGAAAATGATGTACCCACTAGGAAACAGGAACCATTAAGTAAGTTGGTAATATTTTTACTATAAAATTATGAGGGGCATTTTTGGATTAATAAGAGACATGTAAAGTAGGGTGGAACTTAAAAACAAATTTAGAGGTGCCGCAGGCCCCTTGGTTTTCTAACATAATTCATAATAAGATTTTTTTATTATTAGTGACCTTCAAGCTATTTGCATCCCATTGATAAATTCATATAGTATAGGAAACAGAGAAAAAAAGTAATCTAGCAGGTGTTACATATGAATAGAAGCAAATTCTTTTTTTCATCCTTCATGAATTTCATTGCATTATTTATCATGCAGATTTAATAGAAAATACAATGTCGATGCCATGCCGTAGCCCAAGCCTGTTTGTTCTTTCGCCAACTCTAACTTTTTTTTTAGTTCACGGGCCACCGCACACCGGGAAAAGTCACTAGTTATCCAAACATTATTATTTTAATTTCAAAAAGCCTTATTAATTTGGGATTTACAAACGCTAGAAGCTGAAAGTGTATAATTTCCTATTTTTAACATTTTATTTGTTTTGTATGTCTATACAGGTTGTTTAAAAAATAAACTTCAGCAAAGTTAAGAACATAATTTTTTTTTTTTAAGAATTACCTTGAATATATCTGATTTAATTAATCAATTTCCAAGAGTTTTAATATGTACACAAAACAAATTGTAAAGTATACGTGAAAAAAAACTGTTTGGTTTTCACTTTCTCCAATGTCGATCACGAGGATACGAATGATCCCCATCCAGAACACGTCCTGATAGTCAGGAACAAGTGTTCCATGCCAATCCACGACCGGACCGGTTTCGACCTTTTGGGCCATCCTCAGGTGCATGTAGGCGATAGCTCCGTGTAGAGCATAAGTTGTGTGAAACCACCAGAAACAACTACTCCGAGGGAAAATACCGTTACCGGCATTGAATTATACTGATGGTTTGAGGCTTTCGTTGGGAACTTGTTAAAATTGTTTGGTTTTCACTTTCTCCAACGCCGATCACGAGGATACGAATGATCCCCGTCCGGAACACGTCCTGATAGTCAGGAACAAGTGTTCCATGCCAATCCACGACCGGACCGGTTTCGACCTTTTGGGCCATCCTCAGGTGAATGTAGGCGATAGCTCCGTGTAGAGCATAAGTTGTGTGAAACCACCAAAAACAACTACTCCGAGGGAAAATACCCCTACCGGCATTGAATTATACTGATGGTTTGAGGCTTTCGTTGGGAACTTGTTAAAACTGTTTGGTTTTCACTTTCTCCAACGTCGATCACGAGGATACGAATGATCCCCGTCCGGAACACGTCCTGATAGTCAGGAACAAGTGTTCCATGCCAAAAGGTCGAAACAGGTCCGGTCGTGTATTGGCATGGAACACTTGTTCCTGACTATCAGGACGTGTTCCGGACGGGGATCATTCGTATCCTCGTGATCGACGTTGGAGAAAGTGAAAACCAAACAGTTTTAACAAGTTCCCAACGAAAGTCTCAAACCATCAGTATAATTCAATGTCGGTAGGGGTATTTTCCCTCGGAGTAGTTGTTTCTGGTGGTTTCACACAACTTATACAGGGTGAATTAAAAACTGATGGCGTCAAATAAATACTTTTTACCTTTCTAGCCCGCGTAGCAATGGCTAGAGAAGTATTATTTTCGACGAAAAAAATTTTTTTTAGATAATGCCGAAAATGTGTATTTTGGCAATATTGTCGTAATGTCTGTGTGTCTGTGTATGTGTGTATTATTTCTGTCCGTAACACGAAAGCTCCTAAATCGCTAAACTAATTTTCATAACATTTTCAGGTAAAATAGCGTTCAATACTCTAACGAGCTGATTAGATTTTGGTCCAAATCCATTAATGCTAATGACAGTTTTTGACAATTAAAATTTTTTTAAAATGCTAACTTTTTCTGTGGTTTTCGGAATATAGTAGAAAATGTATTTTGCTCAATAATTTGTGTTATAACCAAAAACTTGTAAGAGCTTTAGTTTCTGATATATCTATAAAAAACTGTTTTCAAGGCTGATATATCATGGCTTCACTTGAAGTGTGCTAATAGGCTAGCTAGAATGGTATCAGATCCGTTATGGATCCATTATTTTATAAAATAAATTATCCTATACCGTGTTTTCGAGATAAAACTAACTGCATAGGGTCTTACGGAGATTTCTGACACAGTAAGATATACAATTCTATTAAATGACACGGCACACACCTTTCCATACGTTTTTTCCATTGATCGAAGCAGTGCAGGAAGTCTTCTTTGGTGAGAGCCTTCATGAGCTCAGCCGTTTTTGGCTTTACCGCTTCCATCGACTCAAATCGGGTTCCTTTTAAAGCAGATTTTTATCTTCGGAAACAAAAAAATGTCGCACGGTGCCAAAACTGGTGAGTACGGCGGGTGTTCAAGCACTGGAGTGCACTTACTGGCCAAATACTGCTTCACAGATAGTGCGGTATGGGCAGGTGCGTTGTCCTGGTGCAAAATCCACGAGTTGTTCTTCCACAACTCGGGCCGTTTTTTACGAACTCGTTCTCGCAGTGTTGCCAAAACTGAGAAATAGTAAGTCTAGTTGACAGTCTGACTCTCTGGAACCCATTCAGTCGTCACGATACCGTTTGGTTGATTGTGGTCACTGTTTCCGGAGTTGAAACAGTCACAGGGTTACCGGGGCGCTGGTTATCTTCAGTGGTCTCTCGGCCCTCACTAAAGCGCTTACACCACCCAAAAAATGTCGCGCACGAGATAGAGAATTGTCCTCATAGGCCTATTGTAGCAATTTATAGCACTCAGTCGGAGTTTTTTTTATTTTGACCAGAAATTTGAGATTGATACGTTTCCCCTGTTTTTCGTCACACATGGTTTTCGGCACGAGAAAAAAACACGTTCGTTTCAAACCGCTATTGCACAATTACTATAATAGTGACGGAAACATGTTTTGGGACGTGCATAGACAAGATATCTAGATACCCAACGCACTATTCGTTTTTTACCCCACCAGTCTAGAGCGCCATCTAGGCGCGCAGTCTCGTTATTTAATACCCAGACCTCGTAGTTACGAAATTTCAAAAAATGTCGAAATTGCCACTCACTCACTCACTTATGTATAGATCATCTAAATTCTACTGTACTTCCAGGCATGCTACAAAGCTGAAATTTAGCAGACTGATAGAAATTATTACCAAACCCTTGGAAAAAATTAAACCCCAAAATTCTAATTTACTCCCCTCCCCTATGCATGTAAAGTTATTTAAAACTAACATTGCCCACTTCCACAAGCGCTAGAGAGCTGAGCTTTGGCAGACTGATAGGAAATATGATAAAACTATTGGAAAAAACCAAAAGCCAAAATTTTAATTTATTTTTCTCCCCTATAAATGTAAATTTATGTAAAAGTAACATTGCCCACTTCCAGAAATGCTAGAGGGCTGAGCTTTGGAAGACTTATAGGAACTATAATAAAATTATAGGAAAAAATTTAAAAACACTAAAATTTTTATTAGCTTTACTCCCCTATAAATATAAAGTTATGTAAAAGTGACATTGCCCACTTCCAGGAACGCTAGAGGGCTGAGCTTTAGAAGGTTGATAGGAACCTTGATAAAACCATAGGAAAAAATAAGGCAAAATAAATAAAACTTAAATATTATTCAAATACTTTAAAAAAGGATTGAAATCATAACAAAAACATTTCATGTAAAAAAAAGCCAAGTACGCGAAAGTCGTATTCCGTAAAAAGAATTGAGATAAAAGTAAAGTCAAGTTCTCCAATACAAATTTCAAAATAAAAGGTTCTTACTAGTTTAGAAATGTTTTTCTAAACTTAGCTATTTTTATTTATATTTACAATACCAACAGAAATTCCTGCATGAACGCCACTGTTCAAAATAAAAAACATTAGAAAATGCCTCTTGATAAATAGAAAGTGTGCACCAAATTTTACAAAAATATCTGGAAAGGAGATTTTTTTTAACTATTTCAGACCCCTGGGTCAGAATTATGCACAGTTATTTTAAGGGGCGACATTTTTACGAAAAACAAAAAACTAAATAAAATTACTTCCATTTATGGCTTATTGTGGAAACCTTTATCTTAATAAATTAATACTGTTTTGACCAACCGGGTGTCATGTTTTTGACAAATTGTTCATTACAAGTGCGATGTCGACCAGCGAAAGTTTGTAGGCAGTAAGTAAAAAGAAAATCCACAATCATCCACGGTTTTTTAAAGTTTCTAAAATTTTATTTTTGAAATAGTATACATGAGCATGACTTTTAGTTATTTATGATACTATAATAATTAAAATTAGGAATAATAGATTTTAAGTTTTTTCATATTTAAATAAGATTCTTTGCTCATAGCATATAAAATTCATCTGTTTTTGTTTGTGCATAATTGTGCACACTCGGTCTTAAAAAATATACATTTGAAATTAAGGGTCATATTTTTTTTATTTTTATGGTTGGAAATACTTGGAACTGTAATTTTTATAAATAAATGTTTGTTTATTGTAAAAAATGTTTTATTGTCAATTTGAAATAATGTACTATATAAATTAAATGCTTCAGTAACACCTAAGTGTGCATAATTATATGCCCACAATTGTTTTTGTCTAAACCATAGAGTGGAAAGCAAAAAATTATACATAACATTATTTTTGGGATTGAATTAAAAAGCATAATACCAAAAAAAAATTTCTCTCGATAAAAAAAATCAGGTCTGAAAGGATTTTTTATTTTAATATCTTGTATCTCAAAAGTTAAGACCTTTAGGACATTTTTTGTTCTCATGAAGTTTTTTCTCAAAAAGAATTACCTCCATCAATATTAGCATCTTATTTAATAACACCCAGTATATGCATTCAATGATATCGTTAATATTAATTTAATTTCAGTACCAGAAAATGTAGAAGACGAAGTAATCGGTACGATCACATTTAATGAACGATTTACAGCCAGATACGGTCCAATTCATCCTCCGTTTTTTCAAGGCAGTTTAGAAGATGCGCTCAAAGAAGCTTGTCAAAAACCTGCCAAAGACGTAAGTAAGCCATTTTCTATTTTAAAAACACTTTTTCAATAACTGAACCACAAAATGGTTCAAAGTGACGTTTAGTCGACCCAACCTACTTAGTTTAGTGTTGACTGGTTGGAAGGGGTCAAGTTAGACAAGAAATCTTTTTCTTTCTACGCCGACGTTTCGGCCCTGTATTGGGCCATCCTCATGAAAATAGTTGTTTCCATTAACTTCTTTTATGCAGAGTGTTTTTGTAATTTGGTCGAAAATAAAAGAATCGAAAATAGAATAGACGAAAATAATTTAAACAAAACGTAGCGTATTTTCGTCGATCCTTAAAAATGTCGAAACGTAAAAGCCTCGAAACGGAGTTAAGTCGAATCGCAGAATGATCAAACTGTAAAAATGTCGAATGGCAAAAAGGCCGAACCTTAAAAAAGGTGAAAAATAAAAAAATGGAAACATAAAAGAGATGAAAGTATTTTTGTTGATCTGTAAAATTGTTGTTGTTTTCATCTCTTTTATTTTTCGACTTTTTTACGATTCGGTCTTTAGTGTTGATTAGTTGCAAGGGGGGTCAAGTTAAACAAGAAATCTTTTTCTTTCTTCGTCGGCGTTTCGGCCCTTTATTGAGCCATCCTCATAAAAATAGTTGTTTGCATTAACTTCTTTTATACACTTTTTTTGTTGCAGATGCGTTTTGGTACGTTTTTGAAAAACTCTAAACATTGCTTTTGTTTGCTAGAGGGACACTTTTTTCTTGAAATTTTTTTATTTTTATATTTTGAATAAGAGAAGTGGGTTCAGTCACGAGTGATACCTTGTCTTGAAGGTCTCTTTAATGTCTCAACCGTTGCCTACAAATTTCCAAATTTACCATAGAGCGATAAAAAAAATCAAATAAAATACAAAACAAATAAAATAAGAAATAAGAGTAACTGCACGACATTCCGGCGCCATATAGAAATGTCAAAAAATAATGTCGACCCGTAGTTTGGTCTAAAATAAAAGAATCGAAAATATAATAGAAGAAAATAATTTAAACGAAACGTAATTTCGTTGATCCGTAAAATTGTCGAAAATAATTTAGACGAAGCGTAATTTCGTCGATCCGTAAAAATGTCGAAACGTAAAAGCCTCGAAACGGAGTTAAGCCAAACCGCAGAATGACTGTAAAAAAGTCGAATGGCAAAAAGGCCGACCCTTAAAAAAGTTGAAAAATCAAAAAATAAAAGAGATGAAAGCAATTTAAGCGAAACGTATTTTTGTTCATCCGTAAAATTGTTGTTGCTTTCATCTCTTTTATTTTAAGTTTTCTAGTTTTCGATTTTTTTACGATTTGTTTTTTTGGCGATTCGACTTTTTTACGGTTCGACCATTCTGCATTTCGACTCAACTCCGTTCCCACGCTTTTTCATTTCGACTATATTATTTTCAACATTTTTATGAATCGAGAAAATTACGCGTTGTTTAAATTATTTATGACTATTTTACTTTCGATTGTTTTATTTTCGACCAAATTACGATTCAACATTTTTTTTTCGACCATTTTATGTTTCGACAAAACTTTTTTCGATAATTTTGTGGGTCGCCCACAAGGCGATAGATTTTCGAAATTTTGTCCGGTTGTAAACAGATTTAAGAAACTTTCAAATAAGGTATCACTCGACCCACTTTCCCTTTTCTAAATATGGGGGCAAAGTCTACCATCCGATGGGGATGCGTGGTCCAAAAGTTTGAGAATCCCCCTGTCAAACAAAACCGATGAGCATTTGTCCAAAAACAGACGAAAAATACCCAAAAAAGCCTCAGTTACCTTTTTAAAAAAACACTGTTTTATCTAGATCTGTTATTTAAAATAATTCCTGTTTATTTTACTTTTAGAGAAAAATTCTAGCACTTTACCTACACCACGACGCGAGTGTGTTAACCAATGTATTCTGCACGCAACTCCTAGGTTTCGAAAGTATTATGCAAATGTTAGAGAAAAGCTTCGTTTTGTGGGGATGGGATATCACATTTGAAAGTAACAGGTTAGTGGATTTTGACCAAATACACACACACACACACACACACACACACTCAGACACGACGATATTGCTAAGAGGTCAAAATACACCGAAAAAACACATATTCGGGGTTTTGTAAAAGATTTGTTTTTTTCGAAAACAATACCTTCTAGCCATTGCCGCGCAGGCTAGGAAGGTAAAAATAAAATTTATATAAAATTAAATATTTAGGAAGTGTGGTTAAGAAAAAGATGCAGAAAACATTATTAAAGTCCAAATTAAAATAAACAGCCATAAGCACACACAGACCTTTTAAAACATTAAAAGAATATTTTAAAATTACAAAAAATTAAGAGGTTAGGTGAAAACACAGAATGAAATATTTGCCCTGGTTCTAGAGTTCTATTTTTACCACTACATTGAAAATTGATTTTTTTTAATGTTTATAGTTTACTTCTGATTTTATCCCATTTGGAAGAGCATTTCAAAATTTTATTTCTAAATACTGTGGATGATTTTCAGTGGATATTAGCCTCTGTGAAGACAGCAAAGCAATGTTTGGGATCAAAAAGATGAAACTTTTTCTTATTTCTAAAAAGAACAAAAGACTCATATATAAAAAGCACTGGTAAAGTCAGAATTTTAACGATTCTAAATTTAGCCCTACAAGTCATGCAGAATAAAAAGGACACTTTTTATCCCCAAAGTACGAAATAGTATATTATACAGAAACAAAGTATATTATAAGCTAAGAAATAAAAGTGGTACTTATCCCAAGGCAAAACGTTTGTAGTACCAGCGTAGCAAGGGCTACAATTCATCTAGGGATAAACATACACTTTTAGCACGAGGTTTATACGCTACTTTTCGCACTTTTGCACTTTGTTTTCGGGTGGTTTTTACATTTAAAATCATATATGCATCTATTTTTAGGCATATCCCTATGTTTTTGAAAAAACTTATAAATAAATAAAAATTTGGGGTGTCAAAATACCGCATAGTTAGACTTGATCCGACTATATTATAGGTAATTTTTTTTCTACAGTTATATTGCATCACCACAAAACATTAAAAATAAATATTTTGTTTTAAAAACATGAAATATTTTCGCTTAAAAACATTGCTTACAACATCGACCTTAATTTTTCGTTTAGTTTTTAATTTGCCATGCCAATAATTATACCTAACATTTTCTTACAGACAAAAATTCCATACGGCCTTGGCGAATTGCCTAGGACCGACAGCGCCCATGAGTCTAAGAAATATACCTGTGGATAGGTTACCCGTAATGGTTTTAATTATGAAAATTAGGTCGGCCACTGAAGTTTTTAATGTTATAAATGGTAAGTACCTACTTTTATTTCAGTGGACTGGAATACAAATGGAGGGCACAATATTCACAATGTTTCTTAATACTTTATTTTAAAATCTCTGTAAACTAGAATGTTACTCTCTTTAGTACAACCTCATAGTTGAAAAACATGTCCATACTGGTTTTAGTTTTTATCTGTTAGTAAATTTTTCTATACCTTATCTCAAGTTCTTTTTTTTTCTTAACATGTGCTTTCCACCGCAATTTGGCATCGAGTGTCATACCCAGATATTTTACCTGATTTGAATATGGTATGGGAATGTTTGTTTGTAAAATTGATTTCGTTTAACTTAATTTTATTTGCCATTTTGTGTTCCAACTGTGAACTTCGGTGACAATATATGTTTCTACCGTCAATAACACAACAATCGTTGCTAAGTGACAATTTTCTGGCTTTGGGATATCGCAAGTGAATAATAAGTGTAATAAAGGGCCTAGTACGCTACCCTGGAGCACGCCTGCTTGAACTTCTCTTAAATTTGAGTATAAATATTTCTATTTGTTAAGTTTTTAATCCTTTTTATCTTTAGAGATAAAGAACATCAAAATCTTAAAAATTATAAATACCTACAGCAAGAATGATATATTATATTATAATTATTATTCTTAACTGCATGTAGATAGGTGTAGGTATTCAAGTGTGTTCGAACGCCCGTCGTTTGCAATCGATTCGCTTTACACCGCGTCGTGTGTTAGTGGTGGGGGAACACGTAAATAGTGACGGTAGCAGCCGCCATGAGAGAAGTGCGTCTAGGCGAGGCTCCGAGTTGCTAGTCAAGACCTTGCGCGCTCGACCACCAGGCTGTTGAATAACATCGCGACTTGAAATTACGCCTTTAGTCAGCTCCCGTGTCCTGTACTTACTGTGTTCTTGTATGTATAGGAAATTACATTGTAAAAACAACATCCAGCATTTTTTTTATACAGTCCACTACCTGTCAAGCGATAAGGGCAAGGAATGGCCATCATGGGGCAATCATTCAAGCTCGATGTATAAATAAAGAACATTTTTATACATAATTTATGGTCCATCGTTACCGGATAGCTGACCAGTACATGTTTCATGGGGTTCCAGATCCAGAAAAGTCCAGAATCCTTTCATGAGTAACGAGTATTCAGCAAGCCAAAACGGTTTTAAGCGGTTCAAGTTTCGGAATCCAAAGAAAAACCAACCTTCTTGTACGTGTTTCATGGAATTCTAGATCCAGAAAAGTCCAGAATTCATCCAGACTGTGTGATTATTAAGCGGTTCAAGTTCGGAATCCAATAAAATCAACCAAGTAAGCGGTTCAAGTTCGGAATCCAACAAAAAATAAATCGTTTTGTTACTGTTTGATGGGATATATTGATATCCAAATCTACGTCTTGTGCAAGTGATTACTAATCAGATACAGTTCAAAGGCAGATTATACAGTGTGTGTTTGCCTTCAGAAAAAAAACAAGTACGTGTTCTTTTTAGTTTAGCTAGGAGTTCTAGTTTCTTGATAAACAAGTACGTGTCATCGGGCTTTGCGGCAATTTCGTAAAGTGCGCGTCAGCCGGACAACAATAAAAGTAAAGTTTGAAGATCTTTCTTCGCTTGTCGGTCGTTGACCCGCTAGAGTTCGTGTGTTGCTTGAAATGTGCTCGCGCTTTAAGCACACGGAGAGTTGAGAAACGGTTTATCTCGCTGTCGACAGACTTAGTGAACTTGGTAATCGATTTCGAGTGTATAGTGGAGTATTCCCTTATACAAAAAGCGGTTTTCATATGGATTAGCAGTTAAACCCCCCCTGTGGTTTAAGTTAAGGTAACCTAGGGTTAATTAGGGCAGCTGTCTGTTGAAAAATAGACCAGTAAAAGTAGCAATTGCATGTCAAAAAACAGAATTGAAGTCATTTTTAGAATTACGTTTAATTATTAAGTAATTTTTTATATCTTGCATGAAAATCATTGACTACGTTTGTTGGAACAAAATGGCAGAACGAAACCAAATTATAAGAAAAAGAGCAGCAATCAAAGGCGCTCTGACCCGTCTTTCAAACTTTTTTGACATGTTAAAACAACTGCCAGAAGTTCCAGCGGCGCAGTTATGTGATCTTGAACTAAGATTAGCGAAATCTGAGTCAAGCATTTTAGAAAAATTTTACGATGTCCAATTTGAATTACAATGTCTTGATGATGAAAATTTTGATGAGTCAGAAACCGCGAATTTTGAATCATTATGTTACAAACTTTTTGGCGAAATAAAAATCTTTTTGTGCGCGCACCAACCGTCGCCATCGCTGGTTTCTCAGATTTCTCAAGAATCAAGTCAACATTTTGGTAGTAGGGGTGGAAATACAAATAAGCAAATTGGTGTCAGATTTGCTGACATCAAGGTGCCGAAATTTTCAGGGATTTACGAAAAATGGTTAGAATGGAAGGACCTGTATCTGTCCCTTGTCCATAACTGTCATGAAATAACCACGATCGCTAAATTCCACTTGTTACATGGAGCCTTGGAGGGACCCGCGGCTCAGTGTATACAATCCCTCTCTATCACGCAAACGAATTACAACCAAGCATGGGAGACCCTATGCAAACGTTTTGATAATAAAAAACTTATTGTTCATAAGCATTTAAAAAACATTTTTAATTTGACTGAAGTTAAATCGGACAATCCATCATCATATCGATTACTTGTTGACACAATCACGAATAATTTAAAATGTTTAGAAAATGTTCAAGTTCAAACAAATAATTGGGACCCCCTGATTATTTTTCTTGTAACAAGCAAATTAGACATGGCCACATTGCGCGATTGGGAACAGTATAAGATTGAAGGTGAGTTGCCTATTCTTGAAGAGTTAAAAACTTTTTTAACCTCTCGCGCAGACTTTTTAGACAAAATTAACATGCACAAACAAAAGGATTCGGTATTTAAGTCGAATATTCAAGGTTCTTATGTTAAGTCAAAAGATCAAGGTTCTGGTTACAAAACAAAATCATTTGTTACAAAATCCGAAGAAAATTCACAGCAGTTTTCTTGTTATTTTTGTAAAAAACAACATTCACTTTTTCAATGCGGTGATTTTCTAGCTCTTTCGGCAACCCAAAGAAACGAGAAAATTGTTCAATGGAAACTTTGCACGAACTGTTTTTCAAGGTCACATTTAGTAAATTCTTGTCAAAGAGGTCATTGCAAATTTTGTAACCAGAAACATAACAGTTTAAGTCATGAAAATAGATCACAGAACGCAGTTGCGTCGGTGAATTCAGGTGAATTGACTTCGACGGAAGACAACACGAACAATGATGATGAGCAAATAACACAGGTATCGGCATCTTCTTGTTCTAGCTCTATCAATAATCAAAATCAAGTTCTATTGGCAACTGCGCAAGTTATTGTTCTTGACAATCATGGTAAAAAGCATACCTGCAAAGCATTGCTTGATAACGGTTCACAGTCCAATTTCGTGTCACAAAACTTAGTTCAAAAGTTGGGATTACATCAAAAGTCAATAAACTTATCCGTTGTTGGCATCGGGCAAAATCAATCTACGATTTCTGCTTCTTGTGACATCCAAGTGAAATCTTGTACTTCGGAGTTCCAAGTTGACCTTCATTGTTTGGTCATTCCTGAAGTGACTGACAGACTTCCCAGTTGCTCTTTTGATCCTAAGATGCTCAAAATTCCATCTCATCTTAGATTATCCGACCCTAACTTTTGTAAGTCAAGTAAAGTCGATTTATTGATTGGTGCAGACACCTATTGGTCATTAATGTTACCAGGACATATGACTCTGGGAAAAAACAGACCTATCCTTCAAGAAAGTAAACTTGGTTGGATTGTGACAGGGCCTCTAGGTTGTCCACGTAGCGTGTTGACATCATGTAATCTTTCCTTATCTAGAAATAATGATGTGCAGGCTCAGCTTCAAAAATTTTGGGAAATTGAGGAGATAAGTAGTAAACCTATATTATCCTCTGAGGAGCAAAGAGCTGAAGAACATTTTCTTGATACTTTTAAACGTGGTTCTCAAGGAAGATTTATTGTCTCAATTCCATTAAAAGAACCAATCAGTAAACTCGGTGATTCGCAGGAAAAGGCAAAAAATCAATTTTTTCAACTTGAGCGTAAGCTTGCAAAAAATAAAAAGTTAAAAGATATGTATTGTGATTTCATGAGCGAATATAGACATTTGTCTCACATGTCATTATTTAAGCCTTTATCCCAAGATCAAGTTTCTTATTTTGCACCGCATCATGGGGTGGTACGCGAAGATAGTGTCACAACTAAACTTCGTGTCGTTTTTAACTGTTCTGCTGAGTCAACATCAGGATATTCATATAATTCACTTCAAATGGTAGGACCCACAGTCCAGCAAGATCTTTTTTCGATTCTTTTACAATTTAGACAGCATACTTATGTTGTATCAGCAGATATAAGCAAAATGTATCGACAGATTGAAGTTGCTGACGAGTTTAAGCCTCTCCAGTTGATATATTGGCGTGATAACCCCCAGGATGAACTCCAGATTTTTTCGTTAAATACAGTAACATATGGTACTGCGAGTGCACCATTTCTTGCAACTCGCTGCCTATTACAACTAGCTTACGAACATGAAAATACTTATGCAGAGGCATCTCAAATTATTAAAAACAACATCTATGTTGATGATGTCCTGTGTGGAGCAGACTCCATTGATAAGTTAACCTTGCTATGCAAACAAGTCTCGTTCATTTTAAAAACGGGTGCATTTGAGCTGAGAAAATGGAGATCTAATCATAACAAAGTACTTGAAAACTTGAACAGTGAATATCATTCAACTGAATCATTCTTTTTTTCCCCTTGTGAGTCAGGCAAAACATTGGGGCTTATTTGGTCATGTACTGATGATGTTTTTTCATTTCAAATCAACCCATTGCCTGATAGTAAAAACGTAACAAAGAGAATAATTCTCTCTGATACGGCATCCATCTTTGATCCTTTGGGCGTACTTAGTCCTGTAACTATTATTGCTAAAATTTTTCTGCAAAAATTGTGGAAATTAAAGCTCTCATGGGATGAACCAGTTCCATTGGAAATTTCTAAAGAATGGATACAGTTTAGATCTGAGATCAGTGACCTCAATAATCTTAAAATACCTAGATCAATATCTTGTAAAAATCCTTTAAGTATTCAAATTCATGGATTTGCTGATACGTCACAAAAAGCATATGGTGCAGCTTTATACTTACGGGTTCAAAATCAGGACAACGATGTCTCAGTTAATCTTATATGCTCAAAAACAAGAGTAGCTCCAATTCAAACTGTTACAGTTCCGAGGTTAGAGCTTTGTGCATCCTTGCTTCTTGCTACACTTTTTCAAAAAGTAATGAGTAGTTTAACTATTAACTGTGAAAGTTACTATTTATGGTCCGACTCAACAGTGTCACTGTCTTGGATTCGAACATCGCCTCATTTATTACAGATATTCGTGGGTAATAGAGTTGCTCAAATTCAAAACCTAACTAATGTCGAACGTTGGAGATATGTCCCAACTAACTCAAATCCTGCCGACATTCTATCTAGAGGAATGTCGCCAAAAACCCTACTAGGTTCTAGTATGTGGTTTCATGGACCTTCTTGGCTAAAAAACTCACCTGATCAATGGCCTGAAGATGTGTCCAAAGTAATTCCCTTTAATGACTTACCTGAGACAAAACGTGAAACAACAACTTTGTTTTTTGTTCAAACAAACCAAGATCTTTTTTCTTTTCAAAATTTTTCGTCTTTGACACAAATTCAGCGAGTTTTTGCCTACGTTTTGAGGTTCATTCACAATTTTAAAAGGTTTAGACAAGATAAACCAAAGGTATCTGGCCGATATTTAAAAATTGAAGAACTTCGGTTGTCATTAAATAAATTGTGTCAAATCGCACAAAAGGAATCCTTTTCTCAAGAGTTTCACGACTTATCAAAAAATAAGTCTGTTAATACTAAAAGTAAAATTCTAAGTCTCAACCCTTTTATGGAAGACAATTTAATCAGAGCGGGAGGAAGATTATTCAACTCTCGATTTACATTTGAGAAAAAGCATCCGATTATTTTGTCTCCTAAACATCATTTGACAGTGCTTATTTTCCGAGAAGAACATCTTAAAAAACTACATTGTGGTCCTCAAATGTTGCTGGCCGCTGTCAGAGAACAATTTTGGACACTGTCTGGTAGAAATCTGGCAAAACAAATTGTCAGAAATTGTGTAAGATGTTTTCGTTTCAAACCAAGTTCTCAAACTCCCTTGATGGGTAATTTACCTGAGGCTCGTGTCTCTCCAAGGTTACCATTTTCAGATACTGGTGTGGACTATGCAGGTCCTTTCTGGTATAAAGATCGCAAAGGCAGAGGCTGTAAATCTCACAAATGTTACTTAGCATTATTTATTTGTTTATCAACAAAGGCAGTTCATTTAGAGCTCGTTACAGAGTTAAGTACCTTTGCTTTTCTAGAAACATTCCAAAGATTTATTGCCCGTCGTGGTAAGCCATGTTGCGTGTATTCAGACAACGGAAGTAATTTCGTTGGCGCGAATAACAAACTAAATGAATTAGGAACTTTTCTTCGTGATAGTGAACATGAAATCGAGGAACAAATTGCTTCAAAGACTAACATAAAATGGTCCTTTATTGCAGCATACTCACCACATTTAGGTGGTATCTGGGAGGCTGGAATAAAGGCTTCTAAACATCATCTACTTAGAGTAATTTCAAATACAATTTTAACTTTTGAAAGTTTATCAACAGTAATTACTCAAATTGAAGGAATTTTGAACTCTAGACCTTTGACTCCTTTATCGTCAGACCCAAACGACTTAGAGTGCTTAACTCCTTCACATTTTTTGATTGGTCGTTCCTTGCATGCCATACCTTTTCCTAACGTTCAAGATATTCCACTTAATCGTTTAACTCATTATGAACATCTTGAACAACTAAAACAACACTTTTGGTCACGATGGTCAAAGGAGTATATTGGTCAACTGCAAGAACGTAATAAGTGGAAAATAAATAAAAGTGATATTTCTATCGGTACGTTAGTGTTGTTACGTGACGAAAATCTTCCGCCTTATAAATGGCGATTAGGTCGCATAGTGTCTTTACATCCCGGCTTAGATAACATAACCCGTGTAGTGTCTATTAAAACCACACAAGGTATTATTAAACGTGCGGTTACTAAGGTATGTCCTTTACCAGTAAAAGACATTAACAATTAGACATAAGTAAAATGTTATCTTTTGGTCTATCAATGGCCCATGTAAACTAGGTTAACAGTTAGATTAATTAAGATTACTTTCAGGCCGGGAGCATGTTAAGTTTTTAATCCTTTTTATCTTTAGAGATAAAGAACATCAAAATCTTAAAAATTATAAATACCTACAGCAAGAATGATATATTATATTATAATTATTATTCTTAACTGCATGTAGATAGGTGTAGGTATTCAAGTGTGTTCGAACGCCCGTCGTTTGCAATCGATTCGCTTTACACCGCGTCGTGTGTTAGTGGTGGGGGAACACGTAAATAGTGACGGTAGCAGCCGCCATGAGAGAAGTGCGTCTAGGCGAGGCTCCGAGTTGCTAGTCAAGACCTTGCGCGCTCGACCACCAGGCTGTTGAATAACATCGCGACTTGAAATTACGCCTTTAGTCAGCTCCCGTGTCCTGTACTTACTGTGTTCTTGTATGTATAGGAAATTACATTGTAAAAACAACATCCAGCATTTTTTTTATACAGTCCACTACCTGTCAAGCGATAAGGGCAAGGAATGGCCATCATGGGGCAATCATTCAAGCTCGATGTATAAATAAAGAACATTTTTATACACTATTTTACTCTGAAATGTCTATCAGATATTGTATGATTCGAAAATATCAGAATATGGTTTTGGTAGAAAACATTTTAGTTTAAAATTAAGGCTTTTATGCCATAGTTTGTCAAATACTTGTTCTACATCTAGAAAGACTGCAGAATGATTCTAGTGATTTTTCTATTATATTACTAATTCTGGGTACTTGGTCTATCGTGAAGTGCTTGTCCCGAAACCCAAATTGATGAGTTGGAATAATTACTCGTTTTTCTATAATTGGTTTTATTCTTTTAAACAATATTTTTTCATAGAGCTTAGATACGTTGGCAGTAAAGATATTGGCCTTAAAGATGACACATTATGGAGTGGCTTTTCCGGTTTTAGAATCATGATAACTTTTGCAACTTTAACAGTTTCGATACATACCTAAGCTGAAATGACGCATTAATTATTTTGCTTCTGCCACTAATTTAAATTTTGAGGATCTTTAAAAAATCTGCATTTATAATCCTCAAGGTGGTGTGGAAATAAATACAGTTAACCCCGGATATATCGAACTTTAGTTTTGTTCCCTTAAAATTCGATAGTTCGGGTAGTTGCACGGAAAAAAAACACATAGAACGTTTTTTGTAGAGTTTTTACTCTACTTTAATTTTGGTAACTGGATGCGTTGCACTAAAGTTGATAGAAATCAAGTTTGAGAGTTGGGGGTGCCAATTTAATACGTGCTTTCTAATACCAAATCAAACAAAAAATTTATTCCAGCTTCAACGTTTTTTTCTATGATATTTTAGGCTAAAATAGCTGGGTACCATTCCAAAGAGTGGTAAAAATTATATTCCTCCTGAAAGTTAAACCGCAGTTGAATAATAGTCTAGATGTCAATATCTGAATTTGGCAAACATAATGTTAATATTGGCAAAAATCGTCAAAAATTGCTGTTATATTATTTCATAAAAAGCGCTTTGTTTTTCTACTATAAGTCACGATACACTAAGACACTTCTCGCTTTCCGTGACGTCATGTAGATGACAAAATAGCGAAATGGGCATAAAACAAATATTATACGATGCTTCCGCGATTGCCGATGAGGATTCAAGGAACCACTATATTAACTTGTTTTGCACAAATGTATAATATACTTAATTAAAAAAACTTGTTAAAATTGGGCCAGATCAGAAAAATGCAAGTTCCTCATTTTGGGCCTTTTCTAATCTTACACTAAGTCAAACACTAAATACTGATCTTAAAAACTGACTGAACGGTTATCGAGCCAACGCTGGAACCTATAATCGTTAAAAATTTGGTTTAAATCGATAGGCTATATTTTACTATTTTTCTTTCTTTAATTTCACTTGTTGTTTATAGTTTTAGGTCCTTGCATTATTTGCAATTTGGTATTTGATAATTATATTGGCAATCGCCCATTTTGCGATCAGAGATTTTAACACACGAAAAGGTGATATCATACCTTTGACGGTGGGAAAGAATAATTAAAGAGATTAGTTGGATGACTTGGTCGAGTTGATACCCTGGGAGTTTCTCGTTCTTGTATTGAGACACAGCAGCCTGCATATATGGAAGTTTTCCGAAAAATTTATGTATGGCTTCGGTGGTTCAGTGGTAAGGATGTTTGCCTAGATAGCAAGAGACCCGGGTTCGATCCCCGGCCGAAGCAGAAAACTTTTTTCTTATTTTTCTTTCTTTAATTTCACTTGTGGTTTTTAGTTTTAGGTCCTTGCATTATTTGCAATTTGGTATTTGATGGGTATTAGAATTTGTTACGGATAATGATAATTATAAGTGTGCAAAAGTGTAGTGCTGCTTTTTACACTATTAGCTGGATGCCAATTTCGCTATTTTGTCTTCTACATGACATAAGGCGCGTGTATTAGTGTACATGCTATAAGTGTTGTGTGTTTTTAAACGATCACCCCATACTTTTTTTACTTACTATAATATGACCAATTTCAGGAAAATGTATTATTACCATCTATCTAGCCTTTCCTTCTTCGATCCATCTCTGGACATAGGCCTCCCCCAATATCGTCCATTCTTCTCTTTCTGTCGCCGTGTTCATCCATCTAGCTCCTGCATGTCTCTTCAAGTCGTCCTCCCATCTCATTTGGGGTCTTTCCCTACTTCTTTTATTTTCCCAACGTCTCCAGTTTACAATACACTTGTTCCGTCGATCGTCTTTCTGTCGAGTATTATGACCGGCAAATTTTCATTTTATTTTTGCTACTTCTCCTCGGACATCCCTTACTTTTGTTTTATTTCTTATCCATTCATTCCTTTTTCTATCTGTTAGCTTTACATGTAACATTTGTCTTTCCATTGATCTTTGGGCTTTTGTTACCTTATCCATGTTTGATTTTGTAAGTGGTCTGGGATCCATAGGTAAGTACAGGAAGGATACATTGGTTATAAACTTTCGTTTTGAGGTACTGAGGATATTTTTTATTTTTTAATATGTAATTTAATTTACCGAATGCAATCTTACTCGCCTCTTGATTTCAGCCGTTTGGTTTTCTTTTTTTAGTTTAATAATTTGTCCCAGGTATATATATTCCTATACTTTTCTTTCTTGGTTTATTCTGATCGGGATATCTTCATCTGTGTTTGTTATAACTTTAGTTTTAGTGCAGTTCATACTCAAACCCATATTTTTAGCTGCTGTATCCAGTTCTTCCAGCATTTTTATAAGTTCTTCTTTCTTATCTGTTGTCAAGGCAATATCATCAGCATATCTTAGGTGGTTCAAGTATTGTCCGCTTACTTTGATGCCTATTTCTTCCAAATCTAAGTTTTTAAAAACATCTTCTAGGGCCTGGTTAAATAGTTAAGGGGATATTGTGTCACGCTGTCTGACATTATTACCATAACACCCTTTTTTTTTGCTCGACAGGTAACGTAGGTGTCAACGAATTACTCTCTACTTTAATCGAAGGCGTTGAAGTGTTCAGCGAGCACCAAAACGTGGAAATCAAAGAGGAACAAGAGAGAGCTGAAAGAGAAATGGTCAAATGGGAACAAGACCAGGCCTACCGGGAGAGTCTCGAAGCTGATAGGTCAGTTCATGTCATACAAATAGATGAAATAAATTACCATTAACTTTTGTTGAGATAAAACGCTATATGTCAAAAACAATTTCTTTTCTACCATCGCGCGTCGTCAAAAATAAAATTTTGCTTTCTTACACTTTCCGGAAACTAAAAAAAATTGCTTTTTTGTTCACCGATACAAAAAAAATACGCACAAGAGTGCAAAAAATTGGCTTGATTTGAAATTAGCTGCTATAGTATAGTATTATATTGAATTTGTGACAATTTTTGTGCTTCCATCTATGAACGCTTTCTGTTTATTTATTTTAAGTTAAATCACACTACTTGACTTATGGTACCTGTCCATTTGAGAGAAATACTCCACAGAACTGCTCGCAAGAGTATTTTTCGTAAACAAACACATATTGATTGAATTTGATATCGATTTCGAAGTGCGATAGTGCTATAGAATAAGTCGTGGATCAGAGAGTGCGCTCCTACCATGCGAGTTCTACTCTCAGGAGAGTACATTTGTACGATAGTCTGCTTAAATAGACAGTTAAAAGACACAGAAAAAATCAATCTGACGTAGACACACTTCCTTATGGCATAGAACATGTCAGTTATATTTTCGCTGCTTAGTGCTAGAGACCGTGCTACGTAACTGGTTAAGATTTGCTGTCTGTCAGTCGCACTATAGTTAATATTAGTGTCCCTGTGTTATTAAAAAAAAAAGTGCATACAACTTGTGTTTGTGCATTAAAACACCGTTTGTAAAAATATCTGTAAAATATAATACTAATATATTTTTTAAATTTCTAGATGTCATATTATTTTTCTGAAAAAAAACAAGGCGTTGGTAATAACTGGAGGCTAGTATTGGGAAGAAGTGCACTAGATGCAAAAATAAATGTCCCCCTACGAATTGAGTGTCTTGTTTTTCGTTTGGTGTACCACCAGCGATTTTTTTTACTCACGTGTTTATCTCACTTTCAGTGACTGACCTTAAAACAGGCCGAGTGTGTAATAGTTTCCTCGCTAAGGAGCTAAAAAGCTACCAGTCAATCGGGCAGCTCCTGTAAACATAGGGAGCGCGAGAACAGAAGAACGTAATTTAAGCTGACGCAGTGAGAAGGGGAAACGACCCTTAATGGGTATTAAAACGAAAGAAAAGGAAAAGGAGTTGAAAATAAGAATTACCTCGATAGTTTCTTTTATAATGGATACCATAGACATGAAGTAATCCTATATGTCTTATAGGGCGGCCGCTTTCTTAGCTTCACTTAAATCTTAGGTTATAAACACTGTTAAAGTTTTGCGCGACCGCGACTTATTGATGGTTTTTTTAACTTATTTTAACACTAATTAGTACGTAGTTTTGATTCGGTAGGGGCCGTAGGTTGAGTATGTGTATGACTGGGTCAAACAATTATTGCATACTGACTGAACACTGCCTTTTTGTTGTTTCCTTTCAGTTTCTTGCTTGTTTACTACATTCAAAGTGGGCATTTTAAATGGCTCCGGAACGAAATAGCGACGTACAAAATAGCGACGTACAAAATAGCGATGTAATGAAAGAGCGCCTATCAAAATAGCGTTTGTAACAAAACAGCGACATAATAGCGATGTATCAAAATAGCGACAACCAAAATAGCGATCTATACAAGTAGAAAGTAGCGCATGACCTCTTTCCCGGGATCATAGAGGGTGTAAATTCGAACCGAACCAGCCTATTTTTTCAAAAAGAAAACTTCCCTGACTTTCCCGGGATCCTAGAGGGTGTGAATCCTAACCGAACTGAACTGAACCGAATTCGGTTTGGAGTCAAAACCTGTAGGATCCTGGGATTTTTTTAAAAAAGATGTCGCTATTTTGATAGTAGCTATTTTGTTACATCGCTATTTTGATAGTCGCTATTTTGTTACATTGCTATTTTGTTATAATCGCTATTTTGTTACATCGCTTTTTTGTTACATCGCGATTTTGATACCGCTAGTTTATTACCCGCTATTTTGTACATCGCTATTTCGTTCCGGAGTAATTTAAAATGGGTAAGTTTAGAGGAAATAGGTAAACGGAATATAAGGTGTGTAAAACACATCGGTGCGATTTGGAATTGCTCCAGTTTTAATGTTAATATTTACGATTGGAATGTGCATAAAACATATCTGGTTTTGGATTCCAATATACCGAGTGTTATTTATTCTTAACACCGGGTTGAAATTAAATTTCAACAAAAATAAATAAAAATGTTTCAGTTCAAAACATGTAACTAAGGGCGTGGAAACGAACCAGACCTGTCACGCTTCTGTGTGGTAAATGAGATGGAGCACATTTTTCAGAGAGAGTGGCGCATGCGCGGTTAAAATTGGTTTCCGTTTTAAAAATGATGTAAAACCATTTCGTGAAAATAAACGCACACTTGCAAATCTGGCATAAACACATTGCGAAATTTCTAATTTTTTTAATATCAAAAGTGCAGATTTATTTTTTACTTGTTTGATCAATTGACTGAAGTTATTTAAGTAATTTTTTTGGTTAGTTGTTTTTTGTTGTCATTTCAACATATTCATTTCAGAGCCAAAGAGGAACTTAGACGCGTCCAAGAAATGGAAGAACGCGAAGAGCGTGAAAGGATAGAAAGCGAAATAGCGCAAACCGCTGCGCGAAAAGAAGCGCACCGGAAACAGGTTGAAGCCAGTTTGCCTTCAGAACCTTCACAGGGAAACGGAGATGACACCACCAAAATCAGATTTAGGCTACCAAAAGGCATCAATATTGAAAGGCGGTTTAGCGCAGAGGATAAACTTCAGGTAGGCAAAATGAAATACTCAGGCCACTATCTCTCCTTGTCTCTCATTTTTTATGCATGAGATTCTATTAGATGCGGTGACATTTACGATACAATAAAAATAGAGCAAGTTTCTTAATTTAACAGATTTTTTACATCAATGGCATCGATTTTTTATGACATTCATTTGATATTTTCTTTCTGTGAGTTAGATAACTACTGAAAAATAAAAAAAACGCGATGAAATCGAATAAAATTAAGTTGTTAACCTTGGTTCATTCATCGCATGGTTGAAAGAATGGTTTTATTTTTGTCGGGCGCATTGTTTTATATGTTTCGCTGGTGAAGTATTTATTGAGGTAAAATCGAACAATTCAAGGTTAATTAGACCAACCAGACGTAACTATCGATCGGTTTTAAGAGACTAGGCCATGCGGTGTAATTAAATAAACAGAAGTGATTCTTATCAATGGAATACTTCTTTATTTAAAATTTAAAAACAAACGGTTGTGTTAAGATTATTCTTCTAACACTTCTAATAACAAAAAATTCAAGTATTTATCGCTTTGCAATCTGGTAGTAGGAAAAAAAGTGAATTATTAGCTCACACATATACTATACTATAGTAGTGTGAGCTATGGTGATCCTAATTTTTTCGAGAAAAAAAAAGTTGCTCCGATTTCAAAAATTTTTATATATCTTTGCGTTTCAGATGATTTTGAAACTTTTTTGTTGCGCCGTCTGTCTGTCGGTCTGTCTGTATGTCTGTCTGTCTGTCTGTCTGTCTGTCTGTCTGTCTGTCTGTATGTCTGTAACGACCAACGCGCATAACTCAAAAACCGCTTGGCCGATTTTAATGAAATTTGGTACCTAGGCTGGGTCTAGGGTCGAGATGGTCCCATTTAAAAATGAACAAAATCCACCGAACAGAAACCAAATAAAAGGGTGGGGGTAGATTTCAAAAATTAGAGTTTATGTGAAAATATGGCGTGTGTGATATCAAACGAAAGGTAATTGAGTCTGCAGTTAAACAAAATACATTTTAATTTATTTAAAAAAAAAGGGTGGGGGTATATTTTAAAAATTAGAGTTTAAGTGAAAATATGGCGTGTGTGATATCAAACGAAAGGTAATTGAGTCCGGAGTTTAACAAAATACATTTTAGTTTTTTGTTTTTTTTTAAGGGTGGGGGTAGATTTCAAAAATTTGAGTTTAAGTCAAAACATGGCTTGTGTGGTATCAAACAAAAGGTAATTTAGTCTGGAGTTGAATAAAATATATTTCAGTTTTTAGTTATATTAGCTCACACGTACAGTATAACTATAGTACCTAGTGTGAGCTTAGGGGCCCATATATTGGCAGAGTATTTTTTTATTTTATTTATTTTTTATTTGTTTCGTGACTAGTCTGCTAATTTTTGTTTTTATAAGTTTTTACGTTATTTTCAAGTGAATTCTAAGTAGATTTTTATCTACGTCGATATCACATTGGGTGCGCGCCTTTTATATTCGAATTTTAAAGCGCGACTGGCATGGCTTTTCTACCAAATATTTTTGAGATTTTACTAGAAGCAGCGCCACCTATATCCAGGAGTGCTTTGGCCTCTGAACTCCAAAAACCAGTTAATGAATTTTGTCTGAGCGTCATCTTTTAAAACTGTCTTGAAGTGTTGTAGTCTTAAACTAGTGAACTTTTAGAACTTCCTTTCGTTTCATTTTTAAGTTAAAAAAAGTTATTTAAAAATCGTGACAAAAAACGACGCAGAAAGTTATTACTTTTAACAAGTCTTTATCAAGAGGGCTTTTAAAACAGGCTTTCGCGCCTTTTTTTGATTAAAAAACATATAAAGAAAAAACGTGACAAAATAATATGTAAAAAGTTGGTAGGTTTAAAAAGTCTTAATCTAGTGGCGTTTTAGAACATGTTGTGGAGGACTTTTCAAGTGTGAATGTGGCACATGAAAATATCGAGGGTAAAAAAGACGTTATATACACAGCACCAGAAACTTCAGCAAAAATAACATTTTTTATAGCTTGATTCCTCCTTTTTTTAAAATTATCTTTAAGCATGTAGATTTAACAAAACAAATATTACCTACATGGTATAAGGTTTTTTATTTTGACTAGTCTGCTAATTTTTATTATGTATGGCCAATTTGAATACTTTCCCATCAACCCTTACATTTATTGTTCAACTGAAATAAAAAGAAATGCCTGCATTATGTGTTTATACATTTTTTAAAGTAGTGCATTATTGTCACAGGTTCTCTTCGATTTTCTACTAGTACAAGGCTACCCAACCGATGAATTTAAAGTAATCTCAAGTTGGCCTAGGAGAGACGTAAGTAAAGTGTTTTTATTACCCCTAGCAATTTCAGCATCAATTAGCTGGTCGATTTAACCTATTTTCTTTGATTAGCCTTTTATTTTTCGAGAAAGTATGTAGCGTACAGAAGCAATCTCATTGCTGTATTCAAATATACCATTTAAAAAGAAGTTTTATTAGGTATCTCAAAAAGCTTAGTTCTTGAAAAAATTTAATACAGTAGACTCGCGCTAGTGTGAACACGAAAAAAATCTGAACGTTCATACCATGGAGACCATTCACACTACGGAAGGTCTATCCTGAAACCGAAATATTATTGGTAAGATATAATAAATCCATACCTATCTTACTTTTAAATGTAACTAGTCTTATAATCTAGAGCAAATCTTTAAGTTTTTGCTGAAAATGACAATTTAAAGTATCGACTACAATTATGAATTTTTCTGAAACTTCAAAATTTACATATCATTAGGTAAAATACGATGTTATTTTAGTCCGAACGTATCTAGCTGACCAATGGGTGGCTACTGCTTGTTCTCAATATTTCTTAGGCTCTAACATGTCGTCACTCTATGTTGTTTGTTTCTGACTATAATGTAACCATTTTAAGTGATTCCAAAACATACTTTAGTGCAACTTTTCTAGGTGTCTTCATTTCGTTCTCAGATTAGCCTGCCAAACTTACCTCTGGGAGCAAGAATTAAAAACTTCTTGGTTTTTACCATTTTACAAAGCAAAACATGAAATGGTACTAGTATTTACCACGAAAAACAAATTAAAACTAAGTAATTCTCGGTAATTCCCCTAAATTTTACCATTTAATTAACACCTCTTTTCCGTTTTTATATAAGATCGAGATTTGTTACTCTTTATACTAGTATAATACATTGATCCTCACTGTTCACACTACTGGGAGGTTCACACAAGCGTGTGTTCACACAAGCGCGAGTCTACTGTTCTACTTTAAAATTTCGGTTAAATTTCTGGACATCAGCAACACCTTAGGGTACAGGCTGTTTCCGTATATCGTAACCAAGGTCTACTACACTTATTTTAAGAGATATAAAAAAAGTGTAAAAACGAAAGCTGTAGGGTTTATCCTAAACCGGCAGAAAATGTTATCTGGCAAAACAAATGAATATCGCAAAGTTATAAAAAATCAGGAAGATGGTACATCTCTTACGGAACACCTTTTAGATTAAACTCAGAATAAATAATCTTTTTTTTGTGAATTCAAAAATATATATGTTGACATTTGGCCCAGCCGTTTTTGGAAATATTTGCATTTTACAAACCTGAATAAACAAGAAGGGTCCTGCCAAGAGTTGTTTATTTAAGTGTTATTTTGGCTTTGTCAACATATTATATTTGAACTCAGAAAATAGAGAATATTAATATAAAGGGTGTTCCGTAAAATATTTTGTGTTGTGTTTTTTTTTGCAATATTGCGATATCCATATGTTTTAAAACATAAATTTCTTTAGCGAATAAGCGCAGTAACAACCTGTAAATATCTAAATAAAGATAGTACCAGGACAGCTGAAAAGTATCTAGTTTTATAGGTTTTTCATTGGTTTTTTACCTACACATTTTTCTTATTAAACAATGAGTGTTTTTTAAATAAAACGATAACCTCCAATTTATTTTTAAATTCTCAAAAATGTCGATGTTCATTATATACAGGGTGTCCCAAAATCCTGAGTCCACCCAAATATCTTCTGAACTATTGAAGATAACTGAACCATATTTAACACAAATCCATAATATCAAGAGATCTATTTTATGGCTCTCAGCACCTTCATATTTTATGAAAATGTTCATATTTTTTTTCAGACTTCATAAAACTTCATATTTTTCATATTTTCCCCAATGAAGAAACTTCTGTCATAGAATAAGTGTGGACATTTTCGATATTTTTCCCAGTCTAGAATTTTGAGTTCCTTTTAGTTTATTATTAGTTTGTTGCCTCTGAGAAAGTCTGAATAAAGTAGGGCTTTTTTGCCTTTTGTTTTATTATTCTTATGTTTGTTGCATTTCTTATGTTAATTACCTAGTTGTTTTGGTCACCTGTGGTTAGTTCTGGAAAAGTCTAATTGAGCAGGGCTTTTTCATGAATTTTATTCTTTTAATGTTGACTTTTTTTAAATGTTTGAGCTCGGAATAGGTATTTAAAGCACACCAATTATATCATCGATTATACTTAAGTTTTCTGTGTTACTAGATGTACAGAGTGTTTTGGTATATTTCCACAAAGGGCTACTGCACTTATTTCAAGAGATAGAAAATATGGTACCTATTTTCAAGAAATGTAGAGTAGGTCCCAAACCGCTAGAAATTGTAGATACTAATATTTTAACAGTGGCTTTATCAAATGGCAGTTTATCATATATTTTTGAGTTTAGAAAGAAAATATCTATTTTTTAAAATGAATTCATTAACATATTCATTTGTAGGATGTGCCGTAAGAGATTTACAATGTTTGTTTTTTTATAACTTTTTTTGATGGTATAGGATAAAGCCTACAATTTTTGCATTTATTTTTTTTTTCTATTTCTTTGAATAATTGCAGTAGACCTTAAAAATACGCAAACACCTTATACCTTGTTGTAAAATATGCTTTAAAAAATGTGCCTTGTTTTTGTTTGGCCATAGTTGTTTAGATGGGGATCCAGGCCTAATTCAACTTCAAAATGTTTGCTAATACTTTTCTTAATAAATAAAATCAAGAAATATATATTTTTGCTGAGTAAATGAGTTTTCCTAAAAAACAGTTGGGTTTGACATAACAAGCCATTTGGTAGAGGACCCAAAAAAAAACTAAAGTTTTTATTTATATTTCATATTTTGTTTTCTTAATTTCATATTTTTCATAATTTTATTAAAAAAGTTCATATTTTTCATATTATTTTGCTGTTTATCTGTTGAGAGCCCTGGCTAATGGCCCCACGTTAGGGGCGGTCAACTTAATTTTTTTAAATTGAAACCCCTATCTTGTGAAACATTGTTTTAAAAAACTCTTTAAAAAACAAAAATTTTGACCTAACTGAATTGTCTACGTCAGATCTGTCAAGAGCTGTAGATGGTCATTGTTTTCAGTTTCTCTTAAAATTTATAAGTTTGTTGTTTTAAACAAAAACCATATTATGTGATATCTTATTTAAAAGGTCTCTAAATAATCTACATTTTGGCCTAACTACCCCTTACCTATGTCAAATGTGTCAAAATCTATCAACTGTCAATCTTATTATTTTACAATATTTTACAAATTTCACTAGTTTTGTCTAAGCATAACCATAGCTTATTTAAAAGGTTCATTTCAAAAACTAACATGTTGACGTAACTGTCACTTTTTACGCCAAACATATTTTTTTCTATTGTTTCACAAACTTCAGTTTGAAGTGTTTAAGATGCCACGATCTAATAAAGATAAAGGTGAAATTAATTTTTTATGGGCATGGTTATAGGAAACGCCGTTTCAACAATGCATTTACCGACAGACCTGTATCCCTTAAAAAAATTATTTCAACTTTATCTTCAGTTGACTGTGGCTGTCAAAAATTTAGAAAACACGTTTGACGTAAACAAGTGACAGTTACGTTAGTTTTTAAAACACCTTTCGAAAAAGCTATGGTAAGACAAAACTTGTGAAATTTGTTAAAAATGGTAAATGAATAAGTTTGACAGTCGATAAATTTTGATGCGTTTGACATAGGCAAGCTAAGATGTTGGTTTTTCAAAAACCTTTCAAACAAAATGTCACTCAATAGGGTTTCTATTTAAAACGACCTTGTTAATTTTGACAAAAACTGAATAAATTAGGTTTGGCAGTCCATAGCTTTTCACAGATTTGATAGATGTTAGTGTTTCAAAGACCTTCAAAATGAGGTATCACTCTAGGGGTATCAATTTAAATTTTTTAAGTTAACCGCCCCTATGCCGTCTTCTAATGTAGGTGCGACAAACTTACCCTTTCATAAAATAGATCGCTTGATGCTATCGATTACTGCCAAATATGGTTCAGTTACCTTTAATAGTTCAGAAGATATTTGGGTGGACTCAGACTTTTGGGACACCATCTATATTAAAACAGAGTTTTATTTTATATTAAAATAAAGGAAATTGTTCTTTTTACAGTTAACAGCGCTGGACGCTGACCAAAACCTCAGACAAGTGAAGTTATGCCCTCAGGAAACTGTGATATTAGAAGAGCGTTAGTTTTAGCTATGTCACGTGCCCTTTTTAATGGGGCAAATTTTTATAATCAAGTTAACTGTTTACTTTCAAAACCCTTAAGAAAACAGTTCATAGAAACACTATTGTTTCCTCTGAAAATAATAAATTAACACTAACTGCGCACTTGGTGCGACCTGACCTTGTCATAAAAAATAATCTATTAAATGCGAAGCGATAAAAAGAGTGATTTCGGTACAGGCTTCTAATTGCCTGTCCTTTGTCTCTCTTACTTCTGTATTTTTTGTCTGTTTTATTATAAAAATTTAAGGTTAAAAATCTAATTTTTTAAGGAGAGGCTAAAACATCGGACTACTGTCGCGCTTTAAATGCCCAAACTAGATACAGCGATATTGTATTAAATTGGAAAAAAAGCTTAGATGGTTGTTCTGTCGACTACATAGTTACTAACAATTATAAGGACACTGCTATGGTTCAGGTCCAGCAGTGATGGTGAGATTTAAAATCTAGATGCCAACTGGCGTGTATAAACCTTTTTTAGAATGCAGGCCTATGGAAACGGTAGAATGTTGTGTCATTAAGTGTTCTTGAGTTTTTTACCCGTCCGTTTTGATAGTTTTGTTGACGTCACAGGCCTAGGACTAAATTTTTTTTGGCGGTCATGATTAAAAATTCGAATAATAGATTGATATGATATTTGAGTTCAGAGTAAGAAATGCTAAATTTTAAACATTTTAAGCTTTTAATCACCTTTAATTCTCACAAAAGTTTGCTGCAATTAGGGGATGGTGTCGGAAATTATTTTACAGAAACACGAAAATCTGTACTGGCATTTTAAAAATATCTTTAAAAAACTCTATCCTCTCCTAAGACCCAATGTAAGGACTACGATTATCAGCCGATTTTTTTAGGGTCGCAGCTTGTATTTTCTTGATGATCGCCATACAAAAAATATAGGCAAAAACGGAGGCAATATACAAACTGTACCTATTGCGAACATAAAAAGGCACAATTTAGGCGATGTTTAGTAAAATTATTTAAATTTTTCGTAACGCTACTGCACACATATTAATTTCAGAGTAAAAATTATTGTTGCGGACCGATTGCCTTAAGTAGCAAAGGCCAATTAAATGAAATGAAACTGAGACAAAAAAAATCAGAAGTGACAGAGAGGAAAAAAGACAGAAAATTTGGATGCATGCTCAGTATTCAAGTTTTATGTATTGGTTTGCAATCACGTGACTTTTGCACGCTACGTCATAAGCAAGTGTATGTCAGTCACCTAAAGTGACAAAGAATGTGCGTGAAAGTTCTATCGCGTCCGACATCGATTTTAAAAACCATTTTAATTCACTATACTGACCCTGTATGTATCACATATTTTAAAGAAATAGAAACGCGAGAAACCCACTAAAGTCACTGAAGCAGCGTTCGGTATTTGCATCTCAGACGTGACGGATTTTTGGTCACGTGATTACAGATTAGTCTGAGCAAATTGAAATTAACAAACGATCCAGATCAAATCGATCAAATTTTATAAATGGTTATAACCTTAAATATAACCAAAAATATTATGTACATATTGCAACTCACGCCCAGCTATAATTTTGACAAAATTGTCCTGTGATGTCGGAAATTTATATAATTTGTTGTCTTCAACATTAAATAATTCTCAATCTTTTTACATAAAAAATATATTTGTAAACAAAACAAAAACACAACATACGTCACAATCTCGGATTAATCTGTTTCGTCGATCAAAATGTATGGAGTAACCAGATTTACGTCCGACTAGTCTGAGCAGAATTACCGAACGATTCAGATCTACCTCTTCTAGATCTAGATGGAATTACCGAACGATTTCGATCAAAAAGATTAATCCGACGTAAATACCGAACGCAGCTTGAAACTCACATTTTTTTTGGTTATGTGATTTCTTGTCAAGTATATTAGCGTTTTTCCGTCACCCCCGGTATATGTTTTGTCAAAAATAGTTTATTTTTATTTTCAGATGCTGATGAATTAACAAAAACGGAAGGTCCGTCTCTCTCTAAATAATGCTAGAGTGTAGATGACTGATATTTTCCTCCTTTGACTTAAATAAACTTACATACTAAGGTCACTCATCGTCAAGCAAGCTTTACCCTTTAGGATGAGTGTCCTTAATGCATACTGGGTCTCTAGACTGAGTCTATTTAATAACCGCAATAGCGCTTATTTTCCCTTAGGATTTTTTTTTCGAAATCAACATTGCCGTACTAAATGAAACCGTCGATTTTTGTTATATAACGTAAGTTTTAAGCATTGTTTTAATGGGTTTTGAAAATAATCGGTTAAAACCAGCATTTAAATCAACATCTTTTAAATATTGTATAGTTAGATAATATATTTTTAATTTAATTTTAATTGTAACGTTACTATTTCATTATGATGATCTAGCCTTTTAAGTACACATTTAAAACAAATCATAGTAGTTTTTATTTTTATAATTCCCGAAATATTCGGATTGTGTTCCGAAAACCCTTTCACCAGTATTATATCCGCCTTTGTTTACTATATGAACCGGAATAAATAGTGCCTTTTTTTATTAATTGAAAATAAACGACGAAAGTTTTTAATGTGAATGTGTCAAAATAGTGCCTGGCACAATTATAGCCTGGCTGTATTTCAATAATTCTCTATTATTTCCACACAAAGGTTATAAATAAATAAAAATAATAAAATATTTTGTTTTAAAAATGGTAGCCATATTTAAACCTCCAAACGTCACTAGGAAATGTCGAATAAAAACGGTGTAAGTCAGTGACAGCTGTCCGCTATATTTTACATGTTAATTTTTTAGACAAGTTAGCGATGATTAAACCGATGGTCGATTGTTTTGGTGAATGTGTAATTGAAAAGGGATTCTAATATATCTTGTGCTTTTTACAGTATTTAAATATTGAGACGTATTTAATAAGGTAATGCATCTACAGATATAGTTTTAAGTTTAAGTTTTAAGAATCATGGATTATTTCTATTATTTTTCGAACTTTAAACCACCCCTCAGAGGTGGTACTACAATTTGAGACTATTTTTAACGAGAATCCTACGACTGCACGGACTAAATTTCCAAAAAATGACATTCGTTACAAAATTTTTATCTCCAAAGTTGATATGAGATGAAACTCACTGAGAAGCGCTTACTATCATATTGCACATTAGGGTGAATCAAATTTTTGCAGTTATTTGACCTGTGAGTATTAAAAAAAAAACGCTTAACCGGTCGGTATCAAGTCTATAGACTTGATACTTAAACCCGGTCTACAATGCTAAGTCTTAAGGTCTTAGTAAATACTGGTGTTCATGTACGAATCCACTAATAAACACCCTAATCATCTATTAGGAAACTATCGATCAATACGGTTTCTTTATTTTTGTATCCATAATAACTTTTTAACAGCAGGTTTTGAAACCGTTGGCCAGGTTAAGAAATGATGCATATAACTGATCTATGGATTGAACGATTTCTCGGTCGTTTTGTATGTTAGGAACAGTAAACTTTTGTGTAATAAAAAGATAGGTGTGGCCGGGTCACGGTGGATAGAATAGACCGAATTGTGTTCGGATCTTATAAATATATGTCGAATTCGCACGTCACTGGTGGTCCAGCTGATTTTTGTAAACAAAAGTTAGAAATGATATGAACAACTAATTTTTGGAATTTTTTGAAAACTAAGGCAATTTTTTTTTCTATTTTTTAGTATATCAGCCCGGTTCATTTCTCTTTACATAAAAATTAAAATTCGAAGAAAATAATGTGTTCGTTTCAGCTTCAAAAATAATCCGCTGACTTACATCTTTGTTTACTTCCCAAGTCCTCACATTCAGTTTGACTTGTAGTTTAAGTTTGGTGTAATAACAAATAAAGCGGGCTAAAAGAAAATAACGACAAAACGTCTAGAAAATTCTATTTTATAAGAATATACTAGAAAACAGTAGGAAAATTGCCTTAGTTTTCAACAAATTTAAAAAATATTAGTTGTTTCGTTGTTCATATGATATCTAACTTTTGTTTACAAAAATCAGCTGGACCACCAGTGACGTGAAAAATTCGACATATTATATATATATATATATATATATATATATATATATATATATATATATATATATATACATATATATATATATATATATATATATATATATATATATATATATATATATATATATGATTTGAACACCGGTCTATTAATCAGAAATTATATTAGTATTAGAAAAAGCCCATCACTGATACTGCAAGGGCCATATTGAAATCAATCTGCTGTTTTAGTACAATGCCCACGTACTTATATACATCTGTACTGGGAAAGGGCATTCAGAAATGACTGCAACAAGCAAATACGTTAGAACATTTAATTCTTAATGGTCCTTTTTCGGGTAGACAGAATTTCGGTTACTACGCATGCGTCAGTTTTGATGGTTTTGGAACATACTCGGTTACGTCACTACATTATTTGACAATTTTCTGAAATTTAGGGTTATGCCTATTATTGTTTTTTTGTAAAAACTAGTTGATTTGGTGTAAATTTATCAATTTGTGGATTAAAATTGTGGTTTTTTTAATTAATTTTGCAGATCTATTTTGGACACCATGAAGAGTGTTTAATGGCATCTATAAACAACTCTTAACTTTATTAACAAATTATAAAGAAAAGTACAAGTAATTACCTATAGAATGGCACGGCCTTACTTCTCCCGGACATTTTTTCACAAACCGCACGTTTTACGTGAATTATTTCCCATTTTTCACAGAAAAACATACTTTTACACGACAAACGCAAAACACTGCAAACAAGAAATATGGCGTCCACCCACACAGCAGCAGTGTATGTCTACGTGATAAAACACACGCATGCGCACTTGAAAATTCGCTTCTGCAATTTAAATTAGCCATTGTTTTAAAGCAAGCTATAAGTGCTTCACTTTTCGATTTTTTGAACATGTATTTATGCTCCAATGTATTTGGCTATAAGCAAGCCGGCATATTGGATTTCAAATGAACCCCAACGTATGGCTTGGACAAATTAAAGCTACTGATAGTGGGGCCGCACTCTCAGCGCCATCTCTTTTCTAAGCATGAAAACGCCAATTATCAGTTACATTAGGATAAAAACATTTTAATTTGTTCTAAAATCTAAAGAATTTTCTTAAATTTATATCAAAAATAAAAATTAAAAGCAGTCTCTTTCAAATTTTGGGGTTCATTAATCATTGCCGGAACGCTTGTAGTAGTCCTTTTCTATGATTGGTTTTAATACATTTTAGCAGGGGCGTGCCTCACTTTTTGGTTGCCTGAGGCAACAGGAATAACTGCTGCCCCTTATTAAAATACATATTGTCAAGAGGGGGTAATCAGGGGTTCTATCCTGACAATATCGTGCAATATTTGCTGCACCCTAGGAACTAGAATTCGTTTTAATGTACTTCAGGGATTAAAAGTGTACTTTTGATCCCTGTTATAATAATTTTGAATCCTTTTGAGAGTACAAGCAACCGCAAATATTCAGTTACGTATACAAAACACGAAACTTTAAAGGAGACCTACGCTCGGAATGTTTTGAATTTTTCTAATATTTTCTCATTCACCCATTAACTCAGAGGCGCAGGTAGCCGGGCCATTTAGTTAGAGAAAATACTACAACAGAAGAAGCTGTGAAATGGCTTGACACACCCCAAGATAAAGGAAACCATTGGAATATCAAAATGAAGAAACAAAAGAAAAATTTTAGGAAACTTAATTATTTTCGGAAGAAATCGCGCCGCGGGAAATTTTTTGTACCTACAACAAGGAAAATAGCGCCGAGGGCGAAAGTTTCTGAAAGAAGAAAATGTTTGCAATAAAAAAAACTCCTGGAAAAATGAAAATAATTGCGCAGCTGGCAAAAATTAGGTCAAATAAATTTCAGAAAAAATCCCGTTGAAAAAAATTTGCGACATGACGAAAATAATGGTTGGTGAAAATTTGATAAAAATTAAGTTTTTTTTTAAGAAATTGCCGCCACAGTAGAAAATGTTTGGTAAAAAGAAAAAATGGGGGAAGTTGAAATTTTCAGAATGAAATAATTTAAAACAAGAAGGGACGTTTTTGTATAGTTTCAAAAGAATTTATATATAGAGTTAGTTCACCTCTGATAGCATGATTTATTATTTCGTTTTGGGATGCCAATTTTGAACTTGATGGGGCCTAGTTATGCCTATTATATAACATGGAAACTACCTGCTTACAAAAAAACGCCTGAGGAATCAATTCGCTTTTTCAAAAACCCAAATGCAATTAACTAGCATAAATACCTAAACATACAAAGTTGTCCAAAAGGTTTGGGACCATCGACTTTTCTCGACCAACTCATTTATCAGTTTCTCATACCTCAGTTTCTTTTGCACCACATAATTTACCTTAGCTTTTTAATTGCAGATTATTTCACTTTTTAGAAAGCCTCAAAATTTTAAAAATGTTAAAGTTTGGTTGCCCTCTTAAGGTTGCCTGAGGCGGCTACCTCATTGCCTCACCCTTTGGCACGCCCCTGCTTATAGTAGTACATCTATATGAGTACATGAGAGTGCCCTATGTTGTACAAAATAGGGGAAATTGTGACTGCAGTAACAACCACAGTTTGGACTTCATTTGGTTACAGATTTTGAGGTTATATCTGATAAGATATCGCACCTTTAATTTGTATTTTTTTTTGTAGTTATGATTTCAAACAAAATTGGAAAAGTTTGATAAGAAAATATACCATGAAAATTTATATTATTTGTAAATAAAAATTAAATACTCTTTTAACCAATCCATCTCAGCGATCAGTTCCTTCCCTTGGTTATAATTCTTCGCGAGAAGGGGCAATAAAATTACATTTAACTGTTAAAGTTGCCGAGCAAGACATAACCAATCCACGCTGAAAATCGAATTTGGTCGGGTTGTGTTTAATGTGTTAAATTCATAATGCATTGCAAAATATACATATATTTTTTTATCTCATACAAAGCCTATATTTAGTATGAAGAAAATATCATTATTGTCCCTGATTTCGGCGTTTCACCAGTTTATAACTTATTGAAAAGCTATCTATGTAAACTAAACAATTGATCCTTACGTACCAAAATTTAAAAAAATGATTTCTTATCTCCCAATATTCCAATAACAATACAGGGTGTTCTCTAAGTACAAAAAATTTAAGGGATTAAAAGACTATAAAAACAATAATCTTAGTATCTTAACAGTAACTACATCAAAAATAGAATTGTAAAATAAAAGAATTAAAAAAATTCGTTCGCGTTCATTTTCTTTTTTTAAATGTTATATTAAAATGACCCTATCTCCGCTACTGTTTAAAAACTGATGGGCTAATATAATACATTTTTGGTCCTTACTCAGTTAAGAAAATGTGATAAAAACGAAAAACCTTAATTTTTGTACTCAAGGAAAGCACCTTGTATAATTGGTCATTAACTAATTATACCTATACTTATACTTATACTATAAAACAAGCACAAAAAATTAATTGAGGTATAACAAAAATACATAGTGTAAAAATAGTTTGTATAATTTGAATTCACAAATGGAGTTCCTAAATCGTGGGCAGAAAAATGAGAATTGTATGATTTGATGATCATATTCGAGAAGAAAAAGTGCTCTTAATGTGTATTCAATTAAACACAGTTATTTAGTAATAGTCCTAAACGTGAAAAAATTACATCAGTTACAACATAAATTTTCAAATTGGATGTGAAATTATCTGCCAAGCTCAACAGACTTCTCGAAGAATAACCATATACAGTGGCTCTGGAACGAAATAGCGATGTTCAAAATAGCGACGTACGAAATAGCGAGTAATGAAATAGCGACTATCAAAATAGCGATGTAATGACAGAGCGACTATCAAAATAGCGATGTATCAAAATGGCGATGTATCAAAATACCGAATTAAACCAAACCGAATCTAATCAAACCAATCCAAATCGAAACGAATCGAAATGCGCTATTAATTCCTGCGGTATTTTGACAAACCAGCTTATTTTTTCAAAAAAAAACTTCCCTGATTCTTTTCCGGGATCCTAGAGGGTGTAAATCCGGACCGAACCGATCTGAACCGAATTAGGTTCGGATGACCCGAATTCGGTTCCGTTGGGATTCATACTCTCTAGGATTCCTGGAGAGTTTTTTTTAAATATGCTGGTTCGGTTTGGTTCAGTTGGGTTCGGTTCAGTTCGGTTCGGTTCGGATTCACACCCTCTAGGATCCCGGGAAAGAAGTCAGGAAAGTTTGTTTTTTGAAAAAATTTCTTAGAAAGAAACCCTTTAGTCGAGCTATATGCCAAGAAATATCGCTATTTTGAAAGTCGCTATTTTGTTACATCGCTATTTTGATAGTCGCTATTTTGTTACATCGCTATTTTGATAGTCGCTATTTTGTTACATCGCTATTTTGTTACATCGCTATTTTGATAGTCGCTATTTTGTTACATCGCTATTTTGTTACAATCGCTATTTTGTTACATCGCTATTTTGATAGTCGCCCTTCATTACATCGCTATTTTGATTGTCGCTATTTCGATACCGCTATTTTAATACTCGCTATTTTGTACATCGCTATTTCGTTCCAGAGCCATATACAGTAAAAGCTCTATTTAAGGATAGCTCTAATTAGCAGACATTATCATATCCAGACAATATTGCTGGAACCAAAGTTTTGAGTATCATTATTTCACATTTCATTAAAATATGCTTTTTAATAACAACAAAAAAGGTTTTGGTGATATTTTCGAAAAAAAAACACAACATAACGGCAATTTCGCTACTCTCGTCCGAGCTGCACGGCTGGGACGTGTAAAATGGGTCCTAAACAATTTAGTATGTTGCTTACAAAACAGCGTGAACAATATATCGATTAAGTCGATTAATAAGAATATGTTTTAAATACTATACCAAATTGAGTAATTTACAATGTTTGTTAGTATTAACAAGTCGTTTTCACAGTTATAGGGGACCTGGAATGGAGACTAGGCTAGTATTGGACAACAATAATGATCAAGATCAATGGAATTATTAATACATAAATAGAAATAATTCTGGACAAACTGTGACTATTTTTTATGAAAGTGCGCACTAAAAAATTATGATCAAATTTTTAGCATTAAAATAGTTTTATGCAGTGAAGATCTATCCCTACAACTCTGATACCAACAATGATCAAATGTTATGTTTCTACCGCTATGCCTGAGATGTGTTGATCGATTGCATAACTGGACTTAAAAATTTTTAGACAACTAAACATAAAGTTACAATTAAAAGAAAACTGCAATATTTTGATCCAAAGCCCAGTTTCGCCCTACTTTAATTAGGCGTGCAAATGTGAGCATAAGAATTTCGTAGCTGAGAAATTAAATAGAGTTTGAGTTTTTCTCGATAAAACGTTTTAGTGTAATTGCAGATTAGAATCACCACGATGATTGCAAAGCCTTAAGTGGGATTTATAAACTTGACGTTCGCCCGATACCGATGCCGTTTACCGTCTTCCGTTCAGTATAAACAGTAGGATTCAATATTTCTATTCGGTATCGGCGAAGTTCAAGTTTATGAATCCCGGTTTATTGTGAAGACGGCAATTATTAGAAAGGGAGAGAGAAAGAAATGACCTAAATAAACGAAACTGACATTCGACAAAAGTAATACAGCTTATGGTGTGTTCATACTAATTTTTAAGACCTTTAGGGGTCCACTGAAAGCATTTTCTTTTTCGATTTTTGTCTGTGGTATTCATAGTTAAGAGTCCAAATTTTTAGCACAATTTACAAACTGCTCAAAATGAAAAAAAAAAATTTCATACTTTTTTTAGCCGTTAAAAAAATGGTCGCAAAAGGGTCTTTTTGAAATTTTTTTGAAGTTTTTTCACCCTGTGAAAGAGAGAGGGTAATAGTTTTAATAAGACAGACTATTTTTAGAAAAATAATATACATTATGACTCATAACGGTATGACTCACAATACTCACAACATTTTCATGGGTGGTAGAGGAGGCCAAAATATAAGAAAAAAGGTTCATAGCATGGGGCTCGACGTTGCCCTGTTTTCAAGATGTAGAATTTTTAAAGTTTCAGGAGTGGAAAAAAACCGCAAAAAGATTATTTGGCTAATTATGTATGTATTCCAATTTTTTACAAAATAACAAGTTGAGGAGATACAGGCTTTCAAAACTACCTCCAACAATTGGTAACAAATAATCATTATTTAAATAATTTATTTTCTGTTACCTAAACTTTTCTTTTAAGAACAATTAATAACAGAAAACGTCAAAAAAATTATTGCATGTAAAAAAGCATTTATAAAAGTTTATAACAAAAAAAAATAATTTTACCTAAAACGATTTGACCGCATAAGTTTTTTTTGTAAGGTATCTTGTTTTTGATGTAATACACGACTTGTAATAATGTTGAAACGTAGATTTTTCACCATACTAGGAAACTTTCTTGTTAATTAAAATTGACTATACATATTAAAAAACAGACCCAATATAATTATAAATTTAGGCCAAAACAAAATTTTTAGAGGAGAAAAGGGAAAGATACGGTGTTTTTGCAAGAGTATCTTAAAAAACCCAATTAGATTTAATTTTCTTTATTTTTATGAAAGTAGAAAAACCAAAAAACACAAAAGTGAAAAAACAAAATGCTTTCAGTGAACACCTTATGATTAGGATATTACAATTGGCTAAGATGCGGCATTTTAAAAATATCTTACATAAAATATGAACTATACTCATGGGGCATCACACCTCTCCTAGGGTAAAACGTGTGATTAACCGAGTAGTTGAGCAAATTCGTCAAATTTGACGTGTAAATATCTGCAAACCTAAACAATCTTCTTGAAAAATAAGTGGGGTTATGATACGTTCTAAACACGCTGCCAAACTGTTTGTTAAACACGTGTTTTATATCGTTTCTTAACTTATCTCTTTCTTCCATCCATTTTAGCAGAATTCTTTGTTCATCGGGATCCTCGCAGTCCTGGTGGTCCTCGATCAGATGCGTCAGCATTTGTAGCCAGTTAGCGTTCTTCTTGAAGTCGGGGTTGTTCAGGGTTTGTATTTCGTGGGTCAGTTCGGTTATGATCGCGCCTGTTCGCCAACCTGCGTAACGAAAATGAGTTAAGCGACTAATAAAAAACCGACCCAAAAACAAGTACATTTTTTTTACAGAAAGTTCTTTTTGGAAAACTTTCCGGTCTCAATAGGGACCAGTAAAAAACCAAGAGACCGGAAAATCTTTTAGTTGGTCATGACATATGTCATTAAGACAGTAATTATGTTGGCATTTCTATCAAAATAATCTAAAATATACAGAGAACATTTCTGAAATTAACCCCAACCTGAAAAATGCCCAATTGTATAAGTATAAGTACCTTTATATTTACATATTGAATATGTATTGAAATTTATGTCGGTTTTTTAAAAAAATGAGTATAGTACACGACCGGAAACTAACTTTACAGGTCTCCTGGGCGACCTGTAAAGTTCACGTTTCCAGTCCAATAACGTAAATATATTACCTTAGAATAAAAAGTAACACTTTGGTCACTTAAAAATTACAATATACCATTTGCTTAAAAAAACTACCACCACACATTTTGTTCCTTTTTTTCGTGTTAGGTGTACTACTTTAATTACAATTAAGTTAAATACTCGTTCTGTCTTCATCACGTGTCATATGGAAGTAACCAATAAGGCATTTCTTATTATTCCAACTTTTTTAACAATCTTGAAAAACAATCAAACATTAAATTAAACCACTGTATATAGGAAATCTACACACACGGGTTAGCACCTACTCATTCTGTTGTTACGAAACAAGGAGACAAGTTTGTATTTAAGACCCATAAATATTTGTAGTAATAACGAAGAATTAACCACAGAAATCTACAACATTCAAAAGGACCCTTAACAAATTGGTTATTCTGAGAAATTAATAAACTCAACGATCTCTAAATTAAAATGAAACCAAGGCTAGCAAATTCTCAAAATAATAAACCGTTGGGTGTTATTAACATTCCATATGTTCAAGGTGTTTTCAAAAAATTTTCATTGGGAAATACAATAAGGAGTTTTGTAATTAAAACAGAACCAGAAAATCCCTTAAATAATAAGGAATGAATTTACCAAATCCCGTGTGCGTGTGGCAAATCACATATAGGAGCAACGAAACGCCCTCTTCAGGTTTGAGTCAAAAAACATCACAAAGGTACCCAAATAAGGAATATTAAAAAAGTCGGTTTCGCGGATCATGCGTGGTCAAACGATCACAGAATTTAATGGTCTGAAGCTTAAGTTTTGCATAAGGAGTCGCATTGGCGAAAACGAAAGTTCATTGAAGCAGCATTTATAATAAAGAACAAATAAGGTTTCAGTCTACCAAGCACCGACATATCTAACATATGAAAAATTAAATATAGTAGCTTGTAGACTGGATTGTTTAGTTTACACTTGAAAACGGTTTGAGATACTTACTAACCGAAAAGTCGTATTTAAAATAAAGACAATTGAAGTCGGAAATTTTATTTCTAATTTTAAAAGCTCTAAAAGAAATAGTACTCAGACCCCGTCGATTTTTAATTATTATTATACACCCTATACCCCTATTATTATTATACACCCTATAACTTTTGAGATATTTGTATTTTCTTCTTTGTCTAACACAACTTGTTACAACAACTATTACATGCTTGTAGACATTTAAAAGGCTTTTATTAGTCTATTTAAGTTGTAGGGGTTCAACATACCCTTCCCAAAGATCATCTTAGTAAACCACAAAAGTTTTTTTTTATTAATTCATTGCTAGCTTTTCTTAAAATTCTTCAAAAATATCCAAGAAACGTAATAATTTCATGGCAAATTTCGGTAAAAGTATTTCAAAGTGACAAATTTTTACTAATTACATTTCTGTAAAGATATTTAAAAAACCTTAAATTTTCCCTATTTATAAAAGGGTCATTAAAAGCATTCCTCGAGGGGGGGCAGTTTCGCAAACATTTTTTGTTGTTGCATTATGTATAAATGTTTTATTTTTTGAACTACTCGAATATTTAGAAAAATAACGTACCATGTTCCAAGGTAACATCAGCCAAATCACTGTAGGGGTGATCTCCAAAATACAGCACTTGATGTCCCCTCCAGCCCGTCAGATCTTGAAGTTGTTTTACTGTACCTTCGTAGTAGATAACGCCTAAAATTAGAAAAAAGTGTAAAGTCTGGATTTAACACAATAACATAAGACATATTAGTACTCGTATTCAGTAAGATCTTAAAATCTGGTGCTAAAAATATTTTTTTAAATAATTTTTATGTTTTAAGTCGACATTGTGAAAGTTTAGCACTGAAATAAGATGCTATATTGAAACGATAAGTAGGTAAACAATAGCTAAAGTTAAACTTTCACTTACTACTTGGTACTCTTTAAACTTAGTCGGTATCTCTCTCTGTGCCCCGCCCGCAGGACCGGTCCTTGAAGTACTCACAGGACAAGAATTTTCTTTTCCATTTTCCTTACACTGATAAAAAAGTTGTGACCATTTTAACCCATCAGAAGTTCAATGTGGAGCGCCCTAATGGTCACATTGAAAAGTGTCCATATTTGAATTTCGCATCTCAAAAAATTTTTTTAACTTCATAACCCTGAATCTCTGAAACGGAGCACTTTTAGACAAAACTAAGTTGCTTATTTTAATCTTAGGAATATGTATTAAGATTTTGTACAGACCTTTTAGATCCATCCTGTATGTAGTTGCAAATACATGTACGGGGTGTCTCGTTGTATTTTTTCTAACCCTTTTAGACCAATAATAATTGATATAGGAATATACAAGAAATTGTGTTCGAATTCGCAAAATTTTTACTTTTAAATTGCATCTTGACTTTATTCCTGATGCTTACCATATTTGACAGGCGCTCAAATTTATAATTTTTGTAAATTGGATGCTTTTTTGAATTGAACATTTTGTAGTAAATGGAAAGATGCTGCAAAAATTAGAAATGAAAAGTTTAATAAAAAACTCCAAATGAAATACTACTATGATCAGCACGCTAAAGACTTAAATGCAATTCCAATAGGAAGTATACATGCAAGAGCATGGAAGCAAACGATAAGGTGAAGTAACCAATATCGAAAAAAATAGAAAATATACAGTAACACTGCCTAGTGGAACTTGTTATATTAGAAATAAAAGATTTTTACGGCAAGCATTCCAAAAAAAGGAAGATAAAAATGAAAAAGAGGAATAGGGAATAGGAATAAAAATAAATAAAAAGGGGACATGTGAACATTCCTTAAGGCTTTTGAGAGTTGAGACATTTGAACTGTTATTGATATATTGTCATTGTATTTTCAGTCATAAAAAGAACTACATAAAAACTAAACGTTTGAAGACCCATGACTTTAAACGCGGTATTCACTGAGGGGTAATTTGTTACCCCATAAAACGTACATACAGTGATTTCCATTTTTTCCCAATGATACCCATTGATTTCGCAGAGATTTTTATGTGATTCCCAGGTATAATTACCAAAAAAATGTACAGTGACTACTTTAAAATTCTAAATAGCGGAAACTTTTATACTAGCATTCAGGCTTAAAAGGGTTTTTCGTTTAATCGTGATGTATCAAAAGATTATCACCAGTATCTATTGTTGTATTAGGCAAGAAACCAGTTTGTTTACAGTGTTACAGTTTACTTTTAAACATTTATTCCACAACAAAAAATGAGAATAAATAAAACAACATGGCAAATTTAATTTTTAAATCTAATTATTTTTTTTAAATTCCATCAATTACTTCACCTGGTATATGCAATCAGATTTAGTACCAGTTAGCTCACTAGGTATATAGATTGATATAAATTGTATTACCTTTTTCCAGTTTGGTGACTCGATCCCAAATATGAGTCCCACTTCTCTCGTCAAATACTCTGATAGGCCTCGAGACGTCAGTAAAGAATTTCGGCTTTCGGGCTTGCACGATCAAAACGTCAAAATATTCTTGCCAATTCGACCCTACCAAATAATGCATGCCCTTGTCGACAAAGTGATATGGACTGTTTGTTACTAGAAACAGCTTTTTACCTACGACAATTATTACTTCATATAAGAGTATGTTTTTATGTAATATAAATTCCTACCAAAAATAATGCAATAAAATCATTCGACGCGGCTTATGAAAGGCGCCGCATGACACAATATTCTTATTTCTAATATTCGGGGTTACTATAGCTTTTCCTCTAATGGTATATTGTAATCAAGATTTTGTCGGCTTTTGGAACATGCATATAAAAACGTATTGTTCTGCCATCTAGAGATCTTTTTGTAGTGACCGCGATACACTAATACACGGTTTGTCAGCAATTCGAACCCAAACGCCTTTTCGCCGCGCATTATAATATGTAGATGACAAAATAGCGAAATTGACATGCAGCTAATGTTAAACGTTGCTTCCGCGATCGTTGATAAGTGTCCGAGGAGTTATTATCACCTTGAAATTTTGCACAAATATGTACGCTTGAGTATGATTAAGAAGTATGGTAAAATTGGGCCAGGTTAGAAAAATTAAAGTCTGTCTCATTTTGGAGGTTTTTTAAAATTACGGGATGTCCCATTTCTTAAGTCATTACTTTAAAAATAGCCAGCCAAGCTCCTTTAATATTAACGTACATTAAATTGGTTCAAAATGCCAAGTTGATACGTTAGTTCCTTGGTCACTTATCTTTGACCGCAGAATTTATTATATAAGTCCCAGATAAAAGCAACTACATGGGGATTTCGAAACGGTAAGAGATACGAGTTTGTTTAAATGAGAAAAAAGTTGCGCTATCCTAAGCCCAATCAGGTGCTGTATCAATATTAAAGATATCTACAGGGTTTACTAAAAATTGTGTTTTTTGAAAAATTGAAATATTGCCTAGAAAGCTGAGCTTTGCAAGGCCGATAGGAACTATGATAAAACTATAGAAGAAAATTTAAATACACCAAAATTTTACTTTTCTTTCCTCCCGTATAAACGTAAAGTTATGTACGTAACATTGCCCACTTCCAGAAACGCTAGAGAGCTCAGCTTAAGAAGGCTGATAGAAACTATGATAAAACCATAGGAAAAAAAACCTCAAAATTTTTGGCATTGCAAAAGGTTTGAACAATATTCCGCATATTTTACTGCTTTAAAACTTAAATATTATCCAAATCCTTTAAAATCATATTAAAAAACCATCTGCTCGAGTGAAAGATATAGTTGATCGGTGTGATTGTTATGTTAGAACTCTAACAAATGAAGACTATGTTGTGTTGTGGGCAGGGCTGAATGATGTTGATGTTCGACGAGATGATGTCACACTACTGACAAATAAGTGTTTCAAGACAAACCTAATTATTTGTAATCTACCTAGTAAGATTGGTTATAGTAGGAAAAATTGTCCTTAGTTACCAATAGCTTAAAAGCCTTTGCTATCAATATTGAGTTTCTAAACTTAGCGGAAAATTTTTCTTTAAGGGACTTTTGTCCTAATTCTGATTTCTATCCAAGTAAAAATGGGCTCTTTAAAGTTGCAAAAATGATTAAAAATTGTATTCAGAACTTTTCTAATTTTCAGGGTAGGTCCAATTTAAAATTTATTAACACTCAAAACATAAATTCACAGTGTGAAAATTCCTCTATTATTGATGTGGAAAATGAAGAGGAAGAATTTTGTTCTAACTTTCTAGCAGAAGTAGAAAAAGAAGTCATGGGGATTGAAGTAAGCAGTTGCTTAGAATATGAAACTTTAGCATCTAATACCAGTCAAAATCAAAATGAAAAAGTTAAAGAAAATTTTTACCTGTTGAGGACTAACAGGCCGCCTCCTAGCTAATTTCCATCATAGCTGTAGTATCTACTACCAAAACTGTAGAGGCTTAAGAACAAAAACTACCAAAATATACAATGAAATCTGTAACTCTAACTATGATATAATAATTCTGACAGAAAGCTGGTTAAATGAATGTATAAACAGTGAAGAAATCTTTCCAAGCAGCTACATGGTCTACAGAAAAGATAGAAATCAGTTTATCTCAGGTAAAACTAGAGGAAGTGGAGTGGTAATCGGAGTAAAATCTACCTATCAGTCATCTGTCTATAATATTCCCGAAAAGTCCATAGATGAAATCTATGTTGGTGTTCTTATAGATAATACACATATTATAGTTGGTGCTGTGTACATTCCACCACAATCACAAGAATCAAGTTATGAGGACCATTTTAGTTCGATTAACAGCATCTTTGACAATCAACCTAACAGCAGATTCATTATGGCTGGTGACTATAATTTACGAAATTATCTTAGTTCAGTTGTAACATTAGAAAATAACTGCACATTGGGAAACACCGATGATAATTGTGTAAACTATCTGAATAACAATACTGACAATATTATTTTTATATCCAACAATAATAAGGAAAAACTGTTATATGACTGTATAAGTTTTCATGACCTTATACAATATAATCACGTTGTAAATTCTAACGGTGTAGTACTGGATTTGATTTTCTCAAATTTCTTAAATATTACAACAATAAGAAGCCAATCACCTCTCACAAAAGTTGACGAGCATCATCCACCTCTGGAAATTGTTGTACCGATCTCTGATGACAACTTATTTGAGCTTGAGGATCACGCATTTAGTTATAACTTTTTGAAAGCCGATTATAACCTCATTAATGACTATTTTGAGAATATAGATTGGAATTTTCTGTACGTAGATAACATAGATGTGGACAGTATTGTCGATCGATTCTATACAGTTTTGTTGATGGCCATAGAGATGATGGTACCTAAAAAACTCAACAAAAATATGAGGTTCCCCACATATTTCTCAAATAAAACAATCTCCTTAATAAAGCAAAAAAACAACATATACAACAGGTACTGTAAAAATAAATGCAACACATTGGAAGAAAAATATAAAAGATTGAGATCATTGTCAAAAGCATCAATAGATTACGACTACAAAAAATTTTTGACATCCACACAACATAACATTCTAAGCAATGTTAAATCTTTTTGATCTTACATCAGATCTAGACGTAAAGTAGTGGAGTACCCTAAACAAATGAAATTCGAAGGTTCATGCATGGATGATCCTCAACAAATTGTTAATAGTTTTGCCGATTTTTTTAAGTCTGTGTACAACCCAATAAGTCATGGTAACTCAACAGTAAACTTATCTGATAACAACAATCTAGATTACAATATTTGTATATCTAATATCGAGATCAATAGCGACGTCGTATTTCAAAAAATGATAAATCTTGATCACAACAAAGGTCCAGGACCAGATAGTGTTCCTCCGATGTTCTTAAAAAATTGCAGTCCTACACTATCCCTTCCTCTCTCATACATTTACAAACTTTCCATCGAATCAAAAATATTTCCCCAAATATGGAAAACTGCTAATGTTACACCTATTTTTAAGGGAGGAGACAGATCAGAAATTTCAAATTATAGACCCATCTCAGGACTAAATATAATGGCTAAAATCTTTGAATCGATTGTATGTGACGAACTTACAACAACTTTTTACAATGTTATATCGGAGGAATATTGGTGTATGTGATCCACTACTTTCCTGGTGTTGTAGTAACCTGAAAGGTCGAAAACAAATAGTAAAAATAAATAAATACAAATCCAAAGAGATTGAAGTCACATCAGGTGTAGCTCAAGGATCACATCTAGCTCCACTTCTGTTTGCTTTGTTTGTTAATAATATCCCTAAGTCTTTCAAGAACAATCCTTGACTGCAGTTGGCTGATGATTTAAAGGCTTACAAAAGAATATATAGTCAAGATGATTCTAGAGCTATTCAAGAGGACGTCTTAAGCCTCTACAGCTGGTGTGAAGAAAACAAAATGGAGATAAATTTCTCAAAATGTAAAGTTATGACCTCCAAAAAAAAAAAAATTAATTATGAATACAAAATAAATAACATAACTATACCCAGAGTAGATGTGGCGAATGATCTTGGGGTTATCTTTGATTCCCAGTTTCGATTTACAGATCACATTGATAATATTGTCAGCAACGCTTTTAAGATGTTAGGATTTATTATCAGGTCCAGTAGGGAATTTAAAAACATTGAGGTTTTAAAAATACTATATTTTTCGATTGTTAGGAGTCATTTGGAATATTGCTGCCTGGTTTGGTCGCCATATTATGAGGTGCATGTCACAAGACTAGAAAGGGTTCAACACAAATTTGTCAACTTTGTAATGTATAAACTAAATATAGACAAATCGCTATACCGTTATGAGGAAAGATTGAAAATGATTAACTTTGATAGTTAGCACACTCGTCGTGAAAAGCAAATACTTAAATTTGGCCATAAATTAATAATTAATGAAATTAACTGTCCATATCTTCTATCCCTTTTAAATTATCATGCACCTATGAGACATGGCAGAAACAATAATACATTTTATATATATTCAAGTCGAACTGATGTTGGTAAAAACAGTATTGAAAACAAAATAATGGTTTTACTTAATAAATATATCCCAAATGATTTTGATATATTTTCATTTTCTAGTGATTTGTTTAAACGTAGGTTGGACAGATTACTGTAATAATAAAAGTTTCTAATATGTAAGTACTAATTGTTTATAGTCACTTATTTCTTATCTTTTCTTAGGTTACCTTACTTATTTTTACCTAATTAATTTTGTACCTGAAGCTTACCATTTTATTGTTTATAGTTTTAAATTTTTGATTCTTTGTTATTTATTTTCTGTTTATTGTGTATTTTTTATTACTGTGAAATGATAGATTAAAATTAAACATGTACCAATTGGGGAAACTCTCTGTAATGTGCATTCTAAATAAATAAATAAAACATATTTCATGTAAAAAAAGCCAAGTACGCGAAAGTGGTATTCCGTAAAAAGAATTGAGATAAAAGTAAAGCCAAGTTCTCCAATACAAATTTCAAAATAAAAGGTTCTTACTAGTTTTGAAATGTTTTTGTTTGGCTATTACGGCTGCAAAGAAGTTTGGCTGGAATAGCAAAGTTGAAAAAATCATTTCCAAACTAGTAGGAACCTTTCATTTTGAAATTTGTATTGGAGAACTTGGCTTTACTTTTATCTCATTTCTTTTTACGGAATACCACTTTCGCGTACTTGGCTTTTTTTACATGAAATGTTTTTGTTATGATAAAATAAGTCCCGAACCAAAGATAGCATTTTATACCGTGTGTCAACGGATTGAGTTGCCGTAAGGTATAAATGACAAGAAAATTTGGATTTAGATTCTGATGTTCTGGGAATCCCTCCATATATACAGGGTGGCTTAGTAGGTGGATTTGATAAAAAGTGTTAAGAGTAACTACCTTTGCTTTAATAACATTTTCCGATATCTATTAAAACAAAGGTATTTTACTCTTAACACTTTTTATCAAATCAGTCTACTAAACCACCCTGTAGATTAATTGATTTGAGTTATTTTTTTTTAACATCTTAGTTTCAGACCAAGCAGGAGCAATTCCCAGAAAATCAGAATCTAAATCGAACATTTTTTGTCATTTATACCTTACATCATCATATCAACCCACTAAACCACCTTGTATATTAATTGATGTGGCTCATTTTTTTAGCATCTTAGGTTGAGACCGAGCAGAAGTGATTCTCAGAAAATCAGAATCTTAATCAATTTTTTTTGTCATTTATACTTAATCTGTGGACGCACTGTAAAACAGAAAATATATTTTTTAAATGTATGCCTCACCACGGCACATAATAAAAACTGAAATCTTTCCCGAATATGTCTTAAGATGGTAAATTTAAAATTGTCTTACCAGCCCTAACTAATCTCTCAAAAAAGAATTTTAACTTGTCATTGCTTTCAATGTAATCCTCCACGTTCTCTCCCACTATTTTGTGCATTAAGGGATGCGAGCTCCTAATGGCATTTTGTATGTCCCTAAACAAAATTTCCGGATGATAGTCGATGTGATTGTGCTCGAAATAGTCGGCAACGTTGCAAATTAGGCACATTTCGGGCACTGAGAAGAGATCGGCGAGTTGCACCTAAAACACGAAAATTTTTTGTTATTGTTTTTAAGTGGTATAGTAGAAAAAAAAGAAAACTATTTTCTTTCGTAACAAATAAAAGACATCTTTTCATACTTCAAACTAATATCGATGGTTGAAAGGTAAAAGGTCATAAGCGACAGTTTTCAAACTTTACAGCAGGGCCACTTAAAGTATTATTTGTCGCTTAGTTAAAAAAAACCAGGATCCATTCTTTTTTCATTTGACTTAAGCGACAAAAAATCATCGTAGGAGCCTGAATAATAGCTCATTCGATGTAGAGAAAAAACTTTGGCGCTTAAAACTCTATTTCAAATAATGTCTCGCTTATGCCTTTTTGCCTTTCAACCATCGCATCGATATGGAAACCTAAAATTATAGACCACACGACTAAATAATAACCGGAAGGTTAACTCTCCAGGCTTCCCATTTAAGCTGATAAACTTTCACCCAATCAACTAGTTTTTAGAAAAAAAATAGACATAACCTTGAACAAAGTGACGTTTTTTCGACCCAATTTACTTGGTTTAGTGTTGATTGGTTGGAAGAGGTAAAGTTAAGCAAGAAATATTTTTCTTTCTACGCCGACGTTTTGCCTGTTTATTGGGCCATCCTCATGGCATGAAAACCTTAGACTTCTTTTGTCAAATATAGCAATATCAATGTAGATTTTTCAAGCATTCCTAGTTTTCTAATAATTTTAAATAAAATAATAATTTGCCAAAAATATTCGGAAAAAAAATATGTTACCAAATGCAAAAGTTTTGGATAACGCCGCACCGTTTGGTTTGGGGAAGGGGGCTAATTTTAAGCTGGAGGGGCTGCATTGCGCCCCTGGATTATCAAAAACAAAAGGTCTCTTGTGTCGCCAAAAAGCCGGACGAAAAAAAAAGCCGTCATGACATTTTCATTTTGCTCAAAAAGCCGGACTTATCCGGCTTTATCCGGAAATATGGTTACCCTAGTAAATAAAAAATGAGTAAAACCAAATGGTTTTAAAATGGTTTTAAACAATACATACAACTTCAGTTTAACTTCCTTGACTCTAGAGGTACAATTTACAGCTGCACAACATAAAAAAAAAATTTATTCTCTGTAGCATAGGGAACGATCTTAAATTATGTAACGCAAAAATTGAGGATTTTTGACCCCTCCGCCCTTCCTATTTAAAGCATTTTCAAGAAAAAATATTGTGTGTAATGCAAGACTTAACCCTCCCTTGAGCATAACGTAATTTAAGAACGGTCCAATAGAATAATAATAAAAAAAATTTCTGTGATTCTATATACTAGAAAAGTAAATTTTAACAAAAAAAAACAGGTAACAAGTCATATACAAATAGCAAAAATATCACAAAATGTCACCAAACAACAACGAACCGCATAAGAAACAATGGCGACGCTTTACATGTTTGCCCTGACTAGCTCTGTCTCACTCTGGGATCAATTTTCAAGCATCAGGGCCAGTCAATTCATATTATAGGTCTATGATTGCTATTGACTTACCATTTTTAAATTAGTATTAGATCCATTTTTAACATGCCCCTCGACGTAGGCCAGTGGAATCACCCTGTTTTTGTACAATTTTAACACTTCTTCTTTGCTTAGCGCTCGCAAACCTTTGTAAACAGTGCCGATCTGAATTTGCAAGAAGGAATCTAACTTGAGTAGAACACCTTTTTCTATGTCGTAATGGAGACCTCTGACGGCAAAACCTGAATCAAAAAATTAGAACTTTATATTTTTTACATATTTTTTATACACAATTTGTAAAGTCTGATGATAAGCTAAACAAAAATACTTCATACAGTTTATGCGCGTCAAAAAACAACATATAAATTATGCAATACTGCCAGTTCTTACTCTAATTATAAAGTAATATCGACCAAGACTACCAACGGTTTATTTTTTAAATGTTTTCCTCCTTTACCAGTTTTTAAAATACACAAAAGACAAAACCAGAATTTTAAGCACCGTAGTAAACAGGTTATTTTTTTTTAATGTAATACAAAACAAATACTCCATTTTTACTTTTTTTAAATCCGATTCCAAAGAAAAAATAAATGGATCCATGACGGATCTGATACCTTCCTAGCTAGCCTATTAGCACACTTCAAGTGATGCCATATATCAACCATGAAAACATTTTTTTTTAAATATCTCGGAAACTAAAGCCCCTACAAAGTTCTCGGTTACAACACATAAAATGTAATCTACTATATTCCGAAAACCGCATATTAATGCGATGCTCCGTTAAAAAGTTAGCATTTTTAAAATTTTTTAATTGTTAAAAACTGGCATTAGCATTAATCGATTTTGAGCAATATCTAATCAACTCGTTAGAGTGTCGAACACTATTTTACTTGAAAATTTTATGAAAATCGGTTAAGCAGTTTAGGAGCCGTGGTATGGACATAAATACACATACATACACACAGACAGACATCAGGACAATATTGCAAGGATAGGTCAAAATATAACCAAAGATATTTTTGGCGTTATCTCAAAAAAAATGTTCGTCTAAAATAATACCTAGCTAGGAAGGTAATCAGTCATTTTTTTATATATTTTATTATCAAATTAAATTCACATCCGTATAAATGTTTAAAAACAACATTTTTCAGGAAAGATTTTTTTCTGTATTTCTGATGTTTTGTTAATAATTGTGGTGCTTCTCGCATCTTTGAAAATATTGTTCTAATTTAGCTGCAGTCGATTTGTAGAATAGTAAGGTACTAAAGATAGCTTTATTAGGACTTTGTTACAATATGAATCTGATTACATTTGCGAATAAAAAACAAAAAAAAGTCTTGTTAAGAATGAATCATACGTATGTTATCTCTTAAAATGTATAAAACATTATAGTATTTAAAAATCTAAAAACACCCATCTTTCGGCTTACGTGGTATATTTTCATTCCGTTTTTCATAGTTTGAAATATGTTCTATAAAATAAAAAATATATATTATCATAATATTATTTTTTCGGCAACTCAATGACTGCAAATTAACAAAAAAAAGAGCAGTTCTTATAAGAGAGCAGATATGGCTAAGCAAAGGGCAAAATTTTAAACTGGTAACCGGTAAACTTAGTCAAAACATTTGAAACACACAAAACAAATTATGGGCTTTTTCCTTTTAAAATTAAAATAAATTGTTTTTTTAAACAATTTTCGCGAAGCTGTTCCATTTTTGCAAAATGGAAAACAAATCTGTAAACATTTAAAATGCCTATACTTGAGTCTGTGTGGCAAATCAAGCAAAACACCGTGTTTATTAGAATTTATCACTGTCTGATTTATGAAAACGGTCTCGACCCGTATTCTTAGTGTTTGAAGACCATTGTTATCTGCGTTACCTGATATTGTGTTTGATATTGTGATTAAAAGACACAAAGGAGATAATAGTTATTTACCAAGTGCGAAAATTGATACTTTTTAGCATGCGACAGCAGTTTGCCGAACGACGCGGAGCGGAGATTAACATGTCAAATAAGATTTAAATGTAAACCAATATTTTAGTTACTTTTATTTGTATACCTAACAAGGGCTTATAACAAATTTATTTAAAAATCAGAAAACTCTATAACAGCAATCCTAAAAATTTGTAGAATTTCATTAAAACTACAAAAGGTCAAAGTGATTGTACCAAGATTATGAAGATTGGTGACAGAGTTGCAGAAAATGGAAACGACATTTCCAATTTATTTGCCGACTTCTTTTCTTCTGTTTATACTTCTGATTTACAAAATTTTTATGACTGAATCAATTCTTGAGTTTGATTAGGATTATTCAGATATGTATCACAGTGCACCTGAAATAGAGAAAGAATTGAATGTGCTTGATGTTTCAAAACCTGTAGGCCCAGACGGAGTTCCTCAATCTGTCTTAAAATATTGTGCTGAATCTCTTTATTTACTACTTAGCACAATGTTCAATAAATCACTCAAAACCGGTGAGTTTCCAGCTCTGTGGAAAAAATCATTTGTTGTACCCATTTTTAAATCTGGGGACAAAGGAAATGTCAATAATTATCGTCCTATTAGTATTCTTTCGGCTCTTCCTAAATTATTTGAACATTGTGTTGAGGTAAAACTTAAGGGATTTTTCGAGAAAATTATAACATCAAAACAACATGGTTTCACCTCTGGTTGTTCTGTTGACACAAATCTCTTCTTGTATACAAACTTTATTTCTACTGCAATGGTCGAAGGTGCTGAGGTCCATGCTATTTACATGGACTTCAGCAAAGCTTTGATAGAGTAAACCATGGTGTATTAATGTCAAAATTAAAAAAAATATGGTATCACTTATTTATCAAGTCGGTCACAGTAAGTAAGGGTTGAAGGCTATCTGTCCAACATTTTTTTCGTCACATCGGGGGTTCCTCAGGGATCACATTTGGGCTTCCCTTTGTTTAATATCTTTATAAATGACATCTGTTCTTTTTTGGAGGTTGCATACCTATTATTTGCTGATTACCTCACAGCTGGACCAAATCGGAATCCAAAATGATTTAGATAAAATTGATAGGTGGTGTACTCTGGTGGTATGACACTGAACACTGAAAAGTGTCAAGTTATGCGATTTGGTAGACTAAGAAATAATTTCCTTTTTACCTACATGTTAGGTGGTAAAGTATTAAAAGAAATATCTGTTGTGAGGGATCTTGGAGTATATCTTGATTCAAAATTAACATTTTCTGAACACTATGAAAAGAACATAGGCCGGGCAAGTAAAATGTTGGGTTTCATAAAGAGATATCCCTGCAATATAATATATATATTTTACAAATGTTAACACACTAAAACTACTATTTATAAGTTTTGTAAGATCAATTCTTGAGTTTTCATTCTTTAATATTTAATTTGCATGTTATAAACTTAGTAGGAATGGCGGCATTTTTCTCTCAGTGGAAGATACATATAAGTATGTGCAATTAAATGTTCCGAAGTTCCGAAGGACAGGAGAGAGTATTGTGACGTATGTTTTGCTTTCAATATTATTAATGGTTTTATATGTAGTCCAGAATGTCTTTCCATCTTACAATTTCATGTTCCAGGTTACATAACTCGTAATACTCTACTGCTACATGTCCCACATTGTCGTACTTATCATTTTATGTTTAACCCAGTTAATAGAATTAGCAGAAATGTTAACAAATTTTGTAGTCAACTTGACTTCTTTACCATTTCAAAAGATAGGTTCAAGATTTCTGCCAAGAAGGTAATTCTAAATTAAGAAATTTTTGTAGTTATCTAATTCGTAAATGTGAATACGTAAATTAATAAATAAATAAATAAGAGCGAAAAATGGTACTTTCGCGCACGTGACACGGAGTTTGGTCTCATCGTCAAGGCGGAAAAGTCACTTTACGAATGTGTTAGATACAATATTATTTATTGGCAATTATAAAAAAAGTCCAAACATTTTTTTGAAATAGAAAATGAAGTAAAAAGTCACAGCGTTATATTTTGTGTTTAAAAATAGTTTTTTTCCGAAATAAAAAAATGAATGCGGAAAAGTTGACACGGTTATCAGCGTACATCCATTTATACCAGGAATTACTCTTGATTATGACACACACCAGATGACAAAATAGCAAAATTGGCATGATGCTTCCGCAATCGGCGTCCAAGAAAAATGTATTAACTTAAAATTTTGCACAAAAGTATGCTTCAGTATATTTAAGAAGCTTGATAAAATGTCAGGATAATTACATTTTTTCCAAAATTCTTGTTGGATTCCAGGCCTGGAATTTCATTTTGAAAAATTCCAGGTTTTCTAGGACGCATGGGAACCCTGATGTATATTCCTTTGCTGCACTGACTGGGGATCTCGGCAAAAATGCGTCGGGCTAGAGCCTTTCTGAGGCTCACAAGAGGGCAAATGAAGTCGGCCCTAACAGAGTGGACCCAGAAAGAGATACAAAAGGAATGGACCAACACAGGAAACGCCAGAGAGGCGAAGGAGTCAGTGACAGGATGCAGCAGGTCCCGTAGGGACTGGCTGCTTCGTAGAGCACGAAGAGAGGTGGGAGCCATAGCGTCCTACAAAGACACTTGGCGAAGATGAAAGTGAAGAAGGACGCGACGTTGGGCCGAGGACGAGACGAGATCATGTGAAGCATGTTAGGAGGCAAGAAGATAGGTATTCGAAGAGGAAGCCTTTGAGACGGAAGACCTTCGAATCTGAGGTGGCCGGATATTCTGGCCTTTGTACAGAAGACGAGCAGATTCCTTAGTGAAGGAGGAACGCAGTAGGTGGGATGCCCGGGGGTTGGCCTAGAGCCTACCCCACACTACTACTGGGGATGCATATTCTTGCTATGCTTTCACTTAAAAAAATATAAAAAAGTGACACAAAATTACAGTCTTTTACAGAAAAAAAACGCACACAATGTTTTTGACAAGTGGATAAATCCTGAACACCGATTTTGGTAATTTTTGATACTTTATTTCTACCCAAATCAGGATGAAAACTACTAAAATAAGTAGTTTTTTTTATTGAATTTTAAAAATCAAAAAAACTACAATTATGGCTGAAACATGCACTTAAAAAAATTAAGATATTTTGAGAACTACTGACACCAGAGTAGTAATATAGTACTTATTTGAGAATACCTTTTGAACGAGGTATCATATATTCATAATTTACAAAAACAAAAAACTCAAATTTAAAAAAAAAATGTATTTTTTGTAAATTTCTCAAAAAAGTATTTTTTTTTTAAATATAATTTTGTTTTATTAAGGTTCTCACCAAATTTCAAGATGGCGAAATAACCGGTTTAATTTGAAAAAAAAATTAACAATTAAAATAGGTGGGAAAAGAGTAGGAAAAAAAGATAATTTTCTTAAAAATACAGGACATTTTAAAGAAAAAATAACAGAATTATTTCAATACAGTCGAACCTCTATAACTCGAACCTGAAGGGACAACCAAAACAGTTCGAGTTATGGAGAGTTCGAGTTATAGAAACTCGAGTTACATAGGTTAAAATACATGTAAAAAGTGCAGGGACTGCTTAAAAGGTTCGAGTTATAGAGGGGTTCGAGTTATAGAGGTTCGAGTTAGAGAGGTTCGACTGTAATTGTGACGTATCAGCTTTAATGAAATCAAATATTAAATTTATATTGTTTGGCATTTTTTACGATTCTATATTTTTTCTTAAACTAATAGGTAACACTGGTTAGTTTACTTAAATTTCTTTGAGTAAAGCTAACACTCTTAATTTTTTTCTAAAATATCCGTTTTGTGTATTTTTTAAGAAAATTATTTTCCCACTGTTTTTCCATGTATTTTAATTGTTAACATGAACCCATAATTTCTTCATCCTAAATTTTGGTGAGGATCTTGCTAAAACTAGGGATTTTTTTTAAATATTAAAAAATACTTTTTTGAGAAATTAAAAAACCTTGTTCCAAAATTTCAATTTAGTTTTTATTTTAAAAAAATCAACCATGTGATACCTCATTCGAAAGGTAGTTTAAAGACCTTTCAATTGAGCCTTGATTTGATATGAAACAAAATACATTTATCAGAAAAACCCTGTTAGTTTAGTTCATTTTCAAAATTTACCTGGTAGATAGTCCAAATTCAAAATGGCATTGGGGTACTTAAATTGTTCCACTAAAGCTTGTCTGCCAAGATTGTAGAGCAATAACTCTAAGGAGGGTTTATAACAGGCCAATGTGTAATCATAGTCGAATCCATACACCTGTCAAAAAGTTTTAAATAATAATGAACCTCAAAAAACAATAAATTAAAAAAAAAACAAATTCCAAAACAATGATGGAAACATTTTACATAACATTTAGAATAAGTATCAACTTGCTTTCCATCTCGCCGTAATACCACAGACAGCTCCAGAACAGAAGGGAATCCTGCTGTTCTAAGAGCTCGTCTAATGAAATCATTAATCTGCCCATGTCTGTAGAAGCGACATGAAAGCTATAAATCGACTATTTTGTTGCAAGTGCAGGTATGTTGTACTCATAAGAAGCCACAAGGAGACCGATATACGAAACGGTACGTTTCTGGTAATTTGTTAAATAGAAGTATTTTGCGAGATAGATTGTAATTTTGAAGTAGCTAACCCACGTCAAAAATATTAGAGGGAAGAATTTATTTTACTAGAAGGCTCAAAGTCAAACAATTGTTGCATCTCTAATCCCGAGACCACCAAATTTAATGGAAAGTGTACACTATATAACCATGCCTTGTAATCTAATTTACAATTTGCTCTATGGCTTTTGCTTTAAAATTTTATTATATTCTAAAAGAGATTTTTCAAAAAAACCACAAGGAGCACAGCGAAATAAATATAATAGTCTGGGTATGGAAAACGCGTATTTAAGTAAATAGTAAGTAGTATGTGCATTAATAATACAGTCGAACCTCTATAACTCGAACCTGAAGGGACAACCAAAACAGTTCGAGTTATGGAGAGTTCGAGTTATAGAAACTCGAGTTACATAGGTTAAAATACATGTAAAAAGTGCAGGGACCGCTTAAAAGGTTCGAGTTATAGAGGGGTTCGAGTTATAGAGGTTCGAGTTAGAGCGGTTCGACTGTATTAAATTTTTGTGAAAGTTTCTGTAGAGTTTTTATTTTTATAGACAAGGATTCTCCAATTTTATCTTCTGTGAAATGACAACCTAGTAATTCAAAAGAGTCCAAAGATACGAGTACATTTTGGATTCCAGGAGTAATAGATTTAAAAATTGTATATTAAATGATTCGATTTTTTGATAATAGTAAAAGTTCGCAATTATCAAAATTTAATTCTAAACCCATTTTAGGGCTTACCTCTATTATATATTCTAAATCTTTAAAAACATCTTTCTGATCATCACCTATACTATCAATGTATGTACCAAGGGGTGAATTGCTAGACCAAATAACGCTGGACCTAAAAGGTCTACTACTGTACCCCCGTTGAGAAAGTATTGTCCTATTTCCAAAAGATAAAATTGAATTAATTGTCTTTATAACACTGAGATACAAATTGAAAAAATTCTGGAAAATAAGATTGAGTAATCAGCTTTAACTAAAACCTATTCGGATGTATCCGAAAACTTTAGAAAATGACGAATTGAATGTGCAGCTGCTTCTGCCCCGCATTTCGTTCCATATCCAAGTTGTTTTGGTCTTATAAATTGCTCCTTATTTATTCCATATTATTCTTGAGCAAACAACTTTTGCTGTAAGGCGTCTTAATGTCATTCCTACAGCAATTGCAACAGATAAAGAAGCGCCATAGAAAACAGGACATATTATTTGTGTCACTGAACCATTCAATATGTGTGTTGTAATAAAAGCCAAACTTTCAAGTTATTTGCAGAATTTGTTGCCAAGAATCTAATCCCCCAATAATTTATCAACTACGTATAGTATAAAAATCTGATCCTACACTATCAAAAAATTGGTGTATTTGAAAACTTCAATGTATTCTCTTAGTATGTCACATACTACGGCGATTTTTTCATAACATTTTTGTCATAACATTTTTGTTACGTTTAGGCAAAAGTGGCTGACAACTTTTAAAACGGTTAAAGATTTTATACCTCTTAAACGTTAGTTTAGGTGGTTTAGAAATTAATTTTTTAGGAATTCTGTAAATTTTGTTTTTTTTTTCAAAAAATAGGATTTTCAGGAAGTATAGAATTTTTACTACTCCTTTGAATGGTGGCAGTTAGTTCTGTTTGTGACAAAATTGTACTATAAAATTTTATTAAAAAATCGCCGTAGCATATGAGCTGAGAAATGGATTGAAGTTTTCAAATACACCACTAGTTTTTTTATTGTAAGTGCATTTAATAATAGTTTTGGCAAAATTACAAAATATAGTAAGCCTATTTTTAAGTAAAAAAATACAGTTGCATATGTATAAATATATTTAAAATCTTGTCCAAAAATTCTTGGCAATACCACTTACAATTATACCAATTGGACTAAATAAAAAATACTGAATTTTTTATTTTTTCTTAACTGTTTGAGATATCCACCCCCATCTAAATTTTCGACACATATATTTTTTTGTGGCTATTGGAATCTAGTTTTAGATTTTTTTAGAGGGAGATCAGTTAGAAAAAAATTTGGTCAAAGCATAAACTCATTACGGAGAATTATAGATTACTTTTTATTTAAAAAAATGTCACTTTCATAAAAATCGGTGTGACATTTTGTTAAAGGAAAAGTAATCTTCTATATGTTTTTGTAACAATTTTTTACTTAGAAAAGTTTTGTCTGAGTTAACTCGGTTTGCCCCCCCCCCCTTCTCTTCCCTGCGTATAAGTAATTGATATGTGACAAAACAAGTAAAACCTGAAACTAGATTCCAATAGCAACATAAAAATCTATTGTGTCGATCATTTTCACAGAGGGACTACCTCCCCCTATGCTGGCCTTTTATGTTATTTCATTTAGTAAAATAAAAAAAACTAAACAACTACAGCGTCGTTTCATATCAAATCACAGCGAGGTTGGGCAGACGATCTCACCGATTTTGACATATTTTGGTACATTTACTTTATTATTTTTAATTCTTAAAAACGTTTTTTAACTTAAAAAAAAAATGTTCCTGAATATTTTAGAAAGCTCACCAAATTTCAGTATGGAGTTCATGTTGAAAAAAAAATGTCAAGAAAAAATACATGGAAAAATAGTGGGAATGTTCTTAATAAAATACACAAAACAGACATTTTAGAGAAAAATATCATTGTTAAGTTTACCAGTGTAAAATAATTAATCGTAAGTACCAAAAAAAATTTTTTTTCGCAAAAATTAAATGTATGTTATTTTCTCTCTAAAATATGTTTTATGTAACAAATTTTAAGATATCTCAAACATACTTAAAACGACTAACACCAGGATATTGGTATAGAGGTTTCGAAGTATCACATGATCAATTTTTTATAAAAACCAAACGTGAAATTTTTGAAAAAAAAAAAATTTTTTATTCTTAACAACAAAAATAAAATTAAATTTTTTTAATTTTTTTTTTCAATTCCTTAATATGTATTTAATTTTAAAAAAAATCTGAATGTTTTAGCAAGATGCTCGCCAAATTTTAGGATAGAGAAATGATGGGGTTATGTTGAAAAAAAAACATATCAACCAAAATTACATGGAAAAATAGTGGGAATTTTCTTAATCAAATACACAAAACAGACATTTTAGAGAAAAAAATATCATTGTTAAGTTTACCAGTGTTATCTATTACTATAGGAAAAAATATTAAATCATAAAAAGTATCAAAAAAATTATTTTTATAAAAAAAATTTATGTTTTTTTGTTTTCATTTAGGCGAAGCCATCACAATGATTGAAATAATTCGGTTTTTCTTTTTCTATAATGTATGTTTTGTGTATTTTTTCAAGAAAACGATTCTTTTCCTACTATTTTTTCATGTATTTTTATTGTTTAATATTTCTTTTCAACATTTTACAACTTTTTAAATTACAAATTTGGTGAAAATCTTGCTAAAACATTAAGAAAATCTTTTTCAAAAATATTCAAAAACATATTTTTGAGAAATTTTAAAAAATTATTTTTTAAATACTATTTTTTTAAGTACATGTTTCAGCCAAAATGGCAGTTTTTTTATTTTCAAAATTTAATTTAAAGAATTAAAGAAATACTTATCAGAAAAATTTTAAATTTTTTATTTTTTATCCACTTTATGGGTAAAATGAATGTACCAAAAATTATCAAACTAGGTGGTTGGCAAACTTTTTTTGCTTATTTCATTTGAAATGAACCTACAAAAAGGATCCACAATAAGCGTTTTTACTAACCTTGACTTCTTTAAAATCCAACTCATTGCAAGCAAAGACAGCTTTAGGATTAACATCGAGTGGCAGCTTCTTGGAATGGCATTTGTTCTTTGTCATTTTGTACGCATCCTCCAAGCGGCGAGTCGAATGGAATCTCAAACATGATTGTGCAGTATTTACCTAAGAATAGATAATATTTTAGCTCAATAAAAAAAAAAACACATTGAAACGTGATTAACAATCCAAACAAATGCCTGTGCCGTGACCAGTGACTTGTGACCAGTGAGGTAGTTTAGAAATTTTCCCGGGAACTAAGCTTTCTCCTTATTCTGTAAAGTATCTCCCGGGAGTGAATTTTCACATTAATCCACGGTTATTATTGGTCGAAATCAGACATCTGACATTAATTTGATAGTAATGACATGTTTTGTAAGTGTTTTCAAAAGAAATATCACTTCAAAGTTCTCCTATTAAAAAGCAGGAGAGCAGGAAGTTTATTCTTGACTGCCCGTAAGGTGAGGTGAGCGAACAGTTTACTCTCACAGGTGGACTTTGAATACTTTCCCCACCTTTTTGCATGAGAAATGAATCCACAGAGGTGAGCGCTCACCTCACATAACGTCACGGCCCGTCAAGAATAAATTCACCCAAAAATAATCACTTCCGCGTCAGTTTAAAGTCTGATACTATAAACTGACCAATGGTAATCGTGGATTGATGTGAAGATGTTCTTCCGGGAGAACCTTTACAGAATAAAGCACCTGGGTAATGGAGCATTCACCCTTTTACAGCGAGAATCACTTACATCTCTCATTCTCCTCCCAAAATTTCAAGAATAACTTGGTTACACACTGAGGTCCCTAAGAAGAAACCGCCACATAAAATTCATACAGCAGAAGTTAGTCGCAGAAAAATTGCTGTTGCAGGGCTTATTGTAACTGACTGATTTTTGCAAAAAAGGTTAATTTTTTTGACAATTACATAAACTAATAAGGGACTTCTTTTATAGTTATTTAAAGTGTCTAACGGTCATATAAAGTACTAATAAAAAGTTTGGGAAAATAATACAAAAAAAAGAATCTTACAACAAAATAAAAAAAATTGGTCATATTAACACGAATCACCAATATTATTAGCAAATTAGAGAAATATAGAAAAAACAATATTCAATAACGTGTCATTGCACCGTCGTGCCTGGATAATACTTGCTAGTCTTCTCGGCATTGAATTTGCTAAATTTTGGTTTGCCTGAATGAAGTCTTCGTATGTTTGTATAATAAGTTCCATAAGGTGGTTCGAATTCCTAGGAGTAATATTAATTTTTGGTAATTTTCTTGAAATAAGCCTCTAAACGTTTTCGATTGGATTGGCATCGGGGATTTTGGCGGGCCATAGCAAACCCTCGACGTTATTTTCTTGAAACCACTGTCGTGATATTTGGGCTGTGTGGACAGGACAGTTGTCTTGCTGGTATACAAAACCATCTGGGTAAAGAATCCTGAGTTGAGGAAGCATGTCGTCTTTTATGATGGTAACATAAGCTTAAGGATTCTAAAAAGAGTCCCATGTCCTGTTGCCGAAATCCACACCGAAACATTTACGGAAAGTCTTTGTTTCCCGAAATATATTAGCTCACACATATACTATACTATAGTAGGGTGAGCTATGGTGATCCTAATTTTTTCAAGAAAAAAAAAGTTGCTCCGATTTCAAAATTTTTTATATATCTTTGCGTTTCAGATGATTTGGAAACTTTTTTGTCGCGCCGTCTGTCTGTTTGTCTGTCTGTAACGACCAACGCGCATAACTTAAAAACCGCTGGGCGGATTTTAATGAAATTTGGTACCTAGGCTGGGTCTTGGGTCGAGATGGTCCCATTTAAAAATAAACAAAATCCACCGAACACAAGCCAAATAAAAGGGTGGGGGAAGATTTCAAAAATTAGAGTTTATGTGAAAATATGGCGTGTGTGATATCAAACGAAAGGTAATTGAGTATGGAGTTAAACAAAATATATTTTAGTTTTTTTTTCTTCAAAAAGGGTGGGGGTAGATTTTAAAAATTAGAGTTTACGTGAAAATATGGCGTGTGTGATATCAAACGAATAGTAATTGAGTCCGGAGTTAAACAAAATACATTTTAGTTTTTGTTTTTTGAAGGGTGGGGGTAGATTTCAAAAATTTGAGTTTAAGTCAAAACATGGCTTGTGTGGTATCAAACAAAAGGTAATTTAGTCTGGAGCTGAATAAGATATATTTCAGGTTTTAGTTTTATTAGCTCGCACGTACACTATAACTATAGCACCTAGTGTGAGCTTAGGGGCCCATATATTGGCAGAGTATTTTTCTTGGTAATGCGATCTTCGTGGCCGATAAACTAAAATTTGTTTTCGATCAGTGTGTGATTGAAATATCTTTTCAACTGTAAACACCACACGTTGCCAAAAATTTTCATTTTCCAGACAATAGGTTATGCGGCGTATGCATTTTATGTGGCGCCTTGTGTACACAACCCGACACATAAAATGCATACAGCAGAAGTTAAGGACATGTCTATATAGTGTCATTTTAATCTGGACTAAGCACTCTTAGGCAAGGGGAAAACCTACTAGATTTTCTGCATAGAAAGAAGCAAGAAGATGACCAACAGAAGGCCTCAGAAGCCTTATTACTACTAAGAAACTCGGCTGAGGGGTTGAATCATGACTCCCAGATAGATATTTTTGCCGAATTGTTAGGCATTGAAACAGACCATGAGACAAATATGGAGGCAGACAACCTGCCCTCCATTAACACAGAAAAACAAGAAGAAACCGAAACCAATAAAACAATATGAATAAAATCTTAGCATGGAATTTAAATGGATTAAAATATAAACAACAAGACATCCGAGTGTTAATAGCAGAAGAAAAATTAGATGTTCTAGCATTAAATGAAACTCACCTTAAGAGAGAAGATAGAATAAGATTCAAGAATTACACTACAATAAGACAAGATAGAATTGATAATTCAGGTTATGGAGGAATTGCCCTAATAATTAATAAAAATATCCCATTTAAACAACTACCCATCAATATTAGTCTTGATACCCAAGTATAAGCAATAAAAATCGGCACAGTAACTCTCATAAATATTTACTGTACACCAGATGTAACTATACAAGTAGAAGGCTTTTTAGAATTAATGCGATATTCTACTCAATCAACTATAATCACAGGGGACATGAATGCACAGCACAATTTATGTTCCACAAGAACTAAACCTTGTTAAAGCATTAATTAGAATGGATAACATGGTTGTATTAAATTATGGTTACAGAACTAGAGTAACAGCTAATGGAGTCAGTGCTCCTGATATTACACTAGTAACAAATGATATAGCGACTAATTGTACATGGAGAACATTAGATGATACAACTAGCGACCACATTCCAATATCTATACAAATTCATAAAGTCACTCCAGATGTTAGATACAATCCCCAATACAAGTGAAATTTTAAAAACGCTGATTGGTCTAAATATACCCAGATGCTTGAAGATGTTGATGCTGCTGGTATTATAACATATGCAAATTGGATTGAAAACATAGAAAAAGCTGCAGAAGCATTCATTCCTAAAACTGTCATAAATAAAGGCATGACAAAATACTTAAAACATCCTATTTGGTATGATCAATCCTGCATTGACCTAGTTAAAAAAAGAAAAGCGGCGTTTAAAACATATAAGGAACAGTCAACACGCGAAAATGTTCTAAATTTTAAAAGGATTGATGCACAAATAAGAAGATCTCTAAAGAAAAAGAAGCGGGATGAATTTCAAGAATTTTTTAGTGATCTAACATGGCAATCATCCATTAGTTCAGTATGGAAGACTATTAAAAAGTTCTCCAACTCCCATTCAGAAAAGGCTCACAGACAGGAGTCAAATGGGTTATTAAGAAACTCATTAAAATGACAGATGCAGATGAGCCTTTACTTCATAGAAGAGAAGAGCAATACAGAAACATAGAAGAATTGGATGTTATCACCATTGAAGAGCTTGTAATAATATTGGATAAGAAAAAAAATTCAGCACCGGGTATAGATCAACTATGTTATACATTAATTCAAAGATTACCAATGACATTTTTGGAAAAATTAGTGGATCTGTATAATAACATTTTACGAGGAGAGTCAGAAATTCCTGTTGAGTGGAAAACTCAAATTTTAATTCCCATCTTAAAGCCTGGCAAAGACCCCTTACTTGACTCAAGTTACAGACCTATAGCTTTGAGTTCTGTTGTAGGAAAAATATTGGAAAATATTATTCAAGCAAGAGTGGATTTTAAAGTGGAATCAAGGAATAGACTAAGTAGTTTACAGAATGGATTTCGTAAAGGAAGAGGGATCATGGAGAATTGCATGTTTGTATCAACTGAAATTTATAAAGCATTTTCGAAAGGAGACAAAGCTATATTGATTTTTTGTGATGTGGCAGCTGCATATGATAATGTTAATATCAATATATTGCTAAATTACCTTGATCAGTTAAACATAAACGGAAAAATAATTAGTTTTTTAAGTAATTTATTAACCAACAGGAAACTTTTTGTTAGGTCACCAGATACCGGCGAGTTACTGGGACCGAGATTTACTAGTAAGGGTCTTGCTCAAGGGTCGCCTATAAGCCCGCTAAAAATAGCGGGCTTATAGGCGACCCTTGAGAGTTATAAAAATAACATTTACACAGAGACATTAAATGAACTCAGTAGGGGATGGTATAAAAATTATTCAATTTGCTGATGACATTGTCATAATTATAACTGGATCCAACATTCCTTTCATGATTAGAAAAATTGAAAATAAACTTAGAAGAATCAACCAATGGCTAAGTAATCATGGATTGAAATTTTCTGAATTAAAGACAAAATGCATGCTTTGCTCTAGAGGGAAACTTAGAGTACAATTAACACCTATCAGGCTAGGCGGAAAAAATTTAGAATGGGTCAATGAATATAAATACTTGGGAGTGATATTTGACAGCCACTTAAAATGGATTCCACACATCAATACTTGTATAGTTAAAGCACAGAGGGGAATTAACATAATGAAAGCTGTCTCATGAGTCTGGTGGGGTGCACATCCAAAAACCTTGTTAATGATATATAAAGGCTTAGTTAGATGTCATCTAGACTTTGGTTCATTATGCATCTTAAAAACATCTAAGGCAAATTGGCATAAGTTAAACCGTACTCAAAATCAAAGCCTCAGAATAATTATAGGAGCTATGAAGTCCACGCCAGTAAGGGCTCTTTTGGCAGAGACAGGAGAGCAACCTCTTGACATACGAAGAGAATGGTTAGCATCAAAGTTTATTAGTAAAGTATATAGTAGAAGCACAGACAAAATCTTCCAGAATATTCTGTCAATATACACGATCTATAATGAAAACGGTACATATTGGAATACTGCGATTACTCCACCCATTATAGCTGGTTTTGATATAATTATGCAATTTGCACAATACATCTATAGAGCTGAAAATTTGCCTTGCTATCAATTCCCATATGATATACAAAACAAAAAAATTACATTTCAAAAATCGTCCTTTAGAAAAGATGGAAATAATAGTCAAGAGTTTTTACAGTTCATTAACACCAACTATAAAGATTACTCTAGAATTTATACTGACGCTTCTGTGGATCCGAAATCGCAAACCTGTGGCATAGGAATCTATTGTGAAAAACCTAACGTAAACATTTATCGCAGGCTAAATAATCATACACCGATTTCTATGGCAGAAACTTTAGCGATAAGAGAAGCTGTCAGAAGTCTAGAAAACAAAGCAGAGAAAATAGTAATTATATCGGATTCTCTAAGCGGAATTCAATCAGTATCCAGAACAGGTATACTTAAAAATGATGATTATATCACTCTAAGTACAAGTCAAGAATTGCTTAGGGCGCAAGAAGCTAAAGAAATTCAACTTTTGGAATTGCAGGAAATGAAGTGGCTGATAAATTAGTGAATGAGGGTCGAAAATTGCAAACTATTTCCCAAGCAAATTTAATTCACCATGAAAGATTTTTGCATATGGCCAAATCTTACCTGTGGAAAAAATGGGAAAGTATATACAAAAACTGGCCTGAAAACAAAGGTAGTTTTTATGCAAGAATACAGGCTATTCCACCAAAAAGTCCATGGTATGTTTCCTCAAGGTACACTGACAGGAGATCAATAACTACCATTTGTCGAATGAGAACTAGTCACTGCTGTACTCCACTACACCTCAATAAAATTGGAATAGAAGATTCCCCAAATTGCCACTGTGGTCTCCTAGAAGATTTAAATTGATGAGGTTAGGCCTTCTGTAGAAAATAAAATATACCGAAGGACCACTCGAGATAGCTCGAGAAAAACGTGTGGGAGTTAAGAGGGACTGTATCTTTCCACAGGGCTCCGACAGGGAAAAAAGAGCCTAAAAACTTATTTACCAAAAATAGCGTAGCAATGAAAAATTATCAAGAAACGACTTACCATTAGATGTCTTTCGTAGCTACTTGGCTGGCCAGCCCGATTATACGCGAAGTACCAGACTCTCCATTGTTCTATAGTTCAAAATGTTCCAAACACTAATATCTAATAAACTAAAGCGTAAAATTAATAGTTTCCACAATTTTAATATAAAATAATAGCGGTGCGGTGACTTTCCTTGCACGTGGCGCGTGGTTGAGTTGTTCTCTCAGACAATCGGCGTTTTCGTCTGCTAGGCCGAATTTAGCCGCTTATCTCAAATCCTTCATTGCTGGAAGAAGCGCGCGAAGTTTAAATTTAAAATATGGAAAGATATAGCGTAAAGTAAATAAAAATAATATTCTACAAACGCTTGTAAGCGTAGAAAATGTAACCCAAAAATATTTAAAACCTAAGAGAGATAGCTTCTCTAATTTTAAGTGAAAATTAGTGAATATAATTATTTACAAAAATAAAAACAAGTTGGGAAACTTGTTCATTCGGCCCACCAAAATGAGCATCATTTTTCGGTAGGTGAATCTGAATCAATTGGAAGGGGGCAAAGCTTGACTAAAGGTCGTTTAAAGATACCGGACGCGGTACGAACATTTGCCACCCTAGCGTGCCCATCAGGCCCTTTAAAAATTTCAATAATGCGACCTACCCGCCATTGAAGGGGCGGTGATAACTCGTCTTTGATAAGAACGAGGGTACCTATTTTTGGCTCTGCGCATGGTTCCAACCATTTATTTCGTACTTGAAGGGTATGTAAAAATTCTTGGCTCCAACGACGCCAAAAATCGGCTTGTATTCGTTGGACCAAGTTCCATCGCGATAACCGATTCTCAGGTTTACTTGAAAAATCTTCATCAGGAACAGAAACTAAAGGTCCATGTGTTAAAAAATGTCCCGGTGTTAAAACCTGTAGATCGTTACAGTCGGTAGATTGCGGGGTCAAGGGGCGAGAATTTAAAATCGCCTCAATTTGACAAAGAACCGTGTACAACTCCTCATAACTTAGAATTTGCGAGCCAATGGTACGAATTAAGTGAGTTTTTACTGATTTTATCCCTGACTCCCAAAGACCGCCGAAGTGGGGAGCTGATGGAGGGATAAAATTCCAGGCGATAGCTTGTTGAGTGCAAGCATTTCTTGCAAGATCAAGCAATTCTTTGCTTGATTTAACGAAATTTGTGCCATTGTCTGAAAAAAGAGTTTTTATGTAACCTCTTCGGGCAACAAAGCGACGTAGCGCAGCTAAAAAAGCGTCCGAAGTTAGGTCTGACACTAACTCGAGATGTAAAGCTTTAGTATTTAGACAAATAAAAAGGCAGATATATGCTTTTTGTGTTTTTACACCTCGGTGTTTACTGAGAGTGATAGGTATAGCACCACTAAAATCTACTCCACTAAAAGTAAAAGGCTTTTGTGGAATCAAGCGGTAGGACGGAATTTGTCCCATGATTTGCTCATAAGAATGCGGTTTGACGCGAAAGCACCGAACACATTTGGATAAAACCGTTTTAATTAAGCGTTTGGCAGATAAAATCCAAAAAATTTGACTAATGAGATATTGGACTGTTTGCACTCCGACATGCAAATATTTTTTGTGCATATATTCAATAAAAATATACGAAAGTCTACTTTCCTTGGGTAAAAGAAGAGGATGTTTTTGTCCGTAAGAAATAGTCATGGCTTGTTGAATGCGTCCTCCAACTCTTATAAGACCATCCTGGTCTAAAAAGGGATTCAATTTTTGTATGGGTTTTATGCATTTTTTCTGGTTTTGAAGGTTAAGAATTACTTCAGAAAAGTATTTTTGTTGTTCGTGCTTAGCCAAACATTTTAAAGCGTTAAAGAGATCGATATAATCTATATTTGTCTTTTTTCTGACGTCTGCGGATAGTCTACAATTATTTATGAATCGCAAACTGCGGGCTAAAAGTAGTTGAATAGCGTAAAAATCGGATTTATTATTTAAAAGCGAATCTAAAAAATTTTCAGTTATTCGGTCACAAGAAATCAGAGCAACATTTTTTCGTTCCTCAGTCTCTAAACTGTCATTTATTTTGACTTGCGGGGTTTTTGTATCATCCGTTAGGCAAGCATTAGCTAAGTTATGAAGAGTATTAATGCGATTATGTTGCACATTACGGAGTGCTTCTAACTTCTTAAGTTGCGTACTCATTGTAATGTTTTTAAAAAACTCCGTTAAAACAGGTGAACGATTAGTTTCCGAAATTTTTAATATTTAAAAATTAAAAGCGTTTAAAAAGAAAAGAAAATAGGCGATAAAAAATGTAAACAAGTCTCATTTACCTCTCTAATATCGTGGTGTTGGAAACTTTTCCTACGTGCAGGTGACGCCAAGCCAAAAGGAGGTAGGAAATGCGCGAATACAATGCGCGTTCGGTACTTTTTTACTTGTTATTTTTACTGCTAGCACAGCAAACAGATCAAGGTCATGCGTATTTATTAAAAATTTTATTTTTAACAAAATGCGATTTAGACTTTAATTTTTCCCGGGGTCGTTATCCGGCTCGAAGGACCAAATGATGAGATTAGGCCTTCTGTAGAAAATAAAATATACCGAAGGACCACTCGAGATAGCTCGAGAAAAACGTGTGGGAGTTAAGAGGGACTGTATCTTTCCACAGGGCTCCGACAGGGAAAAAAGAGCCTAAAAACTTATTTACCAAAAATAGCGTAGCAATGAAAAATTATCAAGAAACGACTTACCATTAGATGTCTTTCGTAGCTACTTGGCTGGCCAGCCCGATTATACGCGAAGTACCAGACTCTCCATTGTTCTATAGTTCAAAATGTTCCAAACACTAATATCTAATAAACTAAAGCGTAAAATTAATAGTTTCCACAATTTTAATATAAAATAATAGCGGTGCGGTGACTTTCCTTGCACGTGGCGCGTGGTTGAGTTGTTCTCTCAGACAATCGGCGTTTTCGTCTGCTAGGCCGAATTTAGCCGCTTATCTCAAATCCTTCATTGCTGGAAGAAGCGCGCGAAGTTTAAATTTAAAATATGGAAAGATATAGCGTAAAGTAAATAAAAATAATATTCTACAAACGCTTGTAAGCGTAGAAAATGTAACCCAAAAATATTTAAAACCTAAGAGAGATAGCTTCTCTAATTTTAAGTGAAAATTAGTGAATATAATTATTTACAAAAATAAAAACAAGTTGGGAAACTTGTTCATAAATCATATTGTTTTTGGTTGTCAATTTAACTATGACATTCGTCAATCCTTATATAATAAAGCACTTAAAAACTAAATGGACCTGTGAGCATTCAGAATATATTAAGTGACCCAAATTCCAAAATTTTAGAAGAAATCGTAATGAATCTTAAACGAATAAATATTAAATTATAAGCTTTTTGTTGCAGCTAACTAAATGTGTTTAGCTTTTGTTGTTGCTAACTAATTTATGTGCTTTTATTATAATTGCTTTTATCCTTGCTAGCTTATCCTTTTTATCCATGGCGTTTTTTGTGTGAAATGCTCTGATAGCCACAGAGTGAGAAGAGTATCTAAATCCCTTTCCTTTATTTAAGCTACTCAATGGGAGGCATGGCTGAAGATCCAGACGTACTTCGTGGTACACCCCCCATTAAGAAGAAACTTAGGTGGACGTCTCAGGAGAGACGCCATCTCATTGAATTACAGAAGCATTAAGCATTCCGTATTTTTTTTTAGTTGCACTAGAGTGAACTTGTCTCGTCCATATTGGGCGGCGACCCGACGGAGCGGCCTACCGTTATCTAATTTTGGACCTTTTATTATCGAAAAATCGAATAAATATTATAAGATAAAAGAATGAAATGTTCGAGCGCAAATGCCACGATATTAATACACACGTAGGAGGTAGGCAGAGTTTCAAAGTATAGAATGGTTTCAAAACACCAAAAACAACAATAAATAAATAATTTTACCAGTGCTTAATTAGAACTGAAAATGAAGCAATTTTTACAATCTAATTGGAATGCTGCCATTTTCTACAACATCAATTATAAACTGACCTTCTGAGGCTGGGCCCCTCTGCCCCCCCCCCCTGGATCCGCCACTGGTGAGGTGCACCATCAAGTTAGGTGGGGTTTGAATGTATGGCTAGGAGTCATAAACGGAAACATACTATTTAACATTTTTCATAATAATTTGATGGCACCTAGATATCTAGAAATTTTACAAAATTACGTTGACGAAATTTTAGAAAATTTGCCTCTTCAAGATGTAGCAAACATGTGGTTCCAGCAAGATGAAGCACCTCCACATAATGCAAAAATCATAACCGACTATTTGAATCAGCAACATGGCTGCACGTTCTCCAGACCTTACGCCTCTTGATTTTTGTATTTTATTTTAGTTTACTTTAGTTTACTTTACTACTTACTACTTTTACTTGGGGATACTTCAAGCATAAAGTTTATTCTACTACTCATAATATGATAGAAGAAATTCCTGAACAAATCGTTAAAGATGCATGCCTGTCTCTAATTCATCGATGCAGGATTTGCATGAATAACAACGGTGGAATTTTCAAACATCTGCTTATTTAATTCAATGCTTTGTTGTCGGTTTTTAGCCTTATTTTAAATTAAATAATAAATGCAAACTTTTTTACAAAATGTATGTATTATTTCTAAGCCAGAGAAAAATTAAAAAATTAGGGCCTTAAAGGTAGTCACATAGGTATGACAACAAACATAACTACGGCATTTGTTTCACAGCCAACTGAGTGAAAAACTATTTTTTTAATAAATTCACATTTTCCGTCATCCAAAGATAGGCTTATTATACAAGGTTGAAAAGCCTTTTTATGCTCTATTTATTGAAGTTGAAATCCAATATGGTGGTCATAAGAAATAGCAAAGTTGGCTATGGTTTAAAAAAAAACGAGAAGGCCTAAAAAAAATTGTTATTCATTCAATTGGCCGTAGTTGCTTATACAAAACTACCAAATTTCATTAAATTTGTTTGCAAGATGGCGGCGATTTTTAATTTTGATATGGCATCTGATTGGGCTTAGAATAGCGCAACTTTTTTCTCATTTAAACAAACTCGTATTTCTTACCATTTCCGAAATCCCCATGTAGTTGCTTTTATTTGGGACACCCTGTATATTGGATATTTATGATAAGAATTTTTGAGAACATTAGTTAGTGTTTATTGGACAGCTTAACTGCACAAATTATCATTAAAATCAAAGCTGTGAAAAAGTTATCTGACAGATCAACAGAACTCTCTAATCTAACAATGGATTTAAAAATCTATCTATTGAAAAATCTCAAAGTCATTTCAAACCCTCTAGCATCTTGTTATTAAAAACACAAACAATGTCCACTGTATCCCCAACATGAAAATGTGTATTTTTTTGTTTTAGGTGAGTGGACAATACAACAAAAATTGTTGAACAACACAATATAAATAGGGGATGCAATGGATCATTTCCATTTTATCCCATAAAATACTGAAGGCGTCTTCAAAAGCAGTTAAATATGTTCATTTATTCATTAATTTTGCCCTGGCCTGTGAGATACAATGAAAAATTATCCACTAGTTTTGCAAGGCACAAAAAAATCTAGTATAACAAAATTATGTTGCCAAAGGATTCAAAAAAATGTTACAAAAATATTGTTAAGGGAACTTTCTTAAAGTATGTAACATAAAAATGCTGGGTTTTTGACCCCCCCTACCCCCTATAAAACGCATTTTCAGAAAAAACACATTAAAAAAACTTTAATTGTAATGCAACCCCCTTGAGGGTTCAGTAATTTAAGAATGGTCTCAAAAAAAATATTAAAAAAAGCCACAAATTGTCCCTTGTAAAAAAATCATTTTTGTTTTGGTTTATTAGCCCATTTTCCCCTTATTATTCTTTAATATCTATTACCAGAGTTATGACTGGAGACTTCACTTAACTCAGTTTCTGGGGAAAGTGAGATCATTCAACTTTGTTTAAAAAAATGAATTACTTTAAAACACTCGGAAAAACCATTAAGAATTTATGCATTTTAAACAGAAAACAATGTAAGGGCTATTATGTTCAACTATACCTAAATAAATTTGTATATTTATGCATAAACTAAGCACAGTAAAAAAATTATAATGAAAAACAAATTAAAGATTAACCTAAAATATTTTTAAGGATGTGCATCATTTAGACTTCAGCTGCATCATTTAGACTTCAGCTGCATCATTTTCTATTTCATATATAAGTAGGAGTAGGAATAATATTCCAAACTGCTTAAAATCTTATGTTATTTTTCCCTTTTCTTTTCCACAAAAGTTTTCAAATGTTGGTTAACTTTTATGATTATTCTTTAGCTAAAATATAATCAAAAGGAAAAAGCATAAAGCACATTTACAAAAAGTTTTAAAAAAAATTCATGTTTCATTTAAAAAAAAAAACAGATTCGAAATCTAATAAGCCACATCCAAAATTAAATTAAAACAGAATAGGTGGTCTTGGACATGCTGTGTATATATATGTATATGTAATTTAATTATTGTCAAAAGAAACAGATACAGCAAAACAAAAGGACTTTCAAAAATCTGATATTTTTGCATTTGTTTATCTTTTTAAAAATTACACAAAAATTAAACAGTGGGCTACAATGTTGTTATTTTCTGAATTTCTTCTCTAAAGTAGGTAGTTAACAAGGGATGGGACACTTCTGAAATAGGCTTACAAATTTTGTTTAAAATACTTGAATACTGTTGAAATACATTAGATGTAGAAATTTTGGAGAGTGTCCTACCCTTCGGGTTAACATAATAAAGGTCTGTTCAGCTTCACAAATTAGATTAGATTTACCTAAATTAACTTACCCTAAACCTAGCCTAAGATAATTTTTGTACAGAAAGTGTGGTTTTTTCACAAATGCATGTGGATGATTCTACCAAAAGTGGGCTATATGGATATCATTTTTGGTCATTGCCTTTAAATAACAGTACCGCATAGTAAATAATTTTGTTTTTTTAAATTTATGTAACTAATTAGGTGTAAGCTAAGAAACATGTATTTTCCGGAATTTTAGGAATTATTGCATAAAAATTCCAGAGGGATGAGTACCAGAGGAATGAGTTTTTTATTGGTTTTCCAATTTAAATCAAAATCTATTTAAACTGCTTAACTTAAGTTTTATATAAACAAAGTTCCTATGCTTATAATTTTAAAACAATCAACAAAAATATTATACTATTGATATCAGTCGAATATTTACTTACCAGAGGAATGATAATTGAAGTGTTCCTTTTGATTTTTCTGAAAAAAACTCATTTTCTGCTGAAAATAAAAAGATCTATAACTTAAACCAAACTAAAGTTGACATTATCTGTCACAAGTTGTCACCCTCACAAGTAAATTAGATATCCAGGGCCTTCTCTTTCTCTAGAAATTAACCGGTGGTATTCAAAAATATTGTGTTATTAAAAATGGAGCACATTTAAAATTGTAAAATTTTCTGGAGAAAATGTAAATTCGGATTTCCAAAATATGACTGCAAACTTAAATTTTATCAATTTTTTGATAAATAGTTAGGACTTGGTTAAATATTGTTTATTAGGATATTTTTTTCAATATGAGTTGTTAATATTTGGTTTGGGACTACACTCCATATCATAATTTTTGAGATAACTTTTGACAGGTATCAGCTGTTTACCATAACAAATAGCATAGGCCAACGAAAAAAAGTTGTAAAAAGTTATCTCAAAAATAATGATATGAACTGTACACCAGAGGAATGAGGTATTTGCTTTGTAATAAAAAAATTATTAATTTTTTTTATACATTAAACTCAAATTTCGTTTTAAATCTTATAACTAAAACTATGCTTCATTTGCAGTCTGTGTTTGAAAAATATGCATTCCCACTCCACAGCACCATTTTTGTAGAATCATCCATATAATATGATCTTTACAGAAAATACTAGTGAAAAATTTGAAGAACTGTAAAAATCAAGAAAATTTTTCTCTAAGTTAATTTAGGTTAATCTAATGCAATTTGTGAGGCTGACCTGATCATAAACCTGGGTAGTTTTGGAAATAATTTCTAACTTCAAAATGCAGATTAAAATTTTGATATAAAGTAGGTAGGTACTTAAAATTCTAATTCATACCTTATTCAGAGCCTTTAAACTAATTCTTAAATGGGCAAGAAAATATTTTTTACATAACACTTTGCAAACCATTATTTCGGGACTAAAAAAATATTAATTTAAAGAGGTTATGAATGGAGCGCGCTGGCGCACTTTTTGTTAGGACCCACAAACTTTTGTTTTAATTGGGACACCCAACAAAAAATATTTTTGTTTCTAAATATTAATCCGATTAATACTTACGATACTTAATAAAAACGTTTGTGTTATCTCAGGATAAGTTTAAAAATAAAAATTCAAGTTTTATTTTTTTATATTTAAAACGTCCGAAAGTAAATAAACGTAAAGTTAGCGATACAGTAAGAAAACGAATAATTCAACGGGTCTACTATTTTACTGGCCAAAGATTTTTTATATAGACCGAATTGTTGGTCACAGGTGTGGAAACAAATCCAAGGCCAACACAAAAATAGACAAATCCTAACACCCCAACAAATAAATCAAAACTGCTACCATTTCCAAACAGTTACCTAACTTCGGTACAGGGACCCAATTCTTGAAATAAATCCGTATACGGATTCGGCGAAACGTATACGGATATTCACCATTCGAATTCTTGAAAGCTCGTATACGAGTTTTTCGTTCGGAAATAGAGTCGAGTGGTAAAGTCCACTCGAATCTCAATTTCCGTATACGAATCTGAGTGATCTAACCTAACATTTTTGTTTACTTTAATATATTTTTTGGTGTTTGCTTAATTTTTCTTTATTAAAAAAAAACTGGGAGGTCTTGTGAAAAAAGACGCGATTTGGCAATAAAAGGGCTTGAGGACGCAAAGAGGTGGAAGGGGGATAGCCTCTTGTGACATTCAGTTTTTTTTATTTTCTTTTTTTCTTGGAAATGCCTTACGACTGGGGGGGGGAGTGTAAAATCCTGAATTTTTGCGTTAATAATTTATGAATGAACGCTCTAAAAAAGAAAAATAATTAAAAAACTTTGTAACACATTTTCAAGAAAAAATATATAAAAGAGCGTTTTCGGGAGGGACGGGGGGATTAAAAAGTTTTAATAAAAATTTGAGTATTGTGCAATTTTTTTGTCTTATTTGTGTCTCTTTTAACACACTTTATCAACTATTTTGTGGGGCATTGATACCTCTTGATTCCCCCCTGGGTAGAACGCCTTATCTTATTTTGCTTAATTTTTGGATAATATAAGGGCCCAACTGCTTCAAGTAGGAAAATCCCCTGCATGTAAATAATAAACTTAATCTTATACTTTACCAGATTCACTATTTTTTCTGACTTTTTCTATGTTGGCCAAAAATAAATATAAAATATAAAAACATTATTTTTCTTTATTTACATTTCAAAGTACATAATAAGTACTTACTGTCAAGTGCATTAAAAAACGCTATACAATATGACTACAGTGTGAGAACAAGCCAGTTGGAATAAACTTGCTAGTCGGTTAAATTTAAGTTTTTTGAAAAATCCAAACACATGTTAACTGAGATTTTGAACAAGCAATATTTTTTGGACAGACCCCCAGAAAGGGGTCCACTAGCTGACAACTTATTTTTTAAGACGGAATGACCCCACTTAAGGCACCTTGTTAGAAAGGGTATCAAATAATTTTTTTAAATTAACAAAAAGAAAATTATTTCTATTTTTTTGTAATTTTTAGAGAATATAAGTGTCATTTAAAGTAAAACCTATAATTTTATTAAAATATAGGTGGTGGACCCCTGACAAGAGGTCCAGTAATACCAAAATTTTTTTTGCAACTGGTAGACTCAACTTGTAGCAGTTTGTTGAAAAACTAATAAAAAATGATTTTTTTTAATTTGACAGATTTCCAAAAAAAAGTGAACTATAATTTTTCTTTTTCAATAGGCTTTCCAACAAGGTGCCACAAGTTTTATCTTGCTGGACCCCTTTCTGGGAATCTGTCCAAAAAAATTCATCAAAAATATTGCTTATTAAAAATCTCAGTAGGCATGATTTTGGTTTATTCAAAAAATTTTTAATTTAACCTGCTAGAAAATGTATTCCAACTTGCTCGTTCTCACTGTATAAGCTTTTATGTAAGAAGTTGTATAATCTTTTTTACAATAAAACTACAATAAACTTTATTTTACTTATAATTTATTTAAAAATGTTCTTTAAAAGTTAATAGATTACCAAATGCATCTGAGTATTTCTAGTAGGATCATCATTGCAACAGGACCGCTGGGCAAAAACTGCTTCACACCTCAAAAATGATCTTCATGTCTTCTCTGAGAAACCTGTAACAAAAAGTTTTTTCATTGAGTGTACCACAGCAGACCTCACTGGATCCGTATTACTGGCAAGATTTTTATATATGTCCTTGTTTATAACTTTTGAAAAACAAAGACATCTACAATCATACTGATCATTTGAGGTTGCTTTAGTCTACAACAGTTTTAAATTTTTTTGCAGTTAATTGACATGTAAAGATATTCAAATTTAAACAAAAAAATGGGTTTTTTGAAAAAAGGTCACTGATTTTGTCAACTTTTACTTGAAATGTTTATTATGCTTATCGGCCTAAAGAGCAAAACTGTTCTACTCAAAAAGAAACTGAGAAAAAACACTGGGAGCAAAAAATTAAATTGTTTCTATACTACAGACATGGAAAAAACTCCAAATGTTTCAGTAAAAACCCCTATGTTACTTAACACTTGTACAATTTTTGTCAAAGCATGAAGTATGCAAGTTCGTCAAACACTGGCCACTCATTACAAACAAAGCCTCAAGTTCAAGACCCCTTTAGAATACTTATGAAGTTTATTTGTTTTCTTTTAAGCAGTCTCAAAATTCAACTGCGAATTTTACCCCCAAATTTCCACATTTCAAAGGCCTAGGCCCCAAATTTCCATTACTATAATTTGGCACTTACCGTTACCAATGATTAAACAATCATTGCTGTTACCAAAATAAAACACAGCTTCTTGTTCTAAAAAAAACACATCGTGAAAATAAATCACTCTTTTAAAAAAAAATTACAAAAACAAAAGATGTAATGTCAATCTACTGTCAACCTTACTTCATCGCGGCAAGTTTAGGCGCACATACCGGCGTTAGTTTGGTCAAAATTATACGAAAGCAGCGTTGCCAAGTAGTGTAGTCGAAAAAAAAGTCGTACACGGAATTGGCGTTCGAGTGGCATTCAAGAATAGTTATTTTTCCAAGCACTCGAAACTACCATTCGAATTTTACTCGTATACGACAAAAAATCCGAGTGGTTCAAGAATTGGGTCCCTGATCAGTTATATTTTAAAAATATTTTTTTTAACTAAAAATCAATTACCACCACCTCTGATTGGCTTGAACCACCAAAAAACCAACTACTACCACCTTTACTTAGCTTCTACTACCGAAACAAATTCTGCCACCATCCCAACTATCAACTACTACCACCTTCAATTAGGATTCTAGCACCAGAAAACCGCCTACTTCCACCTCCGCTGCGCCTCTACCACTAAACCAAATATTACCACCCTCGCATAATGGTAGAAATGTGGTTGTAGTTGGTTTTTTGCTTGTAGAATTTACTCGAAGTTAGTAGAAGTGGTGGTAGAAGCTAGACAAAGGTGGTAGTAGTTGGCTTTCTGATCGTAGAAGCTAATCAAAGGTAGTAGTAGTTGTTGTTTTGGTAATAGAAGCTAAGTGAAGTTGGTAATTAGTTGGCTTTTTGATGGCAGAAACTCAGGGATGCTACTTATAGTAGTTGCATGGTCTTTTGATTGTATGTATGTATTCATAAAAATATCTAAAAAAATCTTAGCCCCTTTAATCCGCGACTGAAGAAAAGGTGATACGGGGTATCCGAAAAGGTTTTTACTATTTAAAAAACCTATAACTCATTCAGTTTTAAATTTAGTAAACATCTTTTAATCATAAAATGAACTACAAAATGTGGAAAATTCTTTGTGAGAAATTATGCCGTCGAGATGCTGTCCTTCCACGAGCACCTTCTCCTCCAAAATTGGTCTGAAAAAGGCAAACAGGCACGAGGATACTGAATTCTTGTGGAATTGCTCGAATTTCGAATCGCGGATTCCTTGCTTGAATTGATTCAGATTTGCAGAAATTTCAGTGTATACCTCTTATTTAAGGAACCCCCCAAAAAAAATCTATAACCGTTCCCAGGTAGCAAATGACGTCTTTTTTTCGTCGAAAAGTGGTCATTTGGATGACCAGCAGGTCATCTACCAAAAAATGTTGTCTTTAAGGCGTCAGTTATTTGACGTCTTTTCGCAGTGTAGTTTTTGACGTCTGAAACACGTCATATATTGGTCACTACCCACACTGCACACTTTGTCCAAGGGACATACACTCATACTTACATAGATGGTGCCCCAGGCAGTACTTGACCGGATTTATAAGGAATGTGGGGGTACATACATATGTAAAATAAATTAAATATTAAATCAAGACGGACTCCGAGGCTTCTTTCGCTTCAAGGTGGAGATGTGTAAGTCTAGGTTTAGGTCTATTTTGATCTGTACCTCAGAGAACACCGCGCTGCTTCCAGGTCCAAGTCACAGAAGAGTCACCTTCTGTGTCAAAGTTTCCAAGTGTTCTCAACCGCAGGAAATATTTCATATATCAGACAAGTTTAAAAAAAGTCATAAATAGGTATGTGTCTGTGTGTGTGTCTGATGTTCTGATTTGGTCCCAAATACGTGATATTGCTGACGTCTTTAAAACGTCTAAAAATTACGTCATTTTGGGTGTGTCTTTTGAACGACATTTAAAGGTCATTTACACGTCAGGTTAGAGACGTCAATGGTCATTAAAAATGACCTGTTTTTCACGTTTAAAAAACGTGACCTTGCTACCTGGGCTTAAGTCGGGACTTCTGGGAGTATAATAATTGATGTCACCATTTCTCGATATGACCGCGTGTTTGCCAATTTCCGAGAACTTTTAGAGGAGACAGTGCACGTGGAAGGACATCATCTCGATCGCATAATTTTTCACAAATAAATTTTCATATTTTGTGTAGTTAATTTTATAAATAAAAAATGTTTACTAAATTTAAAACTGAATAAATTATAATTTTTTTAAATAGTTAAAACCTTTTCGGACACCCTGTAGTAGCTGTTTCTTTAATTGTAGAAGCTAATTAAAAGTAGTAGTAGGCAGTTTTTTGGTACTGGAAGCTAATCAAAGGTAATAGTACCTGGGTTTTTCGTGGTAGGGGCCAAGGGAAGGTGCTAGTATATAGTTAGTGCTTTGGTTGTAGAATCTAATCGAAGGTGGTAGTGGTTAGTGTTTTGATAATAGAAGCTAAGGGAAGGTGGTACTAGTTAGTTTTTTCGAGGTCAAAAGGTTAGCGATGATGATAGTAGTTGTTTTTTTTTTGTGGCAGAAGCTAAGTGAAGGTGGGAGTATAGTTTTTTTTTTTTGATGGTAGAAGCTAAGGAAAAGTTGTAGTGGTCGGTTTTTTGATTGTAGAAACTAAGGGAAGGTCATAATAGTTGGTAGCAGTTGGTTTTTTGCATATACGTAATATTCCAATACTCCCTGTTACCTATTTACACAATGGTTGGCGTTTAATGCAAACATTCAGAAATAAAGATACGAAAAATGCACAGATACCAAATTTACATAGATAGAATTTTTCTCAACTGTACGCCGATGATTTAACGTAACGAATACAAGAATAAAATAATATTCATGCGTAAAAGTATAACCAATCAGGACATTTTATCTTAAGGACCGCAAAAAGGATAGACTTATACCCATTGATATTGCTTATTTCAAATATGTTCGCATTTTGCATCGTAAGATACCGTAGGTATTGCAATAATACGTACTGTATGGAAATAATATGCATATGTCTTTGAAAGCAACCAATCAGGTCTTTTTTGCTAAAGGAACCCAAGGCCCTCATGTTTGCATCATGAATATGGGCAGTTATCGTGGGTATTGGAATATTATGTATATGGTTTTTTGATGTAAGAAGATAATGGAATGTGGTATAGTAGTTGGTTTTATAATGATAGAAGCTAGAGGAACGTAATAGCAGTTTCTTTGGCGGTAGAAGCTAATCCATGGTTACAGTTGTTGTTTTTTGAGCGCTGGAACACAGGAACATGGTAGTTGGGCGATTGGTGCTAGAAGCCAAGTAAAGGTGACAGTAGTTAACTTTATGGTGATAGAACTAAGCGAATGTGGTAATATATTTTTTTTTGGTGATAAAAGCTAATCAAAGGCGGAGTAGTTGTTTTTGGTGGTTGAGTTAGCCTTGGTTGAAGCTAAGGGAAATTCGTAGTGATCGGTTTTTTGATTGTAGAAACTACGTTTTCTTAAAAAGTTATTATCAAAAACATTAAAAAAGTTGCCCACTTTGATGCTCTGTATCTCGACAAAGAAAGAGTTTAGACCCATGCATTATAGGAACTTTTTTATCAGTGATAACATCCCAACACCGGTCGATTCTAGGCACAGTGGACAATTCGTTGGTTAGAAAAATTTTATTCACTTATATGATTCCCGACCGAATTCAACTGGTCCTCTGTAATTGAAAATGAACCAGCGAAAAATAATTGCGACGTTGCGGGTTGCGATATTCAAACCAAACTCAAACTTTGGAGCCCTTAACCACACTTTTATTTTTGAAAAATTAGTTTTTAAAAATTTTTAGATTTTTATTAAAATGCCTAAAAAGTGCCAAATTACTGGCACTTCACAGTTATCCGCTACAGTAGACACAGAAGTTGACGGGTCAGACTTAGATAGAAATTTAGAAAACAGCAAGGAGACTTTGATAACAGATACCAAAATAAAAGGCAGAAAAAATGCTCAGAAGGGCAAAAGAAAACCCATTAATAAAACAAAAAAGGGCAAGGATACTTTAAATATTAAGAATATTGAAATTGATCCTCTAAATGATAACTTATGTCCCCAAATGAAGGAGTCAAGCATAGTAAGACTACAAGAGATTTTAGATTTGAAAGAACTTGACTCTGTCATGTCTACCCTGCACAAGTGTATCACGAAAATGACTGTTCATAGGGAGCAACACATTTTATTTTTAAGGTATTTTCGAGAAGCTATAATTCACAGTTTGTTGGAGAGGCAATGGGACAATCTGGTTGAGTTGCTAATGATTTTGGTGGATAATTTTTTTTGTCCCATTTTTACAAACTTTTTGAGAGAGGTAAGTATTACATTACATTACCCAATGTGAAACTTAGGATCAAAAGTCATAGTATTAAATACAAATAAAAAAGTTCATTTGGGAAATATATGCACTTAGTAGTGATCAGTTATATATTCTAAGTTAAAATGGACAAAGTTGTAGGATTTTTACAGAATGGTCAGAATCTGATGCCAAAAATTAAATATGCTCAGAAAATATTTTAATCACAGTTTTAATCCCTATTCAGATTTTGCCAACATGTATTTTGCTTGTATTATTAAATAGAACAATAAGGTAACACTGAGGGTAACACAATGTATTTCTATAAATTTCACCACTTTCAAATCAAATTAAATATCCTTTGCTGCATAAAAATGAAGCTTAATACTAAAAAATACTTCTCATAACTGCAAGTGTGTCAGTTAAGATAGAGTAAATTAGGTCAAGGGAAGGGTTTTTTTGAGGTTTTTTTTAATGGCAACTAGGTTATAAAAAACTACTAAGTACTATAATTTTAAATTATATCTAAAATGAAAACTTGAAACCAAAATTTAAAAGCCATTAATAAAAGTCAATTAAGGAATAAAATGATATTAACTTAAAAAAAAAACTGGGGAGTATGACACTCTCCAAAATTTGTACGCCTATTTCTGAAAAACATGTAGGTATTCCACTTTTTTTGTTATTTCAAACTATTTCAATGTATCTCAAAGTATTTTAAACAGAATTTGTACACATATGTATTTCAGGAGTATTTGTCCAACACAATGTCCAACACCTCAAAAAAAATATTAGGTGTTATTATTTTTTCCTACTAAATTTCTGATCCTAAAATGTGTGGTCCAGAAATTTTTACCTTGTAGAGTTCTTTATCTATTAAAATGATTGTTATAGATTTCTTGAAGGACTTAAAATTATTTTCAGTTTTTATAGAATTTGGAATTTTGTAATTAACTAGGGCCTTTCTTTGTAGGTGTAAGACTAATAATTAGAATTTTAAGGCCTGCATATCTTTAATATGTGATTAATAAATTACTTTACTTTAAATTGAGATAGCTATTAAGTAAACTGTTTAAGCAGTGTATGTTTTTTTGTGAAAATTGAAGAAATTTATTAGAATTCTTAAAACTTATAAGGAAAATATTATAGAAGATTTTTCCCTAAAAAAAAGACTCCTATCAGCCTTAAATTGTATTTAAAGCTGATAGGAACTAGTAAGTACTGCTTTGCTCTCTAGAAATATTTAGTTTTTCTTTGAATGTTGACCTGTTGGCACCTTTTTTGTGAGTTTATTAAGCAAAAAATAAAGGAAGTGCATTTTTTAAAATCATATACAGTGAAGTTCGCATATAGCGAACCTGAGGGGTGAACAGCTCTCACAATCAGTGTACACATTTTTCACAATCTTTCACAATCTACACAATCCCTCCCAATCACTCACAATCTTAGCACAATCCTTCACACAATCCTTCACAATCCCTCACAATCTTACCACAATCCCTCACAATCTTTACACAATTCATCCCAATCTTTCACAATCCTTCATCCCACAATCCCTCACAATCTTACCATTATCCCTCACAATCTTAGCAAAAGATTGTGGATCTTCACAATCGGTGTACACATTTTGGGTTAGCTGTTCACCCCTCGAGCGAACCCATTTATAATGAACACTCGCTTATAGGAAACCCCGTTTGAAATACCTAAAAAATATATAAACAATAGTCTATATGTCTTCTTATAGTAAACCTCAGATATAGTGAACCAGTTTCCATGCAATCCTCGAGTTTACTATATCTGGCGTTTACTGTAGCTTTTTTGTTTATGAAGATATTCTAGTGATTTTTACACAGGGAAATAAGGAAAGGATTAAAAACTATTTTTGCATTTCTATCTTAATTTTATTTTATATAACCTAAAAAAATGTGCATATTAATTGCATGATAAATAAAACATACACTTTCCAATTATTGATACCCCTATATTCATCCATATAACAGCAGGATACCAAATTTAATGTTCTCAACCTGTTGACATTTTGCAAAATTAATTTTTATTTGTTTAAGTTGGGTCCTAATATCAAATTTTTAAGTTTTAATGTGTTCTAAATATATGTACATATCTTGAAACAGTTAAATAGGTTTTTTTTAAAATATCAATAACTGGAATTTGACAAAATTTCTACAACTGGTGAAAAATTTTGAATCTATTTTTTTATATTCATCAATTTTATTTGTTACAATTTTGACAGAGCAGATCTATCAGAAAAGGTTAAACATAAATTTTGCAATTTAAAAAAGTAATTTTACTTTAAAACTAACAATTTTATAATGGTTTTTCCCTCGGTTTTTCCTCAATTTTTGGGCTTAAGCTATCAATAACTGGGCATTTTCCCTTATGCCACTTCTGCAACTTAGGGACTATTCTTAAATTACCTTACGCTCAAAAGAAGAAGAGGTGTTTAGCCTTGCGTTACACTCAATGGTTTTTAAATGTTTTTTGGCGGGGGAGGGTTGAAAATCCGAAATTTTTGCGTTATGTAATTTATGAATGTTTCCTTAATGCATGGAATTTCTGGACTTGTGAAAATTACGCCGCGTTGCGTTGTGTCCCCAAAAAACAGATAGTTTGCCAAAACTGTCTTACTGAGAAAGCCAATGGAAATCACTTATAAATTAAAGCAGCCACATGTGATTTCTGCAAATCGCCCAAAAAATCGCATAGAAATCGTAGAAACCGTCGAAAATAAGGCGTCAGAAATCGGGCTCTGTAACGAAATAGCGCGTGTTTAAAAAAGCCTTTATTAAAATAACGTTTCAAAATAGCGCGTGTTCAAAATAGGACGTATCAAAATAGCGCGTTTCCAACGCTCGCTATTACAAAATAGTTCGACTAAGGGTCCCCTTTCTAACATGTTTAAAAAAAACTTTTCTGACTTCTTTCCCGGGATGTGAACCGAACCAATCCGAACCAAACCAAAAAATTATTTCCTTAATTAGCTTTTCTGTCCTTATTTTGGGAGCTTGAAATCGGTGTTATTCTAACCTTTGTCAATTAAGCGCAAATGTATCCTAATCTGTGAAAAAAAAGTTTTGGTGGAAAAAGGTCAGGGAGTATCTGGATCGGTTAAAATACATTTGCGATCAATTGACAAAGGTTAGGAAAACATCAATTTCGACCCCCCCCCCAAAAGGAGAACAAAAAGTGTCAGGTTGGTTCGGTTCGGTTTGGTTACTCATCCTCTAGGATCCCAGGAAAGAAGTCAGGGAAGTTTTTTTTTAATATGTTCGAAAATTAGACTTCTTAGTCGAACTATAATGAGTTATGTTAAGTATGGCAAGCCAACGGTTTATTTACGGTAATTATATCTTACCTGACCTTACCTAAACTGTTTAGATGAATATACCTAAGCAGCCCTGATACGCGCCATTTTGTACACGCGCTATTTTGATAAGCGCGATTTTAGTACGCGTATTTTGAACACGCGCTATTTTGATACGCGCGATTTTGATCACGCGCTATTTTGATAGGCGCCTTATCTACACGCGCTATTCTGAAGACGCGCTATAATAAACACGCGCTATTTTGATACATGCTATTCTAAACACGCGCTCTTTTGATATGCGCTATTTTAATACGTGCTATTTTCTTACAGAGCCCAGAAATCGATGTAGAAATCGCACCATTTATTTGCAATTTTGGGCAATCGCGACGCGTCATCCTTAAAAAATAATTTTTTCAAAACTCTCTTAGCATCGAAAATCTTGTTAAAATTACGAAAATCACTTAAAAATTATGGAAGTCAAATACCTTTTTTAGAAATCGCCCATAAAATGGCGAAAAGTGTAGAAAATCGGGCGATTTCCAAAATCTATTTTCTTATTTGTAAAAACCGCACCCACTGTAAATTTCAATGAATTTAACAACATAAGAAATACCTACAACCTTTCGAATTATTGCAATGAGATTTTCTGAAATTCAGACGCGAAATGTTTTACTTCTCTCCTTTGTGTATTGGGTCAGGAAGAGAGAGTGCCTTCTTAAAAAGTTTTATAAAAACTGGGTCAAAGTTCCTAAATGTTCGCTAGATTTATATTTTATTTTTTCAGATGTGTGAAATAATTCATACTCTCGACCCTCGGGTTGCAGGCACGGAATTGGGTGACCAGTTAGAGCTGATTAAAAAAGTTTATGAATCTAAAAGAGATACAACAAAAAATATAGTTTAATTATCCATATTGCAACCAAAAGAAGTCAGCGATTAAAGGTACATTATGTTTTTATGATTTGACCAATTTTTTCAATCTTATAATTTTTTGTTAAGAAAATTTTGTTTATAATTTTGTTAATGGGATAAATGTAGACAAAAATTTACACTTGCCTACCCCAGGCGGCTAACGAACATTTAAAAAAAGAGTTCATATGTAGGCTACTGAGACTACTATAGTAGAATTTTTATGTATATTTGCAGTTACGTCATTTTCTGGTATCTTTGTATATTATATTTACTGACATTAGTTACATGTTTTTGTATCATTGTTTATCACATTGACGAAATTTTTACGTCACTGCATATCCATAAAAATTCTACTATACTATGAAACATTTAAATTTTAGCTTTAGCTTTTAGTTTGATTTTTTTTAACTTGTAATTATACTTACTCTCGAGGGGTGATCAGCTGAGCCAAATTTGTACACAATCGTACAGGACTTTAAAATCAAATCTTGGTCCTGTAGTGTCTTTTAGCCTGTATAGTGTCCTGTGGACAAAATTTGTACACCTACTGTGGGCAGCTGATCACCCCTCGTTTACTCCATTATTGGGGTAAATGTACTTTAAATGCAACTGTAACTCTCGTATGCGTTTATGTAAAATTGTGTAAGGTAAGTAGTGACAAAATATAATACTTTCCAGGGGCGTGTGTTGAAATTTGAGACAAGGGAAGCAATGTACAAATTTCACAACAGTACCCGACAGTACCACGACAGGATCCAACAGTACTCGACAGTACACGACAGTACTCAACAGTACTCGACAGTACTCAACAGTACTCGACAGTACCACGACAGGACCCAACAGTACTCGACAGTACTCGACAGTACCCAACAGTACTCGACAGTACACGACAGTACCCAACAGTACTCGACAGTACTCGACAGTACACGACAGGACCCAACAGTACTCGACAGTACCCAACAGTACTCGACAGTACGTAACAGGACTTAACAGTACATGATAGAATCCAACAGTACTCGACACAATCCTCTTAGCCGAAACAGTTGGCGTAGCTGCAAAACGACAAGATGACCTTTTGTTTTGTTTTTTTTTTTGGAGACGGCGCGGTTCAAATTTCTACGGCGCGGTTCGGCTCATTATTGAATCATATATGAAACGCGCGAAGGCCCTATCGGCCTTCCCCAGGATGACCTTTTTTTGGTCGCAAGATTTGTGAGCGCGGCGCGGTTCCCCAAAGATGATGACCTTTTTTTTTTTTTTTTTTTTTTTTTGCTCGCATGTTTTTTGAGGGCGAGGTACGACGACAGTACTCAACAGGACCCAACAGTACACCGCCAGGACCCAACAGTACTCGACAGTACACGACAGTACTCAACAGTACACCGACAGGACCCAACAGTACTCGACAATACACGACAGTACCCAACAGTACTCGACAGTACACGACAGTACCCAACAGTACTCAACAGGACCCAACAGTACACGTCAGGACCCAAGTCCTGTTGGACGCTGTACAAAATTTTAGGGTGCCGATGACCCCTCGGAACAGAACCAAATTAATTTTTAAAAAAGACATTAACGACCTTATCTACATTTACCCTACGTTGGGTTTACTTTGCAATTTGGGGTTAATATAGATATCGCAACTGATAAAAGAACAACAAACACTTTAGATCATCAAAACTACAAATAAGATGATACTATGTTCTGGTAATCTGGTAAATCACCTATTCTTCATCACAGGCACAAAACGAATATTAAATTTTGTATAACCCCTGATTGGACCATTAGTCCATGACCTATGTAACTTTTTACATAGAACACCAACCAAACTTTCTAAATTTAAACATAACAAACGTTTTTATATGGGTAGGTTAAAAACAAAATTTTGACCATTGTTTTTATTTATGTTAAACACGACGCACGGAGGTCTAAATGTAGAAATTAAGGAGACATTCAACTTTTTTTTGAAATAAACGAAACTATTCCTATTTATGATTTAAAGAAAAATTACAGTGATCGTAAAGACTATTTAGATTTTTACCTTTAAACTTAATGCATAAGTAGCACAGTTATAAAGGAATGGGCACCATTAACATGAGAAAAAAGGTATCTGTTAAATTAGCTGGAATTTAGGTGTGATCGAGATATTGGTTTTGTTAAGAGCATGTAAAAAAATTAAACATTTCTATCGAGCCATTTTCGAAATACAGGCTGTCCAGAAATTGGCGATATTTCCATTTATTTAACGGTTTGAACACTTAAATGGGTAAATGAGAATTTTTTCAGCAAATATGATACAGCTCACTAATTTTTAAAAAAATATTTTTGGTCAGCCGATATATACAGAATGTCCAAAAAGTGCTTGTTTTTTATTTTAATGAGTATAATTACAAATTAAAAATCTTACAAGAATGCACCTTCCTGCAGCTCACTATATTGTTTCAAGATAGCCAGAACTACTAGCTTAAAAATAAATTCAGTTTCACGTTGGAGAAAAGGGGCGTTTTTTACGGGTCCTCCAATCTTTTTACATTTTAATAAAAGGGTAACTACTTCTTTAAAAACTGAATAAATGGAAATTAGTGCAACGAAATAATTAACTAAACTCACCTAACAATTAACTAAACTCACCTAACAACTGAGCAGACATGCTTCAATATTTAAAACAAGGGATTTTTATCTTTACACTACTGCCAAACCAAACTCCAAAACAATCAAAAACAAGTTCAATATAAATGAATATTTTTATTTTCATTTTGTTGACGACAAATTTTTGCACTCCAATCCATCAAAAAAAAATTCTAATGGGCATCAGTCTATTCTACCTATAAAAACAAATATTCCCTGACGATAAGTTAATGTCCCCGTAATTTTTACATTTACACCTCTGTGCGACGTTTTAGTTAGTACGTATCTAACCGTTTTTAACAAGACGTTTAGGTTAATAACTATCTCTAACCGTTTTCTACTTTACTTTAAAATGGTTAGAGATACTTACTAACCGAAACGTCGTGTTTAAAATGAACAATGACAATAGAAGACCGACATTTTGTTTCTACTACAAGTTTTAAACAAAGTGGGCAGGTTAGTTGAACCTCTCATTTACCCCCACCTCCCCTATATTATTTAGGTACGATCGAGTTTTACTTAAGAAAAATAAAAGCCATAATTTTGGGTTCAACAATTTATTAGGAACAATAATTTAAAAAAAAAGTAAAAAGCCTTTTGGCACAATAATGGTGCTAAATTACAATGTAATATACTTTTTCTCATAACTTAAATATTAAGTTTTTTTGATATCCATTTTTTTAAGACACCTAGATAACAGCTAATATGACAGAGGATGATACGATTATGTATACCTCATTCAGTGCCCAGAACAAAATTGCTTGAGTTAAACTTGGTAATTTTCAAATTAGTATTTTTTTTAGTTTGGCTGAAAAATTTGATTTTTGCAGCTGATAACTGTGACGTGTTGACAATCGTTGTACGAATTTAGTCCCAGACTGAATTGAATTCAGTATAGTATAATTATCGAATTATTACATGGACATTTGTAAAAAAATATAAAATTATCAACTATTAATATTAGATTAATAAAGAGGGGCCAACACATTAGCTCTATATGCGTTTAAGAACATTATCACAACTTAAGGTTTGTCAAGTTCGGTCAACTTGATGTAGGTGTTAAAATTCTTTTATTAAGCAGTATATATTATGAAAACTTTTTAACTCAAGCTTTTTTATAAGTAGAATAAGGTAAGGTGGAGTAAGAGTTTGATAAATGTATTACCTATCCATAAAAAATGAACCAGAGGAAATAGATAAATTACTTACACAACTAGTTTATTTATTATCTCCCCGACTATATCGTAGTAACAAAATCATTAAAATGTTCATTTTGTGACACTTTTTTTTAAAGAAAGGTATGTAGAGTAAAACCAGAATAGGTTTATTACAGTCACATGATACGCAAATTTCTTTTTACTATTTGTTTTTTATTAGTTTTAGTCATGACTCTACCTCTATTACTTTTTCCTATAACTACCTTATCTTTATTATATACAATCACTTTTTGATTATGACAGTTCAACGCAAACATTGTTATCTATTTTCTTTAGGTGACACTGCTTGTCTAAGCTGAATAATTATGCGTTAGACAATGCTATAACTTGTAGTTGGAGCCACCACCGAAGATAAATTATAACGCGACTACACACTTACCCCACCTTACGTTATAGATTTCCGTTAATAATAATAATAATAACATTCATTTTGTAAATTAAAACTCAATGCAATATATTTTTTAACAAAATTTTTTGATTACTAGACCAAGAAATAAAACCACTATATATTTTTTACTATATGTTGGTTGTAATTATACAGGGTGTTTCCTAAACAATGATAAAAATGGTACGCCGCTGGGCATTCTAAAATACAAAAAAAGAGTTCTATTTTGTAATATAAATTTAATTTTAATTGTTTTTTTTTTTCTCGATAACAGTAGCAGGTATGAAAAAACTCATTAATCAAAACATTCATTTTGTATTTTAGAATTCACCAGTAGCGGGCCGTAAGAAAGTTCAGAGATGAAAAGGGCATGACCCCTGTCTATAGAGTATATCTCAAAAACTGCAGAAGATATTTTAAAAATATATAAAAACTCAAAAATTTCAACCCCATATAGCTCGGTAACAAGCGTTTTACAAATGTTTAGGAAACACTCTGTATATACAGGACTTAAACATAAAATATAATTTTTGCTACAATCCGTTCTAAAGTTATATAGAGGTTTTATTTTTGGCACAAGAAAACCAACAATTAAACGATAAAACATTTTTTTAAACTAAAATCACAGCTCCTTTAAATTAAGGGGGCTATGCTTACAAATAGGATTAAGTTGAAAAATATACATACATATATGATAAATGAAATTTTTTTGTTGAAATATTTTTCTATATGATACGATTTTCATCGTAATATCGTAATTTATAATTTTTTCACTAAATGCATTTATTTACATTATTATATTGGTCTTAAATAAACGAAATTACCTACATAGTCTTATGTGTGACTGAGTTTTAATAGATACTACACTATAGGTAGATTTAAAGTATTCAAAAAGGGACAGTGCCAAAAGACTGTTGCTTGTATCTGGGATTAATTCTCTAAAAAAATAAGTTTTTCACGTATAACCAATTTAGACCGATTTTATATAACCAGGGAATAACAGGGCGCTGGTGGTTTAAGGTAAAGTAGGGGACGCTCGAACAGGGTAACTTTTCTCAAATGCTTCATCACCTTGCACTTGCAAAGCTCCATTTCTAATCGTGTACGGTGAAGAGTTGAACGCCAGCACGCATGCACAGAAAAAAAATCTTTGGTTCAGTCTGCCATCAATCAATGTAACCATTTTTAATGACTACGAGCGGACCAGCATGGTAAGACTAGAGACCCTGTATGTATGACATATTTTTACAAAAGAAAAACTGAAACTGAAAATACATTTTTTGGTTATGTTCTTTTCTTGCAAAGTTCATTGGCGTTTCACTCAAATAATTTAAATTGTCAGTGGTGAGTGACATCAATCATCATGCAACATTTAAACAAACACGTTTGTCCGCACCCCCGGTATAGATTTTTATTCAAAATTGATTATTTTTATTTTCCGCCGTTTATGAATTAACAAGAACAAAAGGTGCGTCTCTCTCTAAACATCGCTAGAGTATACAGGACCGATATTTTCATTCTTTGATTTTTACTTCAATAAATTTGACTTTGAAAAGTTTGTTGCGTCTCTATTTCTTTAAAATATGTCATACATAGAGTCGCTAGGTCTGACGTGTTTGCAAGCTTTTCTTTTCTTATACAATGTAGCAAAGTTTATAATATTCGACAGTAAGTTTTTCATTTTTAAAAAAATTGTAAAAAATTTTCATTCATTCCTTTATTCGATTTGGTTGGCCTATGCATCGAAGGCCAACTAGCCACAGTCTGCAACTTATTTGCTCTGATTTCTGAATTGGACGATCACAACACACTCACATTCATACACATGTAGACCCCCATGGGAGGCAATTTTCTTTTCTCATGGAGGATTTAATTTTGCCCGATGCTCTTTGTCGATCACAGGGGTCTTTATCGTGCTAGCGCCATCTACGCTCTTAACATGGGACATGGACCACCGGCTTAACGTGACTTCTGAACCACGGCCTTGTATTCATCATCATCGTTGATGCCCACATTTGGACAGGCTTTACCCCTACTTCCGGTAAATTTGTATTCACAAACGGAGAGTAGGTTTGAGTTTGTAGTGCCAGGCATGGGAACCGAACCTCACACCCTCTGATTGGAAAGCAAACGCACGCGCACTGAACCAATCAGGGCCACTTGTGAAAACTTCCAAAAATATTTTTGGTTTTCTGTAAACATAACCTAAAACGTTGCAATACGCAAGCACGGCGGATAGAATAGACCGGTGTTCGGATCTTACATATATATTTTTCACGTCACTGGTGGTCCAGCTGATTTTTGTAAACAAAAGTTAGATCTGTTATTAACAACGGAACAACTAATATTTTTTGAATTTTTTGAAAACTAAGGCCATTTTTCTACTGTTTTGTAGTACATCCCTATAAAATGTAATTTTATAGACGTATTGTCGTAATTTTTTTTAGCCCGCTTTATTTTTTATTACACAAAACTTAAACTACAAGTCAAACTGAATGTAATCGTTTAGTATCAAAGGTGAACCGAGGACTATTGGGTATTAAACAAAGAGGTAGGTCAGCGGATAATTTTTGAAGCTGAAACGAACACATTAATTTCTTCGAATTTTAGTTTTTGTGTAAAGAGAAGTGAAGCGGGCTAAAAAAAATAACGACTGGTGTGTCTGAAAAATATTATTTTATAAAAATATACTAAAAAATAGTACGAAAATTGCCTTAGTTTTCAAAAAAATCAAAAAATATTAGTTGTTCATATCATATCTAACTTTCGTTTCTAAAAATCAGCTGAACCACCAGTGTCGTGCAAATTCGACATATATTTATAAGATCCGAACACCGGTCTATTCTAGCCACCGTGATACGCAAGTACTCCAAATCCATGACGACTCCCAGCTGGAGTGGGACTCGGCCAGCGAACACGATGAGAAATGTACCTTAAATCGTTTACAAGATTATAAAATATATGTTATTATTATTCGTTTATCTATATGCAGGGTATATTTTAAAATATTTACGTAGGTACGTACGTGTTGAAAGTATGTAGGATTTGTTCATATACTGATGGCCAGTGAAAAGCGCCTCGAACTGGCTTACCATGTTCAACATATTGCCTTTTTTTATATATAAAAGTTTTGGTAACCGCGAAAAATTCAACGTTGGAAAACAGCTGGTGACTTGTGACACTTGTGCTGACACTGAGTGTAGATACCATAGAAATAGCAGAGTGGGTAGAAAACCTTGCATAGATAGCAAGGCAACGCTTTACTTGTCACGCGCTAATTTATAACTGCCCCCTTTCGTCTAGAAAATGTTTTTAACGGAGCTAGAATTCTTTAAAGAAACCGCGAATGGGTGGCAAAATCAAAAACTGACGCCATATTTTAGAAAGCGCAATGGTCATAAGCGACAAAAAGGAAATAAGATTTTGAACAATTTGCGATTTCAATAAAATTTTAGTATGTCGTCAATCTTGATTTATCCTAATCCTAGTCAAATGATCGTTTTTGAACAGAGGCTCAAAATCTCAAAATCAATTTTGCACTGTGTGATGTCAGCTATCATTGCAGTCTTCAAGCGCTTCATATAAAAAACTAAACAAGTTCTTACCAATGAGTGTCTATTTATCGCTTTAGCTTATTGCTTATCAACAAACCTCTATTTACTTGGTACCCCAAATACAGGATGATTTTTTTCTAATAAAAAACTCCGAGATGTTTTCGTTCTATACTGAAAAATCGCTCTGAAGCACTCTGAGATTAATATTAAGCTGCGTTTTCATACGGCGAACGAAGGGAAAAGTACCCTAGCAATTAGTTTAATCAGACAGAAAGCCTAATTATTATTTTTAAGCAGTATGTTTCTTTTAATATATACAAGTAGATTATACCCGCGAAAATAAACCAATTCTTTCGAAATAGATAATTCATTTGGAGTGTTCTGGACATGTATGTTAATTTTTTACACAACGCCGAAGACTTTCGTTCGTTGAATGAATACGCACCACAGATTTTGTCTGTCTTAAAAAACTAAAGAAAGGTCAAAACCTCAAACCGCAAAAATAACCGAGTTTTCTATTTAATCCCATCGAAAATGGGACAAACATGAGAACTATAGCCTCACTTTTATTAATTACCTATATGATAGATACCATATCTAGGGCACCAAACAATAAAATAAATACTATAATTAGATTATCTACTAATTTGAATTTTTGTTCTACATATTATTTCGATTTGGTTTTGGTTTTGTTACTGTTTGACATTACTTTTACTGTAAAATAGTACAATTTCGGAAAATAAATAATAAAAAAGTACACCAGTCCCAGGTACAAAAGAATAAATACTGTCAGGACGAGATCGAACACTGCTGGTTTCACGCTGAAAATAATAATAAAAAAACGTTATACTAGGTCTAAAATAGAGACCCTGTATGTATGACATATTTTAAATAAAAAATATGTCATACATACAGGGTCTCTCTTCTACAACACTGCTTACTACAAATAACAGGGCGCATTTTTATATGATTTTACGAGACCAATTTTGTGAGTGGCCAAACTAATAAAAATCGTGATTGGGGACGCGGGAATTGAATGGTGGATTGGAAATGGCCGCCGTCCCGTCCTTTTTAACCATTGACATTTGGTCAGTGGCGGTTATTCAATAAGGGCCGCGGGGCTGCAGCACCGGCTAATTTTGAGTACAGTAATATATTTTTTTAGTACAGAATTTTTTTGTCCATTTTTTCTCACTAATTAGGAAGGCACATGCCTACAACATTTGTATAATATTGGTACGAGGGGCAAGCCTGTTGCTATTCAGGCTCTTGTCTTGGTCTGGCGGGCGTTGTGCTTCGCTCTTCTCCGGTTGTGCGCTGTGTAGATGCGCGGTGGGTCTGTTAACCAAACTCCCCCGAATAAAGGACGGATGAATGCAGATTAGAAAATTATTGAAATACAGCCAGGCTATAATTGTGCCAGGCATTATTTTGATACATTCACATTGAAAACTGACAGTTGATCCTTCAAAATTACCAAAGTCGAATTTAAAACTTTCGTCGTTTATTTTTAATTAATAAAAGAAGGCACTATTTATTCTGGTTCATATAGTAAACAAAGGCCGTGTGTTGAAAGATCACAGCTGATATTACAATGTGAAGGTGTCAAAATTGTGCCTGGCTTTATTACAATATTTCTCTATTGTACCACATATTAAAAAGGATAGAACTATTCAACTGACGTCTCAGCTATACAAAATTTTAGAAAATCGGGGTAGTTTTTAAACCCTTGCATTTTATTTAAACTGCAGTGCAAGAAGTAACAAGACGATTTTCCTTTCTGCCTTTACATTTTACCCTAATTTCATTATAATTTGTAATCCTTTGGTTGTGGGTTTATGGGCCATATAGGAAAATAAAAAAAATTTCCGGTGGGCCGGTGCTTTTTGGGCCAGTGAATTATGGGCCGGAACGGTATGGGCCGTTGCCTTATGGACAGGAGCCTTATGGGCAGGTGCCTTATCGGCCTGTGCCTTATGAGCAGTAGTTTTTTGGACCAGGCGCAGACTTTGTGCCGGGTGGATGGGGAACTGTAAACCAGCCCAGGAAAAAATACGCGACTGTATCAACAAGGCGACAAGGACACATAAACTCCAAAAAATCGAGTGGCATCATCTCGATTTCATCATCTTCCAAAAATTCAAGAACTTTAATTTTTGTAAATAAATTTTTAAAGGCGACTTGACACAGAAAATTGATGGGGACAAAACTATTTTGGGACGTACTGGGTGTTGTTGTTGTTTTTTCATAGTTTAAAAATTTTGTTAGTTGAAACAGCGGCGTTGCCTGATTGGGTCACAAGGTGGCATCTTAACAAAGGAGAGGAGATTTTTGCTCGGTGCAACAAATTTAAAAATAAGGCATACTTAAAATTAAAGCAATCCATAGTTAAGAAAAGGAATTTTAAAAGTCGGTGCGATGGGCCCTAAGTACCTTAATTTGGTAAGTACTATCAGCTTTTTTAAAGGCTAATTTCCTACAGTTTCTCGGCTCTTTCTAGTTTTTTAATAAGATGTTATACAAAATGTAAAGAAACACACAACATGACGTCGAAACAGCTAACCGTTTGCTCTAAAACACACGCATGCGCACTTGGAAGTTTGCGGCTACGAGTTGAAATTTTTAATTGTTTTCAGAGCAAGCTATGATTGCTTCCCTTCTCGATTGTTTTGGCCTGCACATCGACACCACCGGTATATATCTGTATTTATGCTTATAGGTATATGGCGGCAACCCTGATATTTACTGTACCCACAATAATGAGACTAGGATGAGCCTCGTTATTTTGTTTTTATCGGTTTTGGAATTTATTAATAACTCGGCTAGCTTTTGATTCCCTTCGATTAAAATCTTTTATGCTAAATGTATATTACTTTCTTGGAGAACAATCTCTACCTCTATTACAGTTAGGCGTTCTTAAGATTTTTTTCTCTTTTTAAACTTTTTTTCAACCCCGCAAAAATTCATTATGTTTTTCGTGGGAGAAGAGCACCATATTCAATGCTGCTGTTAAGTCTTTCACTTTGTTAGCGCTACAATCATGTTTTCTAAGAGGTTTTTTTCTGTTTGAAAGCAGGGAAGAATTAATGCTATTTAAGTAAATTTAGGGCTTCGAGTTATGTCTCTTATTTTTAAAATTGCTATACAATAATCCTAACTCTTTTTACATGACTGTCAGATAGCTGATCTCTGAAGCAACTTCTTCTTGCAGTTTAAACACTCTTTTTATTCTTCCCTTTAGGGCTTCTCCAACACACGAAATCAATCAGTCAAACCGCTTGAATTACTGCTGTGAGGAAGAAAATGTATTAATCAAAAATTATGATGAATAAAAAAAGCTACATATTCTTACAAATTTTATTTGTTTTAAATTTTATAGTTAGAATTTATTTAGGTTTAGTTTAGTATTAGTTTGCTTTCTTTTATGGTTGTATTATTAGTCTAGGTTTCAGTTGCACTATCACACTTGTTCTTCTACGCGAACGTTTCAGCGCCGAAAAAGGATAGATAGTTTGCGAAAGACCGAATACCTTATATAAGCGGCCGGACATCGCGCGACCAGGCAGTCAGAGATAACGAACTGTAGAAATCGCGATATATTAACACGAAGTTAATAAGCCGATTTGAGTAGTGAGTTATTAGTAAGTTTAAGTGCCGTTATTGTACATTGAGTTGTCTGAATAAATTGACATAGTTTTTTGACAATTCCTCGTTTTAATTGTTGTGAATCCGTAACAATATCTTTCTCTTGAATCAAATCCAAAATAATTTTCTGATAGTTTAGCTAACAAAATCTAGCAAAAATTCACTCTTTGCAGAAAAAATAAATCAAAGTATTAATATTTAAACCAATTGTCTGCGCTTGCATGCCGCAGAAAATACGCCTTCAAATTCGACGTGCTTGGTCTGGAAATCACAATGGTTACACCTAAATAAATCGATTTTAATTACCCACTTTTAGCGCAGCAAATGCTTTTCTTAATGGTTTGGATATATAATCACAGCGGTTGGTTGCATTCAAACCAAATGATTTCATCTGCACTTTGGTGCTGCAGCAAATGCCATTTAAGTAAGTCTTCTGTATTGTTTTGTAATCACAGTGGTTGCATACAACTTTTAATCGATTGCGTCTGTTCCTTTATATATTATTTTTAAATAGGACTTCCGTTTGGGTTTAAAATAATAGTGGTGCATTTAAACCAATCCATTTTGTCTTCACCTTGACGCTGCAGAAAATGTGACTTCGGTATTGCTTTGTAATTACACTGATTGCATTTACGAGGATGGGATGAAAAGTTTCCGGCCTAGCCTATAGCAGGCTCGATTTGCTTTCTTGTTCCAACGTGTTTGTGTAGCCTTGCTTAACATCAGTATACGCTCAAAGTTAAAAGTGAGTGCGTCAAGCAGTTTGTGTCCTGCTTATTTTGAAAGTTTATACAGTGTGTCAATTTTAAAAGATGGAAAAAAACGAGATAAGAGCCGTGATAAAATATTTTCATATCAAAGGGTTATCGCCGATGGAAATAAAAGCTGAACTAGATGCTACACTAGGGGAATGTGCTCCTTCCTATACCACAGTTAAAACCTGGGTATCATATTTTAAACGTGGTCGTACTGGCACTGATGATGCTCCGCGTTATGGCAGGCCAAAAATGGCAACTTCTGAAGAAATGGTGCAAACCATTCACAAACTAATTCTAAAAGATCGCAGATTAAGACTAGAAGAGGTAGCTGAGGCTGTGGGCATATCAAAAGAGCGAGTTCATTTTATGTGAAGTTAGGTATGAGAAAGCTATCCGCCCGATGGGTGCCGCGTTTGCTCACGCCAGATCAAAAGCTCGTGCGTCTAACCATTTCAGAGGAGAATTTGGCACTGTTTAGACGTGATTCAGGGGACTTTTTGCGTAGATTTATTACGGTTGATGAAACGTGGGTTCATCATTATACCCCTGAAACTAAGCAACAGTCCAAACAATGGACGGCAAAGGACGAACCAGTTCCAAAGAAGTCAAAGGCTGTACCGTCTGCTGGAAAGGTTATAGCAACGGTCTTTTGGGACGCTAAAGGGATACTCCTCATATATTATCTTGAAAAAGGAAGAACAATAAATTCAGAGTACTCCAGCGACTTACTGGACCAGCTGAGCAGAATATAAGCGAAAAACGCCCTGGTTTGGCAAAGAGAAAATTTTGTTTCATCAGGACAATGCACCTTGCCACAAGTCCGCTCTTGTAATGGCTAAAATCCATCAGCTAGGCTTTGAACTATTAAAAACCATCCACCTTATTCGCCAGACCTAGCCCCGTCAGACTTTTATTTGTTTCCAAACCTAAAAAAATTTCTTGCTCGAAAAAATTTTTCCTCAGATTTAGAAGTCATTGCAGCTACAAATGCTTATTTTCACGAGTTGGATAAATCAGACTTCAGTGTTGACATCAAATCAGTTGAACATCGTTGGGCCAAATGTATTACCTTACAAGGGGACTATGTAGAAAAGTCAATTATTATTTAGTCACTATAGTGTTGCGTTTTATGTTAGGCCGGAAATTTTTCATTCCATCCTCGTAAACCAAATGGTTTTGGCGTAGCGAATGTGCTTTCCATTAACTTATTACCGGTTTATAATTTAATGGTGCTTTCAAATGGTACTCATGTTTGGTCTTGTAATTACACTGCAAAATTGATTTTTAACTAAATCTTCTATGCGTTTTTAATCACACTGGTTGCATATAAACTTCTTAATTTTATTTAAAAACAGAACTTGAGTTCGTATAATAAATAATAATATTTTATGACATTTTATAACAAATGGTCTATTGTTTGACAGTTTATGACGATTTTATGACGAGTAGAAGCTCTGTTCTTATGACACCACTGCTTGCCCTGAAATTTTTAAAACCGAATATGACTCACCCTCAAATTATTATACAGGGTGTTACAAAATTCAGTTTCAAGAGCGTATTATTCTTCTTCTTTTGGTGTCATTTGCTAATCAGCGCATTGAGGTCAATTTGATAATTTTTTCATCGCACTGATAAGAGCGTTCTCTCCTGCCTGACAGAAAATTGTTGCTGTATCGGAGTGTCGCTTTGGCCAAATCAACCCGTGTTTGGACTTTTTCATGACAGTTCTACTAGCAGACAGACTACTAACATCACAGACCCGTATTTAAACGACGATTTTGTGATTTTATGACAAGTAGAAGGCCTCTTCTTATGACACCTGACCACTGCTTGCCCTAAAATTTTTAAAACCGAATATGTCTCAATTTTATGGTCGCTGTCACCCTCAAATTATTATACAGGGTGTTACAAAATTCCGTTTCAAGAGCGTATTATTCTTCTTCTTTTGGTGTCATTTGCTGATCGGCGCATTCGAGTCAATTTGACAATTTTTTCATCGCACTGATAAGAGCGTTTTCTCCTGCCTGTCAGAAAATTGTTGCTGTATCGGAGTGCCGCTTTGGCCAAAGAAGAACTAGCAGACAGACTACTAACATCACAGACCCTAGGTATTTGAACTGTAAGTCATGTTTTATAAATTGCCCCTCTGTTGTTGGTTTATTTTGTTAAATTAAAACTGCAGATCTTTTGAATTATTTCCTATAATGTATCTGTTTTTTAATCCACGGCTACGAACAGGCCACGAACTTTCACTTTGGTGACCTCGAACACCCGCTCATGATGTGTTATTATTATTTTTTTTGTAGATTGCGTCATTATAACCTTACATTTTTATTATTCAGTGTGATGTTTAAGTGGATTTTGTAGACGGGCATTTTTTAGTTACCATGGGTTTTTCAATCGTTTTTCTTTAAGATCTGTAAGCAACTTTTCTTTTACTTTTTACATAAACAAACGTCATAATTGAATTAAAAAAGGAATCTTCAACATTTTATCCTTTTTTTTTCTTGTTTTGTGCAATGTATCGAGGTGGTGTCGGAAAATATTTAGCTGAAGTTTCATGAACCTATACAATTCCGTTTAAAAAATATCGTGAAAAAACTTAATCCTCCAACGAAATTATTTTTTCAATAACAGGGTCTATTTTTTTTAGTTGGCTTTGTTTGATAATAAAAAATTGTAATTTACTTACCTATATACATTCATAGTACCGCTGGTCGACCCGAAGAACTGATAATCGGGATCTCTTTTGTCCGGCACTGAATATGTCACTTTGACTTCACTTAAATATTTGCTAAATACATCTTGAAGGAATGCAACTAGGGAACTATCTTTGGCGTTGAGCAGCTGAAGAGATCGTGGTTGACTTGAGAGGATTTTCATCCAGGCTTCAATAAAGTCTCTATTTACGTCCTACAAATACATATTAAACAGTGAACACAAAATACTAAACTGTATAAAAATTGAATGAGATTAAATACTCAGACATAATTGGGTTTTCAGTTTTCAGCTCGTAGAACACTCACAGTGAACTTATCTTAAAATATAGACCACAGTACAACGGCTAACCGCTTAAGAAATAGACCGGTGTACTGTGGACGAATACCACCACTATGGCACGGAGGTTGGAATGGAAAAAGGTGTTTTTGATATGCACATTTCTCACTCATTAAGTAAGGGTGATTTTGACACGCACACTTTCAACTGGAACCGTAGTTATCGTTATTCTGAGTCGACGCAATAGCGACCTATCACCCCGTTCTCTTGAATGGCTATAACGGATGTGGTTATTCGCAAACGCTTAGAGGTAATTTTTTCAGCTTTTATCGTTATTTACCACCGACATATGCAACTAACCAAAACTTAAATCGTCTTCCAAATTAAAACTGTTATGTTTTAAACATTTACGGTTATTTTTATAAATGCTTTGACAAATTTCATTTCTTGAAAATAAAAGATCACACAAAAACAACAAAAAAATTGAGGTTAATTTCAATGTGAAATGACAATTTGTTAAACGCTAACAAAGTTGTTTTTTGGGCCGAAAACTTATCGTTACGTTAATAACCACAAAGTTAACTATAACGAAATTGACGTTTAAAGTAGGTTTTGTCTAAATCAACGCAACCGAACAGAACCTGTCACCGCTACCTTCCATATTTCATGCTTAAACAATTTCCTAAGCAGTGCAATTTATACCATCAGAATCGCAAGACAAAATATGGACAGTTACAAAAACGTGCCATGCGAGCAATATTTTCTCTTAGTGGTTACAATCCTGTAAAGAACATTACAAGAATCATAAAATACAATTTACCCCAAAAACCTCTATATCTATAGGACCGCGATTTTTATGTTCAGGCAAAGAGAAACCCTTACAACGAATGCACAGACATACTGTGTCCGAAAAGTTTCGGGACCCCTAATTATTTCAAAAACTAACGGTTTTAGAGAAAAGTATTTAATACAAAACTTTTAGGACTTGAATTCTTCTACCCAACTATGACGTTGGCTATGACCTTGAAACATAATTTAGAGGTAATTTCAAAATCAAGTTTAAACATTTACATACGTCAAAATAACATTTCGTGACCTATTAAAATGCAAAAAATAGTCAGAGGTATTTAATTTTAACCAATAGATACGATGAAAAAGGACAGGTCACTAGTCTCAGTCCTAACTAGGCTAGAGTTGAAGACTCAAATCTTAAATTTCCTTGTCACTTATGACAAGAGTAAAACTTGTTTAACAAATTGAAATAAGGTCACTTTACCAAAAAAATACTGCGTAAAACGACAAGGAAAGTTTGAGTCTTAAACTATTAAGCGTAACTTAATAAAAATCAGATACCTTTTTTCTGTTTTTGTACTCTAATAGGTCAAAAATTAAAGCTATGTGGTTGTCACTTTTTCCAACGTCGATTACAAGGATATGAATCATCCTTGTTTGGAACACGTCCTGACAATCTGCAGGAACAGTGATCCACGTCAATCCACGACCGGTTTCGGCCTTCTTGAGCCATCCTCAAGTGAATCCATACGCTAGCTCCGTGTAGAGCATAAGCTATGTTAAACCAACAGATACAACTACTCCGAGGGAAAATCCCCTACCGGCATTCAATTATACTGATGGTTTGTTGCTTTCGTTGGGAACTTGTTAAAGCTATGTGGTTTTCATTGTCATTCATACAAATGCCTACATATACGTAATTTTTGTACTGATGATAATGGAATCAAATGAGGTCATTTTCAACTAAATTTCTAAAAACTTGAAATACTCTCAATCCTGTTTCAAGGTCATACTCAAGGTCACGGCTAGGTAGAAAAATGTAAGCCCTTGTATTCATTTTTTTCTCTAAAAACTGTTATTTTGCAAAATATTTAGGTGTCCTGAAACTTTTCGGATACACTGTGGACATATTTATCCCACAAGAAATAACGAGGACTTTGTAAGTCAAAAGAAAAATCCCAAGTTATATGGGTGGTGGTGTAACTTGTAACTCTTCACACGTTCAGAGTGGAAGGGGTGGGGGACTACTACTACATACTAAGTTTTTCTACAATCAATGACACATTTTCGCACTGTCCCTTGTCTACATTTGAAATGTAATGTTAATTTTCAAAATTTTTAAACTAGATAGTATTTTCTATTTTTTTGGATATACATGAAATTTTTTTCACAGAAATGATAAATGTTATTATTTAGCTATTTGTTGCTAATATTTTTATTTTTTTAATATCTTTCCAAACAGCTTCTGTGTAATATTTTTATACATCTTGAAAACAAATACAATATATTTAATAACCATAATGGAAGTGGTTGTTTACAAAGGTTTTTCGATCTTTTTTTATGAGTTGTTATGTTTTAAACTTTAGCTATTATTATTAATTATGAATTATACAAGATTTACCCAGTCAACATGAAATGACAACTAATTCCTTAACGTTAAAAAAAGTCTGTTTTTTTTTGTAACGAAAACTTATTGTTCCGGGCCATAATTATAACGAAATTGGCGTTTACAATAGCTAACCAAAAACACCGGAGTATGCAATGGAGCGTTCGACAACAGTAACGCTATTCTTGATTTTCGGGAAAATTCTATTCCTCTTTCTCGACCTAATTGATCGACGCAGTTAATTCCTTTCCCTATTAAAACAGGTGGCATGATTTTTGATGAAAGTTGTTCTATTGGTCGTGAGAGAAATATAAACATACCAATTCCATTAAAAAAAACCAATCAGAGGCATTTATTCGAGGGAGATTTCTCGTTTTCCCTATATTTGAGGGAATTTCAAGAATATTGCTACAGGTGAACACACGGCTACGCAATTAAGCTATTATACAAAATGTGGTTTCAACGGAAAGAAAATAGTCAAACTTCTTACCCAACTTTCCCCGAAGATCCCACCATCTGAAATGTTATATATTTGCTTTCCCATAGCACCAACTACCACTTTAGCATTTTTCTGCAATCTGGGTAACTTGACATTATCCGAGGTGTCTAGCATTGTCGATTTCCAACCCTCTTTGTGGTTCTTGATTGAAGACAGAGTAAAAGCTGGTAGCCTCCTAAATGCAAAAGTGAAATTGTCAACACAATGATAGACAAACAGAATAATTGATCTAAGAAAAATTCAAACTAACATCAGTGTCGTGACATACGTAACAGCCTAAAAACAGATCCTTATACAGGACATATATAACTTTTACGTCACTTCTGAATGGTACTTGTCATTGTTGCCTAAAATTTCACAAAAAAAAAACATTTTTTTTTCCTTTTTTTTAAACATGACAAAAAGGCATTAAATGATTTTGTATCGAAAATCGCCGAAACGTCACTTCTGAATGGTACTTGTCATTGTTGCCTAAAATTACACAGAAAAAACATTTTTTTTCCTTTTTTTTAAACATGACAAAAAGGCATTAAATGATTTTGTATCGAAAATCGCCGAAACACGTGAACTAAGAAATAAAGTGAAGTTTTCAAATTAACCACTTGTTCCTTGTTGGTTGGTACAGGATCCGATTTGTATACAATTTTAGGTGGTTTCTCCACTTTTGGCCGGTACTGTATATTTCAAATGTTTCAATCAGGTAAAGAAAATCATTTTATTTTTATCTATTCTCGATCGGGGTTGGCCACACTATAAAAACTTTTTAGCAAAAAGCATAAAAATAGCTTTATAATGGACTTTAAAAACATTCAAAATAAATAATAATAAAATCTGACATTTTTTATGACGACGAAAAATGTTACAAACTTGCATGTTGACGTGTACACTTAAAAAACTGACCTTATGCTGAATCTCTCGTGCTCCCATGCCAAAATATCGTCGGCCAAGTTGATCTTCTTATGGACACCTTCGACTGCAAGGGGCGAGTATTCTTCGGCTGCTGACTTTAGGTTTTTGAAGAAATGCGAAGACTGCGTACCTTCCTTGGGAGGCTTCGAGACGTGCATGTAAATTGTTTCGGCAGTTGCCAGGGTGTCTAAGCACATCACGTAAGCGGTATCCTAAAATGAAAATTAAGAGATAGAGGGTTCCTGAAGTGGGATCTAGAAGGATCTTCATAAGCCAAACAGAAATGCTGTATAGAGTTTGTTCGGGTCAAACAAAATCAGATATAATGTCCAATGCTGTCAGATCTTTAGTCCTGTAGCACTATTCTTGAAATTCTCACAAATCTATGCATGTTATGCCATTAATTTTTGATGAAATTTGTTTCTTTTTATTTCTCTCACTAACGACCAAATTTGTGGGAATTTCAAAAATAGTGCTACTGGTTGTATTAAAAATAGTGTCTTTATTTTTATTATAAAGTTGTACGGACCCCCTACTGGCAAAGGTAACAACAAACTTTATTGATTCTTTTTTTTATTGTTTCCTCGCCATCAGTTACTACAACACTTTAAATTACACTTCGTACTTCTAGTTAAAAACAACTCTAATTTTTTTTACTGCGAAAAGCGCTTAACTAAACTAAATAATTAATACGGTAAATATAAATAATACCCTACATAAGTATATAAAACCAATTCAAAATGATTTCTGTAACCCAAAAAAGGGCGATTTTTTTTTTTTTGATTTTGAGATTTTTTACATTTTGATCTAAAATTAATCTTAGTATCTGTAAAAATGTTTTAAATAAAAATAGTAATAGTCGTTAGTATAGATTTGATTTTACATTGAAAGGCGAGTATAGGAGAACCAACTTCGTTAGGTTAGGACGCGGTAGTCGAACTTTAACATTCACTCTCCTGTCGCTTGGGGCTGAAGAAATTGGTTTTCGTTTTGCTTTTTAGCCGCCAGTGAGGTAATTGCGTGTCAAACTATGATCAGTAGCATCTACATACAGTGGTGGTCAATATATAAGAATCACTTAAAATTGTATAAAAGTTTGTTTTTCTATGTAAATTCAGACAAAAAAACAAACTATATAAATAGTGTGACGATTATCCCAAAAAGGCAGTAAATATTCCTTCAAAGTTATAAATTGCATGTGGAATTTTTGGTTGACGCAATTTAGTCTAAACAATTACACAAACATCGTTATAGGTTCGTTACCCTGGTTTCCTAGGCCGAAAACTAAGTTAGCGCTGATGCAGCAGAAATCGAAGCCATTTCGGGGTTTGCGATAATTGACCAATAGAACGAATCCATGCTGGACTTTTGCGAAGACGTGGAACTTAGCTGTCACGTAAAAGGACGGACGTGGAAGCAGTGGTGGCATTTGGTTTTGGGGGTTCGTAAGTGAAGCACCTTAAGTTTCCAAGGTCAGAAAATCCGGAAGGCGACGAAATTTCTTTAATGATAGTCAATTCAACAGGGCGGAAATAACTATGCCTGTGTAACCCAAAGTAATCATCACCAATTTGTAACCCAAACCAATACCCTGTTTTCTCTAGACAGCGTTTCTCGTCCCTGGATCTTCCACTCTTAAGGGAACGACCCCGAAGGACCCGGGAACCGTCGCGGCTTGTGCCAACCCTGTTGACACAATCCGGGCGTTGAAAGTGGTCAGGAGCGCAATAAATAAGCTAGTACGGTCTTAGACGACGGGGAATTAGTGCCCTGAAGTTTGTAAGGTCGCACAGCGTGACAGTGGTCTTTAAATTTGGCAAAAATGATCAATATTGGCAGAAATTTTCAAATATTTGCCAAATATAAAATTTTTTTATCTTGGCTATTCTTTGTTTCATGGTTATGAAATTTTCAGGAGGTACAAAATTTTCACCTATCTTTCGAACGGTGCCAGTTACTTTCCCCTAAAATTATTTAAAAAAACTTTTTTTCTAGCTTTTTTTTTATGTAAAAAAGGCACTATACAGTTTTTTAAAAATTGCCGAAACTTGAAGACTGACAAATAGATAAGTTTTCAAATGTGCCGCTAGCTTTTTTATAGCTGGCGCACGATCAGATTTTTATACAATGTTAGAGATTCTTATATTTTTAAACACCACTGTATTTTATATCATTATATTTTAAAAAAATTGGGCCACTCATCTTGGCAGTTTGACAAATATTACATTACAACTATAGTTAATTTAAACTTCAGACTCCTTAAACTACCAGTAAATGTTGTTTTAATGTTTTTGAAATAAGTTTTATGTGGGCTGCCATAGTATAGGGGGTGTGCGATTAATTCAGTTTCGATTCTCGGCCTTGGCACTGTATGCCGCATGTGTTTCTTAATTGATCTACTTACCACTATTCCAGTAAAAAAAGAAAAATAGATATAATTTTCCATACCTGAACCAGCGATCCATCACCAGCATCCAACTGATCTTCCAGCCACTTCTTGCTGCCCTGAAAATTGATTTTTCCACCCCCAGACAAGACAAACAGTAAATTGTAACCGCCTCTCGTTTTAGGATCCGCATAAAGGCCGGAAAATAATCGCATCAATTCTAGAAGGATTATGACACCTGAAGCGTTGGAGTCTGCGCCGAATGATAATTCCTATAAGATAACCAAGAATATTGTCATAAGTAAAGGTGCATTTCTAATCGTGTTCGCTGGCAGAGTTGCAATCCGACACGCATGCAGTTCCATCACCTAAATGATCGGTATCGGGAATAATCTCGATCGAGATCTTTTTGGCTATATCTGTCTCCTATATTAGTTCGAGTAAAAGAAAGATGAACATAATATATTAGGTGCTCTTTCTGCAATACCGACTTATATCCCTTGTCACTTTTATCATACAAGGGTTTATAATTGCAGACACATTGTAGGAAGAGTTCGTCACTTTTTTTATTTGTCGATTGTGAGTTTTCCATTTTGAATAAGAAAATTATCCTAAAAATTTTTAAAAATATTTATTTTGTTTACAACAACATGACCTATAATTATAAACACATCAATTACGCATGCGCTAACCACAGCACGCACGCTGGCACGCAACACGATTAGAAATGGCCTAGTCCGTGACGACACCGTGCTGGCGCTCGTGTCGGCCCGCAAACACGATTAGAAATGTAGCTTAAGACTTGATTTTTGTTTAAAACTCTACTACCAAATAAAATAAATAATTTAATTTATATTTTTAAATATTTTGCTTGATGGGATGGGACAAATAAATAAAAAAACTTTCCTAATAATAAACCGTTTTGGTCTTTTTGTTTAAACCTTCACCAGTTCTAAAATATAAAAAAATTCTAGACCTAGGTAGTCGTCCAAAGTGCAAAAAACAAAATATTTTTTAAAAACTTGTTAGTTTTCTTTAATTATCAAAACAAAAATTGAATAAGAAAGTTAGGGTTATTTTTTAGTTAATATAAAAATACAGGGTAAATTTTGATTCTCTTTAATGGTTAGCTAGTGCAGGCGAAAACTCGAAACATATAAAAGTATTTAAAAGACCATAATTTTTTAAATCATAAAATCTTTGCACTGCAAATTTTATATTGCTAATTTTATTAATGTTGTTTAACGTCCTGCATAATTTTGACTTACAGGAGCAGCACCAAAACTGTCATAATGTGCAACAATAGCAATGGTGGGCACTTTTCCATCAGACCTGTAGCCAGCCAGGTAACCGTGGATGGTTGCTATCTTCATGTCACTCTTGACAGTGGGGTTTGCAGCAGTTACAGAAATTTGATACCTGTGAAGTCAAGAAACAAATGTCAATGTCAGTGTGAACAACTAGCTGGCTTTGGAATGGCAAATTTAAATTCGCGGACGCATATTTTCAAATGCCCATGCGTGTTTCTTGTCATGTAGACACACAGCTGCCTTGTGGGTGGAGGCCATCTTTGTTGCTTATTTATATTTTGCGGTCTTTTCCGTTTGTCGTGTAAAATTATGTATTTTTCTGTGAAAAATGAGAAATAATTCACGTAAAACATGTGCGGTTTGCGGCAAAATGTCCGGGAGAAGTAAAGGAGTGCCATTCCATAGGTAACTACTTGTATTTTTCGTCATAATTTGTTAATAAAGTTAGGAGAGGTGGACGTATCGAAGTATGTTCCAAACCATCAAAACTCACGCATGCGCAGTAACCGATATCCTGTCTACCCGAAAACGAACATTAAGAATTAAATAGGGGTTCTGGCTTCAAGTATCGCATGTGAGAATGCATGGGTATGCCCCATATTTATGCTCTAACGTATTTGATGTAAAGGTAAAGTTTACCCCTCGAAGGGGGTGCGTGCTACAAAAATTTCAATATGTATAGCCAAAAAGTGTCCTCGCAAACAAAATCGACGTGTCCGAGGATTTTTCCAAATACCATCAAGAAATACTCGAAATGGCCTCTCGTACGTTTTCGCCGGGTGACCTTGTATGTATTTTGCGATTCATCGGAGCCCGTTTCATTTTAAAAACCCTGATTTACAATTAGAGGGTATTCAATTCTTCTTACCCATTGGCTAACACAGATGAAAACAAAGTTTCGGTGGCCGATTTTTTCTTATCATCACTATCGATATTCGTCGCCAACTCATCTACAATGTCATCCATTGTTTGAGACCACGGCGTAAAATAAACCGGGATTGGTGTTTCTTGCTCGTGCAGCATCTTGTATTCGAGTTGTATAATTTGCTGTAATAAAAATTAAGCTAATTATCTAACAAATATTAGAAAAACACTACCAAGAGAATTTACAAAAGATAATAATGAAACAATATACAAGGGCTGATTAACAAATTTCGTTAATGACCACTTTGCTGGTTTCTCACACACAACTCATGCAGTTTCCCATTCATATTACATAAAGAACCAGTGAGCCGGTCCACTAAGCAGTCCCACGAAGGTAGGCAATTTTCCTTTCGCATGAAGAATTTTATTTTGCCTGAAAAGTCACTTTACCCATTTCGCTGGTGACCAAGCCCTACCTAAAACAGGCGCTTCCTTTATCTCCGCTGGATCTGAATTCACAAACAGATAGTAGGCTCAAACTTGTACCAGCGGCGATGGCATTAGAATCGAACTCACCACTCTTTGATGATCTAACCAATTTTCTTCTGGATATGTCAAAGCCATTGACGTTTATACACCTAGAGGCTTGACGGAATAAGAGAGAAGTTGAGACGGGATCTAATCTTCCGCGTTCGTATCCTTTGAACCAGCAACGAAGATGAAAACGCGATCCATTACAGGCAGGATAGATAATGACTGATCTCAGAACGCAGCGGATAGTTTGCATCTCTCGCAAACGTTCCCACCTTGAAGGCGAGAGAGTTACGGTGTGGTGGGTCAGACCGACCCGATAAACTAAACTGGCGTTAGTGGGCTTTTGACGAATTCGCCATCACAGGTCTATTCATGCCCGTGGTGCGGCTAATTTTGACATTTTCAGTAGTTATACTTTTTTTTATGTCATTTTTTTTTTTTAATTAAAAGACAAAATAAATTTTATTTATTTTTGGATGAAAAGATAACAACAGAAACTTAGCCGATATAATGGTTCAGCAGTGTACAATGTGTATTGATGTTTTGGATGAAGAAATGTATGTAGGAAAGCAACAACGCAACGTTGCCAAAACAGAAGAAAATCAAAACACAACGCGTTTTATATACATATATGTATTTATATTATATCTATATTATTCTATAACGTTCTCCACCGTCTCCTGATTTCCAGTCTCCATTGGTCTCGATTTGTCCAGAGATTCTCATCTACTCCTCTTTCTCTGTCTATTTCTTCTGGCCAACTCAGTCTGGTTCTTCCTCTCTTTCCTCCTCCCTGTGGTGTCTAATTTAGTATTTTCTTTGGGATTCTGTCTTTCGCTATTCTTTGTACGTGTCGATATGGTCTAAGTTGGTTAATTTGTATGTCTTGCGTTATTTTGTGTTTAACATCCAGAATTTCTCGAATTCTCTTATTTCTCTCATTCCCGTTTTGTCCAGTGGCTTCAAGAGACTTTTTCAAGTTTTTTTCTTCTAGGTGCCATACTTCACTACCATAACTGATGACACTTTTCACTATGCTGTTGTCAATTCTATGTTTGTTTTGTTTTGATACAGCCTTATCCCAGAGAATACTGTTGAGTTGTCTCATTGCTTGTCTTTCTTGGTTATTTCTGTGTTTGATTTCTTTATCTAAACTACTTCATTAGTGATGTGCATTCCCAGATATTTGTACTTTTTGCATTGTTTTATCTGATGTTGTTCCAAGATAAGGTCCTGTTGTTCCCCACCAATGCAAATATATTCCGTTTTCTGAAGATTTACCTCCAGCCCCCACTTATCGTATTCTTCAATTAATTTACGGGTCATATATTCTAAATCGTCGTAATCTTAAGCCAGGACTATCAGCGAAGCAGAGAGTATACAGTAAATAATCGTTCAGTGGGATTCCCATCCGTCCGCACTTTCTTTTCCATGTTTTCAGGGCTTGTTCTAAATAGATCTTAAACAATCTTGGTGACAAGCAACAACCCTGATTAAGACCCTTATTGATGTTAAGAACAGTGAAAAAATTATTTTATTTGGAAGAAAAATCGGCGACTGATAAAAAATCTCCTGGACCCTATATTTGGCGATTCGTATCTTTTATTTTCAACGGTGAATTTTCAGAGATCTGAATTTGGGTGCGGTCTTATAAGTGAGGAACCACCTCTTGGACGCCCAAATAGAGCGACTACTCCAAAATAAATTGATTAAGTGCACAATATGATATTGGAGTAGTAGCCATCTCACTAGCGCGAATAATTCATTTTGCTTAATGAATTGAGTTTAGAGAAGCTGTCGGTAAGTAACCTAACGAATTTGCTTACACCAGAGCAAAAACAATCCAACTGATACAAAACAAAACAAAAATTCGCCCCTTACAAAAACCAAACTAACCTGTCTCTGTTCACCCGTCAAAGTGACAACGTCGCGAGGCATTACTATAATCAACGCCCCTGCCTTGCTCCTAATATTTCTAAAGGCATCTAAGGTGAGATCCAGCAGCCTCGCCACCACACAATGTCGTGACGAGCTCCAAGTCGAGACCGCCCGTCCTTCTAGGTTAACCAAAGCTGACCGACTCCCTGGAATAAAAAAAAATATCTAGCAGGCACATACAGGGTGTCCCAAATTCGATGTTTGGGGGTTTCAGGTGTGAACGAGATGTAAAAAAAACTGACCCCCACTTGCGAAGCATGATTTTCAAGAGAAGCTTAAAGGTAAAAACTGCATGTTGATATATCTAGCTAATATAACGCTTGCTATATAATAATGTGGTTTTAAGCTCCTCTTGAAAATGGAGTCTCGTGAGTGAGGGTCATCGTCATAATCATCCCCTAGAAATACCGGAAAAGCACCAAAAATATTATATAAATATTTTAAAAACAACTAAGTCGACTTTGCAATGCAAATTTTGTTGGAAGTATTCTCAATATACAGGGTGTCCCATAACTTAGGGGCCATAGGCCAACAGGTGATGGAGGAAGTCATGTCTGATAAAAATGGGTCGGTTCGGTTCGGTTCGGTCAAAACTCTTTCTTTGTGGAGATACAGAGCATACAAGTTGCCGATTTTTTAAACTTTTTTGATAAGAACTTTTTTAAAAAACGCAGTAAAAATATGAAATTGGGTAAAGTCGTGTATTAGAACAAGAGCAATAAATTGAAATAAAAACATTTAAAAAAAAAATTATTCCATCAAATTTTTTTAGAAAAAACTATTTTTTTGATATTAACTTTTATGAATGCCATATTAAACGCAATGTTTTTTTATATTTTTTGTTAGCAAAAACAAGTCTCTAGCGAAACATAATAATAAAATATTATTGATATTTTTTAAAAGAATAAGTACACAATTAATTCTTGTAAAAAATTATTTTTTTTTACACATTTTTGGAGGTTACTTTGACAGCCTCTATCTCCATAACTTGTAATTTTACCAAAAAAAAGGAATACCACATTTTTGAATCACAATTAGATGAGTATTTAGCTGGCTGTGACAGATTTTCTATTATTTGTAAATCCCTTTCCCCCCACTCCTCTAACTTTAAAAATCCCATATCTTAAAAACAGATGTGTGTTAACCCCCAAGTTATATAAACCTTTTTCTCGGAAATAACTTCCTCTATCACCTGCTGCACTATGGCACCTAAATTATGGGACACCCTGGAAAATCCATTTTGCTAAGTGAGGCAGTTTTCAAGTTTCGTTTTTTTTACATACAACATTTCCTTTCTTTCCCTTAAAGCCAGCGAAATTCTCTGTTACAGCTTACCGCAGTCAGAAACAGACGCGGATTTGAAAGGGCGTAACGTGGTAATTACTTATAGGTATGGGGGGGCACCCCTAGAAAAAAAAATATGCACTTTTTGTTTGATAATTAAGGGCAAACAGGAGAATTACCTCCCCTAGAAATAAAATTATATTACAAATAATGTTTTTGTAGACTATTACCCTCCCCCCTAGATTTTGACCCAGATCCGCGCTTGGTCAGAAAAATAAAAGTTTATTCATTTTTGACTGTAGCAACTTTTTGGTTAACACTAAAACCTACTTTATCTTTAATAAGATACAAAACTTGCTTTTTAAAAATTGCTTAACTTTAAGTGTTGATTTATAGGGCCCAATTTTTTTTATACTTAGGTACCTAATATTTTTAAAATCGGAAAATTTTGAAAATTTGTTGAAAATTTGTGAATTCTCGGGAATAAACATTTTTTTATATGATTTTTTATTTTAACAAATGAGTATACTTCAATATTTATACGATCAATTTCCAATGAAAAATTTTAAAAAAGAAGGGGTTTCCCATATTAAAACAATTAAAAACTTTTTTACTCTGCGGGAAAAAGCTGATAGTCCATGAAGGATAGGTTTTAAGTTGTTGTGAAAAAAGATTAATGTGAATTTTTTGATAACGTGGTTCTTTGCAGTTTGCCCCACAAGTAGCTTTCCAAATTATATATCACAGACTTAAACAGAAATGGGTAAAATTTAATTTCACATTATTCTACAAAAACTTTTTATGTTGCTACTCAGCTTTTCTTTTTATTTCTATATTTTTGCCGTGATTTTTAGAATAACTATCCTCTGGTGGTAGACTATCATCTTTTTTCCGAAAATTTTGGCTAATTAACAAAAAAACATGCCGTATTCGTCACATAGTACAATTACCCATCTTAACTTAATTATAGTATCTTTGACCTAAATAAAATAACATTTTGTTTTCTTAGTATTCTAAAAAAAGTAATATGAAATTTAAAAATCGCTATACTTATTTTCTCTCTATGGACTTTCATATTTTTCCCGAAAGCTCTACATGTCAAAATAAGGTCTTCGATAGTTGGTAACAGTATAAAATTCATGTTAGATTATTATAGAAAAAATTGTATTAAAAACAAAAAGAGTTTATTTTGAATTCTTTGTTTTAATGCATAATTTCACAATACACATTTCAATTTTTTATGTTGATTTTGAACTCATTACAAAATTTTATTAAAAAAGCAATGTTTTTTTATCAAAAGATAAAAGGACCACCGCAGCTTCAGTTTTTGAGATATGTCTTACCGTATGCAACTCCATGTAAATCAAAATGCTGCATCCTGAAAACTGGGAACTCATGGGCAGCCGAGACAGGACTTGCCGGCGAGACAATAATGAAAATCGGCAAAAACACAAGGATGTAGTAAGGCAAATAACCCTTGAAAAGTTCTTCTACCTCGTTCAGCCACATTGTTTAAAGATCTACACTCGGCGCTACAAAAGAAAAACAATCGGCATCAGATTCCCGCAACCTTCTAAACAGCATAATTAATTAAAAACAAGTAATTATTCAAAATTTTTATACAGGATGTTTCAAAATTCAAACATAATAATTTAAAAAAAAAAATTGTTTTTTTTTATATATTTTCATGGCATATAATGAGCGGGTTTTTAAATAACACTTTTATGGGAAATATATTTAATCTTTTTTGATAAAACTTTTAACAATTAGAAAGAAAATAATTCCTTAGCGCGCATGTAAGTCCTCAATAAAAAAAATACACATCAACCCTCAAAAAACATGCCTAGATTACCTATATTTAGTCATTTTCTAAATGCACGGTGCATTGCATCTTCTTAAAAGTGCAAAAAAGATTTTTTTTGATTTAACTCTCCACCGCCTCCACCTTCACAGACTTAACGGCTTCAGGAGGACATTTCAATTATTTTATAGTTACAAAGAAACACACCGTTTGTTTTTATAGTTTTTATATGTTTTTGTTGTGGCTCTGTAATGACGAGTGACAAAATTGCGAGTAACAAATCTATGACACAAGCGCGATGTAACAAAAGCGCGGTGTAACAAAACTGAGAGTAACAAAAGCGCGAGTGACAAAACCGCGAGTAACAAAAGCGCGATGTAACAAAACCGCGAGTAACAAAAGCGTTAATATGTATAACTGGCGATATGTTTATTTCCATAGTTAATAGCTCATGATTTCTTTTTCAGGATCCTAGAGGGTGTGAACCCGATCCAAACCAAACCGAACTGAACCGAACCAGCATATTTTTTCAAAAAAACGTCCCTGACTTCTTTCCCAGGATCCTAGAGGGAGAGGGTGGTTCGGTTCAGTTCAAATCCACACCCTCTAGGATCCCAGGGAAAATAGCACATGGCCAAAATAGCGATGTTTTCAAAAATTTTTCGTCCGTCCTGTTTTATTTTGGCCTTTGCTATTCTAGTAAAGCGCTATTTTGACCTGCGTTATTTTGGTCATGAGCTATTTTGGCCATGCCCTATCATTCTCATTATAAAAATTTTTAAATTCATTTAACATTTATTAAATCGCGATTTTGTTACTCGCGCTTTTGTTACTCCCGCTTTTCTTACATCACGCTTTTATTAGCGCGGTTTTGTCACTCGCGCTTTTGTTATATCGTGCTTTTGTCACTCGCGATTCTGTTACTCGCGCTTTGATTACAGAGCCGTCTGTTAAGTCGTAGTTCTTTTTCACTGGAGGGTTAAAAAAATTATAAATTATTTATTGTATTTATTTTTATTAATTCTTTTGTTTTCAGTCCCTACTGAAGTGTTTTGAGCTTTGTCTATAAAAATCACTGTATTTTTTTGATAATAAAGCAATAAAGCAATTTGAACTTAAAAATTACATAACGCGACAAGGGTTTTGTTTTTTTTTTAACACCAATATTTTTAAAATCCTCCTTTTAATATATTATTATATTAATCATCTATAATCTGGTGACCCAAATGCACTGGAATCCTTAGCAACTATATAAGGAAACTCGAAAGTAATTTTTTGGGTAAAGGGGGATTTTAATTAGTTTCAAAGAAAAATCCATCAAAAAACATTATATATATATATATAACATACCTGCACCGAAAATGTGTAAAAAAAATCAGAAGAAAAGTTTGGGGCTGTGTTACTACTCAAACTGGATTGGACTAGCAAACAAATTTTACATAATTTGCCATCCACATCTTCGAAAATATTTACCTTTGGGCATAGCCATGCTTTAAATATAAATTTAATAAAACTCAAGTGTGTACTATTTTCACCAAGCGTTTTACATATTTTATGTAGTTAGACCAGTGGCGGCTCGTGAGGTAATGCCACGGAGCCAAGGCACTACTGTATATTTCTGCAAAAACACGATTTTGTATTTTTAAAAGATCTTTATTGGTTTTTATTTTATTTTATGCATTTCTTTCTCATTTATATATTACAGTGAAACCTCCCATAAGCGGACACTTACGGTTCCGTCGATTTTGTCCGCTTATTGGAGGTGTCCGCTTATGAGAGGGAACTGCTAAATTTCAATATATATTTATTAACAATTTCCGCTGCTTGAGTTTCTCCGATATTAAATTTTTCAGCGATCTTTCTTGCTAATAGATGTTCCTCCTCCGAAACTTCAATTTTGTCACGTAAAATAAGAAGACTTTTACTAGGCACTATTTCAAAGAGATCTATTACTACCCAATTGAACAATAAAAATAAAACACAGCAGTCCCGCCCACGCCGAATAAAATATGTTGTAAATACGACAGAAGTATTTAGTCACCGCATTGAAAAGGAAAGAGGTAATTCCCCGGCTGCAAAGTGCGTTGTTGCCAACATACTACATAATATTTGTGCCCATGTTGTGCAGCGCTCCGTCCCGTTGTCAAAGGTTCGTGTCCGGTTGAGGTTTCAAAATTTGTCCGCGTCCGGTTGTTAGAGTGTCCGGTTATAGGAGTGAATTTTACATGTAAAGAAATAGGGAAAAGCGTGGTTCCAAAAAATTTGTCCGCCTAAAGGGAGTGTCCGCTTAATAGAGGTGTCCGCAAGGAGAGGTTTCACTGTATATGAAATTCGGTAGCCCTGTGTAATGCAGTGGATCACACTCCGACTCGATGCGACGGCAACGCGATGAATGGCCCACAGAAACTCAAAGCAGCGTCGAACACGCTGCCACTTTTCTCTTGGCTCCTTTGAATAGAGATAGATTGTATCTGCAGCCTATATGAGTGACAGTGATAGGGCCAATCTTGGGCATTATAGCGTTGTTTAAATAGGATAATGGGTACGGGTAGATCTCGTCAGATGTCTATCAGGGGAAATATATCGACCCCTGCCCTCCGTAGATTCCAGGTACTCTCCGACCCGGAGAGTTAGCACCTGTATAGGGTCCCTTTCTCAGGGTTAGGGGAGAAGACCACATCGATATGAAAGGCGGAGAGAATGGACCTCGGTACGGTGATCATAGCGTAGGTGGCAACCCTTTCTTTTAGGGATAGTATAAAAGACTACTGCCTTGTAGTACCGGCGTTGGAATCGTCAAAGGCTAGGGGAAGAAAATCTCGATCAAAAATCACCTGGTCCTCCAGGTTGAGAGTTTGGGCATCAGACTAACTCTCTGATACCCGGAAAAAACGTACACTGTTAAAAAACCCAATTAAACGCCTCGGAAAGAAAAGAAAAACCTAAGACGAACCAAGCAAAGAAACAAGAATATGATTTTTGGTACATGGAACATGCAAGGAATGGGTCGAAAAGTTAATGAAATAGTACATGAGTGCAGCAGAATGAAGGTAGACCTTGCTGTACTAACAGAAACGAAAAAGAAAGGAAAAGGATCTAAAAACCTAGGACAATATGACCATTTCTATAGCGGAGTGGCGAAAGAAAAACATGCTCAACAAGGAGTATCTATTTTGGTCAACAAAAGATTTAGAAAATTTATCACCAACTGGGAAGCAGTCAATGAAAAGCTAATTAAAATGAATATAACAATAAAAGGAATGAGACTTACGATTTTTGGAATCTATGCGTATAACGACGATGCAAATGTAGCCGTGAAAGACAATTTTTTTGAAGAAATACACAATGAAATATCAGCAGTAAGTACATTTAGAGAAATTACCATATTGGGAGATTTAAATAGTAGAACCGGTAATGATCTGACAGTTGGCAAATATGGAGAAAATGTTGTGAATGACAATGGAAACCTGCTAATAGCAGAATGTGATCAATTAGACCTAAAAATCCAAAACGGTTTTTTTCAACATAAGGAAATACACAAATATACCTGGACCAAACCCTCACAAAACCTGAAATCCATCATTGATTATCTTATCACTAAACAAAAGACAAAACTAAAAATTCAAGATGTCAGAACAAAGCGTGGATCAACATGCGACGCTCGGTCATCACATCCGAAATTAAGTGGTCCATTCAATGTCGTTATAACCAATATTCACTGCATATATTATATAGTAACAGTTGCTGTAACCTTTCCAGTACAAGGTCCACTCACTAGTGAGTATGCAACTTAAGATTAGATACTTTAGAATTTCTTTACAGCAAGGTTTAAGCGTTTAGTGCTTACAGAGATAAAACTGTGATCTGAATGTTGCAGAGATCTGAGCCAGGTATGTAGTTGTTTAACAGTGATCTGTATGGAAATTGCTTAGAAAGCAAAAAACAATTTTGTATATGGTTTTTAATCAGAGTAAAAAAAATCCATAAAAACATTTTGTTACCTAAACCCAAAATTGAAAAAAAAACTTTTAAGAAAAGTTGTTTTACTACTTTCAAGCTGTATTGGGACTAGCAAACAAATTTTATATAATATCCCATTCCTACCTTTCAAAATATTTATCTTTCACACACACAAAAATTAATAAAAATCCATGTAGGTACCCTCTTTACCTAGCTTTTGACATCTTTTTATGTAGTTACACCAAATATTAGCTCACACTACTACTATAAGTAGTGTGAGCTATGGTGATCCTAATTTTTTCGAAAAAAATTTTTATATATCTTTGCGTTTCAGATGATTTTGAAACTTTTTTGTTTTGCTGTCTGTCTGTCTGTACATCTGTCTGTAACGACCAACCCGCATAACTCAAAAACCGCTTGTCCGATTTTAATGAAATTTGGTACCTAAGTTGGGTCTTGGGCCGTGATGGTCCCATTTAAAAATTAGAGTTTATGTGAAAATATGGCGTGTGTGATATCAAATGAAAGGTAATTAAGTCTGGAGTTAAAAAAAATGAATTTTAGTTTATTTTTAAAAAAAGGGTGGGGGTAGATGTCAAAAATTAGAGTTTAAGTGAAAATATGGTGTGTGTGATATCAAATGAAAGGTAATTGAGTCTGGAGTTAAACAAAATACATTTTAGTTTTTTTTAAAGGGTGGGGGTAGATTTAAAAAATTTGAGTTTAAGTCAAAACATGGCTTGTGTGGTATCAAACGAAAGGTAATTGAGTCTGAAGTTGAATAAAATATATTTCAGTTTTTGATTATATTAGCTCACACTATAACTATAGTACCTAGTGTGAGCTTAGGTGCCCATAGATTGGCAGAGTATTTTTATAGTTTTTCATTTTACTGGAGTCAAAGGATGTATTTTTTTCCCAACTGGTCCAAACCTGTTATCTTTAATGTGATGTTGTTAAAGTGTTGATTTTTAAATCTTGATAAAAATATATTTTCTTTTTTAAAATACCATATAATTGTTACTTACTCCATAGTGTTGTTTATTCCTAAATGAAATTTTCTATACAGCATGTATGTATGTATGTATTCAAAAGTGGTGGCAGTCCCTACTGGACCTCCATGCACTGCGACCACAAATGGATCTATTGTGCCCACATACCTACATACTGAGCTTGACTAAAGTGGTATATTTTTTTCCCCTCAGCACATAAAAAAAACTCTGCAGATTACAACAATAAATGATTTAGGCCCAACACTTTGGCTCAAAGATATACCACTGAGGCCTCTACATTATTAACCATTTCTATACAGCATAGTTACATGCTATAGGATTCATGGGAAATTATTACTGTATGTAAGATTAGAACAACTGCATATAGCCGCATAAAATGTAAGAAAAAAGGTTTGAAGTTTACAGTTGGTTACACCCATTGTTTCAGGATAGCCAGACCCACAGCCAATACTTGTCTACTGTGCGCCCCAGTAAAGTAGAGGGAGGAAATTTATCATACTGATTGTTTTCCCTAGCACAGTGATCTTTCCTTTTGAGAGTTTGTAAAGAAAATCGATCAAGGGTAGTTGTACATAAAATATTGGACATTTCAGTTTCAAGCTTGTTTTTTTTTATAATATTTGTGCTGTCTACCACAAACTAAAATTTATGGATTCCCCAGAGAAACAAATAAAAAATGGGTCTGTTTTAAAAGCAAATTCTTCCATATTGATTTAAGAACTACCTAACTATTTAAAAAAATTTAAAATACAACATAACATTTACTTAGTTATATGACATTTAATACTGTTATACATAGGATTGTTAAACTGTAACAAAATTATGATGACCTGTGAAACTTATTGTTTTTATGTAATAAATTCAAGTTCAACTAAATTCTCAAAAATACCATCACTTTGTGCTAAACAGTATCCAAGCTTGTTATAAAATTCAGTTTGGACAATACTTAGCATTTTAGGTGTCACTGATTGTAGGGTGGTCATTATTTTTGCCCCAAGTTCATCCAAAGTGGTGGTTCTTAAATGGCCTTGAAAATAAATTTCACTTTTTGCAAAGTTCCCTAAAAAAAAGCATTGGGTGCTAAATCTGGTGATCTCAAAGGCCAACTTAATAGTACCTTGCCTGCTTGTAATAAGCCACATTGAAAACATTTCATTTAATAACACTCTTACAGGCAAGGTGTCATGAGCTGGGCAACCATCTTGCATAAACCAAATTTGGTTAAAAATCAACATTTGGCACCTGTCAAATCGCAGGAATGATATAGTCCTGCAACAGAGCTAAATAATTTCTCCCTCATAAATTACCAATAATGAAAAAAGGACCAATGATATTGCCACCCAAAATCCCAGCACAGACATTAAGTTTTTGAGGATACTGGGTCCGTTCTGCAGTATGCAAATGATTATTTTTCTGTGACCATTATGGTTTCACAAAACTCCATTCTTTGAAACTTATTATCTTGAAAAATTTCTTGCATTTTCTTTACTTTAAAACTCTGGTTTTGCTGTTCCCTTTCCTCTTCCATTTCACAAACAGGAAGTGCCTCTCCAACACTGCATTTGTTGCAAAAATTGTCATATCCTGTTTGTTGGAAATGGGTCACTATTTTTTGGACCATGCTATGACTTGAAAAATATCCCTTCCTATTTTACTTTACTGTCTGTTTAGGTATGTTTGGTCTTAAATCATTGGTGTGTTCTTAATAAAATAATGTATGTAATGCAAAAAAAGTCTATTTTTCTTTCAAAATAAATACCTACAACTTTGCTTCTGATGTATTCATTTTACTTACTGGGACTGAAGAATGTGCCTGAAATTGGAACACTTTTATAAGATCTTTTTTGCTTCAAGCGTGGTGCCCTAATTAAATTAACTTCATTTAAATCCTTGCATTAATTTAATTAAAATTTAATTTGAAATTAATCGAAAATCCAATTTTACCGAAAAAAATTAGGTTAAATTTGACAGACAGATTTGACAGGGAACGTCACGTCACCTTACGTAAGCATCTTGGGGCTGTTCATCAACCGCGTGCATATTTATGAAATCCATGCACGTATCTTTTAAGAGTTTTGTGCTTTTTTTGTTACCGCTAATCTCAGAAACTACTTAACCAATCTTAGTGAAATTAAGCATTCATGTTCTATGAGCTATTATGTTTGGTTAAGGGAATTACTTTATGTCGTGACGTGAACAAGTTAGCAACTTTATTTTTTAGCCTAGTATAATCTAGCAATATTGCGTGCATCTTTTCTGGTGCCGCAAATTTATTGCGAATGTAGCTTGACAAACAAAGATACATTTCGAGGGGTCACCAATTATGACAACAAACAACTCTGAGTGCGTAGACATTTTCTGAGAGGACTTGGGCAGTACGTAGGCAGGTCTAGGCAGTATAGTACTGCTATTGTATATAGCAATAACTAGGCAGTAATTATATGTACTGTATGTATGTACTCAAAGACTGTTGGACTGTGTACGCATTTCAATTTAGTTGTATTCCCCCTCAATACATTCATGATATAAATTAGTGGGACAGGGTCAATTTGGCACACAATAGTTAAGCAGTTGGTTTTTGATACTTCTAGCACACTTAAGTTACCGTATACTGTGGTGTGGCACTTAACTTAAGCTTAAGTGAGTAAAATAGCAAGTCCAATTTTTCAAAAATAGCCAATCGGGTATACGTCCCAACCATTTTTTAAAAAACAAAAAAATAATTTTTTTACGGTTATGCGCACTCGCAACGAGAATATCACGCTCGAGAAGCGGCAAGTGCGCGGAAATGTTGGTGTATGTTATGGTTTTGAAACGGTTCAGGTTGTAACCTGCAGGGAAAACTGTCGCAGGGAGCGTATTCCACAGCGATACTGTTCTCCAGAGATATGAATTCTGATATAATGAGGTTCTTGGCGCCTCTATTTTGACAGTAAATTGATGGTCACCGTCTGTTTGACGTATTCGCCTAGTAGGAGCTACTCCCGGGGGGATTATACATGCCAAGTCTTCAGAGCATTTTCCGTGATAATACCTGTAGAAGAGAGATAGATCGCCCACAGTTCTTCGATGTTCGAGACTATCCAAGCTAGGGGTAAGTGCGAGGTCATTGATCAGCTTGATAGCTCGTTTTTGGACGGTATTCAAAAGCAATAAGGTATGTTTGGGTGCCGCACTCCATATATGTAAGCAGTACTCCATAGTTGGTCGAATCTGGGCTTTGTAGAGTGTCAGCAGTTGGCTTGGTGTATACAGTTGTCTTGTACGAAATAGCACCCCAAGCTTTCGCCCTTTTAGCTATATCTGCCACGTGACTGTGCCAAGACATGTTGATGGTCTCTGCAGTGACTCCAAAGCGCCGGTACACACACGCGTTTTTCTGCAGCGCGGTGACGCTGCGGGACCGCGCTGCAGAAAAACGCCTATGTATACCGGCGCGTATCCATTTTTGCGGCAACCGCAGCGTTACCGATCCGACACCGCGGTGCAGAAAAACGGGTGTGTGTACCGGCGATGTTCAACTGGCTCTCCAATGTGACAGCACTTCGAGAAAGCATGATGTTTGGCTCACCGCTGCTGGTCTTTTTTGAAAACAGGGCTGCTTGGGTTTTCAACGCGTTGAACTGTACAAGGTTTTTGTTGCCCCAGTCCTCTATTATCTCCAGGTCGTTATTTATTTGCGATATTTGAGTTAGTCTAAGTTGATGGAATTCACGTGCGGAGAGACATGTGGTTGGTATGAGTGAGGAGGCTACATTGCCATCATTTGCAAAGCAATAAAGCGGATTTACTGTTTTATTTATGAGGTCATTTATGTAAATCAGAAAAAGTGTTGGCGAAAGGATTGCTCCCTGTGGCACACTAGCATTTATTTGATAAGAGTTGGAGTTCTGGCCATCCAGTGCAACATGAATGGATCTATCCTTAAGGTAACTTTCAAACCAACTGCAAAGTTTCAGCGACAATCCCATTGCTTTGAGCTTTTTGAGCAGATTTTCATGCCAGACTTTATCGAATGCTTTAGATATATCTAAGGCAATTGTTCTTGTTTCACCCCGCAACTCAATCGCTTTTTGCCATAAGTGAGTGACGTATGTAATTAAATCGCCAGTTGACCTATATTTTCGAAATCCGTATTGCTTATTTTCGTTGATAATTTTGTACTTTTCCAAGTACAGTCGAACCTCTCTAACTCGAACCTCTATAACTCGGACCTCTCTATAACACGAACCCTTTTAGTGGTCCCTGTACATGTATTTTAACCTATGTAACTCGAGTTTCTATATCTCGAACTCTCCATAACTCGAACTGTTTTGGTTGTCCCTTCAGGTTCGAGTTATAGAGGTTCGACTGTACTTGGTTAGGTGATTGTTCACAACTCTTTCCATTACTTTTGATGATGAATTGATGAAAATTACACATGGATTTTTTTCAATCAATGACGAATTTTGTAATTTTAGCAAAAATATTATAGGTCAACAGGAGCGCCGCGCCGTATCAACATAATCTTTCACAAACTATATTTCTTTTAATTTAACTTTTGACAAACCTTGCATTTTGTTTACAATCATGCATTTGAAAGCAAATCTTTAAAACATATCGAAAACTAGAATATAAAATTAGGTACGTAAAAATGGGGACTTTCACGAGACCCGCCAAACTGGAGACGTATTAGCTTTTAGCATGAATAGCACGCGTGCCAAATTGCTACTTTGTCCCGCAAGTTCATTATGAATGTTCCTAAAGGTATCAAAGATGACGAACTGCCGTGATATTATTGATAAGTCTACCTACATTAAAACTCATATATAGTTGACTTAATATTAATTTTAACTTTTTGTAAAAATTCCAAGTTTTTGTGGGTTACTTAAATAGGAGATAAGGACAAAGTTCGATTTTTTAAAACTCTTTGTTGTTTTCAAGGTCACGGGTAAAAGTTAGGGGTGCTTTTAGTGGAGAAACGAAAAGCTTGGTTAAGATCCCTTAAAAAGGGCAATTGCTATATTTCTATTTTTGTTGGATATGTCAGAGTTTGTCCAAACCATTTTTTTACAGGAAAAAGTTATGTAGGCTTACTGAATTAGTGCCCAATTTGCATCACTTAACTTTTCTAACTGTACTACTGCACAAATCAATAAATTACCAAAAATATACAAAAATAAACACTGGGTATAGATAAAGTCCCTGTATGTCCATGCAGGGACTCTAGATATAGGCACCAAAACCGCAGAAAACAATGCTTTATTTGTCATCCACGCCTGCAAATAATCATATGACCCAAAGGAAGTTTTTATTTTATCACGCCTTCGAACAGAAAATACATAGTATATTATATAACAAGCGAAGAAAGTGACAAATTTCACACAAGCGTGAATGTCGGCAGCGAGGAGGTAGGAGTGAAACAACTTGCGAGTGCAAGAAAGTTACTTTCTATCGAGTTGTGTACTTTTTGTAAAAATTGGTTTTTAATTTTGCACAAATTAAATGAAACTGCTTTTCCGCAAATGTGTGTAAATGTACTTTGCAACACATGTGCGGAAAAGTATAGTGACAGTTAACGTCATCGTACACTTTTCCATACATGTGCTGAAAAGTGAAATTTAACGTTTTCTGAGTATGCAAATCCTGTGAAATCATCATGTTCATATGAGGTCGTAGAAGAAATATTTTTTCCGGCCTGCTCATGGCCTGCACAAGACCTCACTTTTTTGAACGCACCCAACGCATGTGGCATACAAAGACAGAAGATTGGAAGTCCTCCTCTGTTATGTCAGCAGTTTTTCATTTCTTTTTTTTGCGGCATTGCCGGATGACTGGTGATTCCGGATTCCAGGGATTTCTTTCGACCCCTATATTGTCTTAGGGCCACCCGTTTCGGCGTATACCTAATGATTAAATAAACAAATAAATTGTTTATAAAAAAGTGATTAAGTAAATAAATAATAAATTAATGAATGAACGAAGAAATGAAATGAATGAAATGAATGAAATGAATGAAATGAATGAAATGAATGAAATGAATGAAATGAATGAAATGAATGAAATGAATGAGATGAATGAGATGAATGAGATGAATGAGATGAATGAGATGAATGAGATGAATGAGATGAATGAGATGAATGAGATGAATGAGATGAATGAGATGAATGAGATGAATGAGATGAATGAGATGAATGAGATGAATGAGATGAATGAGATGAATGAGATGAATGAGATGAATGAGATGAATGAGATGAATGAGATGAATGAGATGAATGAGATGAATGAGATGAATGAGATGAATGAGATGAATGAGATGAATGAGATGAATGAGATGAATGAGATGAATGAGATGAATGAGATGAATGAGATGAATGAGATGAATGAGATGAATGAGATGAATGAGATGAATGAGATGAATGAGATGAATGAGATGAATGAGATGAATGAGATGAATGAGATGAATGAGATGAATGAGATGAATGAGATGAATGAGATGAATGAGATGAATGAGATGAATGAGATGAATGAGATGAATGAGATGAATGAGATGAATGAAATGAATGAAATGAATGAAATGAATGAAATGAATGAAATGAATGAAATGAATGAAATGAATGAAATGAATGAAATGAATGAAATGAATGAAATGAATGAAATGAATGAAATGAATGAAATGAATGAAATGAATGAAATGAATGAAATGAATGAAATGAATGAAATGAATGAAATGAATGAAATGAATGAAATGAATGAAATGAATGAAATGAATGAAATGAATGAAATGAATGAAATGAATGAAATGAATGAAATGAATGAAATGAATGAAATGAATGAAATGAATGAAATGAATGAAATGAATGAAATGAATGAAATGAATGAAATGAATGAAATGAATGAAATGAATGAAATGAATGAAATGAATGAAATGAATGAAATGAATGAAATGAATGAAATGAATGAAATGAATGAAATGAATGAAATGAATGAAATGAATGAAATGAATGAAATGAATGAAATGAATGAAATGAATGAAATGAATGAAATGAATGAAATGAATGAAATGAATGAAATGAATGAAATGAATGAAATGAATGAAATGAATGAAATGAATGAAATGAATGAAATGAATGAAATGAATGAAATGAATGAAATGAATGAAATGAATGAAATGAATGAAATGAATGAAATGAATGAAATGAATGAAATGAATGAAATGAATGAAATGAATGAAATGAATGAAATGAATGAAATGAATGAAATGAATGAAATGAATGAAATGAATGAAATGAATGAAATGAATGAAATGAATGAAATGAATGAAATGAATGAAATTAATGAAATTAATGAAATGAATGAAATTAATGAAATTAATGAAATGAATGAAATGAATGAAATGAATGAAATGAATGAAATGAATGAAATGAATGAAATGAATGAAATGAATGAAATGAATGAAATGAATGAAATGAATGAAATGAATGAAATGAATGAAATGAATGAAATGAATGAAATGAATGAAATGAATGAAATGAATGAAATGAATGAAATGAATGAAATGAATGAAATGAATGAAATGAATGAAATGAATGAAATGAATGAAATGAATGAAATGAATGAAATGAATGAAATGAATGAAATGAATGAAATGAATGAAATGAATGAAATGAATGAAATGAATGAAATGAATGAAATGAATGAAATGAATGAAATGAATGAAATGAATGAAATGAATGAAATGAATGAAATGAATGAAATGAATGAAATGAATGAAATGAATGAAATGAATGAAATGAATGAAATGAATGAAATGAATGAAATGAATGAAATGAATGAAATGAATGAAATGAATGAAACGAATGAAATGAGTGAACGAATTAAACGAATTAACGAACGAACTTGTGAAGTTTGTCCAATATAGTAAAGTAATAACTATAACAGTCAAAAGATTTTGATATAGGTTTGACATATACAAGGGGCAGTTACGTCAAAATGTTGGTTTTTCAAAAACCTTTCAAATAATTAAGATATCACTACATAGGGTTTTTTGTTTAAAAATAACAAACCTTTTACAGATTTGATGTAGAAAATCTACAGTTATGTCAAAATGTTAGTTTTTCAAAGACATTTAAAAACGAGGGAGGTTTGAATTTTAAGTTGACCGCCCCTACGCCGCCCCCTAATGTAGGGGCAACACACCCGCCCTTCCATCAAATACATATCTTGATGTTATCGATCACTGCCAAATATAGTTCAGTTATTTTCAATACTTCAGAAAATATTTGAGTGGACTCGGACTTTTGGGACACCCTGCCTGATATTGGTACCGCGACCAACAATAAACAAATAAATAAAAAACATATGAGATACATATCCTTATATAGGTACCAAGGTACCACCTAGAAAAAAAACTCAAATATTTTTGCTAGGCGCCTTCTAGCCTTTTCAAAACCTTCTATAAATAGTTTCCGTCTATTTTTGTATATTCTCATCGTTATTTTCCTCATCAAAAATAGTTTGGCAACACTGTCGCCAGCTTGAATCTTTCTTTTTCGGGAGTGCGCCGTTGTTGGCGTATCGTTGTTTCTATTTTGTGGAAAAAATCTTAAAACATCCACGATGGTAAGTGGTTTTTCTTGTTTTTATTTAGCTTAAAAGATTGCCTGTCGTTCCCGCTTTCCCTCTGTGTAAATATTTTATTGCTATTCGAAATGTTTATCTTTGAAAAATACCCCCAATCACAGATTGCACAACAAAATGAAAATTGCCAAGGTGGCCAATGTTTACGTATGTTTGTCAAAATCTGACAGATTTCGCCAAGTTTATTGCAAAAATTTTAAGATTTTCTATTATTTTTAATCTTTTTTGCAACAGTCTTTTTGGTAGACAGTACCTGCATTTACAATAAAATGGTGGGTATGCTTTAAAAAGTGCATTGACACTTAAGTGCAATGCCCCTTTGTGTTCAAGAAGAAGATGCATATTAGGGCGTTGATTCAATAGCCTTTGATTGCTATATATTTATTGATTAATCCTGTTTTTTTAGGTGAACTTCACCGTAGACGAAATCAGAGTCATGATGGACAAAAAACGGAACATCCGTAACATGTCTGTCATTGCTCATGTAGATCATGGTAAATCCACCCTTACCGACTCCTTGGTCTCCAAAGCTGGTATTATTGCTGGTGCCAAGGCAGGAGAAACTAGGTTCACTGACACAAGAAAGGATGAACAGGAACGATGCATTACCATCAAGTCAACTGCCATCTCCATGTACTTTGAACTTGAAGACAAAGATCTTATCTTCATTCAGAGTCCTGACCAACGTGAAAAGGAAGAGAAGGGTTTCTTGATTAACTTAATTGACTCCCCCGGACACGTTGATTTCTCATCAGAGGTTACAGCTGCCTTGCGTGTCACTGATGGTGCTCTGGTAGTAGTAGATTGTGTCTCAGGTAGGTCCATTTTTATGTACAGGGTGTTATGGAAAAAGTGTATTGGGTACAAGAAAACATTTTCCCATCAACAGATTTTATTAGGGCAAAGATATATTAAAAATAAGAATGTTCTACTTGAGGCTTATTTTTGTAACAGTTGGCTTTGCAGGCAAAACTTGTGCATTTGTAGAGGACTAGACAGATCAAAAACATGAATTTTTTTCTTTTTACAGTAGAAATGGTAACCCAAGATTTACTAAAACTTTATATCCAAGAAGAATAGAGTACGCACTCTTTACCAGCATCAAAAATCTTTCCAAATAAAAGACTTGCTGTATATAGTATTATGTAACTCTACTGTTTGTCATTGTTGCTTTTATGTCAATTTTTATTTTGTTTGGCAGTTTTGGGGCATATACAGGGTGTATCATAACTTAGGAGCCTTAGGTAAAGTTGGTGATTTGTTTAACTTTTTTGGTAGTAACTTTTTTGAAAACCACAGTGAAAACATGAAATTTGATAAAGTTGTGTATTGGAACAGAAGCAATAATTCTAGTTAAAAAATAAGTTTTGAAAAAAAATTTCTGTCAAATTTTTTTAGGAAAAACAATTTTTTTCATATAAACTTTTATAAATGTAATGTTTTTCCTGATATTTTTGGTTATTAAAAACAGGTTTCTATGGAGACATATCATTAATATTTTTTAAAAGAATAAGCAAGTAAAAATTAAAAAAAGTATAAAATTATTATTTTTTAAACATTTCTAAAGGTTATTTTGACAGCCTGTATCTCCTCAACTTGTAATTTTATTAAAAAAACAAATATTACATTGTTGGATCACAATTAGCTAAGGATTCATTTAAGTGTGACAGATTTTCTTTTTTTGTAAATCCCTTTTTCCCCCACTCCTCTAACTTTTATATTTTTATATCTTAGAAACAGATGAGTGTTGACCCCCTTGTTACATAATTTTTTTTTAGAAATAACCTCTATCACCTGCTGTACTATGGCCCCTAAGTTATGGGACACCCTGTATAAGTTTCACTGCCTTACCTTAGTAGTCTTTATATTGTTTGAAATGGCAATAAATTGTTCCCTTTTGTTCCATGACTTTTTAAACAAAATTAACTAATCTGGCTATTCATCCTTTTTTATTCTCATTTTATATACAGAGTGTTTCTTAATAAGATGCTAATGTTTACAGGTGTGAATCCTTAGGTGATTTAAGAGGGAAAGTTTAAATAAAAATATCCTAAACCTCTAACTTTGAGCTAAAATTAGTTTTAACGTCATAACTTTTAATAACTTCCTAGATATTTTACTGGGTGTCTCAAATTCAGTGTTTTTTGGGGTTTCAGGTATTTCTAGGGGAAATATAATAAATCTGAGCTCCACTAGCAAGCCTTGATTTTCAAGAGATGATTAACAAGCCATTTATAAACTACAGGGGGTTTTTGAAGTCTGCATGTTGGGAGAGGACCTACAACTTTTATTTATGGAAATTTTATGTTGCTGTCTTTTTCTTTTTTGTTATTTTTCTCTTTTTGGGATATTACATAAAGTTTGTATTTTTCTTATAGAATGACTCTTTATTTTTATTTTTTCAAATCAGTGGAAAATTTCCTTTAAATGTTATTTTACAGTATTATTTATTTTTAATTTGTAAATTGTTGTTTATTATTTCCTCTTTTTTTGTTAAATTTTAAGTTGATAATGTAAAAAATGTTTAAACCCATTTAATAAATTAAAATATAAAATAAAAATATAAAAATATACAAAAAAATAAAGGGGCCATTCAACACAGTTATAACAATTTTATTTAATATCTCTAAAAGTGACAGATGAAATTTAATTTGACAGTTAGATTCTTTACAAACATGTCTAATTATACAAAAAGTAATTTACACCAAAATGAAATTTTCATAAATAAAAGAGTTTATGTAGGGGGCCTATACCCTCCCTAAAGTCAGACACTAAAACCCCCTGTAGTTTAAAAATTGCTTGCTTTATTAGAATGCAGTTTTCACCTTTAATTATCTCTTGAAAATTGAGCCTCCACAAACATCAAATTATGACACCCTGTATTTAAAAATTTGAAAAAAATTTAGCAGTGTCATCTGAACAATATATTTGGAAAAATATTAGGTGGGTCTTTCAGGAGAACATTTATTACAATAAGTTTTTGATGATATCTTGGAAAACATAAAAGCTAGATATTTGTTGTAATCTTCCTACTGTCAGAACAATATTTTGTGTTTCAAGAAATTTACAGTGAGTCAAAATCTATGTAACTGGAAACTTGTATGTGTTATTACAAAAATACAACCAGATTTGTTTATTTTGTAAATTTTAGACCTACAATATAGCTAAATCCAGTGATATTTATTCACAAAAACCTTGAAATTCATTAAAATGTTATGTTGCTCAGTTGAATGGTGGAAATGGATAACATCTATTTTCTGCTGAAGCAATTTTGTGCTTCATGGAGGACACTTGAACTCCCTGCTACCTACTTCTGTTTCCCACTATCCTACTTGCATAGAAAATTTTCTGATTAAATAAATCAAAAAATTACTTCAAGGGGTCAAATTTGTAGTTTTTAAAATCTACAATTTTTCCCCACACAACAAAACAGTTATTTGAACTTTTTTTCTACTTTTGACATATATGTATCTTGATATAATACTAAAATCCATAACACCCTGTATTCTTGAAAGTATTTAAAGTTTTAAAATATGTATTCTTGAGTTTTTAGGGAGAAACTTAATGGCTAAAAGTAAAGTTTCTATCAAAAACTCATAGACAAAATGCATAATTTGCCCTGTAATATTCCATCAATGTATATTACAGTTTCCTAAAATGCAACAATATAACTTTTTGTTATTAGTGTCAAGTTAAATATTTTTAAAAAGGCCCCTGTTAAGGCCTAACTACTTTCTTTTATAACTTATTTAATAATTCATTAGAGTAGGGGACAATTCGCCATGAGATTTTTTTCTTTATAATATTGTCATTGACAATTGTTTAAACAGTTTTAGTTAGCTTGATTCAGTATACCATTTGTTATGTTGTTTATAACTTCCAAATTTTTAATTTTTTTTTACTAGGTAGTAATTGATAGGTTGATACATTCTTATGGCGGCAAAACAAATCAGAATTATATTCTATTACAAAATAATTTATAAGTGCAAATTACAATCAACCGCTCAGAAATTGCTTCTTGCTGGAGCAGATCTCTTAGGTAGCAATTCCAATTGATCTCTGATTGATCCAAATCCTAATTTTGGTGCTCCAATTGGGATCTAATTGAATATGTTTTTACAACATTTTTGTTTTTCATTTTTAAAAACATTCAAGCAAAACATTTTTAAGAATTCTAATGAGCAAATACCTAAATATTTTTATTTGTCTTCAGAACTTGAAGTGGATGATCAAAAACTTGTCTAGATGCATTATTTTATGTTTTCTATTAATTTTTTGCACTACAGAGAAAATAAAAAAGAAAAAAAACCATAGAAAAACATATCAAAATACAATGCAAAAAGTAAGGTTATGTTTAATGTTTTGATCCAAATCCTTTGTTCTGTCTTGGACAGATAGCCAGAGAAATCGATCCTTGCGAGATTTTGGACCAAGCATTTTGCCTAATCAAACAAAGAAATCTCAGTGGAAGCGACGCGACGCTTGAAATCGAATAGGCCATTCTTTTTGAGATTGATCTCATATTGCTAGGGAGCGATTTTTTATCTGTGATCGAAAACGGTATTAAAATGACAGATTCACAATGGCAGACTTTTTTATTTGTAAACCTCAAACTTAAAGGATTGTGGTGCTTAAGATCACTATACAGTTATGACTCAGTACCTACTCACTAATCTAACCAACCAACCATCATAACCAACCAACCAACAAATATATTGAGTCAAGCTAAATGAAACCGTTTAAACAATTGCCGATGCCAATGTCAATAAACAAAAATTCTCCGCGGCGAATTGTCCCTGCAGCGAATTTTCCCCGCAGAAAAACAGACAGTGGCAAATTGTCCCCGTGTCAAATAGGAACACGGAAAATCGGCTACGGCCTGCGTATTTATCGGTCAAGGCAAATCGGCCGCCTAATTATCCCCGCTGCGAATTGTCCTATCTCGAATTTAATATCTCCACTCAACTGAATAGCTTCATTTTAGCTCACACATATACTATACTATAGTAGTGTGAGCTATGGTGATCCTAATTTTTTCGAGAAAAAAAAAAGTTGCTCAGATTTCAAAAATTTTTATATATCTTTGCGTTTTAGATGATTTTGAAACTTTTTTGTTGCGCCGTCTGTCTGTCTGTCTGTCTGTATGTCTGTCTGTAACGACCAACGCGCATAACTCAAAAACCGCCTGGCCGATTTTAATGAAATTTGGTACCTAGACTGGGTCTTGGGTCGAGATGGTCCCATTTAAAAATGAACAGAAACCAAATAAAAGGGTGGGGGTAGATTTCAAAAATTAGAGTTTATGTGAAAATATAGAGTGTGTGATATCAAACGAAAGGTAATTGAGTCTGGAGTTAAACATACATTTTAATTTATTTAAAAAAAAGGGTGGGGGTATATTTCAAAAATTAGAGTTTAAGTGAAAATATGGTGTGTGTTATATCAAACGAAAGTTAATTGAGTCCGGAGTTTAACAAAATACATTTTAGTTTTTGTTTTTTTAAGGGTGGGGGTATATTTCAAAAATTTGAGTTTATGTCAAAACATGGCTTGTGTGGTATCAATCCAAAGGTAATTTAGTCTGGAGTTGAATAAAATATATTTCAGTTTTTAGTTATATTAGCTCACACGTACACTATAACTATAGTACCTAGTGTGAGCTTAGGGGCCCATATATTGGCAGAGTATTTTTTTAAATTTCCTATTTTAAGATTTTAGAATGTGTAACTATTTTATAAGCCTGTCTAACAAAACATTTGAATTCAAGATTTATAGGTAGCCTATATGATATCTTTTATAAAAGACACTGTTTCAGTTTCTTTATTTCATGTATTAACAAGTTAGCTTTCCATAAGTCAAGTTCAGTCCCTTGATGGGTGACTGCAGACCCCTGATAACATTTAGCATTTCTCTGCAGTCACATACTAACAAAGCTGCATTTACGTAATATTCCAATACTCCTGTTACCTATTTACACAATAGTTGTTGCTTGATGCAAACATTCAGAAATAAACGTACGAAAAATGCACAGATACCAAATTTACATTGATAGAGTTTTTGTCAACTGTACGCCAATGATTTGACTTAACGAATACAAGAATAAAATAATATTCTTGTGTAAAAGTATAACCAATCAGGACATTTTATCTTAAGGACCGCAAAGAGGATAGACTTATACCCAATTGATATTTCAAATATGTTTGCATTCTGCATTGTAAGGTACCATAGGTATTGCAATAATATGTACTTTATGGAAATAATATGCATGTCTTTGAAAGCAACCAATCAGATATTTTTTGCTTAAAGCAGGGCAGTTACCAAGGGTATTGGAATATTATGTATATGCAAAGCTGTCACATCAGTTCCAACATTTAAAGGCTATGATTTTTTTCATTAAATTTGTCAACTCTTATCTACGATTGCTTAGCTCATTTTACTCAAAGAATCATTATTTTAAAGAGCGTCTTTTTTAAAACTTCATTGCTTGTCGTTTTTGAAATAGTTTTTTTAGCTCACACATATACTATACTATAGTAGTGTGAGCTATGGTGATCCTAATTTTTTCGAGAAAAAAAAAGTTGCTCCGATTTCAAAAATTTTTATATATCTTTGCGTTTCAGATGATTTTGAAACTTTTTTGTTGCGCCGTCTGTCTGTCTGTCTGTCGGTCTGTCTGTATGTCTGTCTGTCTGTCTGTATGTCTGTAACGACCAACGCGCATAACTCAAAAACCGCTTGGCCGATTTTAATGAAATTTGGTACCTAGGCTGGGTCTTGGGTCGAGATGGTCCCATTTAAAAATGAACAAAATCCACCGAACAGAAACCAAATAAAAGGGTGGGGGTAGATTTCAAAAATTAGAGTTTATGTGAAAATATGGCGTGTGTGATATCAAACGAAAGGTAATTGAGTCTGCAGTTAAACAAAATACATTTTAACTTATTTAAAAAAAAAGGGTGGGGTATATTTTAAAAATTAGAGTTTAAGTGAAAATATGGCGTGTGTGATATCAAACGAAAGGTAATTGAGTCCGGAGTTTAATAAAATACATTTTAGTTTTTTGTTTTTTTTAAGGGTGGGGGTAGATTTCAAAAATTTGAGTTTAAGTCAAAACATGGCTTGTGTGGTATCAAACAAAAGGTAATTTAGTCTGGAGTTAAATAAAATATATTTCAGTTTTTAGTTATATTAGCTCACACGTACACTATAACTATAGTACCTAGTGTGAGCTTAGGGGCCCATATATTGGCAGAGTATTTTTTTAATTTGTTGTTTGTAGCTCACACATATACTATATATAACTAGTATTGAAAAAAAATTATATATCTTTGCATTTCAGATGATTTTGAAACTTTTTTGTCGCGTCATCTGTTTGTCTGTAACGACCAACGCGCATAACTCAAAAACTGCTTGCCCGATTTTAATGAAATTTGATACCTAGGTTGGGTTTTTGCTCTAGATGGTCCCATTTAAACACTAATGAAATCCAACAGATATAAGCCAAAAAAAAAGGATGGAGGTAGATTTCAAAAATTAGAGTTCTGGTAAAAATATTAATTGTGTGGTACTATATTAACATTATAGTTGTTTTGTTCAGTGGTGTTACACTGGGGAGGGGGTAATCTCCATTCGGATGCAGACCAAAATGGATAAAAATTACATTAAACAGTGGCTGGTTCAGTATGTTGCTGGTTCAGGCTGTGCCTTTGTGCTTGCTATAAGACTGGGCCAACCGCGCGAAAATCGAGTGTGGTACGAATCTTGTGGTTTTTAGTTGGTTATTGTAACGGCCCTATAAGCCATATCTCGGCATAAACTTTTGCTGGGTTGTATGCAAAGTTCCAGTATAGAAAAAAACTAAACAGTTTGTTTGTCCTATAGCAGCCATCTTAAGTCAACTGATCGTAAGAGTTTGTTAGACAGTTTTATTAACTTCCCAATTTAGTTTCTTAAAACTAACTGATTCCTCTTCCTAGGTGTATGTGTCCAAACGGAAACTGTTTTGCGTCAAGCCATCGCCGAACGTATTAAGCCAATTTTGTTCATGAACAAGATGGACCGTGCCTTGTTAGAATTACAACTGGATTCTGAAGAACTCTACCAAACTTTCCAGCGTATTGTTGAAAACGTCAATGTCATTATTGCCACCTACAATGACGATGGCGGTCCAATGGGTGAAGTTCGTGTAAGTACCTTTGTTATCTGAAAATGAAATCTTTATGTTTGTGTCGAATTCATTTTACAAACAAAACTATCTGGGTATTACACTACTATTAAGGACATTTTTTAATTAAAAACAACTGTCACTAATTTGTTTGTTGTTTGTGTTAATATTTTAACTAAAGCCTTATAAGCCAGCATTTTCTCCAAATTCTCAATGCTCAACAACAAAATTTTAAAAAAATAGAAAATCACGATCATGTATTTACTGCAGTATTTTAATTTTTACCCTGAATGCAAAAGTATTTAAAATAGCAGACTATTACTTAATGTTACCTTTTGCTTGCTTTCTGTTTATGAATTCTTGAATGGGTGATAACAAAAAATGCGCATGCGATTTTACTTGATTTTTGCATCTCTATTGGCCAGATCTTCATTCTCATTCTCAATCATTTGAAGAATTCATACATTGAAGGTTTAAAAATAGTGTTGAGCGCATATAAAGAGAAAATAATCGAAAATCGGATTATGCAAACAATCGGCATCATCCAATTATATTATTGAAACATTCAAATGCAAAAGAACCTGACACAAACCTATGTAATCTTTGTTGGCATTGGGTGTCAGACAGTGGCAGTGGAATTACTGATATTAGTATTATTTAACTGTATAGGCATAGGTTTTTTATCAGGAGATTTTTAATTCAAATGATAATCCCATTTTATCATTTGAATACAAACATCTAAATAAAAACATGCGAATTTTTCGCGACGATTTTATTGACTATATATTTTTGGCCGCTGAATCCGAATCCAGTGGGTCAATTTATATGAAATGAATGGAAAAAGGGAGGTTTGACAGACCATCTTCTAACCTTTAAACCTCTTTGTTCATTTTATTTGAATTGACCCACTGGGGAAAATTCCAGACGTCTAGGGACTTTTTTGACCTCAGATTTATGTCTCGGTGTCGAAAAATACATAGGAATATTGTCTGTCCTTTGTTTGAAACTCGTAGACAATGATTGTGTAGAAATAAAATTTCGGACTTCCATTGTCTTTATTTATTTTAAAACACGACGTTTCGGTTAGTAAGTATCTCTAACCGTTATCAAGTGTAAACTAAACAATCTAGTCTCTAGGCTACTACTTATACTACTTGGTGTGCAGTCAGGTGTGACGGCCCGCCCCCTTTTTAATCGTAAGACGCCTGTTTTCCTTAAGGAGTGGTTTCCATATGTTTGGTATGTCCGTGCTTGGTTGACTGAAAACTTCTTTATTCTGCATTATAAACGCAGCTTCAATAAACTTTCGTTTTCGCCAATGCGACTCCTTATGTAAAACTTTAGCTTCTGACCACTGAATCCTGTGATCATTTGACCATGCATGATCTGCTAAACCAGATTTTTCAATATCCCCTAATTGGGTACTTTTTAGATGTTCATTTACTCTAACCTGAAGAGGGCGTTTCGTTTCACCTACATATGATTTACCACACTCACACGGGATTTGGTAAATACATTCCTTGTTATTTGAGGGATTGTCTGGTTTTGTTTTAGTTACAAAACTTCTTATCGTATTTCCCGAAGAAAATACTGTTTTTATATTATAGTGTTTAGCTATTCGTCTTATGTTTTCTGAAATCCCTTGAACATATGGAATGTTAATAACACCTAACGGATTATTATTTTGAGAATTTGGTACATTTAGTTTGTTTTTAATTTTAACTATAGTTGAGTTTATTAATTTCTCGGAATAACCATTCTGTTGTAAGTCCTTTTTAATGTTTTTAATTTCTGTGGTTAATTCTTCATTATTACTACAAATATTTACGGCTCTTAAATACAAACTTCTTATAACTCCTTGTTTTGTTGCAACAGAATGATTAGACTTAAAATTTAGGTACTGTCCCGTGTGTGTAGGTTTCCTATATACAGTGGTTTGAATGTTTCTGTCTAATCGTTTGACAAGAACATCCAAAAAAGGTAAGGCCGAATCTTTTTCAATTTCCATGGTGCACTTGATTGTTGGTCGAATACCGTTTAAATGGTGTAGAAAATTTTGTAGTTCGTCATCATTTTCCGGCCATATAATAAATGTGTCATCCATGTATCGTAGCCATAGTTTTGGTTTGACTCTTGCTGTGTTGATCGCATGGTCCTCCAACCACTCCATGTAGATGTTTGCTACCACTGGCGAAAGAGATGAACCCATTGGGAGTCCATCATTTTGCGCGTAAAACTTATCTTTCACTTGAAAGTAAGAGTTACGGAGACAGAGCTCCAAAAGATCCATCACCCCCTCCACCGATAGCGTTGTTCTCTCATGAAGTGTATCATCAGTTTGTAATTTGTTTTTGATGATACTGAGTGACTCATTTATTGGCACGTTGGTGTAGAGACTTTGTACATCAAAACTTACAAATCTATCGCCGGGATCTAATTCGATACCTTTTAAAACCTCGACAAAATGTTCCGAGTTTTTGATAAAAGATTCGGACTTACCCTGTAGTGGTTGAATTATGTCCAACAAAAACCTCGACAAAGTGCTGGTCGGTGAGTCCCTGGAGCTGGTAATTGGTCGCAGTGGTATATCCTTTTTATGGATCTTTGGTAATCCATAAAAATGTGGTGCCTTACTGTGGTGTGGAGTCAGGCGGGATCTAACAGCGTCGGAGATATTTTCAGCGTACTTCTTCAAAGTCCTGTAGATGCGTCCTTCTATGCGAGGCGCGCGACAGTGGTGTCATTCCGGTTGGTTTTCGCCTAAAAGCCAACTTTCCGGGAGTGAGAACGAAGAAGATCTTAGAGAGGACCAGCCAAGCACTAATCCGATCCCAAATCAGTTACCATCGATGGAGAAAAGCCAACTTCAACACCGACATGGAGGAGCGTTTTGACGAAATTAGACGACACACATGGGAGGAAGACTACGAACCGATACTGAGTAAAATTGACAGTACGTGCAACAGAGAACGACAGAAGAAAAGATCAACTCACCGAGAAAAACTTAAGAAACTACAGACACGTACTCAAGATAGAACAGGCTCAACAACACCAAGCACTATAGTGAACATCTCCAAAAGGACTCTGAGCACCAACGAAGAATTGGTACTCAGTAAGGGACTTAAGTTCGCCATTGCACCGGCACAGACACCGACACTGGAAATTATTGCGGCAATAGAGACCGTTAGTCTACCTCAACCCGAAGCTGATGAGTTTCGCCATAAAGTAAGAACCACGTTGGACAGAAAGAAGCAACAAAAGACAAACATCACCAGTCAAGAACAACGGGCAATCAAGAACCTGCAGGCAGACAAATCAATCAAGATTCTACCGGCCGACAAAGGAAACGCGACGGTGATCATGGATGTCGAGACTTACGACAAAAAGATCCAAGAAGTTCTGGAGAAAGGAGACTACAAGCAACTACCCAAAGATCCAACCACCACCATAGAAGGACGCATCTACAGGACTTTGAAGAAGTACGCTGAAAATATCTCCGACGCTGTTAGATCCCGCCTGACTCCACACCACAGTAAGGCACCACATTTTTATGGATTACCAAAGATCCATAAAAAGGATATACCACTGCGACCAATTACCAGCTCCAGGGACTCACCGACCAGCACTTTGTCGAGGTTTTTGTTGGACATAATTCAACCACTACAGGGTAAGTCCGAATCTTTTATCAAAAACTCGGAACATTTTGTCGAGGTTTTAAAAGGTATCGAATTAGATCCCGGCGATAGATTTGTAAGTTTTGATGTACAAAGTCTCTACACCAACGTGCCAATAAATGAGTCACTCAGTATCATCAAAAACAAATTACAAACTGATGATACACTTCATGAGAGAACAACGCTATCGGTGGAGGGGGTGATGGATCTTTTGGAGCTCTGTCTCCGTAACTCTTACTTTCAAGTGAAAGATAAGTTTTACGCGCAAAATGATGGACTCCCAATGGGTTCATCTCTTTCGCCAGTGGTAGCAAACATCTACATGGAGTGGTTGGAGGACCATGCGATCAACACAGCAAGAGTCAAACCAAAACTATGGCTACGATACATGGATGACACATTTATTATATGGCCGGAAAATGATGACGAACTACAAAAATTTTCTACACCATTTAAACGGTATTCGACCAACAATCAAGTGCACCATGGAAATTGAAAAAGATTCGGCCTTACCTTTTTTGGATGTTCTTGTCAAACGATTAGACAGAAACATTCAAACCACTGTATATAGGAAACCTACACACACGGGACAGTACCTAAATTTTAAGTCTAATCATTCTGTTGCAACAAAACAAGGAGTTATAAGAAGTTTGTATTTAAGAGCCGTAAATATTTGTAGTAATAATGAAGAATTAACCACAGAAATTAAAAACATTAAAAAGGACTTACAACAGAATGGTTATTCCGAGAAATTAATAAACTCAACTATAGTTAAAATTAAAAACAAACTAAATGTACCAAATTCTCAAAATAATAATCCGTTAGGTGTTATTAACATTCCATATGTTCAAGGGATTTCAGAAAACTTAAGACGAATAGCTAAACACTATAATATAAAAACAGTATTTTCTTCGGGAAATACGATAAGAAGTTTTGTAACTAAAACAAAACCAGACAATCCCTCAAATAACAAGGAATGTATTTACCAAATCCCGTGTGAGTGTGGTAAATCATATGTAGGTGAAACGAAACGCCCTCTTCAGGTTAGAGTAAATGAACATCTAAAAAGTACCCAATTAGGGGATATTGAAAAATCTGGTTTAGCAGATCATGCATGGTCAAATGATCACAGGATTCAGTGGTCAGAAGCTAAAGTTTTACATAAGGAGTCGCATTGGCGAAAACGAAAGTTTATTGAAGCTGCGTTTATAATGCAGAATAAAGAAGTTTTCAGTCAACCAAGCACGGACATACCAAACATATGGAAACCACTCCTTAAGGAAAACAGGCGTCTTACGATTAAAAAGGGGGCGGGCCGTCACACCTGACTGCACACCAAGTAGTATAAGTAGTAGCCTAGAGACTAGATTGTTTAGTTTACACTTGATAACGGTTAGAGATACTTACTAACCGAAACGTCGTGTTTTAAAATAAATAAAGACAATGGAAGTCCGAAATTTTATTTCTAATATTGTCTGTCTTGTAAATCTGGAATTTTTTTTTCTTGTCACATTGTGTATTCAAAGTAGCGAATTTGAATAATAAACATCCAATTATTAAAATCATGCTATTTTTCCCAACAATATTTAAAAATAGTGTTCATTTAGTCTACATTCTCGAACAACATACTCATTTTAGCACATCAAATCAAACCAAGATTGAGTAAAAAAAAGATGACCTTATATTTCTATCTATTGCCTGCCTGCCATTTATTTAGATAATAAAAAATATTAGTAGTTATATTAATTTTAAAAACATAAAAAACAAAGTGTATGCTATGCTTTTTCCCATAGTTAAATATTTTGGGAGTCTGCATTTTTGTATGCTTAAATATTTTAATCTGTGATTTTAATAGGTTTGGTTTAATGTTATTTATAGTCATCCTTAATGCTGGGACAGTCTATAGTGTAGTGTTTTATAGTATCTAGATTAGCTAATACTACCAAAATTTTACAATAAGCAGATGCTGTTTTCAAAATGCCTAGTAAAATCTAAGAATTATTCAAAAGAAAAGCTTTTGAGAACATTAAATTTAATGTTTTCCTAAGTTAATCTATTGTCCAAAATCATCTGGAAATAACCATTCAAGTTGTAAAAAGGCATTGGAAATAATCAACATCAGGTACCTACTTTAGAAATTACAATTAGAATTCTAAAGAGTTCTAGGAAAGTTTGTAGCAGGTACCTAAATAACGTCCCTATAGAACTCCACTCTATTGTGCCAATAACTAGGGGCTGTTTTTACTAAGAGCCTTGGCGACATTAAGTGGTTGTTCTCAGACGCTGTCTGACGTGTCCAGTTTATGGTTTGACATTTTTGAATATTCCTTTTGTCACTTGATCGTGATTTGTTTTGTTTACAGTAACTTAAAAATTGTGAAATGGAATTATCTTGTAAAATTTTTTGTCCGATCATTGGTTTCGACTTTCGACGTGGACTATCAAGACAATTTGGCGTCGATCAAATTACTTTTGTTGATGAATCTCCCTCCTTTGCTCCTGGAAAACGATGGTGTAACGAATTTAAAAGTAGGTGTATAGATTGTCACACTGAAAAATTACGTGTTTTTATTATTAGGCTTATAAGATAAGCTAAAACTAGAGAAACTAAAATTGTATATAAATCTGATCCTATACCAATTATCAAAGAACAAGTGGTGCATTTAAAAATTTCAATTAAGTTTGCAGTTTCCGCGTTTCGGCTATTTTTGCGACAAAATGTTTTTTTGTCACGTTCAACAAAAGTAAAAAAGTAAATTTAAAATGCAAATATATAGCCCGCGCTTTTACCAGAGACCTATACTTTACCCGACACTTGGCAACGTTGCACCCGTTGTTCGGCAACGTTCGTGCGTGGCCCTCGACCAGTGGATTCGTTTGATTCGTGTTTCATTGCATACTTAATGCATGAAAAATTGCCCTAAAGCGTCACTAACCGAACTGATTACTAAAGCACGTTAAGCACTAAACCGAACTGATTACTAAAGCAGCCAGTATCAAGAACAACCCCATTATTGATATTTTAAAAGAATACAAAAACACAGTTAATACCAAAAATATTGATTTATCTCGTATATCCTCCCTTCTTAAAGGTTACATTGACATGAAAGATCAATTAAAACTACTAGGATCACACGAGACACTACCTTGTTACCAAGAGGAGTATCTCATTCAATTTCAAGAAATGGATATTCTCGATCTAAATATCAGTAGGGACTCAAATCTGGCAAAACTAACTGAAAAATTCAGAGACAGATTTACATTTATTTACACAGATGCATCTAAGACAGAGAATAGGGTTGGCTATGGAATTCACATACCCAGTATAAAATTTAATTACTCAGGCAGACTTCCGGATGACATAAATATTAACACAGCAGAGATGGTTGCTATTTATGAGGGCTTGAGGTTTTGTTTGGAGAGGAATATAGAGAACATAATAATTTTCACCGACTCAAAAAGCTCTGTGGATAAACTAAAGAGGAACGGAATCAATGGGAAGCAGGATTTTATTACGTTAAGCACCAGGACAATTTTGGCCTTGTGGGTCAAACCACACATGTCAAGCTTGCTTGGATTCCGGCACATTGTGGGATAGACGGTAATGAGAAAGTGGACCAGCTAGCCAACGTGGGAAGAATCCTAAATATTCCAAAAAATTTAGATTACACTAAAGAAGATACCTTTAACATAACAAAACATAAAACACTAAACACCTTTAAACAGAAATGGAAAGATAAAGTAAAAGAAAAAAAAGCATGGTATAGTTTTATACAAGAGGAATTTCCCACTCAGCCTTGGTTCACACGGTTTAATTTTACTAACAGAAAGCACATAACCACCATATGCAGAATGCGTACGGGACACTGTCTTACCTCAGCCCATCTTAATAGGATCGGTGTTAAAGATTCTCCCCTTTGTGAGTGTGGTCGGCTTGAGGATCTGAACCACATCTTTTTTGAGTGCCCAATTAACGAGGTACCAGACTTTAATATCTACAAACTACTTACAGACACCGTGTGCGGCCCCATATCCCTAGAAAGTATCCTTAGTCAAATTTCTTTTAAAAGGAGTAACCTTCTGTTGCAATTTTTAGAAAAAAACAGAATAAAACTGTAAAAATGACAAGAGAGAAAACTCTTGATTTAACTTTGGAAATTTTGGTTCCTTTTTTCCGTTTTGGTTTTTTTGTTTTTTACAAGATTAATCTAGAAACATATAGGTAGTCTTTTAGGATCCTTTACCTATTTTAACCTTTGTTGTGACGTCCGAGAATGAATGAAAGAATGGAGTGAATGAATAACAAGAAAAGAAAAAAAAAAAAAGTATTGAAAGAAGGGCAAAAGAAAAAATTGAGAGAAACAAGAAAGCAAAAGAAGAGCCAGGTGGAGGGAAGATAGAAGGGAGAGAAGACAGAAGAGTGAAGATAGCGGATGGAAAAATGAATAAAGAAGATAAAGATAGAAAAACATCTACATAGAAAAAAAAGAGAAAAGAAATATTTAACAAAGAAATATAGAACAGATATTGTTTGAAAAAGAAGTAAAAGAAAATAAAAAAGAAAAATATACATATAGAAAAGAAAAAATAAGCAAAAGGAAGAAAACAAGTAGAAGGAATAAATAAAATAAAATACATATCTACAAAGACTAACCACATCCTATGGATGTTATTTGGAAAGAAAAATAAAATAGAACAAAGAAAAACATCTACATAGATGTTTCTTTATTGGAGGGATGTAAATAAATACAGAGTTGAGAATTCTTAAGAGAGAGAAAGAAAGACTGATTTCACAAGATACACAAACTAAAATAAGGGGCCTCAAGTGGTTACAGAACCAGACTCTCTTGAAGCCCACGGTATTGAATCTGGCTAACTGTCCCAGACGGACAAAGCCAATACCTAGGAACCGAAACCGAAAGCGTCATAGGCCATGCTTTGCTCGCAAACCCGTTGCTTTTTCAAATGGAGACAGTGCACCATTCACATTTCACAAAAATTAAACGAAAGATAGTCGAATATTAAATTTTAAAGCTGCTAAATATTTCAAGAAATTTGCATTTTTGCCTAAAATTAAACAGAAAAAACTGTTTTTTTAGCATTTTTTAATCATGACAAAAAAGGCTCTTCATGATTTTATGGGCAAAATTGTCAAAACACATGCACTGAGAGCTGGATTAAAGTTTTTAGATGCACAACTTTTTTTTTGAAAGTCAAATTCAGATTTATATAAAATATTAAGTTTCTCCACTTTCGGCCGATATTGTAAATAGTGCTCTTCATACAGTTCATTTAATAATTTTTAAAATAACTTTAGACAGTTAGCATTACAACCAGCAGGTTGTAAAAAAAAGTTGTCTTAAAAATTCTAAAATAAACTGTACTGGCCCAGTTTGTACAGAGTCGAAATAAAACAAAATAAAATTTGGCTATTCTGGTTTATACAACAAAAAATAAAATTGCCACAGTAATTTGTCACAAGTGATAAGCAATTTAAGAATTTTCGAAGAGGAAAATGATGAGCCTTTCAGCAAAATGAAGCAAGCTATTTACGAAAGTTTAGCCTGTTCCATATCACTTAAAAAATAAACCGATGCACTGTGGACTAATTCCAAGTATTAAGCAGACAGACACCAAAATTAAGAATTAACATCATTATTTTGTGGGCAAACTAGCTCTAATTTAGTTGTAGGTATGTTAATTTGCTAACCCGCGTTTTAAAGTATTTTCGGTATTTTATTATATTTTTAAAAACAAAAATATTCCATCCGTTTTCGAATTAAATAAAAATTTAGCAAGAGCTAGGTCAACTTTAAAACCTTTTTTTCGAATATGGTTTGGTTAAGCTGATACGATCTCATCTAGCACATAATAGGTTATTTAGTTCTAATTTTTGACTTAACTCAAAATTTCAGTTTTCTATCCCAAATATTTGTTTATATCCTGAACTGCCCTTGTGTTACTTGATCAGTAGTTCTTAATCTATGATTGAGCGTCAACCAGGGCAAACATAAAATTCCTAACTCCACAAGCTTATTTGAATTACTATCAATGAAAGCTCACTAAAAGTAGGAAACAATTAAAGTCAAATGTATACCCATTTGTAATGACGTCATTCTGGCGGACAAAAACCTGTCGTCTATCATTTTATTTTTCCAATAAAGCTAAAAACTGGCTAAAATTTAACTGACAAAAAATTAACGATTAACATGCACCAATTATTTGACATAGTTAAAGAAAGGTAAACAAAAATGACTTCATTACAAATGGGTATGAATTTGACATATCAACTGGAAGTAGTTAAAAACATATAAAGGGAGGAGTAAAAGATGAAAACAGTTTATTTGTTTTCCAGGTACAATTAGTTATATAACTAGTGCTTTTTAAACAAATATGTATTCCCCACAGAAAGAATTATTAATATGTGTTTTTTTGTTAATAGGTTGACCCCAGTAGAGGTTCAGTCGGTTTCGGATCTGGTCTCCATGGATGGGCCTTCACTCTGAAACAGTTCTCTGAAATGTATGCTGAAAAATTCAAGATCGATGTCGCTAAGCTTATGAACAGGTATGTAATATGGGCTTTCTTATGGGGGAGTTTTTCAACTGTTAAGTAGCAAATCAACTGCGAAGGCGATACCGTCATTTTAATAAAACATGTATAGGGTTGGGGATGGTCAATTGTCAAATTTGTAAAATCGGATGCTGAAAAGAATTTACTGTTATCATCATATGGTGTGTGAGTAGGAATTTGTGTGTTTTGTATTCAGATATGATTTATGAGGTTAAATTGATTATGTTTTAATATGCATTTAATATAAAACTGTATTTTACAAGGTATTTTATTATAATTTATAAATATAAGATTTTATCAATCAATTAATTAACAAAATTCGTTTGACCAGTCAAACCCCTAACCCTACATATATTAAGACTTTAATTAATATATTTTCGAATTATATTTTTTACTATAGATATAAAGACAACTAAAAAATAAAAATGCCCTTGTGTTACTTAATCAGTAGTTTTTAATCTATGATTGAGTGTCAAACAGGGCAGATATAAAACTCCTAACTCCACAAGCTTATTTGTAACTTATCAAGTAAAGCTCACTAAAAGTAGGAGACAGTAACTACTACATAAACATTTTATTTTGGTGTGTCATAAGAAAAGAACGCCTGAAACAAATGGGCCAGTATTATCTTGACATTGCTTATGTTTGTATAAGGGATTTAGTTGGCAATAAAGAACATTTCTATTCAATACTTCTAAGAACATATATTTAAAGGGAGAATATCTTTTAATGGTAAATTTATACAGGCTAGAATCTGTAGGTCTGACCGCCAATGTTAAAAATCAACAAGTATCTTTTATAGTTGAGTGGTGGTATCCCGTGGGATAGTTGCGGAAGATTTTTTAAACTACCCTAGGTCGATTGATAATAAATCACACAATTTTAAGTAACCGGATGTTTGCCTTCAATTTAGTAGGAGGGTCGGTGAGACGTCATAAATCCAAAATGGCGGCTTTTTTGTGTTTACCTTTAACGTATTAACCAGAGGAGACTAGGAAATAAACAAAAAAATCGGCCGTCTAGATAAACAATTTGTTTTAAAAAACGTACTTCTGCAGAAAAGAGCTCATCAACTATTTTTGTTTGGTCCATAGAAAACTCTATTTCCTTTCTCTTTAAGAATCACCAAAATTATCCGATCTTTCCTTTACTTTTATTTCTTTTTTAAACCAATGCAACGAAAAAAGACGAAATTGTTCTTCTTACAAACCCTTACCAGATTAATTATACACCACCAAATATGGATATATAACAAGCGGTGATCACTTTAACTTGTGCTTCCAGCATTTATTTTGCTACTCCTTCGTTTTCCTTTATTAAACCAGTGCGAGAGAAAAAAATAAAACTATTCTCGGTTACAGTCCCTCACTAAAACAAAGGAATTAGAAACATGCCGCAATCGTCTTGGCCCGAGTAAAGTATGTAACAGGTCAAATGCGGTGTTTCTGTCCTGTCTCTTTACGTAAATATATTTTCGATCTGGACTCAAGATTAATCTTAAAAGACTTTAAAATGGTGTGGGAGTGTATTTTGTGCTAAAATCTCGACCATCTTAATCAAGAAGTTTCGTTTTACAAGTAAGCTTGTTTGACCTTCAAAACAAAACAAAGACCAGTGCCATAGAAATCAATATAAAATCGGAAAAAAAATATTAGGCTAATATATAAATAATTATTTATTCGTTAAAAGTGTTTAAACAAAAGTTTAGTTAAAAATGTACAGGGTGTCCCAAGTTTTGGGGTTTTGATACTTTTAACTGAACTACGAACCTTGATTTTCAACAGATAAGGTAAAAAGGTATCTTATTAATATGGAAAGTAATTTTTTTACGTATACCTTTTTTATTTAACCGTTTTTTTTTGTGTAAACAGTTTTTTTAGATTTGGATCGAGGCAATTTTTTAGGTTGGGTTAGTCCTTTTTACCTACTCTGAATTTTTAAGGTTGTCTAACCTAAGATTGAGCAAAAAACTACCCTCGGTCGATTGGTGATGCATCACTCAATTTTAAGTCGCCAAGTCTTTGGCTTAAGGTTGAGTAGGAGGGTCTATATGATGTCATCAATTCAAAATGGGGGCATTTTAATTTTTTTTACAAACTTTGGCTAATAACTTTTGCTAAATTAGTTTTACAAAATAATTGTAAATAAGGCTTTTGTTTGCAAGAGAACAGCGATGAATATAGTGAAGAAAAAAATATTTAAAAATAGTTAACATTTTTTTTGCCAAAAAAAATTCATATCTTTGTTATTTTTTAACATATAAATCTTAATTTTTTGCTACATTAATTATTGCTCTCTTTAAAAAAAAACGTATTTAGAGTTTTTCTTTAAAACTAATTTAGCGAAAGTTGTAAGCTTAAGTTTGTGAAAAAATATGAAACAAGCCGCTGTCTTGAATTTATGACGTCACACAGGCTCTTTTACTCAAATTGTAGGCAAACACTCAGCGACTTAAACTTTACTGATCCACCAATCGATCGAGGGTAGTCTAAAACTCTGGAGTTTTTATAACTTGGTTAATATAAAAAAAATACCAATATCTTTTTTAGATCTTGAGATATAAAGCTTATTATAACCATAATTAAATTTCTGTGTTATTGCGAACAAATCGCAACTCACAATTTTTCTCAAAAGTTGATGTGGCAAAAATTTGTGAAAAAACATGGAAAAAATCGCAGTCTCTTGCTCAAATTTAAGGCAAACACGCAGCGACTTAAAATGAAATAATCCATAACCAATCGATTTGAGATAGTCTTAAACTTTCTTCTTCAATTTTATTTTCGGGTAAGAAAATGTCATGATTTTTTGTATTTTAAAAAAATTAATAATGTTAGTTTTTAAGATATAAAGCTAATTTTTTCACTATATTAATTGGCGTTCTCTTTCAAACAAAAAACGTATTGACAGTTTTTCTATCTAACTAATTTACCGAAAGTTATAAGCCAAAATTTGTGAAAAAGCATTAAAAAAAGCGGCCATCTTGGTTTTATAAGTGGGAGGGCCTCCACTCAAATGGAAGGCAAACACCCGATAACTTGTGTGATCTATTAACAATCGCTTTAAGGCAGTTTTAAAAAACTTCCACAACTATCCCACAGGACACGATTTTTGATGACTCAACTACTAATACATAACTGAGAGTTTTTAGGGAAGCGCTAATTGACTCTTTTTGACATTTAAGATTCCGATAGTGTTTACTCGCCGATACCATGAATTTATGATCAAAAGAAGTCCCCCTTTATTTATGATATATGATGTAATGATATGGCAGAAATTACTAATATTTCTTTTTTGACAGATTGTGGGGAGAGAGCTTCTTCAACCCCAAAACCAAGAAGTGGTCCAAGCAAAAGGATGCTGACAACAAGAGATCTTTCTGCATGTACATCTTGGATCCCATCTACAAGATCTTCGATTGCATCATGAACTACAAGTAAGTTTTATTTCATTTTTTGACAATGGTAATTTGTATTTATTTAAAAGAGATTCGTACCAATATTTGTTTTTTATTTCTTGTTAAAAGGTGAAAAAAATTTAAAAATGAAATGATGTATAAATATGTTTCTATTTTATTCTATTCTTTATTTCTTTTTTCTGAAAAATTATTTATTTATTACATATTATGCTGTATGTTGTTACCTTCCTAGCTCGCGTAGAAATGGCTAGAGAAGGTATTATTTTCAATGAATTTTTTTTTTGAGATATCGCCGTTAATGTGTTACTTGTGTGTATTTTGACCTATCTGTGTATATTATTTCTGCCCGTAACACAATAGCTCCTAAACCGCTGAACCGATTTTCTTAAAATTTTCAGGTAAAATGGTGTTCCATCAATTAATTGTAATGTTTTTTAACAATTACACATTTTTAAAAATGATAACTTTTTAACGGAGCATCGTATCAATATGCGGTTTTCGGAATATAGTAGACTACATTTTCAATAATTCATGTTATAAAAAAAAAGAGATTTAGTTTTATATATATTCCCAAAAAACTGTTTTCAAGGCTGATATATCATGGCTTCACTTGAAGTGTGCTTGAAGTCTTTAAAAAAAATAAAAAATACAGATTTAAATCAGTACAAAACAAATTTGCTTTATACTATCAGTATTGTTTTTGAACATTGCACCACACTTACACTTTTTTACTTGTCACGTTTATTTATTATTTCACAATATGTAATTAAAATTAAGACCTCACATTGCAAATGATTAATTTTTATTAATGTGCATACCTACTTCAAATTAACTTTTATTATTTGTTCTGATGACTGAAAGTAAAAAACATGGATTGTTTTATTAATAACTATTTTGAGAAACGCGTTTAATTTTAGTTTAGATGGTAGAAAAGTTTTATTTTAAAAAAATCGCAGCAGTCTAAAAATATATACTTTGGATATCCCTATCTTTAGCAGTTTGCAAGCAAAATACATAATGTTTCTTAAAAGAACAAATGTATAGAAGAAAGATAGAAAAAAAATATTAAATTGCTTATATTATGTATGTAGGTATTTTAGTTAAAAAAGATAAGGGTATTTGAAGTATATATTGTTAGTATACTTATCTATTAATAATTATTAAAAAACTAACAGCTTAAAAAAAAGTAACCATTTATACAATTTTCTCATTTATTCCTACTTTCTTAATAAAACATATTAAGTAATAAGAAAATTATGCTTGGTGCAACTTCGTTTGGTTGTCCTTTTCAAAACAATATTTGATTAATTTTTTTCCGAGTCTTAGAGTCACTAGTTAGGATCTATCAATGCCTAAATTAGTGCTAAAGAAACTCGAAAAGCAAAGATTCCAGCTTTATGCCCCAAACTAGCCTCTTGTGGCTTGGATGGGTACCTCTGCAAGGCAACAAAGATTTTCATAAAAAATAAATGGTATAAATTTTAATTTTTACCAAACCCTCCTGAGTGGTTAAAGATTATTTTAATTACTGTTTTATTTAAAAACTTTAAACACAAATGTTAAATAAGTTGCACTTCAAGAGTAATTTAAACCTAATACAACTCAAAAACAGCCTATCCCAATGTGAAGAACTGATATATTTGTGAAATCAGGACCAAGACATCTATAGTTCTCACAAATAATATGCATTTTACTAACTTACAAAAGTTTCTCTCAAAATTTGACATAAGAAATGACTTCTGACATGGTCCAAAAGTTAATATCGAAAAAATTATGGTGCTTTTGTATTTAAAGTTTTTTTTGATCCCCTACATTAACCCCTAATAAAGATGACGCCATTCGAAAGACGGTGAAACTTTTGCTCTGTAATGAAATATCGCGTATCAAAATAGCGTATATCAAAAAAGCGTTTTGTTCAAAATAGCGCCTATCAGCGCGCTGTTTTGATACATGCTATTTTGGAAACGCGCTCAAATAAGCGCGCTATTTTGATACGCGGTATTTCGTTACAGGGCCAAAAATTTCACCTAAAAATTCTATAATTTTTCACAACTCCGCTATTTTTTGTCCTTTTTGTCGAATTTATCATTTGGTTCTTAACTCATTTTTTTTATTATGAATGACGAAAACAGTGGCCGTGCGATCGTAGCTAGAAAACTAGGTTCTTGGCTACACATTTCCAAATTAACTTTAAAGTGTAAATAATTGCAATTCTCCATCCAAACTCAAAAATACGATAAAAATGTATCGACCGGATGTTGCCATTAACATCTTATCGTAATTTTAAACTTACGAATCTTTAAATTTATAGCATCTCGCGATATTGCCTACTAGGGAAATCCTTTATTTGTTTTTTTTTTTAGGAAAGAAGAATATGAAGCCCTTCTCCCCAAACTGGGTATTGTCATTAAGCATGAAGACAAAGATAAGGATGGCAAAGCCTTGTTAAAGGTGGTCATGCGTACCTGGTTGCCAGCTGGTGAAGCTCTGCTTCAGATGATTGCCATCCATCTTCCATCGCCAGTCACTGCCCAGAAGTACAGAATGGAGATGTTGTACGAAGGTAGGTAAAAAACGTTTACCGTGGATTAGGTTTTAAGACATTATTTTTGATATCAACCTTAAGCTTTTACTTAACTATTTAATTTTGATTCAACCTAAACTATGGCAGGTATTGGGAACTAAATTTTATATTCCACAGTTTACCTGTTTATTTTTTAAGTAAATTTTCGCAGTTGAATACAGTTGGACGCCTCAGCAAAATGAAGCTTTATTTACAAAAATTCAGCCTGTTACTCATCACTTCAAAAATATACCTGTATACTGTGTACTATACTGGATACAAATAAAATACAAATACAGTAGAACCCCGATTATCCGTGCTCCACGGGACCGGATGAGACACGGATAAGTGAAAAGCACGGATAATCCGAACATTCATTTATTACATGTTACATACATATTATGTATATATACTCAAAATATGACAGAAAAAAAAAGATCCCATAACTTCAAACTAAGTTTATATGTATGTATTGCATAAAAAGATAATAGAACAAAAAATATAATTCTACATAAAGTTTTGGTCGAGTGATTTCCGGTAACGTTATTTCGATAGAACTTCAAAAACACAATTTCGATGATGGGAAATCATAGCACGGATAATCCGCAGCACGGATAATCCGCGCACGGATAATCGGGGTTCTACTATAGTTGAAATTCAAGCTTATCAAAAAATCAGCATCATTTTTGATCAACACTGCTCGCGAACGCTCAGAAATCGCTCCTTGCTGGTGCGGATCTCTGTGGGAGCATTTGCTAATCGCTGATTGAGCCAAATCCCAATTGGAGGCCCTAAGTGCGATCTTTAATCGAACGCGTTTATCCAACACAACCCTCAACATTCTTGTTTTTCATTTTTAAAAACGTTTTTAAGCAAGCAAAACAATTTTAAGAATTCGAATAGGTACTAGTTTTAATGCAACAACGAGACGCCCTGTAATATTTTTTTGTCTTCAGGACTTAGGCTAGGCGATCAAGAACCTGTCTAACTAACAGTAAAAATTACAGAAAAAAATACTACGCTAAAAGTACGGTTATGTTTATTGTTTTGATCCAAATCCTTTGATCCGTCTCAATACAAAAGGGGGCAAGAGAAATCGATCCTCTCGAGAAATCTCAGCGGAAGCTAGACGATGCTTTAAATCCAATAGAGCAATCTTTTTAAGATTGATCTTGGATCGCTTGGAAGCGGTTTTGATCGTTGATCAGAAACGGTATTAGTTGAATAGCTGCTCTGAGCAGCGTTCTTCAAAACCTTTAAACGCCTCTACTGTAAAGTTATTTTCGGATTGTGGCGATCTTCGTGGAAGGCAGCGATATGTTAAATATGACGCTTCAAAAACGGGTGATACGTGACACTCAAAAACTGCTCTGGTGCGCTCTCAGATCACTCCTTAATTTACAAGTTTTAAAACGGCACTGCACTCTCGGATTCCCATGTTCTACCTAAACTATTGAAACGGCCCCGAAATCTGCGATCGCTGGGAACAGTTGTTTGAATTATGACGGATCAGTTTTTAGATCAAAACAAAAAACTGCTTTTATATTATATATTATATTAATTATTTTATGTCATTATAGTTTTAAATTAATTTAACAACGAACATTGATTAAATCCTTAAAACAGGGTAACTAACTTTATTAATGGATCAATTTTTATTATAAAGTTCAACTTTTAATTACAGCGATTCACGTTGTTTTAAATTGATCAAAACTGGGGTGCTCCACAAATATTGTGGGTTCGAGTCTCACCTGGGCATAGTTGTTATTGTAACGTCCCAAAAAGGCATATCTCGGAATAAACTTGCTAAATGCTATAATACCAGATTGTGCAGTCCCAGCTCCACCCAATGAAAAATCTAGTTGTGAGTGGCGTTTAGAACTGCAAAAATCAAATGCTGTGCTCGCTATGTTTGCTAATTTCCTTTAATAATTAGTATAATACACAGCACAGCTACATTTTTATAGTGAGCCATAATAGACCCGTCAGTTGTCGCGGTAGAAGAGCCACATTTGAATCATCATTATCACAGCGACATTTTATACACTATTAAGGTCACTCTCGCCGTTTTTGGCAAATTAGTAATGACTTCCAAAACATGTCTTAAATCCTTTAAATTTCAGGACCACACGACGACGAAGCCGCTATTGGTATCAAAACCTGCGACCCCAAGGCGCCACTCATGATGTACATCTCCAAGATGGTACCCACCACCGACAAAGGTCGTTTCTATGCTTTCGGTCGTGTCTTCTCGGGTGTCGTCGCCACCGGTATGAAGGCTCGTATCATGGGACCCAACTACACACCTGGCAAAAAGGAAGATTTGTACGAAAAGGCCATCCAAAGAACCATTCTTATGATGGGTAAGTAAAACAATACAAGACTAGTAAGGTATTTCACAATTATTTACAAATGTGCCGAATTTTGAATCTAAACAATGGACCCGCGTGTTTTTTTTAGCAAAAAACAAAGTTTTAATTGAAAAAAACCACGTTAAACATTTTGTATGAAAAAATTTACAACTAAAAAATAAAATTTGTCAAAGTGGATTTGTGTCGTTTTACTATAACTAAATTACACCTTCTGATAGTTGTTCAGGGTATCTAGGAGCTTTCTGAAAAACCGGGAGAAAGACGGGAACTTCACAGAGCCTTAAAAAAATAAACCAAGAATTTTTAGTGAACAAATATCGACTGTTTTCAAAAACTGCATCATGCAATCGAAAGAACATATTGTACGTCCACACACTGTCTCCCAAACTGTGTTTCTGGCAGTGCTGTTAAAAAAGAACTAGTAAAATTAAAAGAACTGTTTTGTTTATTTCATTTTGCATTTTTTTCTGTAATAAATTTAACGAAGTAAGTGTTGTATCGTCAACCGAGAAAATATAAAAACGGATTGGGTAAAACCGAGAACTAGACAGGAATATGGTTTTGATTTTTTCCGAAATATTTTTAAAACGTAAAAATAAATATTCATATAATATTATTATATACTCCATTGTTAGGACAAACAAGGTTTCTATTTTTTTGTAAAAGGATATAACAAATGTATCGCCTATTGTCAATATTTTATTAGGAATTTCTTTTATATACTTAATTTACTATATAAACTTTACCGAGTCTTAGAGTCACTAGTTAGGCTCATTCAATGCCTGATCTAGTGCTAAAGAAACTTGAAGAGCAAAGATTGCAGCTTTATGCCCCAGACTGGCCTTTTGTGGCTTGGATGGGTACCTCTGCGAGCCAACAAAAACATTTAACAATGTTTACCGTTTAACTTCATTTTTGTTTTCTGCTCTGAATTTTTTATTGTAAACTAAGATATCCATAAAACTCACTGTTTAATAAGAGTCGGACATAAAATAAAAAAAAAAGATGTACAGATAAGTAGGAAAATCGAAAATAAAAAACTTGTTGAACTTTCTTGGACCTGAATATTGTCCTACTTTTGATAAAGATATACTTTATACTATCAATTATGGGGCAACCTGTCTTAATATGTGCCTTATTACCCAATATTTTAAGGTGAAAAAGTACTCCATAACTTTCTGTAGAGGTTCAAAGGATTGAAAAAAGAAAACTCTCTGTCTTCTTCTACTATCTTTTTTTTAGTTTCGTCGACTAGACCAATAAGCCGAAACTAGTCGACGAAAATAAAAAAAAGATAGTAGAGGAAGACAGACGGTTTTCTTTTTTCAATCCTTTGAACCTCTACAGAAAGTTATGGAGTTCTTTTTCACCTTAAAATATTGGGTAATAAGGCACATATTAAGACAGGTTGTCCCATAATTGATGGTATAAAGTATATCTTTTTTCAAAAGTAGGACAATATTCGTAAAATTTCTTCTAGTTTTGTTTTCAACAGCTCTAACAAATTAATTGTCATTATTACTGCAAATATACCTTTCAGTTTTTTTGTTGTGTTTGCTTCCACTACAAGTCTTTTTTGAGATATTTTTTAATAGAATTTATTAAAATTAACAAATAGATATGTAAGTACTATATTTTTTCAAGAATGTCATTAAAATCGGTTTACTAGTTTTGTGACATATATCGACCCATAAAGTGACATTTGCTTAAGAATACATGTTATTTTAACTGTGCCTCATATCCCTGTTCACAACTGTCACTTCATTGACTACAGGCCGCCCATATGTATATGGACAATTATTATTATAGTTACATATCTCTACACCTTTAGTTCTTTTAACATTTCTTTCTTTTATTTTAATTTTTTTTCTTTAGGTCGTTATGTTGAAGCCATCGAAGACGTACCATCCGGTAACATTTGCGGTCTAGTCGGTGTTGATCAGTTCTTGGTCAAAACCGGTACCATCACCACATTCAAAGATGCCCACAACTTAAAGGTCATGAAGTTCAGCGTATCTCCCGTCGTGCGTGTCGCCGTCGAACCAAAGAACCCTGCCGATTTGCCAAAATTGGTGGAAGGTAAGATAATAAGCCGTGTGTTCGAGTATAGGACAGACAGAAAATGACACGAGTAAAAAAGGGACGGACATAAACCGAGGTTGCCACTACAGTTTAAAACTACTGAGTGTAGATAACACAATCCAAATTATTTTTTTTTAAATTTTGTATAATTACACGTTTTAAGTTCGGATAAAAAACTGATTTTTTTTTCGATTTTTCTTTGAAAATGATGAAAACCAGATTAAAATTTGTATTTGTTTTCTAACCAATTTATAATACTCTTTTAAATCCGAGTAACGGTCGAAAAAATCGAACTGATTGCATTATGGGAATCTGCGTTCGTTATTTTTAATTCGAAGCTGATCGCAAAGATGTTGTGGGGCGGCGTTTGGTTTTACAATATTGATTTGATCAGTTCGGGGCTCTTCGCAAAGATGTCCCTAGTATTAACAAAAATTTAATTTCTTCGGCGCACAGAACTGTCAGCAATGAGCAACATATCTGTAGTCTCAATTTTCTATTAGGATTTTTTTAAATATACTTATAAATTTACTGTATAAACTTTACCGAGTCTTAGAGTCACTAGTTAGACTCATTCAATGCCTAAACTAGTGCTAAAGAAACTCGAAGAGCAAAGATTGCAGCTTTATGCCCCAGACTGGCCTTTTGTGGCTTGGATGGGTACCTCTGCGAGCCAACAAAAACATTCTACAATTTTTACTGAAATTTAAAATTCTTTCCAATCCAATCCTTTTAAATTAACCGCGAACGACGTTAAATTCAATGCCGTGAATTTGGCGCATTCTATGTAATAATAATAATACATTTTTTTGCAATAACCTTAAATATGTTACAATACATTTTGTGGCAGAATTTTTTCTAAATTATTGATTGATGATGGAAGGCAAGAAATTGATCTAATCCTGTTCTACAGCGTGGTTGTAAAGCTTTGACCCAAGAAGTTAGATTTGCCTAAAATGCAATTTTTTTTTTTAATTTTGGCCCTTTTTTAAACAACATGTGGTTGTAGACCTGTGATCTATGGAGACAGATTATAGAGAATCGTGTGCTAAACATTTCTTATAGATATTACAAAGATAGATTCTAGAGAATTGTGTCCTGCTCATTTTTTGTTGACAAAGTTTTTCTTTGTGATGAACCGTTTTCGCTTAAAATCAAATCCAAAAACTTTTTCAGTTTTCCAAAAACGCTGAGGTAAGGGGGGTCGGGAAGTAGATTAATTTTTTAAGCTAATACTACAAGCCGTAATAGATCTGTTACAAAAAAAATTGTGTTACATGCTATTTTTTTGTTCGAAATTAACGACTTTTTCGAGCCATTGTAAAAGGTTCATTTTTTTAAATTATTTTTATTTTTGTTCATAGGTCTCAAACGTCTGGCCAAATCCGATCCTATGGTACAATGTATTATTGAAGAATCGGGCGAGCACATTATTGCTGGCGCCGGTGAGTTGCACTTGGAAATTTGCCTAAAGGATTTGGAAGAAGATCACGCTTGCATTCCCATCAAAAAGTCCGACCCTGTTGTCTCATACAGAGAAACTGTCAGCGAGGAGTCTAACCAGATGTGTCTGTCCAAATCCCCCAACAAGCACAACAGGTATAATTTGGATCAATTTTTAGCCGGTTTCACACTTACCGACCCGACACCGATTTTAACACATCACAGAACGAACTGTGAAGACATCATATTTCTTTACATGATATTTTCTCGTCGGGTACCTGTCGATAAGTGTGAAAGCGGAATTTCTCTGCTCTCTGTAACTATATGAGGATTTCGAAAACGGTAAGAGATATAATTTCGGTTAAATGAGAAAAAAGTTGCGCTATTCCAAGCCCAATCAGATGCTGTATTGAAATTAAAAATATCTACAGGGGTTTACAATATATTGAGCAAAAACTAAAAGTTGTGTTTTTTCAGAAATTTAAATATCTCTGCCATATTGTAACAAATTTTATAAAATTTGGTAGTTTTGCCTTTGTTATTTTTTATGGCCGTTATATTGGATTTATATGACATTAAATAGAGCATAAAAAGAACTTTTTAACCCTACCCTGGATGATGGAAAATGACAAAGTTTATTAAAAAAACTTTTTTCACTTGGCCATGAAACAAATTCCTTAGCAGTAGTTATTTGATTGATTTAATTTATTTGTTAAGAGTTTTACAGTATTTCAATTAATTGTATTATTTCTTGCCAATTAAATTTAATATGGAAAGGTTGCCAAATTGAAAATAATTGGAATGGGTCTTTCTTGTTGTGCCATAAGAATGCTAAAGAAGATTCAAGATATGTACTTGGTACAGTTAATACCTGTGCTGAGTTTGAGCTCTAGTTGACCCCATATGGGTGGTTTTTAAATATTATAAAGGTAATCAAAATGTGAACATTTACTTTAATTTATTTCAACACTTTGTCATCGGTTTTTAGTTTTTGGTCTTGTTTTGAGTTTAATCATAAATAATGTTTCAGTTATTAACTTTAGTATCACAAAAAAAATATTTTAAAAAATTTCATTATTTTTTGGCTAAAGGTAAAAAAAGTTATAAATTTAATTTACAGATAAATCAAATAATTTGCAAAATTTTATCAGATAGTTATGTATGTAAGTATGAAAACAAGCACAATTACGACATTTGTTTCACAACCAACTAAAGAAATTTATATTTCGCATGATCCAATGATGAAATTATACATGGTTGAGAAGCTATTTTGATGGCGGCCATAAGATTTAACAAAGCTGGCTATAAAAACATAAAACTAGAAGGCCTAGAAAAAATCCGTTAACAGCATTCAAATGGCCGTAGTTGCTAATACAAAACTACCAAATTTCATAAAATTGTTTACAGGATGGCAGAAATATTTCAATTTTTATAAAAGCACAACTTTTAGTTTTGGTTCGATATTTTGAAAACTCGTGCAGATATTTTTAATTTGAATACATCATCTGATTGGGCTTGAAATAGTTCTAATTTAACCAAAACCGTATCTTTTACCGTTTCCGAAATCCCCATGTAGTTACTTTTATATGGGAAACCTTGTATTATGCATGAAAAGAATTTCTATACCATATTTGCTTTTTCTCACATTTCTTTAGCATTTATTTTGAAAAATATGAGGTTTTCATATTAAAAAAAAGCTTGACCTTGTCTACTCCAAGGTGTAATAGGAAAATTTTTACAATTTTTGTATAAAATATTTTCCTGTTGATTGATTTTTTAAAAGTTTTTGGGGCTTTTTAAACACCCTGTATATTTAAATGGCTATTGCGTTTTTAAAAAGATTTATTAATATGCACAAAATAATGTCCACGCTCTTTTAACTATCAATTTGATTGGGCGTATCCAAATTTGTGCTAAATCAGCTAGGTGAATATGGCGTTTCTTTTCAGTTTTCATTACTGAAAAAGGGTAGATTTACCTTACAATTAAATCAAAATTTCTTTTTGGTAGGAAGACACTGAGTCACATTGTGATTTACTTAAACTCAATTAGTGTAATATATTAATTACCTTGGCAGAGGTTCATGAAGAGTGCTTCGAGCGGGTACGCGGTTGATTATCACGTTAATTAGTCCGTTAATTATTACCGTTCATTAGATGCGTCCGTTATCAGCCACGATTGGCGTTCAAGAGACCGCGCATTCAAGTGTCATAACTGTCAATCACTCGCGGGGTCTGTATACTATGATTCTATACCACATAGGGTCTCTGTACAAGTTTATACACAAACAATACATTACAATTAGTAAATTGTAAATTAAAAAAAAACTGGTAGAGTCAATCTGGCAGAGCTATTATACAAAAACATCAGCTCAAAACTGCTGGCCAAAGGAAATCATCACCGAAAAGAATGTTTTTGTTTTGGTTTTTATTAAAAGTAGGTTGGACCTAAGTAATCCATTATCCCCTCTTTGAAGAGCTTGGAGGAACCAAGTCCGTGGCGTTGCTGATAATCCTAAAATTTACTTTAATTTCTATCTAATGAGCTAAACAAGAAAACCTAAATGAAAACAGAGATAAAATGACATTTTATAGACAACATTTTCTTATCTCACAGTTTTTCCATAGCCAATCACTTTGAAAGGAAAACCCTCTCTCTACTTGATGTATCCCCACGCTTAACCATACCAACTCCCACTATTCACTTTTCAGTAGTTTACCGCATCTACCACCTGCTGTGTGCTAGGTGGCACCTAGACGGTTATTCTTGTGGAATGAGGCGGATCCACTTTCATATCTCTGCGCTTTTCGTTTTTCCAAGCTGGTTTCGTACAGTGGCACAGTCAAGGGTAATTTACATTCCTGACACCATGTGTGTCACTGGTGGTTAATTGACTAAGAGCAAATTTTCGAATCCGGAAATTTTTTCCGCTTTCATTTAAGATGAACTATCAACTTCGCCAAATTCTCTATTTCTCTTATTTAGGAATTTGTATTGAACATTTGTTTTAATTACAGATTGTTCATGAGAGCCCAACCCATGCCTGACGGTCTGGCCGAAGACATTGACGACGGCAAGGTCAACCCACGTGATGAGTTCAAGGCTCGTGCCCGTTACCTTGGCGAGAAGTACAATTATGACGTCACTGAAGCTCGTAAGATCTGGTGTTTCGGACCCGACGGTACTGGACCCAACATTCTTGTGGACTGTACTAAGGTAAGTTTTTTTGTAGAAATTATACAAAAATAGTTTTGTTTAAAAGGTTACAAACTATAACTGTGCTTTTTTATCGTTTATTATCCTTTATTTCTGGTCTCAGAAATATGGGTTGTCATTTAAAAAGGGTAACGATCTTAAAATGACCTTTGCGGTCAAGATCAGGCTCGAATCCAAGGTCACTTAATAATGGAACTACTACCATCAACTTTTGTATAATAGTATTTTTACTAATCAGTCTGCAAGTTATGTTTTCCCGCACGAAAGAGCAGTTAGACCAGGGATGCGAAGCGGTGTTTGAAAACTACATTGCGCACATCTCAGGAATAATATTTTTCCTTCAGTTGTGTGGAAGTCATAAACTAATAAAATTCTAAAAAAAATAAACCAAATGAACACCACAACGAACTACTTAAAACTCTCAACTGACATGAAAGCGTTGTTTGATAATGTATTTTGGTTGCTAGAAGAACAAACCGCATTTGATACAAAAACGCGTGTATAATATGGTAAAAGTTTTGCCGCACTGTGTGCGGGAAAAGGCTACTTTGCCTATACCAAAGTGTGCGCAAAGTAGCTCATAACTCATAGAAAATATACAGCCGTTATATTTAACTGACTATTGTGTTTTTTAAAAAATTCTTAATATGCACAAAATAATGTCCACGCCCTTTCAACTATCAATTTGATTAGGCGTATCCAAATTTGTGCTAAATCAACTAGGTGAATATAGGCGTTTCTTTTCAGTTTTCATTACTGAAAAAGGGTAGATTTACCTTACAACAAAACTAAAATTTCTTCTGGTTGGGGGAAATAGTGGATTTGTCACATTAGACTTCACTTAGAGCTAATAATAGAGAGTTTTTGCAACGCTTATTTGACACTCCTTTGTGGTTGTGGTAAGCACAGCGTCTGCCCACAGATTTTATTTAAAAAAATTTTCAATAAAGGCTAAAATCAAAGTTTAGGTTTTAATATTTTGACTGTACAAGTGAAAGTTTTAAATGTGTTTCAAAAACTCTGAGGATGGCGGCATGTGGTGTGGTAGTGGTTATTAACCATTTCTACCAGGGGCGGATCTAGGAACTTTATTGGGGGGGGGGTACATACCATAAGAAATATTGCATAACACTATTTTGCAATGACCAGAAGGCGTATTCTGTGTGTAAAAATGAAATATAGTATGAGATTTGGGGGGGGGGGAGAAACTCCCATTTTTTCCCCTCCCTTTTTCCCCTCCCTTTTTTCCCCTTCCTTTTTTCCCTTCCCGTAGATCCACGCCTGCTTCTACAACAGCTGTCAACATTTTAAGTGGTCCAAATATTCCTTAATTAAAATTAGTATCATACAAAAAAATTTATTTTACTTAACTTGTATTAGGCAAATTTTAAAATGTCTATTTAATATAACTATTGTATTGTAGGGAGTGCAATACCTCAATGAAATTAAGGACTCTGTTGTGGCTGGTTTCCAATGGGCCACCAAGGAAGGCGTCCTCTCCGAAGAGAACTTGCGGTCTGTCAGATTTAACATCTATGACGTCACCCTTCACGCCGACGCCATCCACAGAGGAGGCGGTCAGATCATTCCCACCACCCGTCGTTGCTTGTACGCATGTTTAATAACAGCCGGTCCCAGGCTCATGGAACCTGTCTACCAATGTGAAATCCAAGTAAGTTTACGATTCTTAAATCATTTTAGTAGGGCCCACAACAGATTCACTTGTAGAAAATTTAAATTAAAGAAATTTATAGCCTAGAAACCATACTTCGTAAAAATCGAAATTAATAACAACAATAATCGTAGGAAACTGAGGTAGTTAAATTGTTCACTGATCTACCGGTAGAGGCTGCTGTCAGCTGTGGCCTTAGATAAAGAAGGGAATGAGTCTATTTGATATCTTAGCCTATTCTAACTTATTTTTACTTAAATTAGATCTCGCGTCCTTGGCCTTTACATAAATAAAATAAATAATTCTTTAAAACCACTTACAGGAAATAGATAACATAATATAATAATGAGGGCATTGTCTTAAAACCTAACCTATAAAATACAATCTTTTTCCAGATGACATTTCACAAAGAGTGTAACAACCCGCGAAAATTCAAATTATGACATAAGTGAAAGTAATTAACTGCATTTATATAATTATCGGGCGCGGGAATTCGCCCTAAAGATATCCCTAACCACGGGATATTAAAAAAAGCGAGACATTGTACTCCAAATCGCTTTCTTTTCCTGCGGCCGCAGCCGTCTCTACCGGTAGGTCAGTGAAAAATTTCTATACTTTACGGTTTTTAAATTTTTATATTTTAACGCATTTTTTACTTAAATTAGCTCTCCCGTCCTCGGCCTGGATGGAAAAAGTCAGGCCTAGAAAATCAAGTGACATTTCGCAAAAACCATAATATAATTTTGGGATATTGTACTCTAATCGCCTTCTTTTTCTAAATCCACAGCAGCATCTATCAGTAGACCAGTGAACCATTTCTACACTTTACGAATTCTACATTTTACTTTTAAATTCATTTTATAAATTCAATACATTTTTTTTTGTTCTGTTGGTTAGTTTCAGTTTCTTTGCTTTATCATTTTTACTATACCATATATTTTATTTCTATACTTAGCATATCAATAAATTATGCGCGTCCATTCATATTGCTTAATATTTTTTGTTTCATAAAAGTTCATATTTTTGAGAAACCCTTTATATTTTTCATATTTACACCAAATAAAGGTTAACAGATCCTTTTATGTAGATCCAGTCGATTTTTTGGTTGTATTAGCAACACTTTTTTTTGGGTTGTAATTAAAGATAGTTTCGTTCGACAGTTTATCGTTTATGTTGTGGTCTTTTTAATTTTTGGCTTGGTACATACTATTGCTATAGCTTGAGTTGAAAGAATACCGTTGATAAACTGCACAGTTAAACAGGTTTAATTCACAGAACAAAGATTTATAGATTTGATGCTGTTTTGGAGACTAGCTCACCATACAGATTCTAATGATGATCTGTTTTACCGCCCCAGTCTGAACTGGATGTTGATTGGTAGATTCTGATTTTTATTTTTGCACGAAAAGATTAAATAAACCTAATATAGGCAATTTTTGCTAATTATTAAAAATTTTCATTTCAACAGTGTCCCGAAGTAGCTGTCGGTGGCATCTACGGCGTGTTGAACAAAAGACGTGGTCACGTGTTCGAGGAAATGCAGGTGACTGGTACACCCATGTTCGTCGTCAAAGCATACCTGCCCGTCAACGAGTCGTTCGGTTTCACAGCCGACTTACGTTCCAACACCGGCGGCCAGGCGTTCCCGCAGTGCGTGTTCGACCACTGGCAAGTGTTACCTGGCGACCCGATGGAAGAAGGTTCCAAACCCTACCACATCGTACAAGTAAGTCATTATTATCTCTTCAAGGGGTCTAAAACCGAGAAAATGTAAAACCGGGAATGAGACGTGAAATCTTAATGAAACCAGGAATTTTAAATTAAATCGGAAAGTTTAAATGAGCAAATAATCTTTAGCTTAAAACTTTGGACCGCTCTCATAAACCGCATCCTTCGTAACCTAAGCGGCACGCTGTCTCCGAAACTATTTTACATGCTTGTGTATTTCTGGCAGGTGTTGAAGAACTAGTAAAATTAAAAAAGTAGTTTTTACTTCTCTCATATTGTGTTGTATTCACGCAAAAATAACATGTTCAATAATCCTTTTGGATCTGGGTGTTTCCATGATAGAAGATCTTGTTTCAATTTTTCGTGGCTCTGTCTATCCGTCCGCCTCTCGTATAACTATAACTCGAAAATTTCTACACCTGTTTTATCGAAATTATACAAATATGTATATACAGGGTCATGTTCTAAAGAGACCTATAGTTTTTATACCTATTCCCAGTTTTTGTAGGAAAGTAAGAGGAAAAGGTTTTCACAGAATAGCTGCCAATTTTGCAGTGGTTTTAATTTTTTTTTGGCAAAAATAAAGCATTTTATTAAATCATTAATCGAACAGCATACAAACTGTTAGTTTGGGATTTTCAGTGTCAGAGTTATTACTTTTTCACTTTAGAGAAATTTTAAGAAAATAGCATATTGTTGGTTTTTTGCTAATATTAATAGAATGTAAAATTCAAGAGGGCAACATAACCTATAACGGAAATATATAATATTAGGTTTTGAAAGTCAGTGGCGTAGTTATTTTTTTGACAAAAAAACTAGTTGCAGATGGGTACTATTAGGGCTTTTTTAAATTTCATCGTAAGGAAAGTTTTGTAATCAGCAGAAAATTTCATTCCAAGATTTTGACTGATCTTTACAATTTGAACCAAACAATCCAAAAACATGTTTTGTTTTGTTTAGATCCAGGGGAGGAGCTGAATAATTTTTGTGGTGTAGAAAGTGGAAAGAAAGGAGGGAATTCCATATTTCAAAAAATAACCGGGGAACTACAGCAGCTAGCTATTGAGCTGCGGCTCTCGGATTACATATGTAGCGAATAAAAATGTACACACAAATTGTATTACGGTTAAAACCTCCACAGCTTAAGTTTTTACAGTATTTCAAACAATGTGGTTAAAATTTAATAAAATCATAACTTTCGAAAGACAGAACATACTCGATTTTCGAATTAAGGGAAAGAACAAGACCCGATTACGAGAGAAGTTAGATCTCATTCGGATTTTTGTATTTAATTTTGAGTTTTTTTATTATGTTTTAAAATTTAACAACAAAAGTGTAGTAACTCACGAAAACCTGACCGGGACAATGAAAAACCGACCGGGAATTAGATGGGAATTTGGATTTCGATTTTGCCTAGACATCCTGCTCTTGAGTAATGCCAAGTTTATACAGGATCAAAAAATATACAAGGTGTCATCGAAATGGGGTAAAATATTCAGTGGGAAGACAGAGCACCTCAAATTGGTAAAGAAAGTTCCTATAAACATTACATAAAATATTAATATTCTAAAGTAATCAACCCTTGTACCCCCCACCAAAGTAGCCAGAAGATACCCACTTACAAACAAAAAGTGTGCCTCTTTCCAAAAAACATCACTGAATTTTAAATGAATGCGTTCCATTGTATAGTATGATTACACTAAGATTTTTAATTGTTTTAGAAAATTGTAAATTTTGAACTGTTATGTACAGCTGCTTTCAAAAAAATCTGATACAACTGGAAATACTCGTTCTTTTTAAGCAGTATATATATTATATTATATCGGGTTGACGTTTACATTTTACAGTAGTGGTATGATGTCCAATAAGAGGACTGTTTATTTCCTTTTGCATGTTTATAAAATAAATAAACTAAAACATGATAATAACCAGTTAGCAATGGTCGTTTTTAGAAATAACGTGCTTTGCTAAATAATACATTTAAAAATTAACTTCGGTCTTTTTTGGTGCAGTTCGGCAAGTTTGATGATTGAATTCTACGGTAAAAGGGTTCTTAACTGCATGGAAACTGTGAAAAAATTCTTGCATTCTTTGCTCTCTCGAAAGGCTCATTTTAGTGTACTGGAAGTAGCGCCTGATCTTCCCGAACTTGACTTACTTTTGGCCTGCCAGATTATCCTTGTTTCCTTTCAAGTGATTGTTCTCTTATTTATAGAACAAACTATTGTTCGGCTTACGTTAAAATGCTGGCCTACTGATGGAAATGACCAACTGTTTTCCAACTTAGTAACGATTTGGGCTTTTAGCTCTGTGATCGTATGTAAAGCCATTTTAGGATTATTATCATGTTTATATATTTATTATTCAGTGACTGATGACAATTTTATTATTCTTTTACTGGTTGACAGCTTTGATATTGTTAAAATACTGACGTATTCATAAAGCTGATGGTGGCTTAGAATACATTGCTCAAATTTTGGAAAAATTACTTTAAAGAGTCGTATCAGTTTTTTTTAAAATCAGCTGTACATATACCCGTAAATAAGCTCGATGTATAAATTGACATTAAGCTGTCAAAAACTCGAGTCGCTTTGAACGCGTGTTCAAATTATGCTGTAACCCATCATTAGACAATGCTGTAGAGGTTTCAATCCATACAGCATTCGCAATGCATGGGAAATCAAACAGGTTCTAAAGTTTCAGTTTTAAAGCCATACCAGCTTTTTAGCTTGAATAGAGAATCTGACAATTTTTTTTGTACAGCCCACCTAAAGATTAAAATATGATAAATTGTTTTGTTTTTGTATAAACCTTTCGATGTACAGGGACAGTGTGTTTGTTGAAAACTAACTCTTGTTTTTTCAAAATTTTAGGACACCCGTAAAAGAAAAGGTCTTAAGGAGGGTCTGCCAGATCTACAACAATACTTGGACAAATTGTAAGGCGCGGGGCGCTTAGGTTTTGTACAGAGTTATTTAAGATTTATAAATTAAACAAATTTTCAACAACAGACCAGATTTATAGTTTTTTTTTTGTTAAATATTTGACTCACTTTCAATTCAACTTAAATTAAAAAGTTTTAATATATTTTACTTAAGTGAAGGTTGCAATAACTGCATTTGATTTTATAAAGGAGACCGGTGACAATTTTATTGAATTCGCTCCAAAAGAGTCTTTTCAATTATATTTATACACTAATATTTTTTTGGTTTTTATTTTTGTTAAGTACTGAATTATTGTTAAGAAATATATGTTTTCCACTCAGTTTGTGAAATAAAATTAAGATTTTTTTTTAATTAATAAATTTTTTAATACCCCAACGGCGATAACGTGGCAAGGAAGCAGAAAGCCTCTGGAAACCTGTATAAAATTGTAAGTATTTTTCTTCTAATTATGTTGAGGTTACAAATCTAATTTTTACTTTTGTTTTAATAGGGCTGGAGACTACAAAATTCAATAGAGGCAGATTGATATAGAGCAAAAGGTTAGTAGAAAAGTTCATAATAAAAAGCGCCCATGCTATCATATTTTTCTTCCTTTCCAAACGTTTAACTTCCACTTTTTTTAAGTTTTAATAAAAAACCTGTTTCTGTTCTTTTATAGCTATTTTTTTAATGTACAGGATGATTTTATTACACATACCTTGCCATAACGTAGATAGATGAAACAAAAACTGTATTAAATGATGGATCATTAACCATTTTTTAAGTTTAAGACTTTTTCAAAAGCAAGTTACAACAAATTCAATATTTTTTTTAAACCCATCCTGTATTTAGTCACATTTTAGAATTTATTTTTTCGTTGTGATTTCAAATATCTACTATGCGCCGACAAACATTTTCTGAGATATAACGCATTATTTCTCCATTACGATGCTACACGTTTCACACTGAATTGGTCTTGCTGGCTTATTCATATAGTTTTACCATAGAAGTATTGACAAATTTACACAGGGTGTTCCAATTAAAAAAAATTGCTCATTTTGTTATAACTCTTACATTGTTATAGCCGACACATATGTGAAAAATGGTCATTGATCAGTCATTTAATCCAGTTTTTGTTTCATCTTTTTACTGCAAATAATACCAAAGTTATGGCAAGATACGTTTATAAAAAAATTACCCTGTACGTGATGTCTTACTTACTTACTATAATGTCATCCCAACTTTTTCTCTCTTGTGCTAGAACAGAGTGTATACAGTGTCGCTGATAAGTGTTGAAACAGTCGATTATTTCTTAACCTATACAAGTGTTAGTGTTTACGAAGCTGTAGTGATTTTATTTTAAAACGGTTTGCATAAATTCGTGGCACAATAAATTTTATTTTTTAAATGGAACACCCTATATATTATTTGATATTTCAATGTTTCCTTCAATTCTAAGCAAAGTTCGTTAAAACTTGTTAGCCCTCTAACCATCCCTTGATATAACACATCTTGAATTTTATAAAAGAAGGTAAAGGTAAAGGAAGATATTCATCAGGAATAGTTTAAAATATTTTTCAGTTCTTAAAAATAAATATTATTACAACTGTTCTCACATGATGACAAAACTCTTTTCCGCAGAATCAAACATGTTGTTTTTGATCAAGCTCAATAGTCTGAAAAAATTAGAACTTATATTTACTAATTAATGAAAGCAGTACGATTTACGATAAATTTTGTCTTTTCATTTACAGATCTAATGACGAAAATAATGGAAGCGGTTCCTGTATAAAATGGTGAGTAAAATTTTATGTTTTTTTTTTGTAGTATGTCTATTTACTATTCGGAAACACCCTAATCACAACTGAAGTTTTATAAAACAAATATATATATATAATTGATTGATTTTTAAATTAACTGGAAAACAGTAAGCAATACAAAATTAAAATTTAGTTGTGTGTAATTTGATTTGAGATTTAAAACCTTTATAAAAAACTGGGTTGCCATATATAAGGAATATCAATATCAAAGCTGTAGTTTGAGACATCATAATTTGTGTCTGAAGTTTTTAATTTACTCAGTTTGTTAATTCTAACTTAGTTACAGACTCGCACAGTATTATCTATAATAATTAGGCTCTGTTTAATGTTATGATGATTGATTTAGCCGCTCCCCAGTCTGAAATTGATGTTGATTGGTAGTTTCTGAAAGTTAGCAGTAAAACCACATATTAATTATCCAATGCTTATAGTTATGTTAATCTTTATTTTCTCTTTGTTGCAGCTTTGCCAAAATTTACTAACCGGCAGTGAAGATTTTTAAGATAATGTTTCTTCATCTTCAACTTAGAAATAAAATTTCGGACTTCCATTGTCTTTATTTATTTTAAAACACGACGTTTCGGTTAGTAAGTATCTCTAACCGTTATCAAGTGTGACCTAAACAATCTAGTCTCTAGGCTACTACTTATACTACTTGGTGTGCAGTCAGGTGTGACGGCCCGCCCCCTTTTTTAATCCTAAGACGCCTGTTTTCCTTAAGGAGTGGCTTCCATATGTTTGGTATGTCCGTGCTTGGTTGACTGAAAACTTCTTTATTCTGCATTATATACGCAGCTTCAATAAACTTTCGTTTTCGCCAATGCGACTCCTTATGTAAAACTTTAGCTTCTGACCACTGAATCCTGTGATCATTTGACCAAGCATGATCTGCTAAACCGGATTTTTCAATATCCCCTAATTGGGTACTTTTTAGATGTTCATTTACTCTAACCTGAAGAGGGCGTTTCGTTTCACCTACATATGATTTACCACACTCACACGGGATTTGGTAAATACATTCCTTATTATTTGAGGGATTGTCTGGTTTTGTTTTAGTTACAAAACTTCTTATCGTATTTCCCGAAGAAAATACTGTTTTTATATTATAGTGTTTAGCTATTCGTCTTATGTTTTCTGAAATCCCTTGAACATATGGAATGTTAATAACACCTAACGGATTATTATTTTGAGAATTTGGTACATTTAGTTTGTTTTTAATTTTAAATATCGTTGAGTTTATTAATTTCTCGGAATAACCATTCTGTTGTAAGTCCTTTTTAATGTTGTTAATTTCTGTGGTTAATTCTTCATTATTACTACAAATATTTACGGCTCTTAAATACAAACTTCTTATAACTCCTTGTTTTGTTGCAACAGAATGATTAGACTTAAAATTTAGGTACTGTCCCGTGTGTGTAGGTTTCCTATATACAGTGGTTTGAATGTTTCTGTCTAATCGTTTGACAAGAACATCCAAAAAAGGTAAGGCCGAATCTTTTTCAATTTCCATGGTGCACTTGATTGTTGGTCGAATACCGTTTAAATGGTGTAGAAAATTTTGTAGTTCGTCATCATTTTCCGGCCATATAATAAATGTGTCATCCATGTATCGTAGCCATAGTTTTGGTTTGACTCTTGCTGTGTTGATCGCATGGCCCTCGAACCACTCCATGTAGATGTTTGCTACCACTGGCGAAAGAGATGAACCCATTGGGAGTCCGTCATTTTGCGCGTAAAACTTATCTTTCACTTGAAAGTAAGAGTTACGGAGACAGAGCTCCAAAAGATCCATCACCCCCTCCACCGATAGCGTTGTTCTCTCGTGAAGTGTATCATCAGTTTGTAATTTGTTTTTAATGATACTGAGTGACTCATTTATTGGCACGTTGGTGTAGAGACTTTCTACATCAAAACTTACAAATCTATCGCCGGGATCTAATTCGATACCTTTTAAAACCTCCACAAAATGTTCCGAGTTTTTGACAAAAGATTCGGACTTACCCTGTAGTGGTTGAATTATGTCCAACAAAAACCTCGACAAAATGCTGGTCGGTGAGTCCCTGGAGCTGGTAATTGGTCGCAGTGGTATATCCTTCTTATGGATCTTTGGTAATCCATAAAAATGTGGTGCCTTACTGTGGTGTGGAGTCAGGCGGGATCTAGCAGCGTCCGGGATATTTTCAGCATACTTCTTCAAAGTCCTGTAGATGCGTCCTTCTATGGTGGTGGTTGGGTCTTTGGGTAGTTGCTTGTAGTCTCCTTTCTCCAGAACTTCTTGGATCTTTTTGTCGTAAGTCTCGACATCCATGATCACCGTTGCGTTTCCTTTGTCGGCCGGTAGAATCTTGATTGATTTGTCAGCCTGCAGGTTCTTGATTGCCCGTTGTTCTTGACTGGTGATGTTTGTCTTTTGTTGCTTCTTTTTGTCCAACGTTGTTCTTACTTTATGGCGAAACTCATCAGCTTCGGGTTGAGGTAGACTAACGGTCTCTATTGCTGCAATAATTTCCAGTGTCGGTGTCTGTGCCGGTGCAATGGCGAACTTAAGTCCCTTACTGAGTACCAATTCTTCGTTGGTGCTTAGAGTCCTTTTGGAGATGTTCACTATAGTGCTTGGTGTTGTTGAGTCTCTTCTATCTTGAGTACGTGTCTGTAGTTTCTTGAGTTTTTCTCGGTGAGTTGATCGTATCTTCTGTCGTTCTCTGTTGCACGTACTGTCAATTTTACTCAGTATCGGTTCGTAGTCTTCCTCCCATGTGTGTCGTCTAATTTCGTCAAATCGCTCCTCCATGTCGGCGTTGAAGTTGGCTTTTCTCCATCGATGGTAACTGATTTGGGATCGGATTAGTGCTTGGCTTGTCCTCTCTAAGATCTTCTTCGTTCTCACTCCCGGAAAGTTGGCTTTTAGGCGGAAACCAACCGGAATGACACCACTGTCGCGCGCCTCGCACAAGAATGAAATGTGTTCTTCTTCCTTTATCACTTTAAGTTTGGTCTTCTCGTAGCCTCTGAATAGATTGTTGATTCCGGGTCCGTACCGTTCTTCAACTCTTTGTTTGAAACTCGTAGACAATGATTGTGTAGAAATAAAATTTCGGACTTCCATTGTCTTTATTTATTTTAAAACACGACGTTTCGGTTAGTAAGTATCTCTAACCGTTATCAAGTGTGACCTAAACAATCTAGTCTCTAGGCTACTACTTATACTACTTGGTGTGCAGTCAGGTGTGACGGCCCGCCCCGACCAGCATTTTGTCGAGGTTTTTGTTGGACATAATTCAACCACTACAGGGTAAGTCCGAATCTTTTGTCAAAAACTCGGAACATTTTGTGGAGGTTTTAAAAGGTATCGAATTAGATCCCGGCGATAGATTTGTAAGTTTTGATGTAGAAAGTCTCTACACCAACGTGCCAATAAATGAGTCACTCAGTATCATTAAAAACAAATTACAAACTGATGATACACTTCACGAGAGAACAACGCTATCGGTGGAGGGGGTGATGGATCTTTTGGAGCTCTGTCTCCGTAACTCTTACTTTCAAGTGAAAGATAAGTTTTACGCGAAAAATGACGGACTCCCAATGGGTTCATCTCTTTCGCCAGTGGTAGCAAACATCTACATGGAGTGGTTCGAGGGCCATGCGATCAACACAGCAAGAGTCAAACCAAAACTATGGCTACGATACATGGATGACACATTTATTATATGGCCGGAAAATGATGACGAACTACAAAATTTTCTACACCATTTAAACGGTATTCGACCAACAATCAAGTGCACCATGGAAATTGAAAAAGATTCGGCCTTACCTTTTTTGGATGTTCTTGTCAAACGATTAGACAGAAACATTCAAACCACTGTATATAGGAAACCTACACACACGGGACAGTACCTAAATTTTAAGTCTAATCATTCTGTTGCAACAAAACAAGGAGTTATAAGAAGTTTGTATTTAAGAGCCGTAAATATTTGTAGTAATAATGAAGAATTAACCACAGAAATTAACAACATTAAAAAGGACTTACAACAGAATGGTTATTCCGAGAAATTAATAAACTCAACGATATTTAAAATTAAAAACAAACTAAATGTACCAAATTCTCAAAATAATAATCCGTTAGGTGTTATTAACATTCCATATGTTCAAGGGATTTCAGAAAACATAAGACGAATAGCTAAACACTATAATATAAAAACAGTATTTTCTTCGGGAAATACGATAAGAAGTTTTGTAACTAAAACAAAACCAGACAATCCCTCAAATAATAAGGAATGTATTTACCAAATCCCGTGTGAGTGTGGTAAATCATATGTAGGTGAAACGAAACGCCCTCTTCAGGTTAGAGTAAATGAACATCTAAAAAGTACCCAATTAGGGGATATTGAAAAATCCGGTTTAGCAGATCATGCTTGGTCAAATGATCACAGGATTCAGTGGTCAGAAGCTAAAGTTTTACATAAGGAGTCGCATTGGCGAAAACGAAAGTTTATTGAAGCTGCGTATATAATGCAGAATAAAGAAGTTTTCAGTCAACCAAGCACGGACATACCAAACATATGGAAGCCACTCCTTAAGGAAAACAGGCGTCTTAGGATTAAAAAAAGGGGGCGGGCCGTCACACCTGACTGCACACCAAGTAGTATAAGTAGTAGCCTAGAGACTAGATTGTTTAGGTCACACTTGATAACGGTTAGAGATACTTACTAACCGAAACGTCGTGTTTTAAAATAAATAAAGACAATGGAAGTCCGAAATTTTATTTCTACACAATCATTGTCTACGAGTTTCAAACAAAGAATCTTCAACTTAGTTAAAATGGTAAGCATTTTTACAGTTTAATTATTATATTTATTTTGTTACTCTTTTATTTACTGCTTTTAAATTATTTATTATAATATGATTACTTGCTTTACCGCCCCAGTCTGAACTGGATGTTGATTGGTAGATTCTGAAACTTAGCAGTAAAACATTACTTATTTGTCCAATACTATTACTTATGTTAATCTTATTTTCTCTTTGTTGCAGATGTGTCAAAGTGTCCTAACCATTAGTGAGGATAGTCTGATCAGTTTTGTTCACCTTTAAGTTTAGTTAAAATGGTAAGCGTTTTTAAAGCTCCATAACTTAATAATATTTATTTTGTTGGTCTTTCACTGATGGCTTTTAAATTGTTTATCATATGACGATTTGCTTTACCGCCCCAGTCTGAACTGGATGTTGATTGGTAGATTCTGAAACTCAGTCGTCAAACATTACTTATTTGACCAATTCTACCAGTTATGTTAATCTTACTTTCTCTTCGTTGCAGCTTTGTCAATGTGTACTATTCGGTAGTGAAGATAGTCCAGATCACTTTTGTTCACCTTCAAGTTTAGTTAAAATGGTAAGCATTTCTAAAGTTCAATAATTTAATAATGTTTATTTTGTTGGTCTTTTACTAATGGCTTTGAAATTATTTATCATCTGATGATTTGCTTTACCGCCCCAGTCTGAACTGGATGTTGATTGTTAGATTCTGAAACTCAGTCGTCAAACATTACTTATTTGACCAATTCTACCAGTTATGTTAATCTTATTTTCTCTTCGTTGCAGCTTTGTCAATGTGTACTATTCGGTAGTGAAGATAGTCCAGATCACTTTTGTTCACCTTCAAGTTTAGTTAAAATGGTAAGCATTTCTAAAGTTCAATAATTTAATAATGTTTATTTTGTTGGTCTTTTACTAATGGCTTTGAAATTATTTATCATCTGATGATTTGCTTTACCGCCCCAGTCTGAACTGGATGTTGATTGTTAGATTCTGAAACTCAGTCGTCAAACATTACTTATTTGACCAATTCTACCAGTTATGTTAATCTTATTTTCTCTTCGTTGCAGCTTTGTCAATGTGTACTATTCGGTAGTGAAGATAGTCCAGATCACTTTTGTTCACCTTCAAGTTTAGTTAAAATGGTAAGCATTTCTAAAGTTCAATAATTTAATAATGTTTATTTTGTTGGTCTTTTACTAATGGCTTTGAAATTATTTATCATCTGATGATTTGCTTTACCGCCCCAGTCTGAACTGGATGTTGATTGGTAGATTCTGAAACTCAGTCGTCAAACATTACTTATTTGACAAGTTCTACTAGTTATGTTAATCTTATTTTCTCTTTGTTGCAGCTTTGTCAATGTGTACTATTCAGCAGTGAAGATAGTCCAGATCACTTTTGTTCACCTTCAAGTTTGGTTAAAATGGTAAGCATTTCTAAAATTCTGTAATTTAATAATGTTTATTTTGTTGGTCTTTTACTGATGGCTTTTAAATTATTTATCATCTGATTATTTGCTTTACCGCCCCAGTCTGAACTGGATGTTGATTGGTAGATTCTGAAACTCAGTCGTCAAACATTACTTATTTGACCAGTTCTACTAGTTATGTTAATCTTATTTTCTCTTTGTTGCAGCTTTGTCAATGTGTACTATTCGGTAGTGAAGATAGTCCACATCACTTTTCTTTACCTTCAAGTTTAGTTAAAATGGTAAGCATTTCTAAAGTTCAATAATTCAAATTTATTTTGTTGGTCTTTTACCGCTGGCTTTTAAATTATTTATCATCTGATGATTTGCTTTACCGCCCCAGTCTGAACTGGATGTTGATTGGTAGATTCTGAAACGTAGCGTAAAAAAAGTACATATTTTTGTATAATATATGACTAGTTATGTTATTCTTTATTTTCTCTTTGTTGCAGCTTTGTCAAAGTGTTCTAACCGCTAGTGAAAATATTTAAGGTCATTTTTCTTCAGCTTCAAGTTGTGTTAAAATGGTAAGAATATTGAAAGTTATTATCCATTGCTTTTAATTTATTTATATGATGATTAGCTTTACCGCCCCAGTCTGAACTGGATGTTGATTGGTAGATTCTGAAACTTAGTGGTAAATCATTACATCTTAGTTGTCTAATACTGCTAGTAAAATTAATCCTAATTTTCTCTTTGTTGCAGCTTTATCAACATGTTCTAACTGGTACTGACGATAGTCAAGATCACTTTTCTTCACCTTGGGGTTAATAGGTAAGCATGTTGAAAGTGAAATAATTTAAATTGTATTTTATTTAAACTATTATGTGATGATTTGCTTTACCGCCCCAGTCTGAACTGGATGTTGATTGGTAGATTCTGATACTGTTATTAAATATTTTTTTATCTTAAAAAAAAAGTGAAAAACTGACAACCTGTTTTATTTTTTTAGATATGTATTCATCCGTATTCATAGAAAATCTTTTTAAACCTTGGTTTTGTTGGTTAAATATAAAAGGTAAGATATTTTTATATTATCTGTCCTTAAATAACTGTTTTTAGCTCACAATAAGCGTATGTATAAATAAATATTGGGATAGATAAAAAAACAGTTTTTTTTTTACTAAAAGATTTATATATTTGGGTCTAAACAAACCTAAATAAAAAGCCCGTCTGGAACATTTAAATTTGGCCCAAAAATTCTTTGATACCCGAAGATAAGGCTAAGAGTTTTTGGTTGGGGGAGAAGGTTTATAAGGGGCTGGTTAAGAATGTTAAATTGAGAATGATAGTGGGTTAGTGACATTTTCAACAAAAGTTGAGATTGTGTCAAATGTTTTTGTCGCGTTTTTAGAATTTTAAACAAAATAAATTACATGTTTGGCTGGTTTGAAATTTAAAAATAAACTAAATTTTTTTCATGATGTAAAAAACCTTACGCCAGATATTCATGATGGTCGTAAAAGCTCAATAGGCCTGAACGCTATAAAAAATATATTTTTCCAATTTCTGTGATTTTACAATATTATACATCTTTTACCTTTTCTTTTCAGAAATCCGCAGTTCATGGGAATCCAAAGCTAACTTAGTTGGTAAGTTATCTGCACAAATAGCGTAATTCGATATCCGTGCCTTTCAGATATATACAATTAAGTAAAACCCAAGTTAAAACTCCTATTGAGACCGTACGGTATTAAACCGTGCATGTTTATTATTTATTTAGGAGTAGGTTGCATTCTTCTGAAGGGATGCAATCTATAACCTAAGTCAAAGAAGCCGAGAAGTATCTCCCTTAAAAGTAATGTGTCCGAGTTTTTCCTGAAAAAAAAATGCGTTTCCATAAATCAAATACGTTAAAAATATGTTTGAAGCCATTTAATTCTTAATGTTCCTTATTTGGGGTGGTAGGATTTCGGTTACCGCGCATGCGTTATTTTTGGTTGTGTTGGAACATACTATGTTACGTCACCACATTAATTGACAATTTTCAAAAATTTAAGTTTATTTTTTTTCTAAAAACTAGTTAATCGGATGAAAATTTATCAAATTACGCATTAAAGTTGTAGTGTTTCTAAAATTAATTGTGCAGATTTATTGTGGACACCATGAAGGGTATTTAATGGCATCTATAAAATACAAGTACTTACCTATGAAATTACTTACTTCTCCCGGACATTTTTCCCCAAACCGCACATGTACGTGAATTATTTCCGATTTTTTACAGAAAAAAAAACAATTTTACACGACAAACGCAAAACACTGCAGAATGTAAATAAACAAGAATTATGGCGTCCAGCCACACATCAGCTGTGTGTCTACGTGAAAAAACACGCATGCGCAAAGCAAGCTATGAGTGCTTGACTTTTCGATTTTTTTAACATGTATTTATGCTCTAACCTATTTGCCATAAACTAATCAGTTTGGTTTTCAATTTCACACCCCGTGGTTCTCAGTGGAAATTCGATCCGCATGCGCATAAACAGCCATACAGACAGAAACTTGAAATTTAGAATGTCACAAATAGAAAACAATCCAACACACTATGATGTTAAAACTCTTCACAGCGGAAATATAATGACGTTTGTATCAAGCTCAATAGTCTGAAGTTTTGTTAACCTTTTTTTATATTCTTTTAGATATGTTTGTGATTAAAAAATAAATATTTTTTTTACAGATATATCTCCTTGCTTCAATGTGCTGACGAACGAAGTTATTTTGAGAAGGTAAGAAGATACTTTTTGTTTCGATGTCAACGTGGTTAAAAAACGTTCTTTGATAATTTTCTCTCAATTAAAAAAAGGTTGCATATCCCTAAAAAGGGACATTTTGAGTCAGTTAAAAGAGCAGGACAGCTGTTACTCTTATTGTTGCCAATAATAACGGTAACATTCAGGGCGAAAAAGATAGATTTTGGAACACTAACGACAGGCATAACACAAACGTTAATTTAGTAGTTTCAAACTCCTTCAACTTTTGGTTTATTTAAATTTGTTTATTTATTTTTATTAGATTTGTGGCTTTCTACAAACCAAACTACTAAACTTTTGTAAAAAATTCTACTGCATTAAAAAAACAGTACAAAACTAACCTTAAAAATAACGATAACATTAAAGGGCGGCCACCGTAAGTACCGGGCGCCGTTACCGTAAATAACTATTTTTACATAGTCGTATATGTATGGCTATTGGGATAGACAAAAAACGAGTTGCATATTTTGGTCTGAAAAAAACTAAATAAAAAGCCTGTTTGGTTGCCTAAAACACAATAACTAACTCTAAGACGGCTAAACCGATGTTTGCTCTTAAATTTGGCCCAAAAGTTCTTTATACCCAAAGATAAAGCTAAAAGTTTTTCATGAGGGAGAAGGTTATAAGGGATAGTTAAGGATGTTAAATTTCAAAATAACTCTAGAACCATACCAAGTTAAACACATTTTCAATAAAAGTCCAAAATTGCTAGATCCGCAGTTTTTGAGATAAAAATGTATTTTAAAAACTTAGAATTTTAAACAAAATTACTTATACTTAAATTTTTGGGTGGTTTGAAATTTAAAAAAAAATACTTATAAATTTTTAATATGATGTAAAAAACCTTACGCCAGATATTCATGATGGTCGTAAAAGCTCAATAGGCCTGAAGTCTATAAAAAAATATATTTTTCCAATTTCTGTGATTTTACAATAATATACATATTTTAACTTTTCTTTTCAGAAATCCACGGTTTTCATAGGAGCCAAAGCTAACTTAGTCGGTAAGTTAATTGAAACATAAAAGTAAAATCTATTTAAAACTTATTGGTATTAAACTGCGCATTCGAAAAATATACCGAGATATGATGCGGAAAGTTGTTTTCTATTTTATACTATGGAGTAAAAAAGTTTTCTTTAGAAGGATGCAGCAACCTACACTTAATCCAAGTAGCCGAGTATAAAATAAGTAAAAAATGTTTTCCATAAAGTAATTTGTTTTGTTTTTAATTTCTCACCCTGTGAAGGCTGCATGCATCGAAATTCGTTTACAGACCTACAAAGATTTCAAATTTACAATGTCACAAACAAAACGATCAAAAAGCTTTACAAAAATTTTACTATGATGTTAAAACTCTTCACAGCGGAAATATAATGACGTTTGTATCAAGCTCAATAGTCTGAAGTTTTGTTAACCTTTTTTTATATTCTTTTAGCTATGTTTGTGATTAAAAAATAAATATTTTTTTTAGAGATATATCTCCTTGCTTCAATGTGCTGACGAACGAAGTTATTTTGAGAAGGTAAGAAGATACTTTTTGTTTCGATGCCAACGTGGTTGAAAAACGATCTTTGATAATTTTCTCTCAATTAAAAAAAGGTTGCATATCCCTAAAAAGGGACATTTTGAGTCAGTTAAAATAGCAGGACAGCTGTTACCCTTATTGTTACCAAGAATAACGGTAACATTCAGGGCGAAAAAGATAGATTTTGGAACACTAACGACAGGCATAACACAAACGTTAATTTAGTAGTTTCAAACTCCTTCAACTTTTGGTTTATTTAAATTTGTTTATTTATTATTAGATTTGTGGCTTTCTACAAACCAAACTACTAAACTTTTGTAAAAAATTCTACTGCATTAAAAAAAACAGTACAAAACTAACCTTAAAAATAACGATAACATTAAAGGACGGCCACCGTAAGTACCGGGCGCCGTTACCGTAAATAACTATTTTTACATAGTCGTATATGTATGGCTATTGGGATAGACAAAAAACGAGTTTTTATTTTTACGAAAAACAAGTTGCATAATTTGGTCTGAAAAAAACTAAATAAAAAGCCTGTTTGGTTGCCTAAAACACAATAACTAACTCTAAGACGGCTAAACCGATGTTTGCTCTTAAATTTAGCCCAAAAGTTCTTTATACCCAAATATAAAGCTAAAAGTTTTTCGTGAGGGAGAGGGTTATAAGGGATAGTTAAGGATGTTAAATTTAAAAATAACTGTAGAACCATACCAGGTTATTCACATTTTCAATAAAAGTCCGAAATTGCTAGATCCGCAGTTTTTGAGATAAAAATGTTTTTTTAAAAACTTAGAATTTTAAACAAAATTACTTCTACTTAAATTTTTAGGTGGTTTAAAATTTAAAAAAAAATTACTTATAAATTTTTAATATGATGTAAAAAACCTTACGCCAGATATTCATGATGGTCGTAAAAGCTCAATAGGCCTGAAGTCTATAAAAAATATATATTTTTCCAATTTCTGTGATTTTACAATAATATACATATTTTAACTTTTCTTTTCAGAAATCCACGGCTGTCATAGGAGCCAAAGCTAACTTAGTTGGTAAGTTAATTGAAACATAGAAGTAAAATCTCTATTTAAAAGTTATTGGTATTAAACTGCGCATTCGAAAAACATACCGAGATATGATGCGGAAAGTTGTTTTCTATTTTATATTATGGAGTAAAAAAGTTTTCTTTAGAAGAATGCAACCTACACTTAATCCAAGTAGCCGAGTATAAAATAAGTATAAAATTAGCTTTTCCTGGAAAAATGTTTTCCATGAAGTAATTAGTTTTGTTTTTAATTTCGCACCCTGTGAAGGCTGCATGCATCGAAATTCGTTTACAGACCTACAAAGATTTCAAATTTACAATGTCACAAACAAAAGGATCAAAAAGCTTTACAAAAATTTTACTATGATGTTAAAATTCTTCACAGCGGAAATATAATGACGTTTGTATCAAGCTCAATAGTCTGAAGTATTATCAAACTTTTTTTTTATATTTAAGTAATAGCTATATTTGTGATGAAAAAATAAATTCTTTTTTTACAGAAATATTTTTTGTTTTTATACCAAGGTTAAAAAACGACCTTTGATAATTTACTTTTAATTAAAAAAAAGATGCACAAATACCTTGACAAACACATTATAAAAAAAGCTATAATTTTTGATGATGCTAATACTCTTCACAGCGGAAATATTATGACGTCTGTATCAAGCTCAATAGTCTGAAGTTTTCTTATACTGTTCTATTATTTTTTAGATTTTGGCCATATTTACAATTTAAATAAATATTTTTTTTGCAGATGTTTTGACAAAGCCTTGAAGAAAACATTTGGAGATGGAATAGGTAAGAACACTTTTTAGGATTAGGAGGTGATCTAAAATATTTTTGGAGATTTGAATTGAATTTTTTTTTTCATTTTCAATGTAATTTGTTGTCTTTTAATTCGTTACTTTTTCAGTCTATAAAATTATTTTCACTCGACGATAACACCTTGTTCCAAAGTATTCTAAGTCTGTTTATTTCTTTCTTTTTTACTGTACATGGTATCCATAAAGAAGGGTTTAGAGAATTTAGTAATAAAAGGTTTTGAAAGATAGGCTATCGTCGAATGCTAAGAATTTCATCGGGTCACGAACTAAGAACTGATGCAGATAATTAGATTAGAAGAAGAAATTAATCTGACTCTGAAAACGAAACAGAATACTTTGGTTACATAATGAGAGGCCCTAAATACAAACCACTACAAGATATAATTGAGGGAAAAATTATAGGCAAGAAAAGCCAAGGAAGAAGAAGAACGTCCTGTCTCAAATATTTAAGAAACAGTTGCGGCCATCAACCGTTTAAATCAGCAGCAAATAAGATTCGCGTATTCATGATTGTATCTAACTTCCGCTAAGAGATAGAACTTCAAGAAGAAGAAGATAATTATTCTGGTTTTAGTATTTAGACTGATATTTTTAATGATGATACCTTCTAACACCTCTCTGATGGTTGTTAAAAGCTCAATAGCGCTGATGTTTAGTTTTCAAATTAAATTTTCTTTGATGTTTTCTAACGAGTTTTTAAAAATATGGTCATTTCAGATTGATGTCTTGATGGAATTTTTATTATAAGCTGTAGACAAATATATTAAACTTAAGGTCCATCAAAATAGGCAATTAAAAAAAAAATCTTGTGAGTGGTGTACTGTGTAGTATAACGTTGAATACAAAAAAGCTTAAAAACTAAATTGGGTTTAATTTTTTTTAATGATGATTGTTCTTCACAGACCTGTTCTGATTTAATTCTTGAAGACATTTAAGAACGGCCAACTGAAATAAATATAAACATCTAATATGTATATGTCATTTTTTAAAATAAGTTTTTAACAAAAATGTTTGTTTTTTTTAGATCACCCTCAAATGCCAGATGTCTGAAAGGGATGGTATTCATTCGATTCTAAAAGGACTTCGATCGAAAATAGTCAACAAGTTGTCCACAAGATTGTTTTAAATAGAAGAGAATCAGTAGCTTGAATGGTAAGTTTTTTTTATTATACACAGAAAAAGTTTGGAGTGTATTTTTACCAAATTGTTTTTTTTAATGAGTAATTTTTGATAGTTTACCAAGTTAATTTTGCACAAAGATTTTGGCGTGTATTTGTTTTTTTTATGATGATTGTTCTTCACAGACCTGTTCTGACCTAATCCCTGAAGACATTTAAGAACGGCCAACTGACAAATAGATATCACATCAAATCACACTTACCTTTTTTTGAATGGGTGTTTAACAAAATTTGTTGTTTTCTTAGATCACCCTCAAATACCAGATGTCTGTGAAGGGGGTGTTATTCATTCAACAACAACATCGTTCTCAATAGAAGAGAATCAGTAGCTTGAATGGTAAGTTTGTTTTATTATACATACACATAAAAAGTTTGGAGCGTATTTTTGCTAAATTGTTTTTTTGTAATGATGATTGTTCTATACAGATCTTTTTTGACTTAATCCCTGAAGACATTTAAGAACGGCCAACTGAAATAAATATATATCAAATCAAATATGTCACTTTTTTTCAGGTTTCAAATGATTTTGAAACTTTTTTATCGCACGGTCTGTCGGTCTTTTTGTCTATAACGGCCAACGGGCATAACCGAAAAACTGCTTGCCTGATTTTAAGAAAATTTGGGATTTTGGCTAGATGATCCATGTAAAACAAAATAAAATCACCGCACATAAGCCAAAAATAAAGGTGGGGTTAGAATTGTGTTAGGTTAAGTTCCCATAAATTGGCATAGTATATTTTTATTGTTATTTCGCGTTTTTTAAAACTTTTTCGGGGTTACCAGTTTGACAAGTAACTTACAAAATTGAAACAAGGAAAGTACAATTAAATGGTGGCGACCAGATATTTTTTAAAACCAAATCATGTTTAAATATAAATAATTCATTTTTGACGATTTACAAAGTCAGTTTTGTGAACAAAAAAAGTTCGTTGTTTATTTACTAGATTGTTTTTTTTTTTTTTTTAATGATGATTGTTCTTCACAGACCTGTTCTGACTTAATTCCTGAAGACATTTAAGAACGGCCAACTGAAATAAATAGATATAAACATCAAATATGTCACTTACTTTTATTCGAATGGGTATTTACCAAAATTTTTGTTTGTTTAGATCACCCTCACATACCCGATGTCTCTGAAATGGGTGTTATTCATTCAATTATAGAACGGTTTAGTGTGGTGAATGGTCATCAATTTGTGTGCAACATGGCTGTAATGGTAAGTTTTTTTTATTTATACAAAATTTTTGTCATTTTTTCTCGTTGAACAATTTTTTTTTGAAGTTTATTTTTTGCTATTATTTACAAATCAAACGTTTATTGATCAAAATATTTTTTAAATTTTATTGACAAGTAACTGACAAAATTGAAACAACAGTTTATTTTGCTAACACAAAAATTTCGGCGTGTATTTTGACTAAATTATTAGCTCACACATATACTATACTATAGTAGTGTGAGCTATGGTGATCCTAATTTTTTCGAGAAAAAAAAAGTTGCTCCGATTTCAAAAAATTTTATATATCTTTGCGTTTCAGATGATTTTGAAACTTTTTTGTTGCGCCATCTGTCTGTATGTCTGTCTGTATGTCTGTAACGACCAACGCGCATAACTCAAAAACCGCTTGGCCGATTTTAATGAAATTTGGTACCTAGGCTGGAACTTGGGTCGAGATGGTCCCATTTAAAAATGAAGAAAATCCACCGAACACAAACCAAATAAAAGGGTGGGGGTAGATTTCAAAAGTTAGAGTTTATGTGAAAATATAGCGTGTGTGATATCAAACGAAAGGGAATTGAGTTTGCATTTAAACAAAATACATTTTAATTTATTTAAAAAAAAGAGTGGGGGTATATTTTAAAAATTAGAGTTTAAGTGAAAATATGGCGTGTGTGATATCAAACGAAAGGTAATTGAGTCCGGAGTTTAACAAAATACATTTTAGTTTTTTGTTATTTTTAAGGGTGGGGGTAGATTTCAAAAATTTGAGTCAAAACATGGCTTGTGTGGTAGCAAACAAAGGGTAATTTAGTGTGGAGTTGAATAAAATATATTTCAATTTTTAGTTATATTAGCTCACACGTACACTATAACTATAGTACCTAGTGTGGCAGAGTATTTTTTAAATGATGATTGTTCTTCACAGACCTGTTCTGATTTCATCCCTGAAGACATTTAAGAACGGCCAACTGAAATAAATAAATATGACATGAAATATGTTGCTTATTTTTATTTAAATAAGTATGTAACAAAAATGTTTATTTCTTTTAGATCACCCTCAAATACCAGATGTCTGTGAAGTAGGTGCTATTCATTCAATTCTACAAGGGTTCCGATGGGAATAAGTTAACAATTTGTCTACAACATCGTATTTAATGGTAAGTTTTTTTTATTTAGACAGTAATCACATAGGCCTGCAAAAATACAGGTTTTGGAATAGGAATTAGATCTAATAGCATTGTTCTACTATTTTAAAAGTTAAAAAATAATTAAAATGTTGAGAACCAAACCGAACAGAAATTTTTTTTCTCAATATCTTTTAACCATTAAACTAATGGAGAAATTAATAACGGTTAAACTATAAAAAAAATCTAAAGTTTATAAAAAGATATAAAAAATAACATGATGATTGTTCTTTCACAGACCTGTTCTGACAAAAAAAATTGTGATGACATAAGAACGGCCAACTGACAAAAATATTAAAATAAAAACTAGAGGTAGAATGTAAAAGTTTTTTCTTTTGTCTAAGATTTCATTCTTTTGTTTCAGAATAACTTCTAAACAAGAAGAGGAGTTAAATAGTTTGGGATTTCACATGAAGCCTATAATATGGCATATGGTAAGTTTTTACATCGGTTTTTATTCTTGTTTTTCTTGTCTTGTTGAGTGTTTCTTAAAGCCACGATCTTTCTAGCACCACTTAAAGCAACGTTTAAAAAAGTAATTGCTTTCGTTAATTTTTTTTAAGAGAACTTAAACATTGTGTAGATATTTGTCTTTTACCTTAATAAGTAATCCGGCGCTTCTTACCAACCGGACAATTTACAATTTTTACCTGTGTAATCTAGACACTAAATATCTGAGCAAATTAAAATATTGAAAAAAATCGTTTATCAATCTTAAAGAGACCTGATTCTTCAAAAACAAAGAAAAAAGATACAGTCGCAGGTATCAGTCAACAAATGTTATGATACTATTTATATTAACTAGCTGGCGCCATTGAAACCTTAATTTGTCAAACCAAAGCATAAAACTATTTAAAAACAAGCATATTAAAATTAAAACTAAAATTACGTGAAAAAAATTACTATTTATACAAAATTTTGTCAAATCACATACTTGCCGTTGGATTCCGGCTTTCTATTATTAAGGGCGTAGATAGCTTGATCTAGTCCTCGCATTGTAGTCATGCAGGACAACGGTCGTCTATTAACTTTTTAAAAATCGCCCCCACGTGCGACATATGGTCCCACTTTGCAGAGGGGTGACGAGCAATAGTTTTATTATATTAATCGATTGTGAAATTTATTATTTAATTATATTGTTCTGATGCTTAAGCTGTGGGAGGGGGGGGGGGGGCGGGTAGGAACTTAAGATTATGAATAAAATAAGGCTTTTACTAAACTATAATTATACGGAGGATTATTTGTCTTTAATAAAGGAACGCGGTAAAATATATAAAAATTAATTCTAAAGGTTGGTGACTTGCCACTTGACTTTATCAATCACGAAACTTTAATAAATCCCCTGAGTTGCTTTGCACCATTGATTTTGGTAAATCCGCCGATACAGCAATTCTACCAATTTACGCATACAGGTGTAGGTAAGTCATTGACATGGTAAAACTGATGCATCGCTACTTTTGATAGGTAACAACCCAGGGTTCAATCAAATTTATAACTTTCTCTAAAATATTTAAGATAATGAAAATTGTGTACCAAATTTCATAATTATTAAAAAATAAACAATTTTTAGAATAAAAATTTTAAAAATTCCAAAAAAATTAACTTAGTTAAAATCAAGTTAAAATTCAATCACTTATTCAAAAATAAAATAAATCATAAATATTAAAAAATTTCCTAACGTAAAGTAATTCGGCAGTAGCAGTATCGATATGTATCCGGATTGTCGAACTTGTACTGTATGAGGTTTTCAGATTTTGATTAAATTTATGTTTTAACTAAAAATTTGGTTAAGGCTTTAGTTTCTGAGGTATTACAAAAATTATGTTAGGAGTTTTAAAAGCCCATGTAAACTAATGCAGATCCTGAATTTTTCTTTTAAAGTTAAGTTGGCTGATTTGTCTTTTAAAACTACTTAGGTGCAAAGTTAAAACTTTTAAATACACAACAAAATCAGAGTTAAGTTTATACAATATTACGTGTTGGTTGGTAATAAGCTAGGTCGGAAGATGTTGGATACGCCACAGGTGCATTTGTTTTTTTCCTTGATTTTCATGATGAGCAAATTTTTTTGTAGAAGAAGCTTTTTATATAAAAGTTTCGATGTTTGTAGCCAAAAGGATGCTGACATTATTTCCTAGAAACATTTTAAAATATTAGATTAAAATATGTTCTACTACAGATTGTTTTGTTTTAGAACTCCAATATGTTCCCACAGCAAAGCATTCATGTTGCGATATGGTTGAAGCATACAATGGTGAGTCTTTTGTTTCAGTTACACAATAATACTGTAATACATCATAGCGTCGGCCTATGTCATTCTTACAAAAATGGAGCTAAAATAAAAGTTTTACGCGTCTCTTTGTAAAAGTTTATAATTTAAATCTATTATTAAAATTTGGTTTCTGACTTGTCTTTTGTCCCATCCTATATATGGCGGGACAGAAGAGGATCCAAGATACATTTTTAACACAAATATGGTTTAAGAGCTATCACTACACCTGCTGCATAGAAAATAATTTTTAATCATATATTGAAGTGAAAATAGTGGCACTCATTTACGATTTCGTATATAAAAAGGATACTTGATATTTTATGATGACGTTTATTTGTAGAAGAGCTTTTAAATGAAAAGTTTCAGTGTTTGTTTGCCAAAAGGATTCTGACAATCATTGTAATACATTAAGTAAATTAGAATGAAATACAGTTTTTTGATACAAACATTTTTTTTTAGGAAAAGTGTGAAAGCAGCAGCAATCACTGACGTGCTAAAAACATAAAATGGTAAGTGTTTATTGTCTAAAAATCGAGATCCTATTATTTTTGCCACAGTGTCTTCTAAATGTAAAGATAATTTTTTTAAAGCTTAATATTAATCTGTTTTAAATGATACCGTCTCAGATCACACAATCCTATACAGACGTAAAGAGCACTTCTAACTTTTAAAGGGAGAATATTGACATGAAATACAAATTGAGGGACATGGTACAAGTTACATTTTTAGCGGAAATGTGTAAAATATTTTGTTTGTGCCAAAGTTGAGAAAAAAGATGTTCTCATTTAAGACTTCGACTATAGAAAGGTTACTTGATATATGATGACATTAGTTTGTAGAAGAGCTTTTAAATAAAAGTTTCAGTGTTTGTTTGCCAAAAGGATTCTGACAATCATTTGTAATAAATATTAGTAAATTAGATTAAAATACAATTTTTGATAAAAACCTTTTTTTAGGAAACGATTGAAAAGAGCAGTAGTCACTGGCGTACTGGAAACATAAAATGGTAAGATTAAAGTGTCTAAATATCGAGACCCTATTATTCTTGACACGTTGTCTTCTAAATTTAAAGATAACTAATTTTTCGTAAGATGCATATTCGTCTTTTTTAAATGATACCGTCTCAGATTACACATACAGACGTAAAGAGCCGTGTTAACTTTTAAAGGGAGAATATTGACATCAAATACGAATTGAGAGACATCAGACAAGTTACACTTTTGTGGCGATGTGTTTGTTCCAAAGTCAAAAAAGTTGTTCTCATTTAAGATGAAAGAAGAAAAGTTACTTGTTATTATATGATGACATATATTTGTAGAAGAGCTTTTAAAATAAAAGTTTCAGTGTTTGTTTTGCCAAAAGGATTCTGACAATCATTTGTAATAAATATTGGTAAATTAGATTAAAATACAGTTTTTGATACGAATATTTTTTTAGGAAAATAGTGAAAATAGCTGGAATCACCAGCGTACTGGAAATAGAATGGTAAGTTTATAGTGTCTAAAAATCGAGTCCCTATTATTCTTGTCACGTTGTCTTCTGCAGTTAAAGATAATTTTTCTTAAGCTGCATATCGAGGGCTAAAGTACAGTACCTCATATGTCAAGAAATAATTTTACAGGGCAGACAAAAAACGAGCTACTGTTTTTCCTAAAAACATTTAGTAGTTACGAGGTTTAGTTAGTATGAATTTAAAAACTGAAAAATAGTAAAATTCAACTTTTTTTCTTTGTCTACCAATAGATGGCCTAGGTATACCCAACGAAGTTTCCCTTAAAAGTCCATTCTCGGTAAAAATGCCAGTTACGAGGTACTGTACTTTAGCCCTCGATATGCATCTGTTTTAAAATGATACCGTCTCAGATCACACAATTCCAAGCAGACATAAAGAGCCCTACTAACTTTTAAAGTGAGAATATTAATTACAAATTGAGAGACAGGATACAATTTACATTTTTAACGGAAATGTGTGAAATATTATGTTTGTGCCAAAGTCGAAAAAAATGTTCAGATTTAAAAATTCGACTCTAAGTTTACTTGATAGTTCATGATGACGTTTTTTGTACAAGAACTTTTAAAATAAAAGTTTCAGTGTTTGTTTGCCAAAAGGATTCTGACAATTATTTGTAATATATATTGGTAAATTATATTAAAACACAGTATTAAAATATTTTTTAAGGTAAATAGTGAAATCAATCACTCATGTAAGATTTCGTATAAAAAGGATACCTAATATTTTATGATGACGTTTTTTTGTAGAAGAGCTTTTAAAACAAAAGTTTCAGTGTTTGTTTGCCAAAAGGATTCTGACAATAATTTGTAATAAATTAAGTAAATTAAGAGTATAATATAGTTTTTTGATAAAAATATTTTTTTTTTAGGAAGAGTGAAAACAGCAGCAATTACTGACGTGCTAGAAACATAAATTGGTAAGTTTAAATTGTCTAAAAATTGAAACCCTATTTTTCTTGCCACGTTGTCTTATTTAATTTGAAGATATTTTTTCTTAATTTTTATTTAAAACAAAATTTACAAACAACTCTCAAAGAGAATTGGCTACCTCTGGTGTAAAACAACTGTCGAAATGTCTCGAGGACCTCTAGTATACACTAATTAATTTATTTTTTATTCTTAGGATTCAAGTTCTTAACCTGAAATCTTAATGGCTGGAGTGCAGCTTTAAGTTTGAAGACATGGAGGCCGAACTCGGTGACTACAATTTAAAAAAAGGTAAGATTTTGATATTTAAATTGGTTATTATTTTCTACCCCACACTTTTAAGCCGGCCGTTCCCGCGTCTTAGAGTGGGAAAGGTGTGCTCGTAGTGGGAACAGCAAAGTTCTTCTCTAGTGTATGGTTGCTGAGAGTCTATCTTAGACAACCAAAGGAAGATTAGAAACATTTCAATAAATCATTTAATAAACCAGAAGTTTCAATAATACAATATCTAGGGTAGGCTTATTATTTGCGGCCATTTTATATAATATAATGGTTTACCCAATACAACACAAAACGTGAAAAAAATACAATTTAAAAATATATTTACAAGGTATAAACTGGCCGCAACCGGTAAGTTCAACTTAATAGTTAAAGTCAAATTGCCGTTTTGGTTCATTATTTTATATGGGTGTAAACGGTATGAATTACGTGGCCAATATGAATAATTTAAGATATCGAATTTTGAAAATCAGAGCAGTGGAAAAGGGCCTTACAAAAAAGAAAATTTTATTTGTCACCAACAAATTATTATTATTTGTCTGTGATTTAAAAATGAGGTATTCCTTTTTGCAGAAAATGACAAGTTGAGAAGGCTGTCAAAATAACCAAAAATTAACAAAAAATAATAATTTTTTAAAACGTATTATTTTAACTAATTAAAACTTTTTTTAAATATTAATTATATCTATGATATCAATGTTATCCAATATTATGTCTCCCTAAAAATATCTTGCTAATACCAAAAATCATCGAGAACTACATTGTGTTAAATATCATATTTTTACTGCATTTTTTAAACGCTGAGTTATCAAAAAAAGCTCATCAACTTTGATGGGTATGTCGAAAACAAAGTGTTTGGCGCATATGTTATTTGAACTTTATTTCTAATTAATAATTAACTAATAATTTCCTCTATCACTTACTAAAATATTGTGAATCAGACCTTTTACTCTCATATTCTGGGTTCTAAGCGTTCTTGCTAGTAAGGAAGAAACTAAGTTTGTTATTATTATTAGGTTTCGAAGAATGGGCATCCATCAATCTAAGCCTTAATGGTTTACGTAGCTGATATGAATACATGAAGGCTGAATACAACTGAAAAGGTAAAATTTAACTTATATAGGTTTTCTTTGTTTTATATACCCCACACTTTTAAGCCGGCCGTTTCCACGTCTTAGAGTGGAAATGGTGTGCTCGTAGTGGGAACAGCAAAGTCTTTTCTAGTGTATGGTTGCTCAGTGTCCATCTGAGACAACCAAAGGAAGACCAGAAACATTCTATTTGGTCTTTTTCATTTTGCTTTTTCTTCTCATTCTTTTTGCTGCACGTTCGTTTCATGAGTTTTATGTTGAGAGGAACATCAAACTGCACTAGAGCAAGTGCGAAATATGGAAAATTTAATTAAAAAATATGTATATGTCATTAACGAAAATTGAGAAGTTGAGAATATCTTCTTTTGAAAGTAAGAAGATTGATAATGAGAAATATTTGGAAATTAGAAAAATTAGGTATTCTCTCTCTTCCTCTAAAGCAATAATCTGACAGATAACGTTTTAACAAAGCAACTTCTCTTTTCCCAGCGACCCATATCTAATAACTAACGATGCAGAAGTTGGGTTATCTTTGGTTAACCGGAGCAGTAAAAATGCATCATTTTTGACGTTTTGTGGTGAAATGGCCTTTGTTAGATTCTTGCTTTTAAGAAATTGCAAATAAATAAAATGAGAATGCAGTTTTAAGAAAACCAAAATTCCAAAGCCTTCGCGTTGGCCTTGCTGAATTATTACAGTATAAACGCTTAGGTCAAAGCTTTAGCGCGGTTCTAAAGTAGTTTCAATTTCATCTCATTTCTTTGGTCCGCGCAGATTTTTCTAGCGTTTTGTATGATTTTCTATGTCTAACACTTTGGTTGGTTTGGTGGAGCAGTTATTGGCTCTCTATCCAATGTAAGAGATATCCCTTCGATGCCTGAAGCACTAAAAATATTGTAAAAATGAGTTTATTTTTAAATAACTCAAGAAAATATGTCAAAAGACTAATTCATTGCATTTTTTTTTCAGAATCCAAACACTCAGCGAGAAGAGGTAGAAATAAAACAGTAAGTTAGTGTGTACAAACTTTCTATACTTTTTGTTACTGTAAATAAATAACAAGATCCTCTTGTTAGGTCAACAGCCTTTAAGTCAAGTGACAGTCAAGATATCAGTTATTATAGAGTATAAGTTGTTTTATTACTATATTTTAGAAAGTATTTAGTACTGTCTTAAAGTAATACAAATCTACTGACTGCAGAAAAATTCGGTTTTAGTTTTAGGTATAAAGTTTATAAAGTACCTTTGGTCTATTTATTTTAAAAAAAATAAAAATAAAACTTTGCAAGTTAGTTTGTAAATAGGCAACTTCAGTTGTTTGATAGATGTTAGCTCTGTGGTGCCCACTATTGACATGTGTCACGAACTAGAAGTAAAGGCGGGAAGTTTGAATCGCCTGTTTGCTCTACGATGAGTGTCCTTACCTTTTATAAATTTTATTAATATTTTACAGATATACAGTGTGGAACAGCCAAATGGAATAAATTCGATAACAAATAAATGAGGGCGTGTTGGAAAAAACGCTTGGCCACGTCAATTTGTATTTTTAAATGCGCATTTTTTTCAAATAAAAAAAATTATTGGATGTGTCATGTGACAGTGGCCAATACCAACTTTCTTATTTTAAATGCATACGTAATTGTGTCTTTGTGTGCCCAAAGGCATTTGAAACATTGTAAGACGGGTACAAACGTAATTCTCTACTGGATAAGTAACACTGAATAGTTTCACATCTGATGGGATAACCCTCCCCAGGTTATCAGCATTCAGTAATTTAGTTTTGTAATCCACTCTACCTGTTCGTCTGGAGTTCTATTTATTGGTATTTTGGCTCCATTGAAACTATTTATTATGGCTAGACCATACTTGATCATGTCTTCTTCGGTATTTTCTAACCCAATGTCCTTGATTATGCCCTTGCAATAAAGCATCCTTTGTGGGATGTATTCCCTTAAGTTCTTTTGCTTAAGCAAGTTGCTTTTTAGGAATTTATTTGCCTGATCAAATTTTTCAAATGTAAATTCGTCTTTCTATTTTGTCTATTCCCGGAGTCGTCTATGAACAGTCATTTGCCCAAATGTGAGGGGTGCACCCCCAAATTACCTTTGTTACCCTCAATGAATTCGACATTGTTCGACTTTTAACTTCCACAATCCTTTGCGGATTATGATTAGTTCATTTAAAATTATTGAGTTTTCTTCTAATTGACTGATTTGATTCAGCTCTTTTATACACATAAAATGTCAACAAATACATAAAAAATTAAATTAAATAAACACAAAATGATAAATAGTTTAATTGATTGGTAAAAAACCATATAATGAAAAACCAAAAACTATTTTGTTTAACTTTGCTTTTAACATTTCTGGTGAGTGAATAAGCTTTTTACAATGAAACACTTGTTCACAGAAAATCATTCTTAAATGTTTACTTCTTAGCAGTTTGACGATGATCCGATGTGATTCAAAAGTACCTCCTGGCCTTGGGTGTAAGTTGTGCAAAGTACTCTTCGAAGCAGTATAGCTCATCAATAGTTGCACACAATATCCAAAAGCTTAAAACAAACTATTAACCATAGGTTCTTAGTGTGGTGAGATAAAGATATAAAATTAAGGAATACATTTACCCATACTGCATTACGTTGCTGTTGTGACTAAGAAAGTAAAAACTACGATAAAGTAATGTTGATCTTGAAAAAAACAGCAAAAACTTTATAAATTACATAAATATCAACACATTTTATAAAATATAAATCTAATCTCAAAGAAAATAATAAAATAAACCTTCAAATTTCTCGGAAAACTATGCATTTGATACCCGTCTGAACTTCGGACACTACCTGAATAAAGGAGCGACGGAAAACTTAAGCTCAGATAAATTAGTTTTAAAACAAGGAATAAACGCGCGACTGCAGCGCCTCTTTTGATCTTAGTAAGAACTAAAACCAAACATCTGTCAATTTTTAATGACTTTCCCTAGACATGACCATTGGTAAGTTTGTTATTATAAACAAAGTTGTTTAAATTAGCAAACATACATAATTTTATGTATATGCTAGCGGCATTGCGGGCACTGCTACAATTTCTGCTTGGGCATTACAATCACCTGTACTGTTTCAACAATTATTATTAGCGATCCTCTCCTCAATGATTCACCAAAAATATTTTTAAGGCTAAGTACGAATGGAAATGGCAAAACAGTTCTTTCATAATCACAACACACATACAAAATATAATTAAGCATTTTTTTTTGTTTTTTTCGCAGCAGTAGATTTGTTTCTTTTATACAGTAGTACTACATGTCTTACAAAACATGTGTTTTAAATAGCAGTGCAAGTCATTGTGTTTAAAGAACTTCATACTTAAGTTTACTCAGAAGTAATCTGTTTGTTAAAATTAAGTGATTTGATGTATTGTTTTAAAAGGCCGAGGAAATAATAATAAAAAGTTCTAGATTTTAGTCAACTGGTTTTATTTAGTTACATCTTTACAATCCTATTTACATTATCTGCTAGTATTAAGTAGTATTTTTTTATTTAGGCATTTTATTACAACTTTTTGTATGTAACCAAGACATTTTCATAACTTTTATTTATTATCTCTTACTTCTTGCGAATGTCTTTACACCATAGTAAAGAATATGGCTTGAGGCCTTTTTCAGAAACACAAATTGTTATAAACAGAAGTAAGCTTCGAGGAAATTGTTCTAATAAAGAATTTATAGGGAAATATAATAAAGCTTGCCTATGTGGTAACATATAATTTAGATTGAATTGTCTAACTTTTATATTGATACCATAATCGCCTAACTAAGAAACTGTTTTTATAGGAAACACCAAGTAGGTACATATGTATATGCTAGTAGCTACTACGCCTCGCACGCTACGGATTAATATTTTATAAACCTTGATACCAAGCAAGGTACTTTTCGGTTTTTAAAACTATACTGTTAAAAACTTTTTGTCGCTTTGTCATTTACAAGCGTTTTACAATCAAAAATATTTCAAGTTTAACAATTTATAAGTGTAAACAAAGCTCTCTGAAAACCACTTTCACGAAACGGGTTGACGCTGCAACTCTGAAAAGCATTTAGTTATTTTTTTTTTAGCATATTGGTTCCCTACCCGCAGGTCTATTGTATTTTGAGGTTGAGACATCAACCTAAAACTTTAAAGTTGTGCAAATGTTTAGGAATATACATATAAAACTTGAAGTGGTTATAAAAATCAACAAAACCTTTTCACTCTTGTGGCGTGCTCTAATCACAGAAGGAATCGGGCTTCAAATAAGGAAGATGGAACGTTGGTCGTCATTTTTTACTATACTCTATTGCAGCCACGTTGGCACAGTTCATTTGAGATAACCATTTAACCTGAATTCTGGGAAATATAATAATGTTTTTGACAATCTCATTCGACAAAATGACATAAGCCAAAAGTTAAAACATTAATTGAAGGGCTCGGAGCAATAAAGGACCAAGCCTCATTTGAAAAATTTGTAGTAAAGGAAGCTTAAAGTTTTGGAGGAAATCCTGAAATCATATTTTAGTTGTCGGCATCAAGGACATCATAGCGTGGTGGCGACATCTGTCGGGTGATAACTGTACGACTCGGTACATGGCTTAAGACCATCTTTACACATGTGTTTATACTAAAATCGTGAATTTGAAAAAATGTGGTTTAGGTCCCTTATTGCCCCGGGCCCTTCTATTGAGACGAAAGGATAACTCCGATAAAGCGTCTAAACGCAGCTTAATAGAAAATATAAAATAAGACAAATCTGCCCTCTTTTTGCATAAACCGAGTAACTAAAGTCCCTGTGTGTGACAGAGATTTGCGGAATCATACCGGGACTCTAAGTAACTCGAATTACTCGGTTTAAAAATTTTTGAAACCAGCAAAAAACCGCATATATTTTTTCTCTTACGGTTTACAGACTGCGCGTTCATTTCATTAGCTAAATGCCAAAAAATTTTAGAAAAAATGCTCTCCTGTAAAGTTGCCAGAAACCTAGTTACTAGGTTTTAAAAAGTAAGGCAGAAATTGCGATGCAGCTTTAACAAAACAAAATGTCAAATAATATATGTTATAGTGTGTCCGAAATCCGGCACCTCTTAATATTTTGCAAAATAGCGGTTTTAGAGAAAAATGTTTCATAAAAGACTTTTAGGAATTAAAATTTTCTATCTAGCAGTGATCTTGACTATGAACTTGAAACATGATTTAGAAGTTATTTTACGGCCATGTTTAGAAATTTAAAAGCAAATAAAATTCCTAAAAGTCTTGTATGAAACATTTTTCTCTAAAACCGCTAGTTTTCAAAATATTTAGGGTTACCGGAACTTTTCGGACACACTTTATAAGCGCCTTCGCCAAAAATTAAAAACGGTGCATTTCAACGTCCTTCCAGACTTTTCTGACGACTTTCCTTCAACTAAGTGAAGAACGGTTGGGTGGTCGACACCAACCAAAAAAAAACTTTATACCTTTAACAAATTTTTTTGATAAAAATGGAAAAAATACCAAACATAAAAAAATTATAACTTAAATCATAAATTATAAAAACCAAAATTAAAAATAAAGTATTTAAATCTACCTACATAAGTTAAGTTTGGTAAAATTATTGAAATATTTGCAAAATATATAACTTTGCCTCAAAATAGTCAAAATCCTTCAAATTCGGATAAAAACCTTCAATTCTTCAATAGTCAAAATTTTTGTTTAAAACCTGTCATATTGGAGGAAAGTCTTCAGATCTAGCAACACTGATTCCGGCCTGCCTGCTTTGGGTGTGTGTGTCCACGTAAGAATAGCTGAAAATATATCTCAAAAGTTACTTTTGACTTTCTTGTTGGTCGATCGAATTTGTCCACTTAAGCAGCTCTACTCGCCACTTTCTAATTGCCAGTTAAAGCTGTCTGACAGTTACTATCAAAAATGTGTCCATACTCTCTAGAGTATTTCACTTAAAAAAACACGCACCCTTTGACAAGTTGTACAGCATATATACCGATAGAGATACGAAAATAAAGAAACAATAGTCTAAAATAGAAAAAAGTTCATACAATAAAATGGGCATGGACAAAACTCTTTTGTTTTCAAGATATGAACCATCAAAGTAGAGCCTGTATCTTCTCGTCATTTTATCATCAAAAAAGGAATACCAAATTCTTGGATTTTGAAACCAGAGTGTTGACCACCATCACCATGTAATTTGAACTTCTCTTATTTTGGCATCCTATTAATTTATGTCTATGGTGGTTAATATACAGGATACCAAAACGTGATGTAAGGGTATAATATAAAATATAATAATGTTTATTAAGCAGAGTTTGCACATGCGTCAGTCTTTTTGTTAGCGAAAGCCTAGGAATTTAAAAATTTCAGTTAGTCAAGAGTGGATTATTATACGACGCGTTAGTTCATTAATTGGAAGAGCGCTAGTAATCACTGCATGCAAACTCTGCTGAATGCAAGTGTTTGGCAAAAGCAAATACATAAAATAATAAAATCTAATTTTAAAAGATCATAAAATAATACAAATATTCCTTAGTCTCGTTAAATTGATGACAATGATGTTGCAGGCCTTTAATAATCATCAAGACCTCATGCTGAAGTTAATTAAATAAAGCAGCACACAGAGTAGCATCATTAGGGACTGGAACTGGAAATAAGTGGTTTATTTACCTTTAATGAAGGAAGTATTTATTCCGGTTCATAATATGGTAAACAAAGGCCTTACCTATATTGAAAGATCTTAAAATATCAAATTATCAAAATACTGCCTGGCATTATTACGGCCTAGCGTTATTGCAGTAAGTCCCTATTATTATTTATTTTGTACTTCATATTTTCATACCATCAGTTATGTTTTTGCGAATTCTTTTGAGAGCGTTAGTGCACCACTCATTTTCCACTGAAATAGTTTTGATGATGTTTGTTTCCAGTACAGTTTCAGTCGAGTACGACAGTGCACCACGAGCTCGAAAGACCCGTGCCGAATAATGTACACTGAGTGCAACACTAGGTTTGTCAGTTGCAAGTCTTGTTTTTTTCTTCAAACGTCAGTTTTCAGTAATTTAACTGCTGTACTAAGAATTATTAAAACCATAAAATAAACTTAAACCTAAAGTTAATAAAATTTTAAAAAAATATTCAGTCCTTATTCTAATTTAAGTAAAATCTGTATACCTACATAATATACTGATAAATTGTTACCTAAAATAATTCAAATATAATTATTTAGGCTTCAATCTATTTAGCTCATCTTTGTACAATTTTACTAAAGTTTTTGCTGCTAATAAGATTATTTCTTTTCTCGAGACTCCTGAAACTTCTTCTTGCCATCCTGGAATGATCTGAAAATTGATTGATTGACTTGAAGTTAATGGTACAGTCGGGGACTTTTTAAATTGCCACCTTCCAAAATAAAAAATATTCCTATTTGAAAATCGGAAGAGAAGTTTGAACAAAAACAAAAGAAATTGTGAACCTTACCTGTGTCTGTATACAAACATATTTAAAAATTAATTTTTTTAAAATTCTTTAAATGATTAATTTTGACAGAAAAAAATACAACGGCAATTTAAAAAGTCCCTGACTGTACAAGGTCTTTGTTCTTCTTTAGATAACTTAAATATCTCACCAAATTTTTAGTTCTATGATATTTTATTAAGAAAAAATATGCACAATCTGAAAACCGTATATTACTAAAAGGCTAATTTTAAAAGCTTAAAAAATTAAAATTATTTTAATTTTGTACTCGAACCTTAAAAATCGAAGGCCACTAGCACGAAGTTTTAATGTGGTCCAGTGCCCAAGTAACATTTATTTATAGCAGAAGCTAAAAGGTTGCCAGCGCCTTTCCTTAAAACCATTAGTTTCAATGTTTGGTCGCTAGCACGTTCCCATTACCCTTATATACCCCTTAGACCTCCTAAATGGGACTCCCCAATTGGTGGTGGCAACCTATGTATTAAACTCATTATAAAACCATAAGAAATAAACGCTAGCTTCGCCCTCTAGCGGTTCCACCAGTATAGAATCTTTTAGAGCCTAAAGCTATTATGCCAGGTTCTAAAAGCAACTCAGAAACGTCCTCTATCCTGTTATAAAACTAGATTTGGTAATTTGGTATCCTGGCAATTCTGTTGAATACCATAATACCTTTAGAGTAAAGAATTTTTCCTATAATTCTTTAGCGATATTTTAGATTCACAATGGCTATATAAAATAATTTAGGTCATAAAATTGCCAAAAATGTCAGAGTCCCAAAATTATTGTATCACATAAAAATATACCTATATATGAGGAGTTTGTCGTTTTGTGGATCATCAAATTGCCTGCCAGACTTATTTTTCTGATAAAATCGTATCTGAAAAGCTCTCAAAACAAGCGCGCCAGCTCACAAATGCTTTTTAATAGTTTTTTGATAACTGAATAACAAATATTTAAAATAAAAAAAAATAATTTACACTATTCACCATTAAAAAAGTCTGTTTGGTTTACATAAATCAAAATTAAAGTAAAATTATTGTTAAAAAACACTGCTAAAACGACTAAATAAATATTTTCTGTTTACAATATTTTTAAAATAATTCTATATACGCCATTATCGTTTTATAGTGGTCACTTGGTTTTATTTGTTACTCTATCGCAACAAGGATTTTTGAGTGCGCTTATGAAACCAATAAAAAAGAGAAGGTAAACATAGTGAACATAACCTCACTGAAATTTTTTGTATTTGTTTTTTAAAGTGTTGTGTTAAATTTAAATGTTTTTATCGTGCAATTTGCACACAATCAGGAGGGCCAGTGCAATGATATCCGTTGTGCCTGCAGGTTGGAGGGAAACCTCTTATATTGGCCGTTTAAACAGGCCTTATCTAGGCTTGGGTGCCCTACCCAGGAGGATAATAAATAAACAATCTTGCAATAGGTAGGTACCAATCTGTACTAGTACTAGTAAAAACTAAAATACGAAAGTATTTATGTACTTCTGTTAGAACCCTTAAGGAAACAAAGTTTTATATGACCGCCTATTTAAATAATATTTAATATGCAGCTATGGGTAACCATAAATACAAAAGAATTAAGTTTACCTTTAAGCCTTCCTTTTAAAACCTGTTTAAAATGCCTAAAAGTAATGGCAAAAACCTAAGTTTATATTTACCACTCTTAAAAACCTTAAGGAAACTAGGTTCTATATGGCCGCCTATATAATCATATTTACTATTAAACTACTGGTAACTACAAAAACAAAAGGATATAAGGTAACCTTTTAGCTCTATTATAAAACACTTTTGTTATGAGCTAAAGTAATGAAAAAAACTAAAAGACCAAAGTTTATATTTATTTCTTTTTAAAAACTTTAGGTAAAAGGGTTTTATATGACCATCTTTATAAATCAGAAATCAATAAAACCAAAAGTATCTAAAAGGAACAGAAGAACACTTTTTGGTTGTATAACACCTCTTTAGGTAATTGGCAATATAAATTACCTTTTTGTAGCCAAATTGATCCTAAAAGCCATAACAGCACCCTCTAAATAACCTTGGAACCAAATTAATAAAACCTTGAGTGGTAATAATGTTACTTGGGTGACCTAATTAAAATATCCCCTTACCAACCGTAAATTTGTAGGATTATTATTATTATTATTTCATTGACAATAGAAAGCGGTTTAACACCGATGAGTCTATTGTATCACTGTTTTATTTGTTGCTTTTTGTTTTTAAGTTTTTAAGCGTTTTAGTATTATCCTTAGAAATAGTGCACTAAGATGTTATTGGTAGTGGATAATATTTTGTCTAGTCTATTTTTAAATATGTTTTTATTTGGGGCACTTATAGTTTCTTGATTTAACGAGTTCCATTGATAAACTACGCGGTTGCAAAGGAAGTTTTTTCTTGCTGCCAGAGATGATTTTTCTTTTTTTAGTTTTTGGTTGTGTCCTCTAAGATTTTGATTTGGATTTAGTTGGAAAATGTTTTCCATGTGTAATTTAGGAGAGTAGTGCCATTTAGAATTTTATATGTTTCTATTAAATCACCTCGTTCCCTCATTTCCTTTAAAGTTATTAAGTTAAATCTTTGTAGTCTGGTTTCATATGGAAGGTTGTGTGTTTCGGAGGGAATTCGTGTTATTCTTCTCTGTACACGCTCTAAAAGTTCTATATCCTTGCAGTAGTAGGGGTTCCAAACTGCATGGGCATACTTAAGTTTGGGTCTTATGTAGGTGGTGTATATTTTCCTAATCATTTGGACAGAATGGTTTTCAAAGGCTATTTTTGTTAAATACACAAGTTGATTGGCTTTTTTTACTATTTGACCTATGTGTGTTTCCCATTTGAGATCTTGGCTTATGTATACACCCAAATCTTTTTGTTGGTTTACACTGTTTAATTTATATTTATTTATTTCGTAGTTAATCATTGGGTTCTTCTTCCTACATGTAGTACTGTACATTTTTGTTCATTTAATTTTAGTTGCCATGTATCAGTCCACTGTTCAATAGTACATAGATCTTGATTAAACACCTGTATTTGCGTCAGTGGGTTACAGAAAAGTTTTTTGTCGTCTGCAAAGGACTCTAGGTTACTTTTTATGCTGTTTGCTAAATCAGATATATATACTAAAAAGAAAAGTGAAGCCAAAATCGACCCTTGAGGCACGCCACTGGTTACGTTGTGTGGATCTGAGCATGTTCCATTAACTCTGACTGTAAATTCTCTATTTTTTAGAAATGACTCGGTCCACTGGTGGTAGGAGCCTCTAATCCCATAGTGGTCTAGTTTGTAAAGAAGTCTTTCGTGAGGGACGGTATCAAATGCTTTTTGGAAGTCTAGGTAAATTATGTCTACCGGGTTACCTTCGTCGACCTCCTTTGTCCAGTTATTTACGCAGTTTAAAAGATTGGTAGTGGTTGATCTTTTTGGTAAAAACCCATGCTGCGAAGATGGAATAACATGATTCTGTAATAAAAATTCGGTAATATCTTTTACAAGGATTTTTTCTAAAACTTTGCAAAGTGTGCAAGTCAGACTCACTGGTCGATAGTTTGCAGGATTATACTTATCTCTATTTTTAAAGATGGGAATTATGATTGCTTCGGTCCATATTTTTGGTAAGATTCCTTCCGTTATTGAGCTACTGAACAATTTAACTAAAAGTGGAGTTAGAGATTCCGCGCATCTTTTTGAGTAGGTTTTAAGTTTTTTCAGCACCTTGTACACTTCTTCAGGCATTATAGTTTTTTTATTTATTAAGTTTAAGTTTCGTGTTTCGTTTGGCAGTGCCGGAAAGTTGTGCAATGATTCCTTGGTGAAAACGGATTCGAATTGAGTGGCGAATATTTCTGCCGTTTTTCTTCAATGATTATTTGTTGGGTTTCAGGGTTTTTAAGCACTACATCATGTAGTTGGCTGTTGAGGTTTCTCTTGATGTAAGAATAGAAGTGTTTGTCATTTTTTTCTAGAATGGTTTGCTCATATTTTTGTCTTGCTTTCTCTATCATCGTTTTCAGTTTGTTGTTTTGGGTCCTATAGACGCTGTAGTTTTTAAAGTCAATTTCTTTAAAGATATGTTTGTTTAACCAAGGTTTACGGATGTTAGTTCGGCATATTTTTTCAGGAAAGAATGTTTCTATTGTTGCTGTTATTATGCTTTCGAACTCCTCGTATTTTTTGACGGTTGGCTCTATGGTTTCTGCAATGTTCTTGATGAATTCATTGACATGTTCGTAATTGTCAATATGAAAGTTGCGCTTTTTAATTTTCTTTGTTGGGTTCTGTTTTAACCTGAGTTGAGTTGTGGCGACAATAATTATATGATCGCTTTTTCCGAGAGGTGCTTTTGCTTCTATTCTAGACATCATTTTTCTATCACTTGATAAAAAGAGATCTAGTAGAGAGCTTTGATCATTTCTAAATCTAGTGTCAAAGGTTATTAGTTGCTGACATCTCCATTCTTTGTAGCTTGCGAGGAAGTCGTTTGCTTTTTGGCAAGGTTTGCTTAGTTTTAAGGACTTCCAACATATTTCTGGATAGTATTGTATTAATTTTTTTGTCATAGCTTCCATATGAATTAGAATTTTGTGGAGCCATGTATCATGATCACTAATTGTGAGTTTGCTCTTAAGGGAACATTTCTAAATTACGTAACGCAGAATTTCAGGATTTTTGACACCCCTTCCCCCTTTGTAACCCATTTTCAAGTAAAGCCACATTAAAAAACATTGAGTATAATGCAAAACCCCTCCTTGAGCGTCACCTAATTTAAGAATGACCCCTTATAAATAGAGAAACAAGACTGAACAGAACAGCTGTGTAGTCATTTTTTATCCGAAAAAGTCAGCTTAAAAAGTGTTTAAAACAAGCTGACACTGACTGTTTTGCTAAAAATTGATTTGCGAAATTTGATTTATCATTGGTTCTAGCTTTATAAAACTAGAAAATTTTCACAAATTCCTTTTTTGGGGTGAAAGAATTCGCTACCCATGCTATTTCAAGGTACTTACTTACCTTTAAATATTCAGACAATTTTTTTTCTATGCTAGCAGAAGGGTCCTTTTTGTCACCGTTAATTTGTTCTAGGAACTTTTCGGTGGGAACTGGTGTGCCTTGTGATATGGTTTTTAGTGTGATGCCCTTTTCGAAATCTTTCAGAAGCAAAACGCTTACGTCAAACCAACTAAAATGAAAAAAAGCAAAAGTAGCGTCAATTTAGATTTCTCATTTTTAGTGGATGAAAGTGCAGGGTGATTTTTAATCCCGGTGACTTAGTTTATATTGGGAGTAGAAAGTTTATAGAAAACTGGTTGATTTGGTAAATTATGACCACTTCAACTGCTGCATTTGTTTTTTTGGTTTTTTTAAATCTTAATATATACAGCGTGCGTCAATGAGGTTAGTTTTGTTAAATAGAACACCCTATATATTTTTACAGTTTTGAATTCTGCAAATAGTTGTACAGGGATTATATGGAATTCAAAAATATAAAAAGATATACAGGTGTGTGATACTTTCCTAGTTCTTTTGCACACTCCAAGTGAACTCCAGACTATCGGCCTTGAAAACAGTGTTTTGTAAATATCTCAGAAACGAACGCTCCTACGAAGTTTTTGGTTATAAAATAAATTATTGAGAAAAATGCGTTCTACATACTACTACATTCCGAAAACCTCATATTAGTCCAGTCATTATAGAATTTTAGCTTGCAAAAGGTGGTCTAGTCGCGATTTTGACATGTATTGTGTTGTTGACATTGGAGTCCCAAAAAGTTTGAGTTTTCGACCTTGGGGGAGCCGGCTCCCCCCGCCATCTTGGATTTAGTGTGCACAAAAAGGCCTTTTTTTTTAAACTACTTGGTTACTGTTTTAGAATTTTTTTTTAACAAAAGTTGAAGACAATAAAATTAGTTAGGGCGCTAAATATTGCCGCCAGTTTGGATTTTGATCAATTTTTTTTTAGTGGCCTTTAACTTCGATACGGCTTATATTTGGGAAAATCTCTAACAACATAAAATAAAGACCAACTAATAGCTTATAAAATAAGAGTTCTCTGGGTAGTACCCTTGCTGAGATACCAACCCTGAAGTGTTAGCGGTACACCCGTTTCCTATGGATTTCCATAGTACATGCAAAATAAACCAAAATTATTCTCAAAAGGTAAGCATTTTACAGAAAGTCTGTTATTAACTTTATTGTAGAAAATTAAATTATCTTTTAAAAGATGTATCACCTAAGTGGGCCAAGTCCACGGTTAGCACTGAATTGGCATGCATAAATTGAGGTTATTTTTTAGGATCACGAAAAAAAATCATATTTTTTTTAGGCTTTATTCAGTTTTCAAAAAAAACTAAGCATTTTATGAAAAATGTTAAAATAGCTTGTTATTTTTTTAAAAATCAATTTTAATTTATTTTTTATTTGTTTTATTAAATTTAAAAACTAAGCTTTTCGAAAAGTTTTATTTTATTATAAAATTATTTTTAAAACAATGTATCTAGTCGGTTTTTGTTAACGGGGAACACTCTTAGAGTAATAATATGTTATTACTCTGAGGGAACACTCAAGGAATATATGCATGCGGACGCCCTTGGCGTGTCACAACACAATTTTGTGATACGCCATTTTATTTTAACATTTTTCTCTAAAATGCTTAGTTTTTTTGAAAACTGAATAAAACTTAATTTTTTGAATAATCTTAAAAAATAACCCCAATTAATGGATGCCAATTAAGTGATAACCGTGGACTTGGCCTACTTTGGTGATACAATCCGTAGGGTGTACTAACACTTCGGGGTTCGTATCTCAGCGAGGGTCCTACACCGAGAACTCAATGATATTTCATTTTATAGGCTATTAGTTAGTCTTTATTTTATGTTATTACAGATTTTTTTAAAAATAAGCAGTTTCGAATTTAAAGGCCACTAAATAAAAAAATTGGTCAAAATCCGAAATGGCGGCAAAATGTTTAGCTTCATAACTCGAAAACCATTCGTCTGACAAAAAAAAAACGTACAACAGCGTTTTTGTAGGAAATTTTATTGTTTACAACTTTTGTCTAAAACTTTTTTCTAAAATGTACAGGGACCAAGTAATTAAAAAAAAAGCTTAAAATATTTTAAACTGTCAAAAAACTGTTATTAGTATAAAAGGATTTTAACCAAAATCTAATCAACTCGTCATAATGTCGAATAAAAATCGGTTCAGCGGTTTAGAAGATATCGTGGGCCGGATAGATATCACGACGATATTGCTAATATAAAAAATACACCAAAACAACACATTTTTGGCTTTATCTCAAAAAAATTTTTTGTCGAAAACAATACCTTTTCTAGTCATTGCTGCGCGGGCTAGATATAGTCAGTTACCAAAAAAAAATTGCAACGCTTGAAGTGACCATAATTTATCAAATCGACCAATTTTTGTTTGAACTTACTTAATACTACCACTAATAATAATAATAATAATAATAATAATAATAATAATAATAATAATAATAATAATAACCGATTTACAGAGATATTGCAGCCATGTAGTTGTTTTATACAAGAAGATAGTATTTTTTACTAACAAGATATCGTCGTTGATCTTACAAACTGACGTATCTCAAAAAAAAGTTTTGAGATAAGACCATAATACTACTTTATTTGTGTCGTTCTTTCATCTTACAGATTGTCGTAACTCATAAAAACCCTTTAAATAGCACAAAAAGAATTAGATCCAAGAACATTTTTAGTGATATAAATCCAATATAAACTTTCCCTAAAACTTGAAATTGCTCTCTTGTAAAATTACAATTAATGAGTTACGTCAGTTTGTAAGATCAACGACGATATGTTAAAACTAAATGATTAAGAAACCAAATTTTTCATCATGGTAGCCATCTTCAACTTTAAAATAACAGATTTTCTTCCTAGTTTTTTAAATAATAAAAATCGAATAAACATTAAACAAGTTATGATCAAATAAATAATCCTAAATTTAGCCAATGATGACATTTAGGCTAAAAGAGGTTTATGGTTTAACAGTGATATCTCAAAAAGTGCTCAACCGATTGCGATAGATAAAACCTTATTGAATTAAGCAAGAAACCGGTTTGTTTACTATGTAACCATTAATTAAACCTTTTATCGATAAAAGAAAAAAAAAGAGCGTAAGTAACTTTAAGCTCGTTCTTCATCTTAAATAAATGGATCCATGGCGGATCTAATACCTTCCTAGCTAGCCTATTAGCACACTTCAAGTGAACCCATGATATATCAGCTTTGAAAACAGTTTTTTGTCAATATCTTAGAAACCAAAGCTTTTTTGGTTATAACACAAATTATTAAGCAAAATGCAGAATACTATATTGCGAAAACAGCATATTGATGCGATACTCAAAAGTTAGCATGTTTTAAATTTTTTAATTGTCAAAAAACTGTAGCATTAATGGTTTTTGACCAAAATCTAATCAGCTCGTTAGAGTGTCGAACTCTATTTTATCTGAAAATTTTATGAAAATCGGTTCAGCGGTTTAGGAGCACACACACACACACACACAGACAGACATTACGACGATATTGCTAAGATAGGTCAAAATACACCCAAACAACACATTTTCAGCGTTATCTAAAAAAAAATTTTCGTCGAAAATAATACAGTCGAACCTCTATATTTTAAGCCCTTTAACTCGATTTTGTATAACTCGAACTCTCCATAAGTCGAACTGTTTTGGTTGTCCCTTTGAGTTCTAGATATAGAGGTTCGACTGTACCTTCTCTAGCCATTACCACGCGGGCTAGGAAGCAAGGAGATACATTTTTTAAATATAATTAAAATGTGATTTTTTTGCTATCCAGCAGCGCTGGTTTTTATAAGGTTTTATTTCGTATAATTACCTTTCGTTTTCGTTTATAAGTACATTTTCAACTGCAACTATTGGAGTTTGGCGTTGTTTGTGACAAATGCTAATTTGTGCCTCGGCCTTTTCAAATCCAGTTTTAAGACCAATTGCTTGGGATTTATCTTGTGGCTGCTCAAATTTTATGCCGCTAAAAATAAAATTGTATAGAGTATATCCCAGTTTCGACATATTTATGGGTTACCTTGTTTATTTTTAAAAATCGAGACTTATATAGTTCTTGCCATATGCAGTTACACTTTTGTGACTTTGACATGAAATAAACATATTTCCTAACCCGAAATATATTAAAAAGCAAACATGTCATGTTCGTATAAAATTAAAGGTAAAATTGTCATTGTCCCTGGATAAACAGAACCTAACTGTAGGCTGACAAAAAAACACAGATAAAAACAACTCAAAGACATGCCATTTTTCAGATCTTTTTTTGTTGATGTCAGTGTGCATATGATAAATAAAGAGGTTGGAAATGTCACAAAAGTGTAACTGCCTTAGATGTAGTAGATTACTTCTAAGCCAGTCGTCATAACTTAGCTGTCTCTTAACTTATTGGAAAAACGATATTATAGAGCTTTTTCTGTAGATGCCTTGGTTATAAAGCAAACATTTTTGAAAGAAGATCCTGTATATTATATTTTTTAAGTTCTTGTCAGATATATACATATTAACGGAAATAAGAAACAAGCTTAATATAATTATTTAAATAAAATTAGACAAAAAGAAGTTTTTCCAGTTAAAGATGGCCGCGTCAGAATTGTCAGTATTTAACTGGCAAATGGAACTGTGTTAAAAAGATAGGTTACAAGACTTTGTAAACTTGATATTTAGTTTTTTTTGTTTCTGTAATAATTACAAGGCAATAGATTGTTGTTGATAGACTTTATTTTTATAATTAGGTTAGATATTATGTTTTAGTGACCTTTCTAATTTTGTCAGACAGTCAATCAATCATATAATAGTTATTTACCTAACAAATGCGGAAAGTAAAGACACTTTCCGCATGTGTTAGGTACAATATTTTACCTATGAGTATCTTTTTTTTCAAAAAATTAAATGTAACTTATAAATAGACATGTCAAATTTGATGGAATTAAAATGTAAACAAATATTGAAGCTATCTTATTGACGCGTTGCTAAGGTTTCTAACAGGTGCGCATGCGGTAAAGTAATTACTTTACCACACGCGAGTAGGTAAAAATCACAGAATATTATTTAAAAATCCTTCGACATCAGACCAGCACTAATAAAAAATTGCGTCAATTGATTCTACCGAAAAAACCCTATTTGAGCAAATTTATCGTTTTAACTGAGGTTGGTCCATGGTTGGTCCAAAAGTGATTAGTTTCACCCCGTATCTTAAAAATCAATAAAGCGGTTTAAATTTCCCTCCCAAAAAAGTGACACACTGACGTAAAGACCGCAATTCTCTCTTTAAATTAAGCAAGATATTCCGGAAAAGTGTGTGCAATAAGAATATCTGTACAAGGCTTTTATATGTGTCACTTCTTCAGTTTACTTAATTCTAATTTTACCATATATTCCAAAAATATTTAAAAATAAAAAAGCAATACAGTGAAAAAAATCGAAAATTTTAAAAAAAATTGTCATTACTACAGAAACTTCTACTACTACTTCTAGAAAAGATAGAAAATAACAAATCCCACCTTTGTAAGGCTCTATTTTCAAGAATAGCAAAAAGCCACAAAGGGGTTTTGCTTCATTTTGGGACAGAGTTCTTAAAAATTTTTAAAAATGGCGTGATTGTGATTTTTTTTCTGTAGATTTTAAATGTCAAACTGGAAATTATATCCTTAAAGTGCTACTAAATTCTGTGTAGAACTACTTACTTGACCCAAGCTTTTCCCAATACACTGTGAACTGCTTCTCTGACAGCCCCAACTATTTCTTCATCGGCTGATGCCACCGTAATTTCGATGTCTCCTCCAGAATCTACAAAAGAATGATATAAGAATGACATAAACACTCTGCGGGCACACACAGTATGTTTCAGAAATTTGTTAGAATATTTTTTAAATTCGCAAAAAATGCCTATTTCCGTCTCGCATAACGAGGTTTGTATTATTAAAATCGGTTCAGTGGTGACTGACTTTTTTTGAATATATAGAAAAGCTCTGTCTATGCCGCGAACAACGAGGTACACATTATTTTAAACTATTTTAAAATAAAAAAGAACATTATTGTATAGTCCTTTTTAACTATAAAAACAAATGGCAAGTCTTGAAAACTGTAATTTTTTTTTAGTTTTTTAAACTTTCAAAAACTCAAAAGTGCCTTAGTTTGGCAGAGTTTTGGCAGATGTCAAAGTTTTTTTATTTACCATGGTCGACTTAGTAGAAATCGCTGTCTAGTATAGTTATTCTGCTTTGCGAATTTAGATTCCCATTTTTGACAAGCTTATACCGGCTCACATGTTATATATAGGCGCCCATGGTAAAAAATGTTGCTTATCGCATCCCCAATACCATACCTAAATTTCATCCAAATATCACGGGTAACCAATTTCCATTTAAATATTGCGGGGGGAATATATGCTGAAATGCTCAAATATGGATCAGAGAAACTACTCGAAAATCTCACATATATAATCAATCAATGCATAAACGGACATCCAGTACCTGATGATTGGAAAATTGCATTCATATCCTCAATACATAAAAAAGGAAACAAGCTGGATTGCAACAATTACTGAGGAATTTCAGTAAACAGTACTCTAAGTAGATTGTACGGTAGGATTCTTGGAGATCTAATAGAGAATGATTTTCATGAACAAGAAGAAGAAGAGCAAAGTGGGTTTCGTGCAGGCAGATCTTGTAGTGATAATGTTTTTTGTCTTAAACAAATAATTGAGAAAAGGAGCTCCAGAAATATAGAGACTCATGTTACCTTTGTGGACCTACAAAAAGCATATGATAACGTTCCAGTAGAAAAATTATGGACAGTGTTAGAGCAGACTAATATCTAATATCATACATACATAAAAGCGATAAAAGAACTATACAAAGGGTCAAAATCTAAAATTAAAATTGGAAATGGACTTTCAAAAGAATTCCTGGTAACGAAAGGCTTAATTAAGACAGGGATGTTGTATGTATCCAACTCTTTTTAAAATATATATCGCAGTAGCTCTAAAAAACTGGAAACGCAAAGTACACGGCATGGGAATACAACTTAACGACCGATTTACCATATACACTACAGTTTGCTGACGACCAAGTAATTGTAGCTAATGATAAAGAAGACATGGAGTATATGATGAGAAAGTTAACGGAAGAATACCAAAAGTGGGGGTTAACAGTGAACGTGGACAAGACACAGTACTTATGTATTGGAAACGAATCAAGTGAATTAGAACTAGAAAATGGACAAACAATATCTCCATGTATGTATACTTGGGTGTCACATTTGAGTAAAGAACTGGAAAAAAGAATAGTAAAAGCAAAAAAAAGTTATTGGTTGTCTTAACAGTATTTTATGGAGCAGAGAGGTAAAAAAGAATGTAAAATTTAACATATATGAAACAATGGTGAAAAGCACGCTGTTGTATGGAATAGACTTGTCGCGTAACAGAAAAATACAAAGCAAAAATGGAAAGTGTCGAAATGGATGCAATAAGAAGATCAATAAGAATATATGTACAATGGATGAGCGACGAAAGATTACCAAAGCAGGTCCTAGAATGACAACTAATAGGGCGCAGAAAAAGAAGGCGTCCTAAATTGGAATGGCAACAGTCAATCCAAAAATCAATGAGTCAAAAAAACCTGACGGAAGATGACTGTCAGGATCGAAGGAGGTGGAGAATAGGCGTCGGACAACGTAGAAAAACGTTCTAAACCGACATAGTAGTAGTATTTCTTAATAATGTACCCATTTCATTAAATCAAAAGCATCATGGTGAGAACTGTATATAAGATCCGAAGACCGGTCTATTCTAGGGACCGTGTCCGGTACTTACATAAATATTCGCTCATCTGTGGATCTAAAGTGGTAATAAGCGAGTTGACAGAACTTTTTGCTTTCTCCGCCATTTTGTATAAAACTCCACTTGACAAGGCGCCCTGTACCATGCCTATGATACCGGGAGTGTCCGCTACCTATTAAAAAATATTCTATAAAATTATTACTTCAGTCACAGCCTCATTAAATTAACTAGCCTTATCCTTCCTTGGATTGCAACAGTGTCGAAGGCTGTGACAATACGTCGTGATTGATGATTTTGATATTCTGTTTGCCATAGGAGGCAAAAAAATAAAAAACGCCAGCCTTTGAAGTGTTGCATGTTAATTTAAGCGGGCTATGAATTAGCGTATAGTTTATCTTAACACAAGACGAACAGACCCTTCACTTTTTAATTGTTTCTGGATTTCAGTTGAATACGGTATAAAAGTTCTGTACGCACAAAATTGTGACCAGAACGCGCAGAGATAATTCAACATACGTGAAATGGGTAGTTTAAACCAGTTTCTGATTATAAGGTTAGGAAATTTACAAAAAAACACATGAAATTATTTGTTATTAGTTATTAGGGATTTTAACAATTTTTGAAAAAAATATATATCAAAATCGCAAAAAAATTAAACCTATTTTTTTCATGTTTCTTAAGCGATTCTTGAGCAACCTGCAATTTTTCGAAGGTGAATACTATCATGGAATGACCCTTGATTAGTATCTTGTTGTAATTTTTTTTCCAATTAAGTTTTATCTCATAATTTTGTTGCCATGCCTAAAAAATTTTTTTGCTGCAAAAATCTCACTTTCGTTTCTTAATATCCGTTTTATTATTTTTTCTAATTTATTTTTCCAATGTCAAATGAGTCGCGGTGTTATTGCAAATCCAAAAAAATCTTTATCGTCTTTTAGACTGTCCTTTCCCTTTTAACTACCACGATAGTTAGTGTATCCATCTCGAGATTGCAACACAAAGCTATTGATACTGAATCTGCTTTCTGAAATACCATTGCATTGATGTGAAATTTAGGTAGTCAAAATTAAAAAAAAAACGTAAATTTTGACAAGTCCCGAAACTAAGGTTGCTTCTACTGGATGTTACCTATTTTCACAAAAAAAGCGAAAAATCTGGCAAATAAAGGAAGGTTTAGTGACTAGTAAACTAAGTTAGTAAAAAATGGGACAGTTAGCATTTTAGACCAACCATAAGACCGGTCTCATAAAACCAGAGGGGTAATTCTATAAGAATGAACAGTTTGTATCGAAAGTTATAGTTAGTACTTCTCATAGGCAGTTACACTCCTTTGACTTTGACATGACATAAACGTATTTTCTAACCAAAATACATCAACATAAAAAAATCCTGACATAAGGTAGACAAAAAAAGCTAACAGGTAAAAAACGCAGTAATTATTCATATAATAAATAAAGAAGTTGAATGTTGGATTGAAGTGCCTCTGGCAAGGACTATACCTCATGAGAAAGTAAAGTTTACTCAAGGATTATTGATTATAGAGTTTAACAATTATTGATTATAGAGTTTAACATTTAGTTATCTGGTTTAGAAATGTCAACTGCTTGCCAACGGCTGTTTTTGTTTATTTGTGTTTTTGACAGTTTTGTTTTTAAATAAATTTGGGATAAAATCTAACTGCTAAAACTGTTTAAGGCCCATCGCACCGACTTTTAAAATTCCCTTTCTTAACTATGGATTGCTTTAATTTTAAGCATGCCTTATTTTTAAATTTGTTGCACCGAGCAAAAATCTCCTCTCCTTTGTTAAGAGGCGGCCACCTTGTGACCCAATCAGGCAACCCCGCTGTTTCAACCAACAAAATTTTTAAACTATGAAAAAACAACAACAACACCCAGTATGTCCCAAAATAATTTTGTCAAAACCCATCAATTTTCTGTGTCAAGTCGCCTTTAAAAATTTATTTACAAAAATGAAAGTTCTTGAATTTTTGGAAGATCATGAAATCGAGATGGTACACTCAATTTTTTGGAATTTGGGTGTCGTTGCCGCCTTGTTGGTACAGTCGCGTATTTTTTCCCGGGCTGGTTTACGGTTTCCCATCCAGCCCGGGAAAAAATCCGCGCCCGGCCCAAAAAGCTACTGCTCATAAGGCACAGACGGATAAGGCACCTGCCCATAAGGCTCCTGTCCATAAGGCAGCAGCCCATACGGCTCCGGCCCATAATTCACTGGCCCAAAAAGAACCGCTCCACCGGGATTTTTTAAATTTTCTCATATGGCCCATACACCCGTGGGTACAACCAAAGGATAAAAAATTATAATAAAATTAGGGTGAAATGTAAAGGCAGAAAGGAAAATCGTCTTGTTACTTCATGCAGTGCAGTTTAATTTAAATGCAAGGGTTTTCTTACACTGGTCAGTTTTATCCTACCCTTACCGCTCTACCCACCAAGCTGTGAACAACAGTTAACCCAAAAATCGGACAAAAATACTGTAATAAAAATTAGATTCAACTTTATTTAAATTATTTTTCTTCCTTACAAATCTTTTTGTAATCGATACATCGAACCAAAATCCAGCCGTTACCTGCACTAAAGTTTTTCCAAAATCATTTTTATTTATTAAAAAAAAAACATGTTTTTTCCTTTATTTACTTAGAAAACACAAAATTCATTTTAATCACAACACTTTGCTCATTTGAAGGTATTCAGTTGCTTTGGCTATGCCAGACGGGTAACATTATGTGACCAGCATCTATCTTTAGAATTAAGCAACTCTTAAGGAACAGTAAAGTCACGAAAAAAGCTGACTTAATTTTAACACTAAGGAAGTTTAAGTTCGGTGCAACGAAATTTTACGAAATAAGGTAACCTTTAGGCGAAGAAACGGAAAAAAAGTCGGTGTGATGGGCCCTTAGGGTCTTAAAACATTACTTTTTCATTAGAGTAGGGAAAGTCTGAGCATTGTTTTATTTTTCAACAAAAACAGACCTAAAATAACAACTGACAATCTCCGCCATTTTGACAAGGCCGCGATAAAATAAAAGTATAGTAAGTACACTGCCTAACGGATTGCCTACGAGTGTTTTTCTATTTCAGCAATCTCTAGCTGTTCTATAATTTCTTCGTTTACTCTGCCACTTGTTATATGTTTTTAAAACTTAAATTTGAGCCTAATAAGGCTGCTAAAATTGTTCACAAATACCTAAAACTAGGTAGCAAGCAAAATTTGGGTAAAAGAACTTTTTGCATCAAAGTTTTAAGGATTTTAAGCAGTTCTGTCTTGACTAAATATGGTTCGTTTAAGAGATTATCTAAAAATAAGAAATCGTGTTGACTTTTAAAAATGATCCCAAAATAATCTGTATTGACAATAAATACTGACCTCTGCTTCTGGAGGTTGAACTGCTCTTTTGCTTGTTGCTTCTTGAGGAATCCCTTTGCTGGGTGGTATGGCAGCACTGTAAAAAACATAATACATCTTAATGAGCCAATGGATGAATCTTTTTAAAAAATGTATCCAAAAAGTGTTTCTGTGGCAATATATGGTATTGATAGCTAACCAAAATTAAAAATTAAATGTTAATTTTTTTTTGTTTACACTTTTTTTACAAAATTATACACCCATCATTTTAAGCCAATCTCGTATTTTATGACATGAAAAAAGTAACAATAAAGAATACTGGCTAAAAAAATTTGTTGAAAGTAAACGGCAATATTGACCCCAAAATCGCATGCTTGGTTTAAATATAACCATCGAAAAAATTATTTTTTCGATGATATAACTAAAGCCATATACGAAAATTTAGCCAGTTACTCATCACGTAAAAAATAAACCGATGAACTGAGGACTATATCCCCATCTACTTGTTTGTGGAGGCTTGCAAGTGGGAGTCGCTTTTTTCTATGTCCTCTAGAAATACCGGAAACCCACTGAAAACATCGAATTTGGGACACCCTGTACTTAAACCCAACAAGTGCCGTCATACATTCTTATACAAAGTAGAGTAGTCAATTTCACCTTAGGCCCGTTTCACAAAGAGTAGATGATCCACATGGGCCATTAGTTTTCATTACATCGGAGCATGTGAAGACACAATTAAAACCAATGACCCTGCGGATCATCCGCCCTTTAAGAAATGGGCCATATAACTTCACATTTTCGCGTATTATCGGTCGACCGATAAAATCAAAGCCAATGGCTCATGCAGATCATCTGCCTTTTGTAAAACAGGCCTAAATGCAATGACTAGCGACGGACTGTTCGATTATTCGTTCTCATCAAATTAAATTAAATTAAACATCAACACCAGTATTTACTAAAGGGTCTACAGTACTAAGTGCTACAATCCTAGGTTTAAAAGTCTACATTTTGGTTGAAGGTTTAACTTATTTTTCCCGTGAATGCAATAGTTTTTAATATTTTATAAATTGTTCATAAATACCTTGCGATATGGGTCATCTTTTTTCGTTGTAACAAAGACATTATTTTCACACAAAGGTTATAAATAAATAAAAATAATAAAATATTTTGGTTTAAAAATGGTAGCCATATTTAAACCTCCAAATCTCGAATAAAAACGGTGTAAGTCAGTGTCAGCTATATTTTACGTGTTAATTTTTTACACAAGTTAGCGACGATTAAACCGATGGCCGATTGTTTTGGTGAATGTGTAATTGAAAAGGGATTCTAACATATCCTGTGCTTTTTACAGTATTTAAATATTGATACGTATTTAATACGGTAATGCATCTACAGATATAGTCTTAAGTTATTTATGTATTATTTAGCTTTGAATATTTTTGTATATAAGTTTTTTTGTCAATCATGGATTATTTCTATTGTTTTTCGAACTTTAAACCACCCCTCGGGGTGGCACTGCAATTTGAGACTATTTTTTTTTCTAAAGTTAATTTGAATTTATATGAGATGAAACTCACTGAGAAATGCTTACTATCATATTGTACATTAGGGTGAACCAAATCTTTGCAGTTAATTGACCTGTGAGTATTAAAAAAATACACTTAAACCGGTCGGTATCAAGTCTATAGACTTGATACTTAAACCCGGTCTACAATGCTAGGTCTTAAGGTCTTAGAAAATACTGGTGCAAAAGATCATGTGTTTTCATTGTTCTTTTAACCAAAGATAACATACTTCTAGAGCAGGGTTATTATTGGTTAATAAAACACTGAAAATGCATGATTTTTTGACGTTTGTTGGTTAAACGCTCTCTATTTGATTCTCACATTTAAACGAAGAGAACGAACAACAAACTTTAGCCGGCCGGCGGCGCTGTAGGATAGTCATAACAACAAAGATCTGAATTATGAGATCACGCTCTTACTATGGAGAACTTAAGCTCTGTTGACAAGGTTGACTTGAAATGATCAAACATAAACCCTCTCAATGTTGCTTAGTAGAAGATACAGCCCCCTCAAATTAACAAGCCTGATCCTTGAATTGCAACAGTGTCGAAGGCTGACAGGTCTAAAATTTACATTGAATTGACAATATTTTAGCATTTCGTTTGCCAAAAATAAAAAAGCTGTTTTCTGTCTGCCAAAAAATAAAGGAGCTGTAAAAAAAAATTATAAGAAACGTCATCCGATTTAAAATTGTCTATTTGCAAATCTTTAATTATTTCACGCCTATCCTATACGGAAACCATTTATGGACCAACAGCTTTTTTATTTTTTCCTTGCTTAATATAGACAAATTAAGACTCTTCCGTCAACATACTAAAGTATGACAGAACATTATAAAACTAAAATCATTAATACTACATTTGATAAATCTGAACTTTAAATAAAAAAAACAACTATTGGTTATTTCTAAAAACAAAACTGCACTACTTCAAAGACCAATTTCATACAAGGTTCCTAAACTGCTAAACAAATTACCATCGGACCTTTTAAAATCTTCGTAACTATAAAAAAAGAAATCTTACATTTCCGAAAATGAGACGGAATTTTTATTATAATGTTAAAATTTGATAAATGGATTTGATTTTTTTTAAATAGTATTTATGATATTATAATCCCTGCAATAGGCAGTTACACTTTTGTGACATTTCCAACCTCTTTATTTATCATATTATGCATACTGAGAGCAACAAAAATAAATCTGAAAACAACTTTGAGTTGTTTTTATGTCATCGTTTTTTTTTGTCAACCTACAGTCAGCATCTTTTTATCCAGAGACAATGATAGTTTTACCTTTAATTTTATACCAAGATGACATATTTACTTTTTAATATATTTCTGGTTAGGAAATATGTTTATTTCATGTCAAAGTCACAAAAGTGTAACTGCGTATGGCAAGGACTATTAATTAATTATTGTGGATAAATAAAGACCCTTTTTTATTATTATTTATTTAAGGGTAGGAGTCTATTACCTGAATTGTGTAGTAGGAAACTGTCCAGAACCCACCGGCATAGCAGCTGATATGGGTTTCTGTAGACCTGGTTGTACAGTTTGTGGTGGCAGCGCAACCGAACTGACTGTGTTGGGTTTAGATTGCAAGCCGGTACTGCTTTCTGCCGTGGTCCACAACGTAAAATCTAAAATATATTTTATTTAAAGCGTGCAGAAAATTCTACCAGTTTGGAAATAATTTTCCGCACAGAAATGTCAAAAACATCATCCAAAATACAGTGCTTTAAGGCCAAAATAGCCTCCACATCAAATATTTTTTGAAAAATGAACGTGTGTGGGAATTAAAAAACTTGGAAAAATTCCCTTCGACGTCGTAGCTTTCTTGAGACTACCAAAACCTGAGCAATATACTTGACATTGCTACTGAAGATATTCTGCGACTACGCTTACAGATGCTGGTGTAGACATCACAAATCTCAAACGGTGCATCAGTTAACGTTACCTCTGACGATGTTGTCTAACTTCCCCACAGCAAGCAAGAATCAAATGTGACTTCTCAGGCTTCAAAAAAGTAACTACAGATCCTGCCGATGCCATTAGGAAGCCAAATGGCATCTGCCATCAATCTCAGCGCAAATAATTGTACTTTAATTCTTAATTATAATATTCTTAAAATTTTAATATTCATCTTAAAAAATGACTATTATTTATTAAAATAACGTTCCTGATTTTTTATACCTTTGTTTTCCTGGCGCTTGTAGAAAAACAATTGTTCCTAACACTTCGACTGCTTTGCAACTAGGCAGTCTCGTGCGGAAAAATTTTTTCCACAATTACCTACATTATGTTTGTCTTCCTAGAGGGTGTAGTTGTACAAAAAGGATAAAATTTTTATCGTTTAAAAATATATTGCGCTAAACATTTAACGCGCAAAACCAGGTATTTTTATTATCTGTCAGAAAAAATGAGTCAGGAAAGGTCCAAGTTTTATAGAAAGCTTTCCATTTTTTCATTATTGTACTCCCCTTATATCGTGGAAAAAGTTGAAGTAACGACCTAGCCTAATTAAACCAACCTAACCTGTCTAAAAATGTAAAATAAAAACTGTTATAAATTATAATAAAGACTATTTTGAAGCATTTTAATATAAATTAATATATAAACCTCCGTAAAAAGATTATTGTTTGCGGAGCCGAATAGTCCCTATTTCCTTATCTCTGCTAGAGAAGCAACTCTCTTTGACATTTGTTAGGATGTTTGTTGTTGTTTTAGATTTAAAAAAAATTGGTACTTGAAGGTTGGCATTACATATCAACAATTTATTATTATATAAACTGAGTTAAAAAATATAAACAGTGCTGAAGACAAGCAAAATACCTTTCGAAAAAGGCATTATTGACACTTTGCTTATCCTCCCGTCCCTTTCGGAATGAGACAGAACTGGAATTCATCAAGAAAAGCAAAAAATAGAAGTAAAATGTTTTCTTGCGCAATAAAGTTTGTTTGAATAGAGTTGGTTTGAGAGAATGGTTTACGTCAACGCGAACGGTGAAAAACTTGACCTAGACCAAAAACTAGACCGACCTAAAGTTACCTGGTATAGATGAAGGTGGAGCGACATTCGACAGGATGTTTCCTGATGCAGATAAACTACCACCTGTTGGGCTTGGAGACGAGATGGAGTATGGCGAGGAGATGGCGCTGAGAGTACTTAATGTATCTGAAATTAAAAACAGTAATTTAATGAGCGAACGCGATATTTACAGCGTCTCCTTAGCTTCTCTGCGCATGGCTGTTGTGAGATTATAATTCTTAATCGAGCATAAAAGTGTTTTTGATTTACTATAACAGTTTAGATAAAACTGGAGGCCTTGATGATAATAATATAACATAAATATATTTTTTATTGACAAACTAATTTTTGAAAATCTAAAGCTATTTTGATTTATTTGAAACAAAAATAAAAATATTAAGATTTTTCATAGTTTTTTCATATTTACGGCAACAAGAAAAGACAAATCAATGCTTAATATTGCTCCAATGGAAACATTGCTTAAAGGCCTTTAAAATACTAAAATAAATGGATCCATGACGGATCTGATACCTTCCTAGCTAGCCTATTAGCACACTTCAAGTGAAGCCATGATATATCAGCCTGTCAAACAGTTTTTTGTAAATATCTCAAAAACTAAAGCTCTTACGAAGTTTTTGGTTATAACAAAAATTATTGAGCAAAATGTAGTCTACTATATTCCGAAAACCACTTATTTATACGAGACTCTGTTAAAAAGTTAGTATTTTTAAAATTTTTAATTGTCAAAAAACTGTAATTAACATTAATGGATTTTGACCAAAATACGAGCTCGTTAGAGTGTCGAACACTATTTTACGTAAAATTTTTATCAAAATCGGTTCAGCGGTTTAGGAGCTAGCGTGTTACGGACAGAGTCCTTATAATTAAGTAGGGATTAGCCCTTGAGTGCCAGCCCAGACTTCTAACGCCGCTGAATTTTTTTACAGTTCTTTAAAGATCTTAATTTTAACCTTCGTGACTGTTACCTTTTCTAGCTTAATATTAATTTAAGGCGTCGGCTCAGCCACCTCAGGAAACCACCAAAATGTTTTCGCTATCCGCTGCAATAAAATTAAGTTAAGATGCAAACTATATAGTGCAAAAGTCCTTAAGAATTTTAGCTTGCAAAAGGTGGTGTAGCGACTTTAAAATATGTTGTTCTCATTGGAAAAAAAAATTGAGTTTTCTACCTTGAAGGCTCCCCCCGCCATCTTGGACTTTGCACAAAAAAGGTTTTTTTAAAAATAAAAAATTTGGTTCCTGTACATTTTAGAAAAAAAAGGTTTGAACAAAATTTGAAGACACTAAAATTTCCTACAAAAGCGCTTTTAGACGTTTTTCCGTCAAATGAATGGTTATAAAATTATAAGGCTAAACATTTCGCCAGTTTGGATTTTGACCAATTTTTTTTAGCAGCCCTTAACTTAGATCTTGCATATTTTTGAGACAATATCTCGGAAAACATGTAAATTATGTAATGTAACATAAAATAAAGACTAATTAATAGCCTATAAAATTAGATATCACTGAGTTGTCTGTGTAGAAATCTTGCTGAGATACGAATCCTGAAGTATTAGCAGTATACCTGTATTTCCATAGTATATGTAAATTAAACCAAAATTTTGAGAAAAATTCACTTTACTGTAGAAAATTAAATTATTTTTTAAACGATGTATCACTTAAGTGGGTCGAGCCCACGGTTAGCACTTAATTGGCATTGGTTTATTAGGTTTTATTCAGTTTTTAAAAAAACTAAGCATTTTATAGAAAAATGTTTTGCAGAGAAAATAAAATGTCCTTTTAAACGGTGTATCACAAAGTGGTGTTAAAGCTATTATTGACACTCCGGGGCTTCCGCATATTGAGGTTTTTTTATTATTTTTGAAATTTTTTATATTTTCAACTTTTTTTTAAAATAAGTTTTTTCTTTTTTTGGCCATTCGAACCTTACATCAGTTAGCTAAGGATTATGGACAGGATTTTCCATTAGCATCTAATATTCTTGGAGTTGGTCTTGATCTTCAGTGGAACCTTCTTACCAGAAATTAGTTTCCCAAGTGAAACCATTTTCCTACACTCAACTCACGTCCTATAAGCGAGATAAGTCCCAATCCCAATGACTTACAGTGTTTAACCCCTTATTAACTCCTTACGCTTAAGGCTTTGACAGCCCCTCCAGACGAGAATCTGTCAGATATCACTATTAATCGCCTGAAAAGGTGGCAGTTGATCCAACAAATTTACCAGTTTTGTTGGTCCTTGGAATCAGGACCCCAACAGCGTTAAAAGTGGAATATCCCAAATGTGTCCCCAACAGTTATTTTTACCTTATTTTGTTGGTTTTTTTTAGCGTTAGCTTAAAGAATGTGATTTTTTAACAGTACTGCGATTATTTAGGAATAGTATTTAAATATATAACCGAATTTTTATCTACTTTTTTGCTTTTTTAGTAATTTGTTTTTGACCGCTGACTTAAGTACTCATTTGTTATTTTTATTTAATGTATTTTTTTTGTTTATTATACTCTCTTATTTTTATATTTGTTTTTTTTATATTCTCTTTTAAAATTGCCAATGCACTTTTTTTTAACTTTGTTGTTTTTTTTGTTTGTGGTTGTATACTTTTTATTTTTTGTAATATTTCTTTTTGTTGCTTTAATTAAACACAATTTTTATAAGGTTTTTCAACAGGTTGTTTTGAATTTATTATTTAAAAAAAACTAAAATAGATTATAAAGTCCTATTAGCTAAGTGTTTTGTTAGCATTATTTATTTTTTAAGACTAGATATAGCCTGCTTTGTCAACAGAATATTTTTTTCTTGTCAATAAAGTATTTTTTGAATTGAATTGAACAGTCGGTTCGTTGATAGTTATCAAGGACAACAACCAACCTCCTTTTAAGGGGCTCTTGGTGGAGGAAATTTGCCCCAGTCCGGATAATATCCCCCGGGTACTGCAAGTTAGGATCTCCAAAGGTTTACTAGCCCAATAGTAAAAATTTCCCCTTTGCCTTCCCAATAAAAACCGAGAATCGAATCCTTCGTACCTATGTGTTAACCTAGATTAAGTGGTATTTTAACAAATCACAGGTGTGATAGAATTTTATTGTTTTTTTTCTAATTATTTTTTGGTGACAGTTGTCGCGAAAGAAACTGAAGGAATTACACGGTTTCACGCCTAGTCGGAAATGTTCATGAATGAAATTTTTCTGGCCTACTACTACTATTACTAAAATATGGAATTTAAGTTTCTTGCCGATGACACTCTTTAGATCTGTTGAACTAATTATTAAAAGAAATGCTAAGAAGAAAAAATCTTACAATGTAAAAATAAAATTTAAGTAGATAACTCTGAAATTGAGAAGATAAAATATTCAGCAGTAGTGTTGGACAATAGACTTAAATTTAGGGACTACAAAATATGTAAAAAATATGGAAAAAGTTAGGTATTTTGAGAAGAATAAATAATGTGATATCAAGAAAAATAGCTGTGATAATATGTAATTCTATTTCATATCATTTTAAATCTTAGTTTAGCACTGTAATGTTATTGGTTTGCAATCAAGATTTAATTATTTTGCAAAAAATGAGAAGTTTACTAAAACCAAATAGGTATACAAGATTTAAATACATGTTAGAAAAATTATAATGACTAAATGTTCCTGACTTTATAGAATACAATGTAGTAATATTTATTTTTAAGTTAATAAAAGGGTTTTGAATCAGTGATTTAAATAACAGGTTAAATGTATTATCAAATACCAAATTGCAAATAATGCAAGGACCTAAAACTATAAACAACAAGTGAAATTAAAAAAGAAAAATAAATAAAAAAATTTCTGTCTTCGGCCGGGACTTGAACCCGGAACCTCTTGCTCTGTACGCAAACATTCTAAACATTGAACTACCGAAGACCACACATAAATTTTCGGAAATCTTCCATCTATGCATAGAACCGAAAATTTATGTGTGGTCTTCCGTAGTTCGGTAGAGCAAGAGGTTTTTTTTTTAATTTAGTACCCGTAAACTTAAAAATCAAACAATCGGGTAACAAGGATTTGTTGTTTCTCTCATATTTTTCCGTGGGTAGCTTGAAAGCTCAACCTCACAGGGGTCCAAGATCTAATGGACACCTACTAAGTGTTGACAGTTTCTCTCGTATCTCGGTAAATTGCGCTTCTTGCGAGAGTTTTTTTTACATAGGATTATAGACAAAACCGTCTAATTAACTTCACATTGACAAAGCAGTGTTCTGCGGAGTCCCATTAGGACAAAACAGTTGAATGTCAACACTTATTAGGTGTCCATTAGATCTTGGACCCCCGTGAGGTTAAGCTTTCAAGCTATCCACGGAAAAATATGAGAGGAACAAAAACTCCTTTTTACCCGATTAGCCACGAAACTTCTTTGATTTTTAAATTCACGGGTATTAAATTTCATGTTTGTTAGTATTATTTGGCTTTAAAATTCCGCTGATTGACGCTCACGTGTCTGATGGCGGGTAAAAACGCAATCAGCGTTGATCTGGCCTGAAAGACAGAAGAGCTGTCGTGGGTCACGGATGGTTTGTTTCTTTTTATTTGCAATCGATCTTTTCATTGATCGATATGTATAGCAGTTTATTTTCGCCTGCTCTTTAGTTTCTCTTGTATCTCGGTATCTCGTGTATCCCGGTAGATGGCGCTTCTTGCGAGAGCTTTCTCACTATTTACATAGGATTAGAGACAAAATCGTCTAATTAACTTCGCAAGGGTATCACATTGACCAAGCAGTGTTCTGAGGAGTCCCATAAGGATGAAACAGTTGACTGTCAACACTTATTAGGTGTCAATTAGATCTTGGACCCCCGTGAGGTTGAGCTTTTTAAGCTAGCCACGATTCTTAAAGATAAAGGTCCTATTAAATTAAAAACAAATGTTATTTATGAACTATGTTGCACAACTTGTGAAATAGCTTATATACAAAACTGACAAAGGACTCCAAAAAAAAACATGTAATATAGCAAAACATTCAATTAATACTGGCCATCATCCTAATTACAATAAATGGATCCATTCTATATCAGCCTTGAAAACAGTTTTTTGTGAATATCCCAGAAACCAAAGCTTCTACGAAGTTTTTGGTTATAACACAAATTATTAAGAAATATATTCTTATTCCGTAAACCGTATATTGATGCGATGTTACGTTAAAAAGTTAGCATATTTTCAATTTTAAACTGCCAAAAAACTGTCATTAGCATTGATGGATGTTGACCAAAATCTAATCAGCTCGTTACAGTTTCGTAAAAATCTCATGAAAATCGGTTTAGCGGTTTAGGAGCTATCATGTTATGGACAGACATACACACACACAGACAGACATCACCACAATATTGCTAAGATAGGCCAAAATTCACCCAAATAACACATTTTCGGCGTTAGCTCAAAAAAAAATTGCCGAAAATAATACCTTCTTTAGCCAGTGCTACACAGGCTAGGAAGGTAAAAACATAAAAAATTTACAACTGAGTATTAAACATGAAAATACATTAAACTCAATAACAGAAATAATTGTCAGTTACTCTTATTTATTAACTCTATAAAAAAATTTGCTCAAAATAGTTTCTTCAGTATCCTAAATTTAAAATATTTAAAAAATATATTTTTTTCTACCCAAACCTGCTTATGATGTTCATACTTTTCTTCAATGTCAAAACTTTCAAACAATTATTAAAAGAAAACATCAATGATTTACAAACTTTATAAAACTTTCATACTAGCGTCCAAGTTAAAATTTCTCCATTTATCATACAAGCAATCCAAATCAGAATATGTTTATACCATCAGCAATCGAATTAACAATAATTTAATAACTCGTTATAAGGTAGGATAGATTGAATTTTTTTAAAATATATGTTTATTAGTCCTGACGGAGTACAAAACTCTTACAAAATCTTGACAGTTATTAGAGAGTTAACTATTAAAGAAAACTAGATCAAACTCCTGTTATTTCTAAACAATTTATTAGCTATTGTTCATAGCTCTCATTGTTCACAGTACCACCCTACAATCCCAGTCTAGTAAAAAGACCTGTAAATCTAGTTTTGAAAAACTTTTTTTTTACATTTTTTAAGATAAATATCCTAATTTTCATTTTTAACCTCCTGGTAAAGTATTAAAGAGTATTAAGCCTTTGCCAAAAAGTGTATCAAGGTTGCCTTCAGTGACACAAACATAAAAGTAATTATTTGATTATAAATATGTGTCTCTTGTGTAAATGTGTACTTCCTCACTTAAATAATTGGCCAACAGACCATTTTTTTATTTGTAAACAAAAAGAAACATATAATATTGTATGATAGACTTTGGTAAATACCCTCATTAATGACAACTTGTTTAACATAAGTATCTTCGATAGGTGTTCTTTTTTTACACATAAGTATTGCACTTAATGGCCTATTTTAAATGTTTTGAAGAGATTTTAAATCTTTCTTTGACAAGAAAAGGAGTGTTAGGCAGTAATCAATAGGGTAGGAATAATTTTTATTAAGAAACAATAAACAAAAATGTAAGTTTTAATTTCTCAATATCAAAAAATTCTCTTTTTTACCTTGGAAAACAATATATAACAAAGTTCCTTTTGAAATAATAAATATGACAACAAAACATAATTGAAAATCAAAATACTTTTCCCTTAACTTTTTCAAACTTAAATGTGCCTGTTAGAACTACATAAATAAAAAAAAACAAGTGAATTAAATTTTATGTACTTAATGTTAGATGTCATTACTCTGCTTTATAGGTTTTAAGTAGGTATAGAAATTAGTTAGTTAGGAAAATATTGTACAGCTTTGGGCTTTGGCTAGGGTTACCAGATGAAAACGTCTCTAACCAGGACCAGCCGTCAAGAAAATCCGGACAAAACCCGGACGTCAAAATTTTTTCGATGCCACACACAAAAAGTCAACTTTTTCTTAATTAAAACAATAACTAATAAATAACATAATATACCTACTATTTTATAGGTACTTTTCACTGCTTTGTATTTTATTCAACAACGTTGAATTTTTAGGCAGAAGTACAAAATCGTAAAATTCTGACCAGCTCATATTTCTTAAATTGTATGAAGTCATGAGTATTCCTTTCACAGAAGATAAAAGCAGCCTATTTCTTTCTTTGGTCCACTGGGTAGAAATACTTGCATTAAAATATTTTGCCCATTTTTCGTGGATAGGCAGATTGATGTCATCAGAAGTAGAATTGTCTGATATGTACTTTTTTAGATTACAAACTTCATCAAAAAAATTGTGTGTGCTTAAGACCACACGGCAGAAGTGGAAACTTCAACAAGGCGAAATTAATAATACTACTTTAAGCGGGGTCTTCACATAACGTTTTACCTTACGTCTTGCCTGTCAGTCAAAAGGTTCAAGTATGACGGTTGAAAGACTAGCATAGACACTTGATAGTTTTAACGTACGTTTTTAGATCAGTTTTTGATACAAAACGATGGTTTTATTGGAAAACAATGCGTGATCCGGTCAGTTCTCTAGGCGGTCTTCCGTCTTAAATCAGTTCAAGTAAAATGTCCGTTTTTCCGTCTACACACAAAGTTTTACTTGATGCGTTTTGACTGAACAGGCAAGATGTAAGGTAAAACGTTTTATAAAGACCCCGCTTAAAGGTGAATTTACACTGCTAAATTTATCGACAATTATTGTTTAATTACATTTTTTGAAACTAGTTTATTTTGCATTACTTGATGTTTATAAAGGCGGCTACTTTAAAATCCGGGCATGTCCGGATTAATCCGGACGTCTGGTAACCCTAGCTTTGGCAATAAAGGATTCATTTATTCATAATTTGTTATTTTATTAAGGATTAAGAATTTATAACAAAATAGCACAGAGTGTCTAGAATGTAAGTAACTTAGGATTATTTATTAAGAAAATGATTCAAAATTGTATTTTTCAAAATGTGTGAGGGTATGTGAATTTACATACATTTTGGTATAAGTACTATACAGGGTGTTCCATAATTATTGTGACAAAATGAAAGGGTTGTAGAGGGCATCAAAATGATGGAAATATGCCGTTTGGGCTCCAGCAAAAAAAAAAGATCAGTTTCCTGGAACACCTTACCTACAGTAATTGCTCAAAGTGTCCTCCACCTTGCTCAATACACAGCTGGGAATGATTGATCAATGACCGACGATGGTATGTCCTGAACATGTGCGGACGCAGCCATCACTCTTCCCAGTCACTCTTGTTGGTTGGGAACAGGAGTTTCATACACTTTTTCCGAACAGGAGCTTATAAGGCACAATTGCTTATTTTGATGCCCTCTACAACCCCTATCATTTTGTCACAATAATTATGGAACACCCTGTATATGTTCTTATAGAGTTAGTATGGCTATAAGACTGCATGTCACTTGTTAAAAATATTTGTTGTATTTTTATAGCAACTAATAGCTAATAAATAAATGCAATTCAAAGATGTATTCATTTATTTTCCCAAAAACTACTGGATAATCTAAAAAAAATTTCTTGACAACTATTTAGAAAGCCTATTAAGACCATTTTGTGTTTTATTCAAATAGTGCACTGATCCAAAAAGACACCATTTTTTAAAGACTTATGAACTGCAATAAGGTAGGTAGATTTTAAGAGAACAACCCTACTATGTATTTAAACTTTAAATTACCACTGGAAATGTTACCTCCAGTGTTACCTTTTCATTGAAAGACTCAAATATCTAATAGCTATCTACGAGGGGTGAACAGCTCTCACAATCGGTGTACACATTTCTCACAATCTTTACACAATCACTCACAATCTGTCACAATCTTACCACAATCCTTCACAATCCCTCACAATCTTACCACAATCCTTCACAATCCCTCACAATCTTTGCACAATCCATCCCAATCACTCACAATCCTTCATCCCACAATCTTTACACAGTCTGTCCCAATCACTCACAATCTTACCACAACCCCTCACAATCGTACCACAGTCCTTCACAAAGGAAACTATAAACATAATAACCTTTTTTTTTTGTTTTTTTTTTTGGTCACCAGAATTTTTGATGAGCTGTCTCCCCCCTCCCCTTCGGGCACGCTACACAGCTGCACAGTCCTCCACAATCCCTCACAATCTTACCACAATCCCTCACAATCTTAGCAAAAGATTGTGGATTTTCACAATTGGTGTACACATTTTGGGTTAGCTGTTCACCCCTCGGCTATCTATAACCTGTGGAGATTTCTTTTTAATTTCAGATGTGTAATTGATTTAAATTATCTATTGTGTCCACCTTTTGTAGATAAATGAGATCTCTTTTAAGTTTGAGTCTAATAATCTAATGTTTAACCAAGAAACATCAAACCAGGAAGCCAGGTGCTGGTAATTGATACACAAAACTGGGTGCTGGGTCTAGGAGACCCAATGTAATAAAATGACATGTAATGAATTGACAGCATTTTTTTTTTAATAAAAGAATTTTATGTTGCATAAGTTTTATAAAAGTTTTATTAACCTGAAAAATATATATTCATTTGAAACATTATTTTCTTAGGAATAAACTAAAAACTACATTTTTTTACAGATATTTAAGAAATCTTTAAAACAAATATTAAAAGTTAAATTTACATAATTTTTTAAAGTAGTTTCTTAAAACAAACACAATAGAATATATTATCTACTGATTTATAGCAGTATTGAAACACTGCATACAGCAGCTTTTTTAAAAGAAATTGCATCTTTTATTCATTCTAGGTTGTACTATACAATTGATGACGAAACAGAGCGATTAACGACAGCTCAGAACTCACAGACCCAGCACGCCTAAGGTTAAAATGAAAAATGCAATTTTGACATTACCTGGTTAAACACTCTCTGTTAATTGTTTTATTAAATAGAAGAGAACAAACAGAAATAACCGAAAGGTCCAAGGCTAATAATTGCCTTAAGTTAAAATGTCAAGTTTAGTAAAAAAATGCAAATCTTTGGTCTTACCACTCTTGTCATTGCTTCCACTTTGATCCTGCTTGTCGACCATCTCGAATGAAGAGGAACCATTTGAATTATCTTGTTGCATGTTTACTTTTTACAATATCTTTTTCAATAAAATCCGAAATGTATTTTTACAACTTTTGCCAACTAAACAAAAACAAACACAAGAACAAAAATGTCCCTGTCAACGTCAGCTGTGTTTTGTAGGGAAATTTTATTTTACTGACCAACTTTTAACTGATTTGCATCAACATGTTTAGGGGTTACCTGGCACTATTTACCACCTAAATTTAGATTAGGGAAGACTTTCCGTTTACCCTGTTTCCACCAATGCATGCCCTCCCGATTAAAAAAATGCATCACATGATGGACCATGGATTTGCACCGGTTTTAAGTGCAACGTCACCTGATGCGTTTTTTTAAATGAAATACCGTTCACAAAGGTGTAAATTGTGAATTTATTGTCAATAATTTAGTAAAAACTAAATATTTTAACATTGATTTTTTAATATTGATTTTTCAGCTAAACCTCAAAAAATGACACAAAATGTGTTATTTTAGCAATAGTTCCAGAACGAGCTTTTACCTCGTTTCAAAACATGACATTGAATGACACATAATATATCATTTTTTGACGTTTAGGTGAAAAATCAATATTAAAAAATCAATGTTAAAATTTTGTTTTTTTAATTGATGACATTGTTTCTTAATTTTATTTGGTTTATACTAAAATATTGACAATAAATTCACAATTTACACCTCTGTGAACGGTATTTCATCGTATAATGCACATAAATTCGAAAATATAGATATGAAACGTCACCAATTGATGACGTATTTATTGAACCACACTGTTTCAAAACATATGGCACGAAAATTCGCCTCGGGTGTTTGTCATGACTCTTAGGTCTCCCCTAAACTACCTTTGGACTCCCTAGCGCTTCCCTAAACATAAACTAAAAAAGCATGCAGTTGTGATGTTTTTGGTACACAAACAAAAAAAACGTATATTTTCAAAAAAGGTCTTGGAAGATGACTTGAATATTTTGGAGGTGGTTCAGGAGGGTTTTCCAATGAGATTATGGGATAGAAGCGACCACTTCGAAAAAATGGAAAATTTGACATTTTTTAAACAATTTAGGTTAACAAAACCAACAGTTTTAAATGTTTTGGAACAGATAAATAAGCAAACAAAGTATAAAAAGGAACTTCAAAGGTGTAAAGTCAACCACGGACACCGGTGTTTCGAAAAATTGCATTTCTATCCTCAGCGTGGCTTGCCTGACTACAGTAATCAAGATACAAGTTAAATCAAAAAGAATGAAAAAATAGGTGAAACCTATTTTTCATTCAACGAGTGAAACGACAGCGAACCAAGGAAACCACAGAAGAGTTCAGTTCGGTCCGCTTTTAATATGTTATGAAGGAAACTAAGTCCAAGGAAGAAAGACATTTCGTCACAGTTCAACCAGACAGACCATGCTATCACCGTCTCCACCGCGTCGGTTCGGAACCGAAAGCAATGAGTTAACAAAGTATAAATGTCAACTTCAAAGGGGTAAAATCAACCACGGACACCGGTGTTTCGGAAAAAGGCGTTTCCATCCTCAGCGTGACTTGCCTGACTAAGGTAATCAAACTGACTGCAAGACACAAGGTTATTTCCAAAAGAATGAAAAATTAGATGAAACCTATTTTTCATTTAACGAGTGAAACGACATCGATCCAAGGAAACTAAGTCTATAGCGGGACGAAAACGTTCACTGGTCTTTGTTTTTGTTTGAAATTGACGTAACGTCACCCAGCCAATATGAATGACACTACCATGTCTATGTATTCGAAGGGGGAGCCGCTCAAAAATTATTAAATCATATTTTTAAATCTGCAGACACCACTATTTTTAAAGGGTTTTTTATTATGACCACATAAGGAACCCTGGAACGACACAAATAGTCAGAGAGATTGGTTATAAATTTCTTAAACAGTTTGACACAATCACATCGTTGATTGAAAAAGTTATTTAATCAACATTTGTAAAAATGATCTCGGCTGTGAAGTCATAGTTTTGAGAAAACTTCAGAATTTAAACAATTTTTAATAGGTATTTATTTATCATTTAAATACCAATTATACTATAAAAAGCAAAATTTTTTGTTCAGTTTTTTTATTCAAAAATTCTTTTAAGAAAATTGTAGTGTTTTTGAAAACATATAGCACGAAAATTCGCCTCCTGTTTCCACCAATGCATGCCCACCCTGATTCAATAAACGCATCACGTGATGGCCCATGGGTTTGTAAACGCATCACGTGATGGCCCATGGGTTTGCACCGGTTTTAAATGCAGCGTCACCTGATGCGTTTTTTGAATTAGGGTCGGCATGCATTGGTGGAACAGGGTATTAGATCCGAAGAGCGGTCTATTCTAGGGACCGTGGCTTCCCGTAACAAGGTGACTCTGATAAAAAGGCAGGTGCAAACCATTTCATCTTCAAACCAAGTGTGGGCCCTTAGAAAAAGGAAACCCTTCAATGACTTTGGGCGCACTTAGGTTATCACCTAGGTATTTTGGTCCAGGGGGAGGTTGGTGCAAATGGCTGGGAAAAGTGTACAAAATCGTTGGTCAGTAAAATTCATATTTTTGAGGCTGTTCACAAATCGACCAACAAAAAGAAAAAAACAAAAAAAGAGACATAACCTTACTAATTTTCTAAATTTTTAAATGATTTCTTTTAAATAAGTCTTTTTCTAATTTTCAATTTTTTATTTCTTCTTTCTACTTTCTAAAGGATTCTGTGTGCGCAAGTGCATGTGAGTGCACGTCCATCGTTTTGTGTTGTCCTTTTACCTTATTTCTTTTGACCAAATCCCTTCAAAACAGTAAGTAGTGAATTATATTAACTGCAATCAAGTAATAGGATATCATTTAAAATAGAGAAAGATAGTATGGATGGATGGTTTTGCAGGTGTAAGTTTTGAAAGGGTGACTTTGGATAATTTTACCCTAGTGGTTACATAGAGTAGGTAATAAGTACTGTAGTTAGTTAGATAGTTATTCTTTATTTGAGGCATGCTGGTTTGAACTTTAGCTTGACAATAAATATTGTATGAGAGGAACTTGTAATAAACTTTAAGTCTTATCTTTCTTCACAAAAACAATTTATTAGTATTTCATCTAACAACATAAGTTACTCTTCAAAAAAAACTCAAGTTGAGCAGGGAGTACTGCAGGGGTCAGTTCTTGGCCCCTTGCTTTTTCTTCTTTATGCTAACAGTTTGTGATGGGTTTGTCTTGGGACTGATCTGCCAGTTTGCTGACGATAGTACAGTGCTGCCAAGGAACTGTCCAGACTAAGTTCGCAAGCTACACACAAAATGGAAAAATGGTGTAAAAAGCACAACCTCAGACTGAATACTGAAAAAACGGGACTCCTGAGTTTTCAAAAAAACAAAAGTAATAATGCATATTTATATGTAAGGGGTAGCCTAAGAACAATACCAATAGCAGAAAATGTTGACTATCTTGGAACACAACTTGATCAAACACTTAGTTGGGTTAAAACAATTGAGAAACTAGTATCAAGATTAAGCAGCAGCTGTGCCATTATAAAGAGATTGTAAGATAAATTATCACATGAAACAATTAAACTTTTTTACAATGCAATTGTACAATCTGCAATAAGCTATGGTATCCTCTTTTGGGGTTCCTCGACTGCTGTATATCATGATTTTATAGCACAAAAACACATTATAAGATGCATCTATAATTTGCATCCCCAAGTGTCATGCTTGCCCTACTTTAAAAAGCTTGGAGTACTTACAGCTCCATCTTTGGGTTTTCTTGCTCTAATAACATTGGTTAAAAAAACCAGAATTATTTGTAAAAAACTCTAGTCAATATAAAATAATATGCGCATTTCCACAAGACTCAGAGATAACCTACAAATTCCAGCTCATAGCTCAACTTTCTTTGAAAATGGTCCCCACTACAGATCAATAAAAGCTTTTGAAACTTTGCCATCAAATATTAAAGAAATACAAGACCATCAAAAATTCAGAAGGGAAACTGTTGAGTACCTAAAACTTAAATGCTATTATGACTTTACCTTTAATTGAAAAAAACACATTATTTTATTTAATTTGTATCTACTATTTTAGTCTGTCTTTTAACCTTTGTATCTGTCTTTTTAACCTGTTATTTATTTGTCTATAAACCAATATTTTAACAATAGTGACATTTACTATATTTTATTTTGTCAACATAGAACATAGAATAAATAAGCAAAATGTAACAATTCTTTTTTCCAAATTTCAAATTTCAATTTATTTCAAAGTTTCGTTACAAATTCCTAATACAATTGAAGTACTGTCCCTGAGCTGCATGGTAGCTCGTCGGGAGAATACTGGTCAAGTTTACATATACTATAATACTTTTTTATTCATTATATCTACCTACTTATATATCTTATATAATATCACAAAATGATCATATTATTATTGTCATAAATGTTTTAATCTAATTAATTTTAAGCCACACCTATTATAGATGTGTTGTTATACTTTTAGAAATTTATATGTTATACTCTTATAAATCTTATGCTATATGCTTATAAAAAGTTATGTTATACTCTTATAAATGTTATGTTACACTTATATCAATGTTAAGTTCTTATAAAATGTGCATAGTTTCGACTTTTATTTTTATTTATTTTTTTATTTTTTATTTTCAACGGTCATGCCATTTACAAAAATTTAAATTACAATAGTATGAACTATAACTAACAGTATTATGTAGTAATAATTATTGAGCAAATTTTTTCACAAACTTGTTGAATTGTTGTAAAGTTACATTAAATAAATCTACATCGATTTTATTTAAAGAATTTGCCATTCTAGTAAGAGGAGAGTTTATCCCATGTGCAGTTCTATGAAATTGCACAAACAATAAAGAATAATTTCTAGTCTGTCTTTGTGGAACTTGAAAAGAGATCATTTCTAATAAGTTAGGACAATCAACATTATTATTTATAATTTTAAACAGTAACCTGGTATCCATCATAAACCTCCGCTTTTCCAAAGATTGAATACTCAATAAATTCTGTAGAGATATGTAGTCAATATGATCTTTTGGTATTTTTAGTTTGTAGTTTATTAACCTTAAAAACTTACGCTGAATTTTTTCTAACATATCTATATATTTAAAATAGTGTGGATTCCAAATTTGACTAGCATACACAATCAATGATCGCACCAGAGAACAGTACAACAATTTAAAGCAATATACGTTATTGAATTCCTCTAAAGTATGCGATATAAACCCTAACACTCGTAGACTTTTGTTGCAAATATTTTCAATGTGCAAATTAAATTCAATTTTTTGATCAAAAATAACACCTAAGTCCTTAATTTGATCCACACTGTTTAAAGTAGTAGAATTTAAGATGTAGTCAAATATTATTGGTTTATGAATTCTGAAATATCTCATGACACTACATTTGTTTAAGTTCAATGATAACTTGTTATTTTGGCACCATAAATTAAAGCAGTCTAAATCTTTTTGAATTAATAGGCAATCTTGATGACATCCACTTGAATGTTAGATGGTATCAAATCTATTTTACTTAAATTTAATTTAATCTAGTAGGCACTTATTTGTTTTTAGTTAAGGACATTCACATTCAGACAACACAAACACTCAAAAGGCAAATCCTCTCAAACAGTACCTCCTGCTCCAGATTAGCTGAGTTCTGCGATCACCCAGGTGACACATCCGCTTTCGAACAGACCCTCATCCAAAATAAGAATCTTAAATTTACTTTTGTTTGATTACTGATTTAATGTGTTTACTTTGTTATATTATTATAAAATTCCAGTATTATTAAATGTTTAGATAAAGTATTTATTATATTATTTTAAAAGTGGTATTTTATTGACAATAAGTTCCAGGCTTTCAAGGATCCATTCAGTTACTTTAGTAGAAAATGTTTTTTATTTGTAATTTGTTTTAAAGTTTTTGGTATCAAATTAAAAAGTCTTGGCCCAAGAAATGCAATGTGTCTCTGGCATGCAGAGAAACTAACTCTTTTCAATGTTATATGTTCATGAGTTATTGATCTAGTTAGAATGTTATGGTGGACTTCAGTCTTGTATTTTTGGTTATTCCTCATGTATTTTAGTATATTTCTCATGTATAGTTCTCTAATCCTTAGGGTTTTGGTTTCTAAAAGTAGTTCTGTAGTAGGATACCGTTTTGGTTTTTTACATATAACCTTAAGGATGTACTTTTGTGCAATTATCAGGTTGCAAAGTATTGTGCTACACGCACTACCCCAAATTCTTATTCCATAATTCAGGACTGATTCAACTAATGCCTGATATATAATTTTTAGTAGTCTCCTAGATAGAAACTCTCTAAGCTGATAAAATCTATAAATTGTTTTTCTGATCTTTTTTGTGATATATTCAATGTGGGCATTATATTTTAGCTTTTGATCAATTATTACTCTGAGGTACTTTATATTTTCAACTTTTTTTATTCTTTGTTCACAATGACAATTATTATTGTTTCCATTTAAGCATTCATAGTTATGTATTTTTAGGTCACCTATGACTTCAGTATTTTTGCTATTCATGCTAAACATAATATAGAAGGTTTTTGTGTCATTTAACGTCAATAAATTCTGATCCAGCCAAAGCTTAATTATTGTTATATATTTTTCTGCAAGTTTGTGCACTTCTGCCCAAGTTTTAGCTTTAATCAAAATAACTGAGTCATCAGCATAGCATATGACACAACCAATTATTTTTGGTATGATTTTTGTTATCATGTCAATATAAATTGAGAAAAGAACAGGCCCTAGGACCGTTCCTTGTGGCACACCGAATTCTACTCTGCTCATGTCACTCGTATTTTCCTTAATTTTGACCTGTTGTGTGCGTTCTTGTTCAAGATATGACTGAAAAAGATTCCATTCCTTGCCTCTTATACCTATTCGTTCTAATTTATTTAATAAAATTCGGTGTGATTAGTGTGATTAGATTAAGGCTTAGATCCTAGTTTTAAATGTTGTCTGTGTGATTGTATTGATCATCTTTTTTGGACAATAAAGAAATTATAGTACACTGGCTCCTAGTTCCTTTATTTAGAGGCAGTGTTACTGTGCATAAAACATTATGACAAAATGTAATGTAAATTGAAAATGTTTTAAATACCAGAAAATTATTTCCAGAGCTACTAATGCAGGGTAATTGCCAGAATTAATTTTATGCCAATTATTGAAAATTATTTTTAATAGAAACTGGTCTAATGTGTTGTTTGGCAACATTATTCACCAACTAACCAAAAATCATCAATGTTCTGTGAAGTGTGTAAACTTTAAAAAAAATAAGAATTACACAACACACATCTTTTAGCTAATAAAGTGTTTATAATAACTTTATTAAAAATGACACCCTTCAAATAATTGTTGGGGTAATTGGTGCCACTTTCACCACTTATTACTTATTTTACCTCATTACAAATTGACTGTAGTTTGAATTGTTATTGAGCTGGTACATAATTCCTGCATTGATTTTAAATGAACCTAATGATACTGTATTTTTTATTCTAGCCAGTAATTTGTTGAATTCTAAGAGCCCTGTGGTAAATATTGTGTCCACTCTTTTTCTGCTACTCCTACATAAAGATCATTATTTCTACAACCTAGTATTATAAGAGTATACATTTTCTATAAATGTTAGATCCTCACTTAACTAATTTGGAAGCATTTTATTATTCATCTTATGTATAAAAACAAATAGATTATAAGAGAGTCTTTGGTTTGTACTCATTAGGGAGGTTCTCTCTAGCATGCTCTTTATTGATGTCCCTTTGTTGCACATGAGTATAGCTCTTAGAGCTCTATTTTGGATGTTTTGGTCCTTCCAGTGTTGCCAGAGTTTTCTGATGACTTTTCTTCAACTAAGTGACAAAAACTCTGCATATCCTTGAAAACAAGAACAAGTGGGTGGTCGACTACTACTACTACTATGTCGGTTTAGAACGTTTTTCTACGTTGTCCGACGCCTATTCTCCACCTCCGTCGATCCTGACAGTCATCTTTCATCAGGTTTTTTTGACTCATTGATTTTTGGATTGACTGTTGCCATTCCAGTTTAGGACACCCTCTTTTTCTGCACCCTATTGGTTGCCATTCTAGGACCTGCTTTGGTAATCTTTCATCGCTCATCCGTTGTACATGGCCGTAGCATATCAGTTGCCTTTTAGTGATGTCATCCATTATGCTTCCCTCGATTCCCATTCTTTCTTTTATGATCTCATTTCTTATATGATCTGTTCTAGATATTCTCATTGATCTTCTTATTGCATCTATTTCGACACTATCCATTTTTGCTTTGTATTTTTCTATTACGCGACAAGTCTCTATTCCATACAACAACGTGCTTTTCACCATTGTTTCATATATGTTAAATTTTACATTCTTTTTTATCTCTTTGCTCCATAAAATACTGTTAAGACAACCAATAACCTTTTTTGCTTTTACTATTCTTTTTTCCAGTTCTATACAGTCTGTTCCTGTCTTATCAAATGTGACACCCAAGTATACATACTCATTACATGGAGATATTGTTTGTCCATTTTCTAGTTCTAATTCACTTGATTCGTTTCCAATACATAAGTACTGTGTCTTGTCCACATTCACTGTTAACCCCCACTTTTGGTATTCTTCTGTTAACTTTCTCATCATATACTCCATGTCTTCTTTATCATTAGCTACAATTACTTGGTCGTCAGCAAACTGTAGTGTGTATATCGTAAATCGGTCGTTAGGTTGTATTCCCATGCCGTGTACTTTGCGTTTCCAGTTTTTTAGAGCTACTGTGATATATATTTTAAAATGAGTTGGAGAGATACAACATCCCTGTCTTAAGCCTTTCGTTACCAGGAATTCTTGTGAAAGTCGATTTCTAATTTTAATTTTAGATTTTGACCCTTTGTATAGTTCTTTTATCGCTTTTATGTATGTATGATTGATATTAGTCTGCTCTAACACTGTCCATAATTTTTCTACTGGAACGGTATCATATGCTTTTTGTAGGTCCACAAAGGTAACATGAGTCTCTATATTTCTGGCGCTCCTTTTCTCAATTACTTGTTTAAGACAAAAAACATTATCACTACAAGATCTGCCTGCACGAAACCCACTTTGCTCTTCTTCTTGTTCATGAAAGTCATTCTCTATTAGATCTCTAAGAATCCTACCGTACAATCTACTTAGAGTACTGGTTACTGAAATTCCTCTGTAATTGTTGCAATCCAGCTTGTTTCCTTTTTTTATGTATTGAGGATATGAATGCCAATCCAGCTTGTTTCCTTTTTTTATGTATTGAGGATATAAATGAAATTTTCCAATCATCAGGTACTGGATGTCCGTTTATGCATTGATTGATAATATATGTGAGATTTTCGAGTAGTTTCTCTGATCCATATTTGAGCATTTCAGCATATATCAGGTCTGCTAGCTTTTCCGGATTTAAGCTTTTTAATACTATTCCTTATCATTTCTTTTTCGATGATTACTTCCTCTCCATGTACTTCTATGTCTCTTCTCGGAGAGGCTGCCAAATATTCGGGTCTCCTCTCCTGCAGCAGTCCCTTATAGTGTTTTGTCCATTGTTCTGGTTTGATGATCTGGATGTTTACTTTTTCTTTTGTTGGGTTTTTTACTGTAGAAATGAATTTCCATACTTCAGAACTCTGCCTACCTCCTACGTGTGTATTTATATCGTGGTATTTGCGCTCGAACATTTCATTCTTTTCTGTGCGTATCAAATTTCTTAGCTGTCTTCTGGTATGCCTGTAGATTTCTAGGTCTCTTTGCTCTTTAGTACTGAGCCATTTCAAGTATGTGCGTTTTTTCTCCTTGAGCGTTTCCTGTATTTCTTCCGTCCACCACATCTTATTGTTATTTCTATTATCTTGGTATCTAAAAGCTTCTTTGCTTGCTTCCTTCAAGCTTTTTACTATGTTTGTATATATCTCTTCAAATGAGTGATCTGTGTTTATTAATTTTTCATCTAATCGGTTCTGATACAATCTTTGAGTACTTTCGATATCTAGACTTCTAAATTGTATTTTTGATTGTCTTCGATGCATTCTAGATTTTCATTTTCTCTAATACTTTCGTCCTTATTTGTTTTTCAAACAGGGACTAATATTTTTGCTTTTACCAGATGGTGGTCAGATCCACAGGTAACACCACGAAGTGTGCGCACATCATACCACTTTAGTTCCGAGTGTTGTCCACCTATAGCATAATCAATGATTGATCTAAGATTTCTTGTTGGCTGAATCCAGGTATATAAAAAAAACCATTATTTATTTTTGGATTATGGCTTTCACACAATTGTCAGTCTCAAGCCATTATCATTTGTCACTTCATCTCCAAATGGTCCTATCACTTTGCTTTGGCTTGATCGGCGATCGACTATTAAAATCGCCAAGCATAATTATTCCCCTGGTACTGCCGATTCTACTAATAGTCTCATGGTGGTCGACACCAAACCAAAAAAAAACTTTATACAATGAATACATTTTTTTATTTATAATGCCTGCCTTAAAATAGTCAAAATTCTTCAAATTCAGATATAAACCTTTAATCTTTGTAGTCAAAATTTTTGAAGAAAAACCTTCAAATCTGGCAACACTGGGTCCTTCAGCTATATTATTTGGTACCACTATAAGGTGTCGCAGATATCTAAGGGGTAGTAAAGGGGTGAAGTTTAGTTAAACTTTTTTCTAAGTATACGGGAATGTGGATCATATTTCCAGTATCGCTTAACGGATTTTGGCAACAATGTTTATTGGTCATTTAGCCACAATTGTTTTGCTATAATAATAGGGGTCGCTAATACCTAAAGGGTTAAAAAAGGTGACATAGTTTTAAAGTATTTTGGAGTATATAAAACTATGGGACATAATTTATATCTCTAAAATTGCTGAACGGATTTGAGTTGAACTTGGCATCAGTTTTCATTAAACTTTCAGCTGTATTTCGTAAATGTAAAAAGGGTCTGAGATACCTAAGCGGTAATATAATTTTTTTTGGGATTATATGGATATGTGCTGAGTGCCTTCAGCTTTTCTCGATATTCATATGTGCAAGCTGTGCAATAACAAGAATCATAATTTTTTAAATACGACCCTTTTTCTGTCATATTTTTTGCTCTCGAAGCACACTTTGGCAATATTGAGATTTTTAATAGAGCTGCTTCCAGCTGAAAAAAAAAATTCATAGCTACGTAAAGTCGCAGGCAGACGCCGATCAAGTTGATGTATCTTAAAGTATATTAATGAACCACCAAGAAATGATCAAACCTACGACGAGATATTTGGAGTTTTTTTAAAGCTGTATGATAGTAAATTTATAAATTTTAAACAGATCAGATTAACAGCTTTGAAAATATGAAAAACTTGAATCAAGAACATGATTATACAAGATTATTAAAGTACAAATCTAGGCCTGTAAACTCCATACTAACTTGATCGTAAACACGTAATAGTTTCACTGCAAGAACGCGTATAGTTCAGAGGACAAATATGCAAATAAAACATTGCACGCGAAAATACCAAAATGGTGGGGTTGTAGGAAGCCAACGACATTTAACTAAGTAAAAACCACTTATCATAAGAATTGTTGAAGTCATACTCTTTGCAAAAGAAAGTTTGTTTCATGAAGTCGAAAATTGATATACTTACCTATTTTTGTCCACAAATTTTGTTTCCTGAGGAATTACCCCTTCGAAGATCAGGGCCTAGATAAGCCGTTGCCTCTTCCCACTTAAACTAGTTGATTACATATTCTATTATTATTAATATCTTGTTTAAATTGTTGGCATAATTTATATTTAAATACTTTCTACAGGCTTACCAACCCAAAATTTCTTGCAATGAAACTGATGCATCATGGAAATCTGATGTCAGTCATGATATGAAAATAGGTTTAAGAAGAAATATTTTCAGCAATGTATCTTTTAGACAAACCCTTAATAAGATGTTTGCAATTTTTGCCTAGGATACGGATGTTTCATTTGAGTAAACCAATATTACAAGATGACGTAGCCTTAAATGATTTACTTGCTTCTGAAAGGTAAGCAGAATTTTACTGGTTTGTCTCCATTTTGTAAAACGAAATTTTTAGGTGAATTAAGGAAGCCACGGAATCATTGTTTGGGTAAAACTAATGCCACTTTTTATCTTACGACTTTTTTAAAACAACTTGCAGTGATCAAACTACTTAAATTTATAAGCTTTTATTTTGTAGCCTTGTCTATTTCGTCTTGCGACCTTTCAATATACATGTGTCAAATTTCAAATATCATTTCAAATGTAAAATCCTGTATTTTATTAGATTTTTATACCTATTCCTTGTTTGTTTAATTCGGATTTTAAAAATATTTAACAGTTTTGATATGCATTGTTTTTCTACTAAGATCATTATATAATGCTAATGATTAATTTGTTTTAGTGATAGATTTGTCTGAGCTACCAAAACCCATGTGCGTTTTGGCAAATAATGCTATAGATAAACGATTTTTGCTTTTAATAATGCGACATTGACCGCTTGACATAATATACACCAGAAAGAAACGAGGAATAAAAAAATGCATTAAAAGCACCGACTTTTTTTTCGTTACTTAGCGTTAAGGGTTCCTTATTACGTCATATTATGATCATATTAAGAAACGCTTTAAGCTAAGTAACGAAAAAAAAGTCGGTGTGATGGACCCTAAAATACCTACAGGATATTTCGTGTTCAAAAAATCCTCCGATAAAATTTTTACATTTGCAATAATATTTGACAACTTTGATAAATAGGACAATAGTTATAAAGATTCGCCGTCGTGGTGTAGTGGAAGCAATGTTTGTTTCCCACACCAGCAGCAGTTGTCCGGGTTCGATTCCTGGCTAGGTACTTGGTTCTTTGTTTGTTTAAAAACTGCTTTAACCTTGCTTAAACTTTGCGAAACTGGGCGATTGATCCTAATTGGATGGAAAGTCCCAGTATAACAAAAAAAAAAAGATTCTCGACGTAAATTCGCACAATAACTACCAAAAATTCAGTTTTCTTTTTTGCACAGGCACTGCAAAGTTAAAACTTTTTGCGTCAAAAGGGCTAAGATTATGTGTCAGATTCGGACAGAATTTTGTTGATTGTTAGAACTTGGGTACATACAGAAGTTATTAAATTAACTTTGACTATTATTTCAGAGTTGAAAATCAAGATTTTCTGTTTAACTTGCTGCCTAATTTTGAGAGGTTGAATTAATAAAATCTACTGCCTACAGACAATGTTTCTTTTAGTGAATACACGAGGATAGCAGATACATATTTTCAAATTGGTGAAGCTCACAAATGTCTTGTGATACAACCCTATGTTAAATGGGGTCCAAAGAAGCTGAAAATATCCCCTGAAGAACAACTTAATGAGGCTGTAGCTTTAATACATACTTTACCAGCTTGGAAAGTTAATGAAACAATATGCGTGCCCTTAGATAACCTAGAAAGAAAGACACTATTTAAATCAGGCACCATGGACAAGCTTAAAAATTTGGTTCACAATTCCAGTGATGTAACAGCTATATTTGTAAATTCCAGCAATCTTAAAAATGTCACAACCGCAGTTCTTGAAGAGAACTTTAAAAGACCCATTCTCGACAGATACAAGATTGTAATGCAAATCTTGAAAACCCATGCAACAAGCAAACATGCTAAGCTACAAGTCGCCTTAGCTGAATTGCATTTTATTCGTCGAAGATCCGAACAAGATCTTATGTTTAGGACTTACAACAAGGAAACTTTGAAGCTTATGTTTCACGAAAGAGAACAAAAAATAAAAGAACAAATAGAAGATTTAAGGAGTCAAAGGTAAAGTGATGTAAAAATATGTAATCAGGAGCAAGCGTAATCAAGCATTCTGTATTATTTATCTAGACATTTTTGGATTTTTTTTATTAAAAATTCATTTGTGTGTTCTTTACCCTTTTGGAGATCTATCTTCCACAATTATTTTTAAAAATTAGCTGCTTCTTGACTTGTCTTGTGCTGCTACCACAAATTTTTTGATAAGATTGACATATTTTATTTGTATTTAAATGACTACAAAAAATCTACAGATGTGATAATATATATATCTTTTATATGTATTTCTATTCTACTATTAGCTCGCTTTAACTACGTTGGAAAATTACTCTAAATAAATTTTTAAAAAGAAAGTACTATCATTTTATATTCTAAAATTGTTCCACAAAACCGTTTGAAGCTTCCCCATTATTAAAATCAGAAAGCTTCCTTCTCAATTACACTGGCCCCAGATGGGAGATTCTAGAACAGTGCTAGATATTGAGATTCACAACCAACCAAAAAAAGTGGGTACACCATGCATTTGACTGCCATAGAATAGGCTGAAATACGGGCAAGAAAAGGTGGGCACTCGTAGGCAACCCGTTAGGCAGCCCAACCAAACTCGATATACTTTGATTTTATCGCGACCTTGTCAAAATGTTGGAGACTGTCAGTTGTGTTTTTGTTAAAAAAGAACATCGCGAAGTTTCCCTACTCTAATGGAAAAAGTAATGTTAAAGAAGAACGGGACGGCGGCCATTTAGGATTTGCCAATTTAACTTTGGTCAAATCCAATTCATTAATTTTCGATAATCCGTGCCAAAGATATAAAAGCATACATAAATACAGCAGCTACGACCCGTCATTACATTTATCCCAGATGCTGAGGCAAATGTAATCCGTGTACACGGTTTGAGAGTCTTGAAGATTATCCTATATTCTATTCACAACTAAATAAAAAATACTAACGGTAACTAATTGACACGAGGCGGAACTAACGGGAACCAGCTAGTTATGATCCAAAAATTATTGAAAAAGTATTACCTTCATTTTGTCTTCATTTTTGTTTATTTTAATCGTTAAAATTTTGCACGACGTCCAAAAGAAAATACTTATTCGATTTTAAATGAATGATTAAAATATGTATTCAAAGTAAAATATTATATTGTCACGCTGTGTGGTCTTACAAACCTTCAGGGCACTAGTTCCCTGTCGCCTTCCAAGACCTTACTAACTACCCTTAACTCGACCACTTTAAACGCCCGGATTGTGTCAACAGAATTGGCACAAGCCGGGATGGGAGAGAAAGATCCAGTGACGTGTTACGCTTTCGAGAGAAAATAGAATATTTATTAAAGGTTATAAATTACTATAATTAGTTTGGTTTTGACACACAGGTAGATAAGATAAATACAAACAAATTCTTATGTTTTAGATATCCGGCACTGCACTTTTGTCACCTCTCTCACGCCCCGTTCTTTGAACTGATTTCAACCCCGCTGTATTCTTTAAAATCGACTCGGCCTGTTTCTTTCTCACTTTATGGTAGAGACCTCAAGATTCTCTGGCCTGTGCCACTTAAGATACCTATTTTTCCAAAAAGCCCACAACCGCATGACTTGACACCCCAAAACGCCACCGTTCCTTCACCGTTACACTTCCACGTCCGCCCTTTTGCGTGACAACTAACTTCAACGTCCTCGCAAAAGTCCAGCATGGAACCGTTCTATTGATCAATTATCGTATCCCTGTAGGAACTTGGTGCAACGAACTAATTACGATGTTTGCGTAATTGTTTAGGCTAAATTGCGTCAATCAAAAATTGCACATGCAGTTTATAACCTTGAAGGAATATTTAATACGTTTTTGGGATAATCGTTACAATATCTTGTTTTGCCTAATAAGATTTTATTCCTGGTCAAAGGTCCCTCCTAAGAAAGAAAAGGAAAAACCTCGAGTATCCTGTAGTTGCAGTTATTGGCTATACAAATGCAGGGAAGACTTCTATAATAAAAGCGTTGACAGGAGAAAAAAAATTAGAGCCAAAAAACCAACTTTTTGCAACATTAGATGTAACGGTTCATTCAGGCATCTTACCATCTGGCTTGACTTGCCTGTATGTTGATACTGTTGGATTTATATCTGATATCCCGACCAATTTGATTGAATGTTTCATTGCTACGTTGGAAGATGCTTTACTTGCGGTAAGTAACTCTCTATTTATTAAATAAGTCCCCTAAATTCAAAATGATGTAAGGTATATAAAATACATTGGTTAAGGTTTAGCAAGATAATCTAATCACAGGTTATCAAAGTAACCAGTGATCCCACTCACAGTTACACATGCACAATCGCTCCACTTATCACCATCTGAACCGGTACTACAAGGAACGGATTCTTGTTAAGTAATATATTTTTTCTTAAATAATAATAATAATTATAACATTATTTAAATTCCAGTAAAAAGATGACAATTAAATTACAGTAGAAATAATATCCAATTTGGTAACTGGAATCTGAACAAAGTAGTACTATACTGGATTTTTTTTTAAACTTTTGATTTGTATGTAATTCCAAAGGGCAAACTGTTAAATCGGTAACATTCAAACATAATGGAAACCGCTTGTAAGCTTTATGTATTCAACCCAAACCTTACAATACAGTAATAGTTTTAAGATTTTGTAACTTTTACGCGTATTAGCTTGTTGAATTTACCTGCTTTTACTTGCATTACCGCTTATTTTTAATTACAAACTGCTTATTTTTAATTACAAAATATTTTATTATTATCAAAATGGGTGTTTTACAGTGGCGGTTTCTCCATAAGTGCACGGGCACTCCCAAATTTTACTCATAAAAATATTAAACTTTGATCATTCCTTAATTTAATTCATAATTATCCCAAAAGAAATTCACTAAAGACTGGAATATACTCTAGGAAGTAATACCTGATGTATGTGTTTGTATTCGTGTTCAAACTCTCCATCAAACAACCATATACGGAATACTACGTATATGCAAATAACGCTTTTATTTACTGGAACTAAATTCTATGCACCCTAGATGTTATGTCGCATGCTAATTACGAAATATAGAAAGAGAGGACGACATGTCCCAATAGAATTTTACAGTACACAGAATCTGAACCTTCCTTCTGCACGGCGCGTATACCAAGACCAGCCTCAATGCCGCCCGCACCCCCGTGATGACCCCTGCGTCGTCGGTTCTCGTTGCATGTTAGAGCAGATTAGCGGCACTTTAAATTCGTGCACTTAGCAGTTGTGTGTGCAACGATTACTTTTGCAAGTATCGAATAGATACTGATACTTCCTATTCGAGTATCAGATATTTTTTATTCGGTACTAAGTAATCATTATATTATATCACACTGAGTAGAGTTGAAATTTTAAGTAAGTGTGCAAAAAATAAAAATATTGATGTTTTACATGTTTGTAGTTTTTGAAGTGCAAACTTCTTTAGGCGCGTTTAGCAGTTTTGGTGGGTAGTGAATTCAACTGAGCCGTCAGGCTCGGCTATGTAACGCTCATTCGGGTGAAATCGGCTCGATTCGACTAACTGTGAGAAACATTCAGCGAGCGATATGATGATGCAGATGAAGGCCAGTACACAGAAGAGTTCGGTTCGGTCCGCTTTGCAGAATATGTTAGTATTATTAATTTCGCCTTGTTGAAGTTTACACTTCTGCCGTGTGGTCTTAAGCACACACAATTTTTTTTATTACAAAAATGTAGATATATTAATCTGGGAAATTTTGACAATGGCGGAAGTTTCTAATTCTGATAGCATTAGCGTGCAATATTTAAATAAATTTTCATATTTGCCATTAGAGGAGAAAATAAACTAGGTGTGATAATTTATTATTTATTTATAAAAACAATAATAATAGGTAGGTAACTAATATCTAACTAAATATCTAATTTTTTAATTATTTGCTCTAAATTATATGATATGACGGCCCACTCGAAGGCCCAAAAAGTTAGCGTGGCACTGAAAAAAGATTTTCGCTTGGCCACAATTTTTATTTTTATTTTTTGGTGTGCACCCCCAAAGCTTTTTATCACGCGCCACCACTGGTGTTTTATTTAACAACAGTCAAAAACAATCGGCATTTTTAAACATATCTATGCATATATAAAACACTTGGAAGGCACCGATTCAAATTTCTGAGACCAGAATTGCATTTAAAGGATTTTCAGTTTATCGGTTCTTTTAGGTTCATACAAATTTTTTACGTGCTTATACTAATTTTACGTTTATAAGGCTACTTAACTCAAAGTCAGAATTTTTGGTATCTATTGACCTTATTTTATTTTAATTCATCACCTTTCGATAGATAAAATCTTCGATCGTCTTCATCACATCTGAATTAGGTTTGAACTGAGATTAATTTACAAATATAGCTCTTCCTTGTTGTGTTTCCCAATAAACTTTCGCATTTTCCAATGTGATTCCGCTACTGAAGGTTGATTTGACCAAACATCGTCGGAGAGTGGTTTTCTAAAACTGAACTCAAGCGTGTTTTGTCAGTCCGTTGGTAGTTATATCAGGCCCTACGTGTGAGATTTGACCGATATGGATAGACATGAGACTCCTCCGAACATTTTACGAAGGGAAACCACCCCTCTTTCTTGGCAGGCAAACTGTTTCCCCTTCGTAAAATGTCCGGGGGAGTCTAATGTCTATCCATACCAAGTGGGGCCTTCATAGTTTATCATAAATGACAAATAAAAAATCATCTAAGATCATAAAGGAAAATGGCATAACAGTCCTATCTTAAAAACGGAATTATTAATAACCGGACATTATCAAAAAGTCATTCATCAAAACAAGACAAGAGCAAAATCGAAGTTCTGTATAACGTCTTTTATCAAAACCGGACAAAATCATAAAAAAGTGTCGGGCCTAGCTTGTGACGTTCACATAAAGAAAAGCGGTTCTGAAATTGCTATGCAATTATAGCGCCCTTCCCTGCAATTTCTTTTTACTGCCATGCCTAAAGAAAACGCCGTATCTACATAGGGATTGCTATAGCACATGCGACATTTTCATTAAGCAAGGCCCATCCTCAAAAAAGGTCAGGTGTTTGACCCTAGCTTAGGATTAATCTGCAATTAACTGACCAAGAGGTTCGGTTTGGTTCGGTTAACACCGATTTCGACCTGTCAAAAGGAGGACAGGGGAGCTAATTAAAGAAAAGTGCAAAAACAACAATATTATTTGTTCCCGATTTAAATTTGCCGCCAAACTTCCATGGGACCGATTTGTATGAGAGGAAGGGAGACGGAACCAGTATATATAAAAAGAAGCTAGACAGTTGCTCATGCTAGGCTCGGCTCCTTTTTATGATTTTGTCCAATGGCGTATTTAGAAAAATGGTTTTCCCGCCCTTCTTATATACGCCACTGATTTTGTCCTTTTTGATTTTGTCCAGTTTTGATAAAAGACTTTATACTAAACTTCGATTTGGTCTTGTCTTGTTTTGAGGAATGACGTTTTTGTATAATATTAAGAATTCCGTTTTTTACAAGGTTTTATTTAGCTTCAGATGTTCTGTCTAACTATCAAATCTTGTGAAGCGTTTTTGACACACTTCCCATTATCCGATTTGGATGAAATTTGGTACACACATAGTGGTCCCATGACAATAAAACATTAAGAAAAAAAAATATATTTGGGTGCAAAAACAACAATATCATTTGTTAACGATTTAAATTTTCCGCGAAACTTCCGTGAGATCGATTTGTCCCTTTTTAGGATTTAGTCCTTTTTGATTGTGTCCGGTTTGGATAAAAGACTATACTAAACTGCGATTGACTTGTTTTGATGAATGACGTTTTTGTAAAATCTCCGGTTGTTAAGAATTCCGTTTTTGCCTTTGGACTGTTATACCATTTTCATTTATGATCTTTGACGATTTTGTTTTTGTCATTTACGACGATGGATTCTACCAAGTGTGTTGCTTCTCTGAAGCTGGGAATAGTGTTTGTTGTTAAATTAAGAGAGTAACCATTTTGTTGCAAGTATTTCTTGATGCTTGACATTGCAGTCTGTAAGTCGTAGGGATTGTTCCAAAGTTGAACAACTTTGATATAAAGAAATTTTTACACCTTGATTTGGCATACTAGTTCGAAGCTCTTGATGGAGTGTTAAAAAGGATACATTTAATTTGTTTGACCTGTCTTTAAGAAATTCTAGAAATATGTTTATAGTTATCGGGTCAGGCTGAAGTGATCATTTCCGATTGCGGCTCTTTTAAAACTAACAAAAACTTTTCTATTTTGTACCAATTTCTCTAAAATTTTTATGCAGCGGTGCCTTTTTCTCTTAAAATTATTTGATTTTTCAAAAATATTCCCAATGACCTACCAGATTGCTTGTTGATTTTATAATAGCTAGAAAATGCATAATTTATTTTAGGATGTAATTTTGCACGTCGATGACTTATCTAGCGAATTCCACGAATACAAAAGTAATCACGTGGTAAAAACTTTAAAAAAGTTATGTTCCGAAATGGGTGATGAAAATGTCATGGAAAAAGTCATCACTGTTGGAAATAAATGCGATTTGGTAGAGAAACTAGAAGATAATATAGATGTGCTACCAGTTTCTGCAGTAAAAAATATAGGTAAGTTGGAAGTTAACCAAGCCCAACAAAAACGGTACAAGGCCCCATCCTCTAAAAATTTTCTGGTTCTGAATATCATTTTCATATGGGCTGTTGTGGTATGATTAAGTTTTCACTTTTGGCTAGGCATTCTTAACTTCTGACAATCGAGTTTTCACAATTTCATAGCCGATAGTTGGCTTCAAATTTTCATTCGATGACATTTCCGAATAGTAAGCCGTGTTACCCAGAAGGCGCTGTAACGGTGTTTTCGGTAGGGGCATAAGGGATCGGTTTCATTTAAAAGATCCTACACCTCAACAAAGGTGTTTTCGAAACATCCTTAAATTACGTAACGCAAAAATTCAGGATATTTGACCCCTCCCCCTTCGTAACGCATTTTTAAGAAAAAACACAAAAAAAACATTGACTGTAACGCAAGGCCAAACTACCCCCTCCCCTCCTAGAGCGTTACGTAATTTAAGGACAGGCCCTTTCCAAAATTAAATCCTATTCGAGAAGAAAAACCATCTTCCTTGTGGATACGCAAAGGACCAGTCCTGCGGAAGCGCTGGATAAATATTTTGGGCAAAAAGCGACTTTAAATCTAACTTTTTGTTATCCACTAATATAAGTTGTCCAGTGTAAAGAGCCACTAAATAAACTAGGCCTTTTATGGCTTTGTCAAACTATTGCAGAAATCAATTGAAATCGCATCCGCAGTTCGAATTTAACCCGATTTTGAGGGAGTACTTGTTCTCATTAGTTTTAAGAATTCATACACAGACGAATATTTTTTGTCCATAAATAATTTTTTGGGTGTTACAGGGTTAGAAGAACTAAGAACCAGATTAGAGACGTTTATTTTAAAAGTGACTGGTCGAGTAAAAATGAAGATCAGAGTTGCAAATGGTGGGGATGAAGTTCGGTGAGTACCAAGTGCTAATTAAATGCCAAATCCCCAAATATAATGCTCCTATACTTTCTGAGTTACATATCTCCTGTACTGCTTACTACCTGTTAAAGTTGGCAGTGCACCATATAAAAGTGGTCTAAGAAGGAGTCCTGCCTCTCCTCAAAATGATTTAAATAATGAAATGCTTGCAAAAAAATATTCCTGCTGATTTTTGATGATGAAAAAAAAACTGCTAACTTTAGACACAAATATGCAAATAAAACATTGCACGCGAAAATACCAAAATGGTGGGGTTGTAGGAGGCCAACGACATTTAACTAAGTAAAAACCACATTTCTTTTAGTGTCAAAATTTAGTTCTAAGTAAATGTCAAATTCCCAAATTTAATGCTTCTCTACTTTTCTAAACCGAAAAATATAGATATCAGTTGGTTTCTCAAGAGCTGTTTGAGTAGACTTTTCTATTTGATGGTTTCTGGGCTTTAAAAATTTGATGGTTTCTGGGCTTTAAAAATCATGGCGTTTCGTCTGTGGGAAAAATCAAAAATGAACCAATACTACAAAATTCGAATAGAATGAGTATTATCGTTCGAGCCAGACATGTTAAAGCGACAATATGTGATCGAGATAGTTAATAACAAATTTTATAACTTAGGAATAATTTCATAAAGAAGGGAATCATCGCACTGGCGCATAACAATAATATTTTGAGAAATATATTTTATTATTTATTACTCATTCTTAGACGCCATACCTACCGTCAATAAACCAAAACAAAAAATCAATTCAGCACTAATTCTTGCGGGCTTTGTGGTCTGCTCACTTGTTTTTAAACGCATTGAAACTCCTTGCTCAGTATAAGAAAGGCGACCGCTCACCGCTTACATACGCAGCACGAGCCAAAAAAGTCCATTTATAAGAAGTTTGGCTATATACCGCGTGATCAAGCCCACATCTAGGGGGTTACTTTCCATAAGGGGACACAAAACAGATAGAGTATAGCATGTTTCAATAAGAGACCGCTATATGCACAATTCCCGTTGAAAGCGTTCCAGCGTTGCCAAAGGTAATCTGAATAAATAACTATAGCAGGCAACAACGGACAACGTAAACTATTTATTTATGGCGACAATTAGTACTTGGCGAAAATCAATAACCAGAATTATACTTTAAAGTTCTGCTTGTTTGTAAAAGTAACTGCATTATTTACTTTTAGGAACAAGCAGAATTTTAAGCCCACATCTAGGGGGTTACTTTCCATAAGGGGACACAAAACAGATAGAGTATAGCATGTTTCAATAAGAAACCGCTATATGCACAATTCCCGTTGAAAGCGTTCCAGCGTTGCCAAAGGTAATCTGAATAAATAACTATAGCAGGCAACAACGGACAACGTAAACTATTTATTTATGGCGACAATTAGTACTTGGCGAAAATCAATAACCAGAATTATACTTTAAAGTTCTGCTTGTTTGTAAAAGTAACTGCATTATTTACTTTTAGGAACAAGCAGAATTTTAAGGTATTATTTTGGTTGTGTATCACCCCGTTAAATGAATGCACTTACAAAAACCATTTCGTGATAAAACTGACTGATTTAACCTTCCGGGAAAGGATTTCAGTAATCTGGCAACGTTGGGTTTACGCTTTTCTGTTCTCCCATGCAATCCTATTGGCCCGTACTAAAATCCTACCCCTCAGTAGAAGGCTGGTCACGATGTATAATATTTTTTAGTTATTTATTGCTGTTGTTTCAGGTGGCTCTATAAAAATGCAACCGTTTTAGATGAGGTACCCGACGAAAAAGACTGTCAATTTATGATAATATCAGTAATCATTTCTCAGAAAAATTTACACAAATTTAAGCACCAATTTGTTTAGGTAAATGTAGTTCCCTATTTGTAAAATATATTTATTAAAATACAATTTAAAAAAAGCCTTTTTATCCGTAATCCTATACAAAAAAGAGACGAAATACGCTTTAAAGAGAAAAAAATTATTTCACAGGGACAGATGTAAGATTCATCTGACTGTTTCAAACAAAAGTTTCCAAAGATGAGGCGAATAATGTAAACGGCTGCTTTACCAAATGCGTAGTGGCTTGTTTTCAGTGGCGTACCCAGGAACATGTCTATGGGGGTGCGAGGCCTCAATGTGTCGTATTTTATGTTATTTTATCTTTTTATTCATGAAAATATCTGAAAAAATGTTATACACTGAGTCCCCCCCCCCTGGGTGCGCCATTTCTTTTATCAAATGGCCACTATTGCGTTCGTCGTATAGAATTGAGTTAGCTAGATATGTTACTTTTATGTTTTAGGTTTCAGTTTAAGCGGTTTAAAACAAACGACATTCTTCTTGAGTTTTGTAAAAAGTTAACTAACCTTGTATAAAAAAACAAAAAGTACATTTATGATAATTGAGTATAGTATTAATAAATTTTACAAAGGATTACAGCCTCCTGGTCATCGCTGTCAACTCTGGCATACTAATTTGTTTTTACATATTTACTTAGGTCATTTTCACAACGACGCACTTTAGTCTGAGACCCCAATATTTTGGCCAAAAATATCAAAAACTAAGTTCACAATAAAACTGTTTCGTTATATATTTTTTAAAGCTAAACAATGGCACCTCAAAATTCCAGCATGATTGGCTTCATTGCCAAACCAGGCTTCGAAATATCGTTGTTTGAATTTGACATTTCCTGACAATGAGCAATTGTTTTTTTATTGTTCATTATTTTTCACTAACTTTAATGTGCTATTTCTATGAAGTGCGAGGAGTAATACATTTTTTTAAAAATGGCTTTTTTAACTAAAGGTAAGTAGATTATTTTTTGATACTTTCAGTCACAGGGATTTTAAACTTATTCTTGAAATACGAATGATAGAAAAATTGTGCAAGAAATGTATGATTTTTTTTTCGATATTTCATTGAACTAACAAAAAAGCTTTTACGAACTTTTATATTAATTTTTGTGAAAATATTTTCGTCTTGATTTGTACTTTCCGAGGTATATACACTGTTGGTGCGAAAAGGTGCGATAGTCTCAAAATTATTTATTAATCATGACCGTACATATTCTGATAGACGCAGAGTACCTATTCTAGTGCATTTTAATTTGTGTTTCCGTGTGTCTTCTATATAGATAGTAATGAGCAAAGTACCTGAAAAAAAGCAGAATGAATCATAGATATTAGAACTCCTGTCTTAGCAATGAACTTTAAAAAACAAGGAAAAATTCAACATGGCCGCCAAAATAGATAGAACATTAATAGAAACTGCAAACATTTAACATCGGTTTCAGGGTTTGGAGCATCTAAATTCAAATATAGAATAATTTTTATTGGAGGAGGGAAATAACAGTTTATAATGGAGGGGGGGGGTTAACTAGGTAAAAAAAAATCAAATTTGACATGTGACATCGAATAAATTAAGGTGCTGAAACAAAAAAAAGTAGGTTTTAGTTATTTAACTTCCTTCTATCACTCCTCATACTAAAATATGTTGATCAGTATAAATTTTTCCTCGATTTAAATCATTCATCGGATTCATTCTCTCTTTTACCCGTTATGTGGAGGTAAGAACTTCACTTTTTATGAACATTAAAAGTTTTTAATGCAATATTAGATATTCGCTGAATCCAACCAGAACAGAACTGTTTAGCATCCCCCTGGGAGGGGGAGGCCTGGGAGTGGGAGTCTATAAATAAATTTTGTATGGAATTTACTATAGGCACGACTCAACTTCTATATATTAATTTTTATTTTAGTCTCTACGGCCTCTCCTCTTAGGGAGGAAAAAGGGGTGCTGAGGCTAGGTCGTATCCAACCCAAAACAAAAGAGGGGGCAGGTTTCTGAATTTCACGGCCTTCTTAATTTAGAGGGGGGGGGAATTCATATTCTCATTGAATTTCAATGTCCGATTTTCAAAAACCTGGTTAAAAAGAGGGACAGCCCAATAGTTGCCCTTCTCCTCCCCCACGGATACGCCTTTGTGCTAAGGGTATAATTGAGTGAATTATTTTTTTTATTATCTTGGTTGAATTTAGCAAATAGAAATATTTCCATGATAAACTGTTCATGGCCATTAAAAAAGTAAAGTTTGGACCCCCAAATAAACGGAGTAAAAGGGGGGATGGGGTTACTGAATGGTTATAAAACTTTTTAATCCTTAGATTTTAGTTCTGCGGACCAAAATAAAGAATATATGTAATATTTTGCATTTTTATAATAGACCAAATTTTACCCCCCAGGGGGTCCTAATAGGGGCAAATTCGATAATTGATTTTTTTTTTGGAAAGCTTGGTTTTGTGCACCAAAATTAGGAGGATTTGGGAGGTCTACCCTCTGAGTTTTGCAATTTATATTTTTTTGTAAGGCTGTGTAATCTGCAGATCATACTAAAAATAATACATTTTTTTAAAGGGCTTTTAGGTAGTATAAATCTCGAAAATGGTAGTGGCAAGAGTGGGGGGGGAGGGGGTAATAAAAAATACTTTTTAAATGTAGATTAGCAATTTAGACTTCTTTATTGATTTGCGTTTAAGTGATTAGAGAGTTTAACTGTAAAAGTCTATTTTTGGCCAAAATATTGATCCCTCAGACCATAGTGCGACGGCTAAAATACGGTTTTGACAAGTCTGTATGCTATTTAGAGCTAAATAAAGTCTAACAACAGTTCAAGACACGGTGCCATCAATTCCTTGAACCGGGAAGAAGTTAAAATCTCCCTATAAGACGCGTGCCTGCCTGTTTGGCTACCAAAGACAGGGGTCCGGGAATTAGGGTTATTTGGGGTTCCTATGGGGAATCAGTCCAGAAAGACGCCTGTCTGGCTACTAAGGAAAGGGGTCCTGGAGGTCTGGATGACTCGGGAATTTACCAATTGTGGGATAAATCCTTAAGAACGCGTGTCTGCCTGGGTGGCTATTGGGTCTTGAACGATGTGACCATCCACATCACACGCTTTGACCAATAGCAAACTCTAAGCGGTCGCCTGATGTGCGAAATGACTTGTCTCGACCAATGGCATAGTCACCCGCTCTTCAGAGTTAGTGAATTTTACGCATTTGAAGTGAAATCTACTCTCCTGACCAGGTACCGACTGAACGGTCCTCGGTCGAATCGTAGGAGAACCTTGCGCAATGGAGGTCTTTTCGCATAACACGTGACGGCTCGGAGCTAATTTAAAGCCTGCCATTGGTCAAAGTATGTGATGGGAACTATCATATCGTTCAAGACCCAGAATACCTACCCTGTTTGGCTACCAAAGACAGGGGTCCGGGCCTAAGGGCGATCCAATTGATGTTACATAAAGGATCTGCAATCTTCCCTTTTATTATACGACATTAAATTTAAGCTCTCAGAACGTCGGGAAGTTTCCTATTTTAACCGGGAATACGTTAAACTAACTCTGTAAGACGCGTGCCTGCCTGTTTGACTACCAAAGACAGATGTCCGGGAATAAGGGCGGTTTGACACTAAAGAGCAGGTTCAGGAAATTGTGGCAATAACGGCTTGCGACAACTTAATAACGAGTTCCCGTTAGAACATCATGGTGAATTGCGAATTCCTTCAAACTGGGAATAAGTTTAAATCACCACGTGACGCGTGCCTGCCTGTTTGGCTACCAAATACAGGGGTCCGGGAATTAGGGTGATTTGGGGTTTCTATGGGGAATCAGTCCACAAAGACGCATGCCTGCCTGTTTGGCTACCAAAGACTGGGGTCCGCGAGGTCTGGGTGATTCGTGAATGTATCAACTGTGGGATCAGACCTTAAGAACGCGTGCCTGCCTGTTTGACTACCAAAGACAGGGGCCCGCCCAAGTAACACAAATTGCTGAAAAACAGCTACCAAAACACTTTAACACCAAAACTGAATGTAAAATAGCTATTACAGCTGTATGCCGTTTCACTTCTAAGCAGCTTTTAAAGTGTTGTCGTTGCTGATTAGGCAATCTTTATTTAGCTCTCAAGGTGTCCATGAGAGCTCCAAAATATAGCACGTTAACATTAAAGTAATTTTGTCTAGAAATAAACAAGAAACAATGGCAACTATTGCAAAATAACTATTTCCTGTAATGGACAGAGACTTTACTAAAATGGCTGAAGAAAAACTTGTTATGTTCTACACTACTGTGATATTATCGCGCAAAAAAGGCGATTTTCATCGTCAAAATGTTTGCCAGGTTAACTTTTCTGATGAAACAGGTCAAGATGGCTCGTCAAAACGCAAGCGCCTCGAAAATTCAAAATAATAAACGTTTTTTTTCGGTGTTTGTTTTTAGGTTAGAAATTATTTTATTACAATTATCCTCTAAATACCTGATAAATCAATTCTTAGTAATATTTTATTGAATTTAGCACTTTCTAGAATTTATTTAGGCCCGGGATCCCCTGGAAATTAATATTTTTTAGTCCATAAATTTAAAGAAAAATAAATTGGAAAACCATCATGGCCGCCTCGGCCGTCTCATTGGTTTCAGCAGTTTACCTCTAACTCTAACTTGCCTTCTAACAATTGGCCCAATAGGTAATACGAAAAAAAAAAGAAGAGTCACAGATGTTATCTTTCATCTTGGGCGGTGTCACAACAACAAAATAAACAAATATCTCAATTAAAAATTGTGCGAACGTTAGAAGATAAAGTTATTACGTGCCCTACCACAGTACCCCACCAGTGGGAAGCAAAAAAGATTGTATTGGCCACCGCCATCAGAAACCCTTAAGCTGGGGTTATACAGAAACATAGCATATCATGAGACATAGCATGACATAAGATATCATTACAGAAGGAAACTGTAAGGCTGTTTCTACAAAAAATATAATAACATGACAACATACAAGCTTGGTCCAAGTTCTTTAAATATGAGGCCCCACACACTCTCAGTAATTGGTAATTGCAAGGGGAGAATTCCCACAGTGCTTGGTACTGGCAATTGACTCTGGTGCACTCTGCTTGGAATCAGGTGAGTCTAAATAAGCAGACTACTAAAGCCGCTTGAATTGAAGTAAAAAAAACAGAGTGTCATTCAAACCAATGAGATTAAAAAAATATTTTTTGATCTGATGGATTCAAACATTGTGTCCCTGAATGACATAATTTGTCATTAAGAAACACTATTTTTTTTTTTGAACATTCTGATTTGACTGTTTTTTACTAAACACTGAGGGGTGAACAGCTCTCACAATCGATGTACACATTTCTCACAATCTGTTCACAATCAAGAAAGTCAGCAATCCTCTGCACCATCGGCTGTGAACGGCCCCTCATCGAGCAATGAACAGTTTGACAACACTGCAGTAGGCCAAACAACAACAAAATTAAACCTAACCTCACAATCTTCAGCAATCGTAAACAATGCAGAAGTCACAGAAAATCTGAAAAATGACGACAAAAACCATCTTAGCGGATGGCAAAATGTTACGTACAGAAGGGGACGCATGCACGCCGCGCCCGTGAATGAAGATGAGTCCCTTCTAGCCTTCAGGCACAAGAAACAGCCGTCCAAACAAAGACCTATACCCATTAAAGGATCTAATGAGGGTAGTAATGACCTGCAAATAGCCCAAAGATATCACTGGGTATTTGTAACAGGTTTAGCCAAGCAAACTGAAGAGAAAGATATTCTAAGCTACCTTCAAAAGCATGAATTTAATGAAAAATCTATAGTGTGTGAGAAAATGCGTACCATTCGTCAGCAAGCCAGTTCTTTCAAGCTTGGTGTCCCTAAAGACTTTAAAGATGGTATACTTGACCCAAATCTCTGGCCTAGTGGTGTCACAGTTAACCATTTTATAAATCTCCAACGCCTTCAGAAAGTGCCTTCTCATCAAAAGGGAAGAAGCACAGTAAGGGTTTAGTTAATAAGAATTTTAAAATATTTTATGCAAACTTCCAAGGTATTAGGGACAAAATTCCTGATATTGAGGTGCTTCTTGAAGAGGTAAAAGCAGATTGTTTCTGTGTTAATGAACATTGGCTGCAATATGGTGAGTTTAGTCAAATAAAAATAAAGAATTTTGTAGCTGCTTCAGAATTTTCAAGGTTTAATAAAATAAGAGGGGGTGTGGGTATTTATCTAAGGGAAAACTTACAGTATGAGGATTTGAATCTCTCTAAATATTCCACAGAGGTCCATTGTGAAATAACGGGAATATACATTAAATCTATTAATACTCAAATACTTACAGTTTACAGGTCACCAGATGGCGATTTAAACACCTATTTTCACATTCTTTCATGTGCTCTTGATAAAATTAACCCATCTGCACATACCATAGTAGCTGGAGATTTTAATGTTCACTTTGAAAGCCCAAAAAGCAAAGAAGTAAACTACCTAGATTTTTTTCTGAATTCATATGATTTATTTCGGACAGTGTATTTTAAAACAAGAGCTGAGGCATGCCTTGATAATATTTATGTCAATTGCAGCAAATCTGATTTAAAAATAAAAACTTATTGTCTAGAGGGTCTCTCAGATCACTCAGGGATCATTTTTGATACACCCATTGAATTATTACCCAGCCATAGTACCCGTATTAACTTTAGACCCATCACGGATCAGGGTCTTTTACATTTGTATAATGAGCTGAAAATATATGATTGGTATTCAATTGTAATTTCTAATGAACACATTGAAAAAAAATTTTGTCAATTCTTTAATGTTATCTCCAATGCAATGGACAATTGTTTACCGGTAAAATCAAAGATGGTTAACAACAAAAAACCACAGCTTAACATCAATTGGTTTAATGAAACCCTGAGGGATATGAGAGAAAGACTTCGAACACTAGGTATTCTTAACAAGCAAAATTCTGTCTTAGTGCCCAGACACATTGTTAATGATTACAGAAAGTGTTACAGAGCAGAAGTATCCAAAGCAAAAAAAACTGCTCATGATGAGTATATCGGTAGTGCCAGCAATAAGTCACAAGCCATGTGGAATGTAATTAAAACTCATTCAAATACAACCACAACTGCTAATGCTGTTAATCTTAATGCTAAGGGTTTTAATGATTTTTTTGTTGGTATTGCTGAGGAAGTCATCAAAAATCTGCCAGACTCTCCTAAATCCTTTAATCATTACCTAACTGGTAATTTTGATAACATTAATTTTAAATTTAAAGAGATTACTTCCAAAATGGTAAATGAGAAGATTTCAAACTTAAAAAATAGCAATAGTAAGGATTGTTTTGATCTAAACACAAAAATTATTAAATATTTAAAAGATATTTTATCTGATCCCCTTACCAATCTTATCAATTTATGCATTCAGGGTAGTTGTTTCCCAAGCTTCCTTAAAATAGCAAAGATAGTGCCTATTTTTAAAAACAAAGGAACTTCTGATGACTACAATAACTATCGTCCCATCTCTCTTTTGCCAATAATTTCTAAAATCTTTGAATCGCTGATGAAAGATCAGATTAGTTACTATTTTGAAAGCAATAACATTTTTACACAGAGCCAGTTTGGCTTTAGAAATAAAAAATCAACAACATTAGCTATAAATCAATTGACCGAATTTGTAGCAAAGGGGTTTGAAGATAGGCTTGACACCTATGCTTCATTCCTTGATCTAACCAAGGCATTTGACTGTATTTCTTTTGAAATACTTTTTAAAAAACTTGAGTACTACAACTTTGACCCAAGCAGTATTGCCCTGGTTAGATCCTATATGGAAGAGCGTGAACAGTTTGTCTTTTTTAACAACACTAACTCCGAGAAGCAGAGGGTCCAGCATGGGGTACCTCAGGGCTCTGTGCTGGGTCCCCTGCTTTTCCTAATATATATCAATGATCTCCCAAATTTTTGTGATATTGTCGAGCTGTTGCTGCTGCTGTTTGCTGATGATACTACCACCTTGCAACATCATCATCCATCACAGCCAATTAGCGACACTGTAGCTGACAACAAGAATAAAATTGAGGACTGGTTTTTGGCCAATAGACTTAGTCTTAACCACAGCAAGACACAAAACTTGAATTTCACTCTCAGAAGTACTCAGTCAGATCTACCTAGTGATGAGGATGTCAAATTTCTAGGTGTGTACCTGGATTCAGGTCTAACTTGGGAGGTACATGTTGACAAATTGAGCTCCAAGCTGTCCCAAATCATTTTTCTTATGAGAAATCTGTCTAAAAATGTGTCCATCTCTACCTTATTAACTGCATACCATGGATATTTCTGCTCAAACATGTCCTATGCAGTATTAAACTGGGGCCATGCCCCTCAGGCCAGGCAAGTTTTTAAATTGCAGCGTCGCTGTGTAAGAATAATCGGAGGCTTAAGGTATCAAGAGTGCTGTAAAAACTGCTTTAAAAAATTTAAAATCCTAACGTTTCCATGCATTTTTATTTTGAACTGTCTGACATATATTAGAAAAAATCAAGAGATGTTTAAAACTCATAGAGATGTACATTCTGTGGATACTAGGAATAGAGATAATCTCATACCTAGCTATCACAGGCTAGAAAGAACTCGTAGAGGCACAGATTATTATGCAATCAAATTTTTTAATGCACTTCCACCAGAAATAAAATCTCTGGAAATTAAACAGTTTATTGGGAAGGTGAAAAACCATCTAATCCAGAATGCATTTTATTCCTTCGAGGAGTACCTGAGTAGTAATTTTATGTTTTGAACTTGTGTGTTTTTTTTAACTTTTAAACTTGTGTTGAGATTTCTTTTTTTAAATAAACATGTTTTTATACATATTTTAAATATTCATGTAGTCAATAAAATAGGTTTTTTAATTAATCATAATTATGCAATAATCTTTTTAAGTAGAATTTTGTAAGATATCTTATCTGTTGACTTGTAAAAACACTATTTTCTGTGTAATATTACCAATAAATAAACTAAACTAAACTAAACTAAACTAAATCTTTACACAATCCCTCCCAATCACCCACAATCTCACCACAATCCCTCACAATCTGTACACAATCCCTCACAATCTTAGCAAAAGATTGTGGATTTTCACAATCGGTGTACACATTTTAGGGTTAGCTGGTCACCCCTTGGTTATTAAGTAGCAGGGCTGGTAATGGTAAATTAAGAGGGCGGCAAAGGAAACTATAGACATGATGACCTTTTTTTTTGTTTTTTTTTTTGGTCACAAGAATTTTGATGGGACGGCCCCCCCCAGCCCCTTCAGGCACGCTACGCCGTCCCCAATCCCCTCACAATCTTGCCACAATCCCTCACAATCTTTACACAATCTTAGCAAAAGATTGTGGATTTTCACAATCGGTGTACACATTTTGGGTTAGCTGTTCACCCCTCGCTAAACACACTCTTGACTACTAATGTTCACTTGTCCCAAGTAAGAAAAAATTAAAAAAGCATGGCACATTGATTGCCTTGCTTTTTTTTAATTTTTAGTTAAAAAAGTTTTATTTACATTTTTTAATTTTAGAAGCAGTTAAAAGAAATGAAGTACAAAGTCCAGAAAGCAACCCAGAATGGGGCCCATTTGCTCAGCCCTTGGGAATGTCAGCAAGGAAGCCAAAAAGGGGTTCTGCTTGCAATTGACTCCTACTCATTTTACACAAATTTTTTTTTATAATTATTAAAATTAAATTATATAATGTACAGGGAATTAAACATCTTTGCTTTATTACCATGGATGTACGGTAGTGGCGGTTAGCACCCTTAAAGGATCTAACCTGGCACGTAGGCATGCCTTTCTGGGTATGTTGTGCTGTTTACTTACTGTGTATGACTCGGATAACAATTTAAATTCTATCTAGTAAATAGAAACCAGTAGACTTCAAAATATATTTTAGGCCAGAAACTTAGTCATCATGATATACCACATAATGCCATAATTATAGCCTTAGAGCACTGGTGTACCTTTTGACATAATCAACAGGGTACAGAGAGCCACAATGTGCCTGCACTAGCTGTTAGTTCAAAATAGGCACTCCATATACCATACCTTTTGACATAATCAACAGGGTACGGAGAGCCACAATGTGCCTGCACTAGCTGTTAGTTCAAAATAGGCACTCCATATACCATGTATGTGGTGATTTCCTTAATAGTTGTCACCAAATCCATTCAGAGAATCACCAGATTAACCCATCCCTGTGATATCTATATTTTTTTACCTACTGGTCAAAGCTTGTCCGTTACCAGACTACCCATGGGTCAAGGTTTCTTTAGTTAGCTCTTACGACAGGCCTGGGGGTTACCTTGGTGCTATTATGCATATTCATAATCTAAAAAAATCTAATAAGAAAGGGGCCCCTCTTGCCTCCCCAACCCCCATGAATGTAAAATAATAAGTTTGGAATTATTGTTATAGAAATAGAGGTGAATGTATTAACATTTAAATCTATGTTTTTATATTAATGTTTGTAATTTGAAATAGCATGATTGGCTAATAAAGATTTATTCAATTCAATTCAATACACCATTATATCAAATGTGTATGACAATTTAGATTTTTTGAACATACATTGTATAGACTTAAAAAATTATATGGTTCTCTTTTACAAAAATATGTTTTTTTTTCTAACATGCCAAAATAAAAGTTTTTTGTACCTCTAAGAAGGATTTTTCGAAATACATTCTTTAAAATAAATGGAAATTCTTGAGAAACCATATTTATTACACAATTACCAAAATAGTTTTTTACTCAGTTATGTAATACACCAGAATGTGCCCTTTGTACCTGTAAGGCAGGCCTTAGTAGGAATAGGTAGAGGAAATTTTTGTTATTAAGGTAACTAGGTAAATAAAAACAAGAAATTTATTTATTTAGTTATTCAACTAATAAACTGGCTTCTTAATGCCCAGGGTGCAGCACCTTAGAGGGCCCAATACAATGGGTTACACAAGTGGGTCCATACCTTTTTGAGAGCCTGGCCTGATTATGTGCTAAGTTAAACCAATTCTACAGTACTTACTAAAAAATTTGTACACTTGCTGTCGGCAGCTCACATAGTGCACAATGATGACAAAGTTAGTGCTTAATTATATATCATCTATTAATGCTAAGCAGGCAGAAAAATGGAGGACCAATGTACCAAAATCAAGCATTATGTTTGTCCATGGTGCATTATGTTGTTATATACACCAGCCCTTGAGTTACAACAAAAAACAGACAGACTGATGAAAAAATTTTGACAGCACTTTTAAGGTTCACTCAGGACTGATAAGTACCAGGCAGGAACCCCTTGTAATGGCTTCATTGTGTGCCCCCTGACAAGGCATCGCACCAGGGTTTCAAGGAACCAGTCACTGTTTACCCAACTTTAGTTCCCTGTCAAAGATAAAGGGATACTCTAAAAGATGGGCAAATAACTATCTTTTATGGCTGTGAGTGGACATTTGTTTAAAAAAACACCAAATTGCTTGATTAAACAAAAAACACAACACACAACCAGAGATTAGGTTAGAAAAGAAAACAACAAACAGAAGGCACGGTCCGTAAAGAAACCGGTTGCGTAACTCGGTGTTTAGGCGGCCGGGCCGTGACGTCAGGGCTACGTCACAGTTTTGCAGTCAAACGCTGTTTATATCGAAATTTCGTCTTTTGCGAGGAAATTTTGTACATTTTGGGTCTTTTCGTCGTGTGTTTAAATACCTATTACGTTCTTACTATAAATATATTAAAAACTAACTAAAAGAACTGGTGAGTTTTTAAATATAATAAAAATTTTTAACAAACACAAATTTTCCTGTGTCGGTTGTTTTCTACCCATACAATGTGGGTCATACAAGGTTACAAGGGGAGCTGGGACATAGACCTTGGGGGGTATGGGTTTTCTCTCTATAATGCATCTGATATCTGCTACCAACCTCGCTACCAACACATAATTTTTAAGATAACTTTTTGATAGTTATCATCACAATCAGTATAGGCCAGGACAAAGATTATGAAATGAACTTTATATACACATAGAAAATTACTAATAGTTTAAAAAATACTCAATGTTGTTGGCTGTTTTTAAGGCGCCTGATGCTAAAAATAGTTCTTAAATGATGTACCTATTACACGGCATACCTACCTCTTCATGAAAAAAAATTAAACTTAAAAAAATAATAATTTAAAAATTTTGTAAAAATTGAGGAAAATAATATTGCTGTTATTTTATTTTAAATATTTGATTTATTTTCTCAAAGTTAAAAATAACGAAAATATTCCAAATTCAAAATTACGCTTAGACTACTTGCTACCAACTAAAATTAAAATATTTACGTAATTTTGAATTTAAAATTTCTTCGTTATTATTTTAAACTTTAGGCAAAATTTTTTTTCAAAAAAATTGTTTAGAATTAAAAGGCCTATCAGACAAAAATATAAAATTCAGGATATATAAATTTTTTTAAATGTTTTTTGAAAAACACCAAAAACCGATGCTCTATTTTAAAAAAATTTAAGTATCTTAAACAGCATTAAAAATTCTACTAGTTTGCCAATTTAAACTTTTTTCTATCTTTAATAATAAAAAAGTTAGCAATGGTGGACACTTAACTTGGAACACTCTGTATAACGCTCAAGCAGGAGGGAAGGAAAATTAGCCTTGCGTTACAGTCGATGTATTTTTTATGATATTTCTTGAAAATGCGTTTTGTAGGGGTGATCAAATATCCTGATTCTTTGCGTTATGTAATTTATGAATCTTCTCTTACTGCCTTATTGGCTTTTAGTCATTTTAACTTCCTTTTTTTTTAATTTTTTTGAATAAATTTTACACAAAAAATCTAGTTTTAGTTATTTCCTACCCACCAAAAAAAAACCAATATGTGGCTAGTTTGCTTTAGAGTTCGGCGTAAAAAATTTCATTAAATTGAACAAGAGAGTAGGAAAAGTATTTATAATCAAGTCCTGAATCTGATATTTATAAAACTATTGGAATTTGTATCATAAATTTTTAAATGATTTAATTTTGTAATAAATTTTGGTATTTTTTCGGCTTTTAAATAGACCTATCTCTCTTTCTCTCATAATGTAACGTATAGGTCTTTCTTTATTGACCGTGGAACAGGCAAAATGCCGCGTCATTGGCTGAGAGTTACCACACAACCGGTTTCTTTACGAACCTTGGATGAGGCATGACAATAAATCTCCTTTTTTCAACAGTCATAATCGCACTGATCTTCTGGCCAAGCATTTTTGGGGGCTGTTCAAAAGTTTTGTAATAAACAGCTTAAAATACAAAATTGCTAAATTGTTGCTTTTTCTAGCTAAATAATAGGAATAAGAGCTTAAAATTTATGTTATTTAGCTAGCTAAATTTTAGCATGCTTATTAGCAATTATCTAACTTTAAAAGAGCAAGTCCTGTATAATATTACATCAAAAGCCATTTCACCCATAAACACCTGCTATCAGAGAGGTTCTATAGCTAAAATAATTTCTAAACCACAACTAGCTGTTTTACAGCAAAAACTAAGCTCTGACAACACTTTCACAGCAAAGTTTTTGCTTTTAAACTATATTGTCCAGTTTGTGTTACTTGGGGCGGGTCTAAGGGCGAACGGGTTATATAAATAATCTGCAATCTTCCCTTTTATTATACAACATTTAAGCACTCAACAACGTTGGAAAGTTGCCTCCCTGTTTGGCTATCAAATAGGCAGGGGTCCGGGAATCAGAGTTTTTCGATCTACCAACGGTTGAACCAACCCTTAAGAACGCGTGCCTGCCTGTTTTGCTACGGAAGACAGGGGTCCGGGAATAAGGGTGGTTCGGGAATAAAACGGATTTAAGAATTTACTGCAATTCACCACAATACATCATACGGATGAATATGCAAATAATACGACGAAAAGCCGAATAAATTTTTTATGCTATAGCCTACGTACTTACCTACACACAGCGGACGGTTATCCTACGGTTCACACACACACAAAAATGCAACTCTTAAACGCGCGAAGTGATGATCGAAGAGAAATCTGATTCGGGATAAAAACCGACTGCGGAGAAGAGCCCGGGCTACCGACCCTGCAATAACCCGGCAAGCGAATATGCTACAGGCCGTGGTTAAGGAAAGGGTCAGGGAGTTTCAGACTCAGTGTTGGGAAAGGAAAATGGTCGATCTCGAACAGAACTCAACCTCTGCGTGGAAAATGGTGAGGGCATTGACTAAAGGAGGGAGGACGGATGGGCGATATATCGATCACTGTGATTCAGTAACAGTGAAACAAAAATCACTGGCGCTACCGGTTATCGAAATTCTGCACAAGCAGTTATTCAGTGATTGGTAAATTTACTGGTATCTGAGGAACGTCGCGTCTCACGACGTCGTCGTGTCGCTGGTGAACGCATATTTGGCAGTGAAATCGCGTTTCAGCTTTCACCGTAACATACGAAAACGGTGATTTTCAACTAGTCGGTTAAATCATAAATAGCACTACCGAATATTAGGTAACCTTTTTCCCGGCCGAAATAACTGTATAGCCGCAGCCGCAGGGGATGCTCTCTGTAATACTAGGTAAAATAGTGAATGAAAAATGAATAATAGAAATATTTGACTAGGTAAAATAGTGAATGAAGAATGAATAATAGAAATATTTTATACAGTGATTGAAATCACCGTTAAAAATCACTGGTTACTTATAAATCGCTGTCGCTACTTCACCTGTTAGTCAATAATCACTGTTTTGCCCAACTCTACCCTCCTTAAGAGTCAATGGCGATAAGATACATGAACCGGAAAGAAAGGTGGAAGTCTTTGCGGATTGTCTGGAAGAGGTCTTCCAAGACAGTTTCCCGCAGGACCCTCCCACTTTTCTAGATAGACAGGCGGCGGCGTTCGCGGGCAAGCTATAGCCGCAACAATCACTCCCGACTCACTCAGGTATGCCACGCGAAGGGAAATAAGAGGGATCGTTAAACGTCTAAAAGTTAGAAAAGCCCCAGGTTACGACAAAAAATAACAAACACAATGTTGAGGAAGCTTCAGCCTAAACAGTGCGCGGAGTTGACTAATATAGTCAACGGTATGTTTAGGCTGAAGTACTACCCTGAGGTATGGAAGAAAGCCGACATTGTTCTGTTGCCAAAAGTAGGCAAAAGCAGAACATTGCCAGATAGCTACCGCCCCATAAGTTTACTGCCCGGTCTAGGAAGAGTCGCCGATAATATAATCTTAAGGCGACTACAGGAACTGCCTCAATTGGGACAACTTGTTCCCAATGAGCAGTTTGGGTTCAGACCTAGGCATTGTACAACAACACTTCAAGCAACCCGCTTGACAGAGGAAATAGTCAGCGGGTTCAATAAAAGGAAGTACATAGGAGCGGTAGCCCTGGACATGTCAAAAGCGTTTGACAAGGTCTGGCATAACGGCTTTCTTTTAAAACTGCGGAATAACGGTGTACCAGTACTTATCCTCAAGTTATTACAGTCGTTCCTGGGAGGGAGAACTTTTATGGTAAAGGTAGACTGTTTACGATCCCGGTTAAGGCAAATAAGAGCGGGAGTCCCGCAAGGCTCTCCGCTCTCGCCACACTTTATATGCATGGTATACCTGTGACATCCCCAAAGACCGGAAAACGAAGCTCTATGTGTACGCGGATGACACTTATTTGACAACGTCAAAGTGTAATAACATCCATCCGTCACAAGGCTTCAGAGGCACCTCGTAGAAATTGAAACCTGGGCTAAAACGTGGAAAATTAATATTAAGGTTCGGTTTTGTTTCACACCCGCTAGGATCCCGCGAAAGAAGCCAGGGAAGTTTTTTTTTTGAAAAAATATGTTAGAAAGACACCCTATTTCGTTACTAGCGCTATTTTGAACTAAATTTGACCGAACTAACGACACGACAAATATTTTTAATACTAATTTTTAAAACTCGAAAGGAATTCAAACACTTCCACCATCGAAGAAATTTATTTATTCCATGCTTCCAGGCTATTTGAACAAAACAAAACAATTAAAACATAACCTCGAAATCGAAGGAGCCAAAGTACTTTTTAGTCTGTAGCCGCGAGTTTAAAAATGCCCAAATTTGTGACGACTCCCGTGCTGTAGCAGTATTCTTGAAATCTCCCCGAGTGAGTACTCCCCGGGGAGTGACAACAATGAGATCTCCCCGGTGAAAAGTTGCCAAAATGTCACACGTTTTTCGGGTGAGAATTTCAAGAATACGATTGGGGGAGAAATGCCCACTTTCGCTCGAATTTCGAGGAGTACTCGCTCGGGGAGATTTCAAGAATAACCAGTGTCGTTATTCTTGAAATAAATAGTTTTTCAACTTCTTATGCTTTAAATCAATAGATTTTCATAAGTTTTTTTTCAAATGATTTAGATTGTTTGTGTTATGAGTTGTTTTTATCCCACCCAGCGCCCGTTTTCACTCCTTCTCCTGTAACATGTTTCTGAAAACTTCTATAAAGAGACTAAAAAGACTTCTTTACGTTCAATTTCCTAAGAGTCATTTGCAGCCGTAATAGCCAAGTTTAGAAAAACATTTCCAAACTAGTAAGAACCATTCATTTTGAAATTTGTATTGTAGAACTTGGCTTTACTTTTATTTCAATTCTTTTTACGGAATACCACTTCGCGTACTTGGCTTTTTTTACATGAAATGTTTTTGTTATGATTTCACTGCTTTTTTAAAGGATTTGGATAATATTTAAGTTTTAAAGTAGTAAAATATACGGGATATTGTTAAAACTTTTGCAATGCCTTATTAAAAATGTTGAGTTTTTTTATATTTTCCTATGGTTTTATCATAGTTCTTATCAGCCTTCTAAAGTTCAGCTCTCTAGTGTTCCTGGAAGTAGGCAATGTTAATTTTACATAACTTTACATTTATAGGGAGGAAAAGTAAATTAAAATCTTAGTGTTTTAAATTTTTTTCCTATAGTTTTATCAGTTCCTATCAGTCTTCCAAAGCTCAGCACTCTAGCGTTTCTGGAAGAGGACAATGCTAATTTACATAACTTTACATTTATAGGGGAGGGAAGTTAATTAAACTTTGGGGTTTTTTAATTTTCTTTTATAGTTTTATCATAGTTCCTATCGGCCTTCCAAATCTCAGCTCTCGAGCGTTTCTGGAAGTGGACAATGTTACTTTTACACAACTTTACATTTATAGGGGAGGGAAGTAAATGAGAATTTTGGGGTGTTTTAATTTTTTTCTATAGTTTTATCATAGTTACTATCGGCCTTCCAAAGCTCAGCTCTCTAGCGTGTCCGGAGTGGGAATGTTACTTTTACATTACTTTACATTTATAGGGGAGGAAAGTAAATTATAATTCTGGGGTTTTTAAATTTTTTTCTATAGTTTTATCATAGTTCCCATCAGTCTGCCATATCTGGAAGTGGGCAATGTTACTTTTACATAACTTTACATGTATAGGGGAGGGAAGTAAATTAGAATTTTGGGGTTTTTTGATTTTTTCCAGGGGTTTGGTCATGATTTCTATCAGTCTGCCAAATTTCAGCTTTGTAGCAAGTCTGGAAGTACAGTAGAGTTTTGATGATCTATACATGAGTGAGTGAGTGACAATTTCGTTTTTTACTACTTACGTAACTACTTCGGTACTTTTGGGAATTACCTGAAACTAAACATGAAGGGATTGTTAACACCATGGAGATCTACGACTGTGCAAAGTTTGAGATTCGTAGCTCATTCCGAAGTAGAGTTTTAGATAGGTCAAATATCGGCTGAAATGTTTCAAGAAAAGATGGTACGGCGCGTGAACTTTCCTTCAGATTTACCTCCTAAATAGTCAATCACACCGTCAAATAAATGAAAAAACGCAAAAAAACGGAGGTAAAAACGTCAAAAACACCTTAAAATCACACGAACTCTCAAAACAAACAAAACAACTGGTCCGCTGGTGACGTAAGCAGACACTGTTCGTCTCGCTGAGCGACGCTAACATAGAGTTAAAAGGAAATATGCAATCCTGTGTGTTCGTCGTCACGAATTTGTGTAGCGCTCCTAGCTGAAAGCTGGCATTCTCCCAAGGACTGTACGTACAGTCCTTGGCATTCTCCAACGATCCTAAACACACAGGATTGCCCATTAGCTCGAAGCAGCGGTAGGCGGCGCTTTGCTTACGTGACAAGTAGACCTCTGCTCAGCGCGGTTCATTTAATACACATTGCAATCGTGAGTTTTCCCGCTTTTTTCTTGCTTATTTGCAAACAAATTTTTGATTCGTGTTAGTAAAATATAATTAATAATTTCATTCATTCAAAACAAATGATTTGATAAATCAAGAGTTTGCTCTGAAAGCTGAATTTTCCCACCAGACGATATGTTGGAGTTTCTTTTTTAAATAGTTGAAAGTTTTAGAATAGAAGTAGGATTTTTTCTAAAAGTTTAATTAGATGAATAAAGTATTGTTTTTGTTGCAGATATAATAAAATACACTTATATTATGTAGTAACAAAAAGGTATTTACAGTGAAACCTTACTTGATGCGGACACCGCTATTAAGCTGACACTCCCTTTAGGCGGACAAATTTTTTGGAACCACGCTTTTCCATATTTCTTTACATGTAAAATTCACTCCTATAACCGGACACTCTAATAACCGGACGCGGACAACTTTTTTGGCTAAAAAATTTTAAAACCTCCCTTATAACCGGACGCGAACCTCTTAAAACGGGAAGGAGCGCTGCTCAACATGGGCATAAATATTATGTAATATGTTGGCAACAACGCACTCTGAGCCGGGGAATAACCTCTTTCCGTTTCTGTCGTATTTAGTTTTAGTTTAGTTAGTATTTTATACGGCGCACAGTAGATCGGGGCCATGCTAAGATCGGGACATTGGGGATTTTCTCAAAATGCAAATTTTGATATTTTTATTGAATATTTTTTTTCTAAACATGTTGGCGTAATAGAAAACCAACATTGTATCCCGCTCATAATATAGTCTAGCCAGCTAGAGTTAATGTTTGTGGTAAAAATATTAGATGACAAAAAATGATCAGAAAAATATGTCAAACTTGAAGCTTAAAAATAAAACCTATGTATATCTTATCAACTTTCGGGCACTGTACGTAGTACTAGAGGTAATATTAGAACAAAATCACATTAAAAGAAAAATAAAAACATTTATCGTAATTGTGGGGGAGTGTGCACAATTTCGCTGTTCATAAAACATTAAAAAATTACCTTTTCTTGACTTTTAAAAAAATGGCCAAAGATGGCCAAGCAACTTTTGCCTGTGATGCATAAACCCATCCTCGCTCTAAATGAATCAATTGGCATTGGCTGCCCGAAAGTGCCACTGTAGGATTTATTTAGATTTTAATTAACTCCCAACCTCTAAAAGTTTGAATCAATCCACTTTTGCCTCAACATTTTAAAAAATAATAAATACTCACAAGTATTTTGGACCGCGGACAGTTTTCTTTAAAAGAAAAGGACATTGTTTCTTAGAAAACACGCTTGGGGTAGAGGGGGGTGGGTAATGAGTTATATACGTGTTAAATTTCATCACAGGTGCGAAGCAAAGAAAAGTTAAAAATTACGAAAAACTTAATTTATGAGGAGCCCCAATGCAACGTAACGATGTTTGAAGTAGGCTGTGATTACCCTGTATGTTTGTTTTATTTATTTCTTTGATAGTTTGGCACATGAGTGACAGTGACTTTCACGGTAAACATAAAGCCTTTTTCCTCGCAGTAACTACCAAGTTACCAGGTAACCTGGTTACTCGTTTTTTGTTTTTCTTCGCTGAATAACACTAACTGTGACGTCACGAGTAACCACACAGTGTAACCAGCCTAGCAGACGTGGTTGCTGAAATATTTTGAGGTTAAGATCGTTTTTTTTGTTTTTTTTTAATGTTTGATTTTAATATATATATATATATATATATATATATATATATATATATATATATATATATTAACAACGAATTATGTTTGGTAACGGTAGAAAATGAAGCACATCCCTTGAAGTTGGTACTATATCAATTCAACTGCAACTAGTCTTAAAATGTACTGCCTTTGGTGTTCTGTGGTACTGCGGCCTTACCACAGAATACCAAAGGAGCACCCTGTTTCCAAGCCGATTCAAAAAACGCATTAGGTAACGCTGCATTTAAAACTGGTGCAAATCCATGGCCCGTGATACGTTTTTTGAATCGAGGTGGGCATGCATTGGTGGAAACAATGAATTATTTTCTGCATTTCGGAAATTGCTGGTAAAAACAAAAACAAACAATTGGAAATGTCATCCACAGCTGACTGTCTGACGTCATACAGCGGTTACTCCGAGTAACCGTGACGTCATTTCGGGTAACTTAAATGAGTGACTAGTAACCTCGAGGAAAAAGGCTTATAGTTGAATTTAATTCAAACAAAGATATTTTTAATTATTTGAAAATCAACAGGGTCCCAAAAAACACAACTTGTGTAGTATTAAAGTGAATGTAATTTTATTCGAAATTCAAAAGTATATTTACACGTTTATTGGATTATCTTTTTGGCATTTATCAATTGTTTATAAATCGTATGTAACTCCAGTTTAAAACAAATCTAGTTAGGTCGTCCGCCATTTTGAATAATTAAGAAATGTCCAACTTATATACTTTTTCTAAAAAGATGACGCAATTTGCTTTACAGAAAGTCCAAAATTATCAAAATCGGACTAAGACTTCAAAAGTTATTACCAATGTCCCGATCTTCCCTATACTTCGTTCCACTGTGCGGCGGGGCGGAACTGCTGTGTTTTATTTTTATTGTTCAATTGGGTAGTAATATGTAGATCTTCTTGAAATAGTGTCTAGTACTAAAACTTCTTAGTTGTGAAAAAATGGAAGTTGTTAACGTTTCGGAGAAGGAACATCTATCAGCACGAAAAATCGCTGAAAAATTGAGTGTCCGCTCTTTTGGGAGGTTTCACTGTATTTGATATTACAGATCTAAAACTAGAAGGCATTTTATCATACAATTTATACAAAATACAAATTAATTTTCGCGTTTTCACTCCTTCTCCTGTAACATGTTTCTGAAAACTTCTATAAAGAGACTAAAAAAAATTAAGAAAAAAACTGAAACTAAACTTGGAGAAACTGTCTACAAAATAAATTTACCAAAAATCAGTTTATAATATAATAAAAGAAGTATGTTTGCGGCATAATTACCAATTTTCTTCAATGTGATTACTTTAATGAGCAAGGAGTTTCCAAAAATACAAAAAAAAATTAAAAGTTTCGTTATATTTCTACACTGAAAGAGGGAACACAAAGCTTTTATTTCAACAATAAATTAATGTGCTTTCTTTATATCAATCAATTCACTTAATTCACATTTCTAAAGGTTTATCTAGCTCCTAAATAGTCAACTACACCACAGCCTACCTTTGAGGTAGGCTGTGACCACACCGTCACATTTATGAAAAAACGCAAAAAAACGGAGATAAACACGTCAAAAACACCTTAAAATCACACGAACTCTCAATACAAACAAAGCAACTGGTCCGCTGGTGACGTAAGCAGGCAGTGTTCGTCTCGCTTGAGCGACGCTAACATAGAGTTAAATGGAAATAAGCAATCCTGTGTGTTTAGGATCGTTGGGCATTCTCTATGTACAGTCCTTGGGACAAAATTATGTCATGTTTAGCAAAAACTTATTTTTGCATAAATCGGCTGGTATACCCTAGTTAATAAGCAAAACACAGAGTTTTATACATCGCAAACATTATATTTTTAATAGAAACAATTCAAAAATAGGTATATTTTTTATTCAAAATCATTATGTTCCTAAGTAAGTAAGTAAGTAAAAATCGCATTATAATTTTCTATTATTAAGGGTAAAGAAAAATTCGTGAAAATCCCAAACAGAACGTTTCAGAACCAGTTTTGACAAATTTACATACTGCTGCTGCTACACATATGCTTTTTTAGAACAAATAAGCGTTTGAGCTACTAGAAGTACAACAAAACTTTAATTACTTTTTGTGCTTATAGTTAAAAAAAGGTAATTTATGTATATTTATTTAAACGCTTTGTTACTATATATTGTTTATTCAGCTCTCCGCTCGCTCCATGAATAAACGAACGGCTAAAAATTTGCTCGATTAAGAATAAACGAACAGCAAAAGGGGTAACGGAGCGTATGGAACTTATCATATAAACGAACGCAACTTGTGTCAAGGCTTGTCTTTGCATTTTGCAACGATGTTGAATTAATCTCGTTGGCATTTTGCCAGCGAAGACGTTCAGAAATGCATCTAATACTTTACTGGTCCACTGGTTAGGACCAACGAAAAAAAACATGTTGCGATAACATAACTTCACGCACATAAATGTCAAAAAGGAACGTCATCGAATTTTTTTTTTCTGATTTTTCCTAGTTTTCAAAAATAGTGGGCGGAAAATTCAGTTTGTAATCAAACCGATATTAATAAGCTCATAGTGATAACTAGAATACACCCGAAAGACGCCTCCAAGTTTGTTGAAATAAGAAAGAGGTGGTCACTTTAAGTGTAATGGCTGAGAACAGTGTGGATCCACCTCCTCTTTTTGAGACTGTGGATATTTCCAGTAATGGAAGAGATGAAGACTTGTTTGTCTCTGCTAGACAGGTAAGATTAATTTAGTCTTTTTACCTCTTTTTTCCAAGTTATAATAACTGGCTGTGATTTGTCTCCATATGAAGTTAATGGTATTATTTAGCAGGACCTACCTAGGTACAGATTTAGAGGCTGGTTTACTACCCCATTTATAGTTAAGCCTTAAACCTTTAAAAAATAGATCCTGGCTGAATTTTTATATATTTATTCCTTAGCATCTGGGACACATTCTTAAAAATCGTGGAATTTCAATTTTGCTGAAGAATATTTCACTGAACAATAAATTTGCATATTCCTTAGTGTAAGCTGCCTTGTTTGTGGTAAAAACATACAGTAACTTATAAGTCCAAGCTGTTACCACTTCTAAACAGCTACAGTGACCTATCAGTCAGACACAACTCAGTTTTATCTCAACTTAGTTTCTACCACCAAAAAACCAACTATTACCACTTTTCTGTAGTTTCTACCACCAAAAAATAAATTACTACCACCTTTCTGTAGTTTCTACCACCAAAAACCAAACTACTACCACCTTCTCCCAGCTTCTACCAAAAATCAACTATTACCACCTTTGATTAGCTTCTACCAGCAAAAAACCAACTACTACCAGCTTCTACCACCAAAAAATGAACTACTACCATCTTTTCCTAGATTCTACCACCAAAAAAACCAACTACCACATTCTCCTAGCTTTGACCACCAAGACACTAACTACTACTACCTTCACTTAGCTTCTACCACCAAAAAGCTGACTACTACCACCTTCCCCTAGCTTCTACCACCAAGAGACCAACTACTACCTCAGCCTCCTAGCTTCTACCACCAAAAACCAAGTATTACCACCTTTGATTAGCTTCTACAACCAAAAAATGAACTACTAAAATCCTTGCCATATGCAGTTACACTTTTGTGACTTTGACATGAAATAAACATATTTCCTAACCAGAAGTATATTAAAAAATGAACATCATGTTGGTATAAAATTAAAGGTAAAACTGTCATTCTCTCTGAATAACAAGATGCTGACTATAGGTTGACAAACAAAAACACACAGATAAAAACAACTCAAAGACATTCCATTTTGTTTTTTGTATTTGTGGGTATGCATATGATCAATAAATAGGTTGGAAATGTCATGTCTTTCCCTAGATTCTACCACCAAAACACCAACTATCACTACCTTCACTTAGCTTGTACCACCAAAAAATTGACTTTGGCCACCTTGCCCTAGCTTCTACCACCAAGTGACCTTCTCCTAGCACCAACCACTATCACCCTCCTCTAGCTTCTACTACTGAAAAATCAACTACTACCATCTTTCCCTAGCTACTACCAACTTCACTTAGCTTTGACCACCAAAAAACAAACTACTACCACCTTCCCTTAGCTTCTACCATCTGAAAACCAACTACTCCCACCCTTTCTTAACCCTACCCACAAAAAACATACCATCTTCTTCTACCACCAAAACATCAACTACCACTACGTTCACTTAGCTTCTACCACCAAAAAAACGGACTACACCACCTTTCCCTAGCTTCCACCACCAAGTGACTAACTACTACCACCTCCTAGCTTTTACCACCAAAAAACTCACTACTACCACCTTCACTTAGCTGCTACCTCTAAAAAACCAACCACTATCACCTTCCCCTAGCTTCTACCACTGAAAAACCAACTACTACCATCTTTCCCTAGCTACTACCAACTTTGCTTAGCTTCTACCACCAAAAAACCCACTACTAACACCTTCACTAAGTTTTACCACTAAAAAACCATCTAACACCTTCTCTTAGCTTCTACCACCAAAAAACCAAGTACTAATATCTCCCTTTAGCTTCTACCACCAAAAACACAATTTCTGCCACCTTTGCTTAGCTTCTACCACCAGAAAACCAACTACTTGCTACCTTCCTTTAGCTTCCACCACCAAAAGACCAAACTGAACTGAACCTACCAGTTTCTAGCTTATACCAATAAAAAATCAATTACAACCTTCCTTTAGCTTCTACCCAAGTGATAGGTAGATAGGTAACTGTTTGAGAGTGAGTGTAGCTTAGATTTATTAGTGGGGATTCCCGTACTTTCCCACTACTAGCCCAAATACAGTTCTAAAACAGCCAAAAATATTTCAAGACACCACCCAAAATATATTTTTCTCTCTTTTACTTCTCTCTTAGACACATTAAGCACAGCAAGCAGTCTTTAAATCCTATAGCTTTTAACCATCTATTAGGAAAGAAAGAGATAAACCTCCTCCTAAATTTGTTTTTTTTAAAAAACATGGCTTAAAAACAGTTGTTAGTTTTAGTGCAGGCAGTTTTGTGTTGCTTTCAGATTGTGCTAACAGTGCTAACTACCTATAAAAAGATTTTATCAAAAACCTATAAAATAAAATAAAACTGCATAATTACCTATTTTTTAAACGCCATGTTGCCACATTTTTAGAGAGTTTTACAGGAGACTTTTTAAAAGGTATCAGGTTATTTCATTTTAGGTTTAGGTTAGGTCAAGTTAGATCTAGTTTAGGTCAAGCCAATTTTCAAATACAGTCGAACCTCTATAACTCGAACCTGAAGGGACAACCAAAACAGTTCGAGTTATGGAGAGTTCGAGTTATAGAATCTCGAGTTACATGGGTTAAAATACATGTGAAAAGTGCAGGGACCGCTTAAAAGGTTCGAGTTATAGAGAGGTTCGAGTTATAGAGGTTCGAGTTAGAGAGGTTCGACTGTATGATTAGTTTTCTTTTATGGAGGTTTTTACTTATTAAAAACACAAAACGAGATCTAACTTACCCTAACTTGCTATGGATATAAAGTTAGCAGAATAACTTTGGAAATTGAAAAAAATCATATGCTCATAATTTACCATTAATTATCCGGAAATTAGTTGTACAAACAAAAAATTTGCTGTGCCCGTTTTTTTAAAAAAAATATGGTGTTTTGCTAACTTTATATAAAGTTAGCAGAACACCTATAGAAACAATGGATTTATCTAAAAAAAATTTAGTTCACAATTTGCTGTTAATTATCCGTAAATTAGTTTTTGTGCCTGTTAATAGTATTTTGCTAACTTTATATAAAGTAAGAAAACACCTTTTTTTTTTGAATTTTCAAGGAACATAATGTAAAGTAGAGTAAAGCTTTATTTGCACAAATTTTTAACATAATTGAGCAAATAGCGTCAGTTTTACTGTCTTTTTCTAAATATATATAAAAAGTAGTAGTCTCAAACTTTTGTTTATACTAGTTTGGCAGTTTAAGATACCTTCTTAATTTTATCACTTATTACTAGAGGAACGTCTTTTTAATCCTGTTTATATTGCTTTACTTAGTTTTGTAACTATATGAAAATACAATGCTTTTCTTTTGTTAATATATAATTTTTTTTAAACACATAAAATGTATAATTTTTTTTAACAGACACCACTTAAGTGCAGTACTACATAAAATTTTTGAACCTTTTGTTACCCCTTATAAATATTTAATGATAGTGAACTTTAAATTATATGTTAAAAGTAACAAGAAATTAGAAGATGTTTAGTAATATATTTAAAAAATACAAATATTTTATTTCCACATTATTCCCAGCACTTCTAAAATTAAAAATTACAGTAGAAAGTTAAACTGATAATCATATATGCAGCTGTTAGTTAGAAACTTTAAAACATACAGGGTTTTTAAATTAAAGTCAGTTATATTGCCAATTTCGTTATTATCAAAACTACCAGGTCGGTTAAGTTTTCAGGCAAAGTTGAAGTTCCGATTAAATTGGTGGATAGAATTCGAAAATTAATCGCGTAGGTAAGTTATAGTAAAAAATACATTTTTTAAAGATACACCCTGTATACAGTACCTACCAACAATGGATAAAACAATTCATTATTAATAAAAGCAACTTTCTTTTTAAGTAAAGAGTTATTAACAATATAGAGTAAGTTTAATTTTATAAAAAATATTTTTTACATAATGTGCACATCAGTATTTTTTATTACCAAAATGGTAAATTTTGTAATCTTATTATATCTAATATCTATTTAATTACAAGATGCATGCATTTAATAGGTAAGTCCTCCCGATGTAAAGAAAATTAGCAACTTAGCTTAAGTATGACTTATCATTCTCTAAGTAAGACAGTTCTTAAAAAATAAAAGGCATGATCATCAAACTTAATAATTATCACTTGTGACACCCAACCTCAAACAGGATGCAATTATTTACTTATATTAAAAGTGTATGCTTGGTGCCCAAGTATTGGCAGCACTTTTACTTAATTTATCAAATTTTATTAATGTGCAAGCTGTGCTTGACAATTACACTTACTTAACTCAGCTTGGTTATGCAGCGGGATTAAAGTAAAAAGTTTACTGCCAGGAAGCAGCCTCACTCCCTGCAATGACCAAGAAGGCTTATGGTACAGTAAACTTAAGTAGTTATAGTGAGAACAACTATCAAATGTTGAATCTGCTTTATTAAGATAAATCCTCTCTTTTTATATTAACAAATTGTTATGGTTCGTAAGAAATTATAAAATATAAAATTCAATATTTCATGCTGTTGTGTAAACTAAATAATTTATACAATTTAAATAGGTAAACTTGAGAAGGCTAGTTTATGTTATTAAAACCTAATGTCTCAAGATCACCTGTGTTTAAATAATAAATTTAACTAAAAATTAAGATTTATGAAAAAATGGTAAAAAAAGGAAAATCTGTTTAATTTTGTAATTAAATATTTTCCCCTCTCTCCAGAACGGGTGACTGTAGGGACCTCAGGTTGCTGGTACTGCTGCTTTATATGGTGCGTCAGATTCTTAAAACTGCTGACAATGAATCTAGGCATTGGTTGTGTTTGGATTTTTCGGTCATCGTACGTCGTCGAACTTTTCGCTGTGGCGACAAATTGTTTCTGTTGCAAAATATTATGATCTATTTTTGTTATTGTTGTTAATCCTTTACTATTGTAAGTGCCATGAAGAAATTGTAAGTTGGGAGGCAAGAATTTAAAAATGTTTTGTTGCATATTTACAATGGCAAAATGTTTATGACTTATTTGCCATTGTCCTTCCGCCTCTTCAGTAAATTTTGAGTTGGAATGTTTCTTCTTTTGGGATTTCTTTCTAATAAGGATTGTTGCTTCTTCTTTAAAAGTTTTCTTCTCTTTAATATGTCTTCTTGACTTTTGGTTAGGTTTGGACTTGCTTTTGATTTTGAAGGTATTTCTGGTTGAACTTAGGATAGGCACCAATTTTCTTTTTGGCTTTAAATTGAGGAGTTTTTTTACATTGCTATTTAATTTGATATGCTGGATGTTGGCGTCTCTTACTAAGGTTTCGTCTTGTATAACCAAGATGACTGGAGTTATCTGAGCATATTTTTTGTTCTGATATACATGATCTCGGTAACATTCTAAATTCTGTTCTTTTTCAGTTTGTTGAGTTTGAGCCTTTGATTCTGGAATTGAGCCTTTGATTCTGAATTGAGTGTATACTGAATTGAGTGTATTTCTGTTCTTAAAAAATGAAAAAAGACTTCTATTGTGGGAATTTTGTTTTGAAACCCTTGGAACGAACTATGGTAGGACTTTTCTAGTTTAAACGTCTTTGACAATAATTTCATCAATGGTAGGTCCCAAGTTTCTGTATTTTGCCCAGAGGTTTGAATGTCTCTAAGGCAGTGACGGCTCATCTCGTAAAGCTGTTTTAATTCTTTAACTGTTTCTTCATACATACTTGGGATGTCTCGGAAATCATCTAAAAGATTCATAATGACGTTTGAAATCTGAAAAATTTCACTTTTTTCAAAATTAGCTGATGGGCTCTTGTTCAGCTCTTCTATTCTTTTAATTAAGTACTAAAGGACTTCGTTTAGTGTGGGCAATCTGCCTAGTTCGTAGTTTACCCATTCATGGTGTAAAGTGTGCGTCTCGACATCCCATTTTTGATTTTAATCGCTTGTGAAAATTCAAGTAGATCTTCCGCATGCAGTAGAAGCGTTTTTAGTTCTTGTGCTGACGCATGCTCCATTATATGTATGTCTAGAACGCAATCTAGAAGATGTGAGCCCATTTTGTATCTTGGTAGCTGTCTTTCTAGCAATATTCTTTCTAGGTTCTTTCCAAGCATTAAGGTTGGTTGGCTCTTGTACTGGTTTCTTCTTAATGATTTTTTTTTCTGGCTTTACTTCTTATATGGACATTTAGGCTTCTGTAGGCATGACGGACAGTTGGATTTTCTGTAGGCCGACTGATTAACGGTTTGACTTTTTGTCAGTGGACTGTGTTGCCGGACTGTGGTGGACTGTTAATTAATCTATAGTTGGACTGTTCGGACTGACTGGCGGATGGTCGGACTTTCTTGTTGAAGGTCGCTCTCTTGGACGGTTGAAGCTCTCTTGAGTAGTGGCTTCGGTCAGGACAAGTGTACGGATAATCGTACAGGCAGGTGGACGGCTTTTTGAAGCTTGTAGAATGGACGGACTTGTGGAAGGTCGCTCTAGTGGACGGTTGAAGCTGTCTTGTGTAGTGGCTTCGGACAGAACAAGTGTATGGATAGTCGTACGGGCAGGTGGACGGTTTTTTTTTTGACGCTTGAATAATGGACGGATTTTCTCGTGGAACGTCGCTCTAGTCGCCGGTTGAAGCTCTCTTGAGTAGTGGCACAAGTGTACGAATAGTCGTACTGGCAGGTGGACGGTTTTTTGATGTAGAATGGACGAACTTTCTCGTGGAAGGTCGCTCTGGTTGAAGGTTGAAGCCCTCTTGTATAGTGACTTCGGATAGGACACGTGCATGTACGGACAGGTGGACGGTTTTTTGACGCTTGTAGAATGGACGGACTTTCTCGTGGAAGGTCGCTCTGGTTGAAGCTCTCCTGCGTAGTGGCTTCGGACAGGAAAAGTGTCGGGCAGTCGTACGGGCAGGTGTACGGCTTTTTGACATTTGTAGAATGGACGGACTTTCTCGTGGAAGGTCGCTCTGGTTGAAGCTCTCTTGAGTAGTGGCTTCGGACAGGACAAGTGTACGGATAGTTGTACGGGCAGGTGGACGGTTTTTCGATGCTTGTAGAATGGACGGACTTTTTCGTGGAAGGTCGCTCTAGTGGACGGTTGAAGCTCTCTTGTGTAGTGGCTTCGGACAGGACAAGTGTACGGGCAGGTGGACGGACTTTCTTGTGGAAGGTCGCTCTGGTTGAAGCTCTCTTGCGTAGTGGCTTCGGACAGGACTAGTGTACGGACAGTCGTACTGGCAGGTAGACGGTTGGGCTGTAGTCAGGAGTTCTTCTTATGGGCATCGGCGGCGGTTTCTTTGTTCGAAGGACCAATGTGCTTGATCCGGCTCGAAGGACCAATGTGCAAGCTGTGCTTGACAATTACACTTGCTTAACTCGGCTTGGTCAAGCAGCGGGATTAAAGTAATAAGTTTACTGCCAGGGAGCAGCCTCACTCCCTACATTGACCAAGAAGGCTTATGGTACAGTAAACTTAAGTAGTTATAGTGAGAACTAGCAAATGTTGAATCTGCTTTATTAAGATAAATCCTCTCTTTTTATATTAACAAATTGTTATGGTTCGTGAGAAATTATAAAATATAAAATTGAATATTTCGTGCTGTTGTATAAACTAAATAATTTATACAATTTAAATAGGTAAACTTGAGAAGGTTAGTTTATGTTATTAAAACCTAATTTCTCAAGATCACATGTGTTTAAATAATAAATTTAACTAAAAATTAAGATTTCTGAAAAATGGCAAAAAAAGGAAAGTCTGTTTAATATTGTAATTAAACAATTAAGTTCGGCTTGGTCAGGTATTTGGCGTAAATCACCAAACAGGTTAAGGTGTCAGTTTTTGACGTATCAGTTTTAGACATCAGTTTGGAGTATTGGCTCAATTTATATTTATTTTGGTTTAGAATACTAAATTACCTAGAAAATACGACCATTTTAGTTACAATTTACCTTCCTTCCTTTTGCTGCTACCCTCAAAAAAAAACTTGTTTCCACCTTTAATTTTTATAGATTTTTTAAATTTATAAGCTACTTAGCTATAAGGTTAAACAAAGAAAAAATTGTATGTGAAATGACTTTTATATTTAATTTATCAATTTTTCCTGTCCCACCTCAAATACGCCTCTGTATCTTGGTTCCATCGGAGCACCACTTGTAAAATGGCATCTCTACATAGGTGTCTACTACCTCTGTGCCAAATTTGATCATGGTACGCAAATATGCAGACATCACCCTAAATTTCGAGTAAAATCAGTTTATCTAACTTTCAACAGTAATATTATAATTTGTCGGTAATTTTTTGTGCTTAGGTAAAAATTATAATAGTTTGCAATGCACAAGGGATATTCTGCGGACTATTTCCTGAAGAAAATTTTGATAATAAGAAGGTTTCTTGGAAATGAATCCTATTCCCCGCCTCCCCCTTGTCTACGCCCTTGGTTGAAGTAATATTTTGTGTTTTGTTATTCCCTACTTTATTATCAAAAACAGAATTTCTACTCTGGGTTCAGTACAAAAATACAAATCTAACATTTTTACGAAAAATAGCAAAATCAAACAAATTCAGGGATTTTTTAATGTAATTTTTGCACCTTAATATTTTTGTTTGGTTTGTTTAGTGTGAGTTTTGGGTTTGGTCTAAAGGCATTGTTTTTTTTGTTTATTTTTTAAAAAACCTGGCATGCCACTGAAGGGTCAGGCGTGGCGCGGGTTGGCCACTCCTACTCTACATAAACCATCAGGAAAAATAAAAAACTGACAAAAGTTTAAAAAATTGGGGTTTTATGGGTACAGCGATAATTTGTTTCCTATTGGTCCAAATCTGCTAGTCGCATCGATTTTATTGTTCAATATTTACTAAAGGAAATAGTCCTCTTAAATATTAGCATATTATTCAATAATATCCTGTCATGTGATAAGATCTGACAATTGAGACAACTTTTGACCATAGAAAAAGTCTGTAATGAAAGCTCGAGTGACAAAATCGCGAGTGACAAAACCTCGATGTAACAAAAGCGCAGGATAACGAAAGCGCGAGTAACAATAACGCGAGTAACAAAAGCACGAATGTGTATAACTGGCGATACGTTTATTTTCATAGTTAATAGAAAGTTTTTGGTCGTGCCAAATTTAAGCCCGATAACTTCGCCGACACAGATAACTTTAACAATATTTGACAGTTTGAAATAGCCTTTTTGGTACCGGTTTATAGTCGACGCCGACGGTGCGGTTATTTGTCGTTTGGTGTGCAAGACTATTCAAAGCGAGATATTGAATAGGGGAAGATGGAGGAATATTTTTTTTATCTAAAGGAAAACTTTATTTGCAGTTTTAATACTTTGTGGTTTTTCTTGTGTTAAACAAGTACCTACTTTATAATGGAAATGTTTCATATTACCCCTTCATTTTGACTCTCGTGAGGTCATAGGAATCATCGTAATGGGGCAATAAGTAATATATTGATTTGAGTAGAATGTTACTTTCAACTTTGACTAAAGTGTAGTCACATGTAAAGCTGTAGAAATGGCAAGTTGCAAAAATATTAAATGGCATCTAACGCAAATATTTTCAGTACACCGGTCTATTTTTTAAGTGATGACTGACAGGCTAAATTCTAGTGCATAGCTTTATTCGGCCGAGACGCCTAACTTTTTCCTCTGCGAAAATTTTTGAAAGTAATTCCCAACAGAATGCGCGGGCGCAGAAATCTTTTGAGCTTCGCATTGACTAAACCAAGTATATTATTATGGGGACAATTTTGTCATTTACTTTCAAAATTTTTAAGGCAACAGAAAAAAAACCGGTATTAACTCAAATTATTTCAAAATTATAAATTACGAATGAAAAAAGTTCCATTAAAGAATTAGTAACCGGTAATTTTCTTTCTGTAGCCTAAAAAATGCGTTTGAAAGTTAATGGCAATATTGTTCTACAAATCATATGCTTGGTTTAGTGAGTCCGATACACGAAGCATGTCTACGCCTGTTAGGAATCACTTTCAAGTATTTTTGCAGGGGAAAAAGTTAATCGTTTCGGCCAAATAAAGCTATGTACGAAAAGTTAGCCTGTTAGTAATCACTTAAAAAATAGACCCCGGTATCCTAGAGGGTGTGAATGGTTTGGTTCAGTTCGTTTTAGATTTACACCCTCTAGGATCCTGGGAAAAAAGCCAGGGAAGTTTTTTTTTTAGAAAACATGCTGGTTCGGTTCGGTTCGGATTTACACCCTCTAGGATCCCCGGGAAGGAAGTCATGCGCTATTAACAATGGAAATAAATGTATCGCCAGTTATACACATTCGTGCTTTTGTTACATCGCGCTTTTGTTACATCGTGCATTTGTCACTCGCGCATTTGTCACTCGCGCATTTGTCACTCGCGCTCTTGTTACAGCAGTTTTGTCACTCGCGCGTTCATTACATAGCCAGAAAAGAGATGTTTTTTCATAAAATCTGAAATTAGCTGATGAATAATTGTCTGTATTGTCAGATCTTGTGAAATACTGAAGAATTATCTTTTAAACACATTTGAAAATTAAAAAATTATTACTTAGAGGTCTAGATTTTAACTTATATTACATTTCACAAAAGTGGTAGTTTCAAAAAAAATATTCAAAGTACAGTTCTTTTGGTAGTTTCAAGAAAAAAAATATTTAAAATTTGTTTTTTTAAACTAAAAGTAAGTTTTCTCTTCAAAAATACACTATATGATTCGGTTCGGTTTTAACATTGTAAAGATCTTAGGTAAAAGCAGTTTGGTAATAAGAAGTTTTCAAAATCAGATAAAGTATAACATTTGTAGATAAAAAGCAGTAATCTTTAAAATTAATTGTACAATTTTTGAATAAAAAGTCCGTTAAAACGATGCCCAGCATGTTTGGTTTTCTTATTAGTATCTAATATACAAAGTGTCAAAAAATCAAATGTTAATATTTTAATGATCAATATGTCGAAAAGTGGGAAATTGGATTTTACAATATTAATTTTTTTTTTTTAAGTAAATTTTTCTTAACTTTTATTGAAAAATACTCCAAAAACAAATTAAATTTTATTGATTAAGTCATAAAAAAATTTGTGCTTTAAATAAATATATAATATAAATATGATATATTTTTGACTTGAAACTACCACTTGAAATGTGGCAGAACTTCTTTTTGTAAAATACAAAAAAAAGGTTTCTATAATATTCTGACTATAGACATATTATTTGTAATGTAGTGATTTTACTGTTCCTATTCCCTTACGAATCAATATTCTGTGACTGGTACTGATAGCAGACCACTTTTTTATAACTAAAATGGTTTTTGATAAAATTGTATTTTTATCATTTTAGTCAATTTTTGTGTTTTCCTTAGGAACCACAGTCTCTTTCCGACGAACCAAGTCAAATTTTAAACGGGTCAAATAACGATTTGGATTTTGCCAAAATGAAGATTACTGGGAAAACTAAGATGGAGACAGTGCCGATCAATAACAAGTCGTTGTTGGATGATGAGGAAACGGTAAGAGCGATTTCAAATTTTTTAAAAATCTTTCACCCTTTATATAGAACCTATAGACCAGTCAAATTACACTTTGAGAGAAAAAAAATTGTAGAGCGGCGAAAAACAAAGTTAAAAAAAATAAAAGCGTGAGCAAAGACGTTGGGGGTTAGATTTTGGGGGTAAAAAGGGGCAGGGAATCGTATTATTGCGATTTGTGGCGAAAGTTGACGTCGGAAAGAAAAATCATAGGCCATAAAAATGTCTAAAACTTTTGTTTTTTACATAACCTCAAAATGTTCAAGAACAATTAAAAAACTGTAATTAAAATAAAAAATATTTTCTAATTAAATTTTTTATTTTTGCAAAAATAATGTCAGTTTAACAAAACTTGGTAAGAGTAAAGCTCTTTGGGTGCTAGTCTACAATATTTTACAAACAAAAAAATTTAAAAGTTTCTAAGATATTTTCTTTTTTTTTAATGGAATTTCTCCTTCAGAAAATCATCGTACCTATTTTTGCTAATTTTGGTACTGAGATATACTTTTGGCGAAATGAAAATAGTCGTCATTTAAAAACATGTTCGAAAAAGAAAAAAACTAAAAAAGAAATTGTCACAATATTTTTTTTAGTTATGGTAGTTATTTTATAAATTTTAAAATATTTTTTAAAACTGACTATATTACTTAATTCTACGAAAAAAAAATGGTTAGTATTATGGCTAAAAAAATTTGGCTACTTGCCTTTCTTTTGGAATTTACAAAAATTAAATTTTTTCTAATAAATTTTTTTTATCGCTCTGTATGTTATTTTTAATATCTTTCTGAGTTTTAAGCGAAACACCCTGTCACCCCCTAGTTAAGCTGCTGATATATGTACAGGGTTTTCCCGTATATTTTTACACCATATCTAAGACGTTTATTTGAACAGATATAAAAATATGATAAATACAAAAGTTTCATAATTCTTTACGAACTTTAAGAATCTTAGGGTCAGAATATATATATATATATATATATATATATATATATATATATATATATTTTTTTTTAAATGTCAAAATTTGACAGGTTGATGGTTTTTTTTTTAATTGAACATTCCCTGCCCCTTTTTACCTCCCCCCAAACCTAACCCGCAACGACCCTGCTCACGCATGTATTGTTTTAACTTCGTTTTTCGCCGCTCTACAATTTCCAATGCTCCTGTCCTGTTAATAATTTTCTTTTTTTTTTTGCCTTAAAATATGGTAATTCTACTGGCCTACTAGGAAAAACTTCTATGAAATAATTTTTAACTGTCTAGGAACTAGTTTTGGTCAAAAAAAGGCAGCCAAAGTGCATTTTCGGGCAAAGCTAGTCTAAAATTCGGGTATGATTTTATTACTTTCTTCAAAAGCTATAAGTAGGTACTTTCTACAAAAACACTTTGTCCTTTTAATTAACGCAAATCGTATTTTTAAATATAAAAGGGCTTCGATAAATTTTGACAGTTGTTAGCAAAGATTGTTTTAACTAAGAAACAATTGGAACCTGTATGTTCGCATTCGTTATTGTTGTAACCAACCAAGTAGGTACCATTAAACCTTTACCCTGCTTGCCCTTTTTAACTTAAATTTATAAAAGTACTTAAAAAAAATCTTGACAAATTTGTCTTTCGCGAAGTGATTTTTTTAGTTAGGTTTTTTAATTATTTAAATTTTACGCATACCATATTCTGTTTTATTAAATAAAACTTATTATTTTAAGTTTGCCAATACATTTTGAAACACTTTCATAAATATTTTTTAGTTTATAGTATAATATAATATAAATATTATGCTAACCCAGCGGCGTACTGACAAAAATAGTGCCCGGGACGTTAACTTCAGACGGGTCCCTCTGATTTTTATTGGCGGTAGTAACCTATATTTTTGGACAAATGCACAAACAGAAAAAAAACACAATTTAAGGGCTTTTTGGTCAATTCATAGGAATACACAGTTGTTGTGGTTACCGTTATTTTTAAGGTTAGGCTTTTTGGTGATTTTCTTAAAAAGCAAGCTGAAAATTAATATTTTTTAAATAAGGTGAATGTTTCTACTAGAAGTAAGTGCAGAAATAGCCAGGAAAATATAGCAACTTAACTTAGGTTATGACACTTATGTATATAGAAAATAACCACAAAATAAAACCCACTATGGATACACTTGTCAATACACATCTTTTTTGTATCTTGTGATTTTTTGGAAAATCAGCAGTATAAAACACAAAAGACACAAAAAAAACATGATGTTCAGAAATATATATTTTTTTGAAACACAAAAACATTAAAAATGCAAGTGATTAATAGTTTTTATAAAAGTGCACTATAATCCTAAAAAAAAATTACTTTGAAAAAAATCGGTTAAGAAATAAAAAAGTTGTAAATTTTTCAAAATTCGTCTGTTTTTCATTTTTGAACCGCCATATTATATTTGGCATGATTTTGACAGATGTCCAATAACTGGAATTTTATTGCCAAAGGTAGGGGCTTTCAACCACTGAAGTCAACTTTGCATTACACAAAAATTGCGTGAAGGCCTCTAAGCGAATAGAGTATTTGGTATATTCTATTGCATGTAGCAGAGGTGCGCGTGAACTGATCATGTTAATATTATTAATTTGTACATAATTATTATTTTTACCTTGCTAGCCCACGCAGCAATGACTAGAGAAGGTATTGTTTTCGACGAAAAAAATTTTTTTTAGATAACGCCGAAAATTTTTTATTTGGGTGTAATTTGACCTATCTTAGCAATATTGTCGTAATGTCTGTCTGTGTGTGTGTGTGTGTATTTTTTTTCTGTCTGTAACAGGATAGCTCCTAAACCACTGAACCGATTTTCTCAAATTTTTTCAGATAAAATAGTGGTCGACACTCTAACGAGCTGATTAGATTTTGGTCAAAATCCATTAATGCTTATAACAGTTTTTTGACAATTAAAAAGTTTTAAAAATGCTAACTTTTTAACGGAGCATTGCATCAACATGCAGTTTTCGGAATATAGTAGATGATAATTTGCTTAATAATTTGTGTTATAACCAAAGACTTCGTAGGAGCTTTAGTTTTCGAGATATTTACAAAAAACTGTTCTCAAGGCTGATTATCATAGCTTTACTTAAAGTGTACTAATCGGCTAGCTAGGAAGATATCAGATCCATCATGGATCCATTTATTTAATATGTGGTTACTTGAAATCTACAGCTAATGGTGGCCAAACGTTTATATTGGTAAATTAATATTTTTTAAAATGTTGCTTTTTAATTTTGTTTTGTGAAGAGTCCCTTCACCTCCTTCACCCGACGAGGCGCCACTGAAAAAGGCATAGAATTTGGCTTTGTGTATTGTGTAAAAACCAACTTGTAATAAAGTACATATGTAATAAAACTAGTTTATTTTTAAGCCAAATGTAAAGGGATTCAACAGTATTTTCCGATAGGATTTGAACAGGTTTTTTATGGTAGTTTATATAATTTTTTTAATTATAACGGTTTAATATAGAAGTACTCAGAAGGGTTTTAAGTAAAACTTATATCCAAATAGTCTAATGTAATAGTTTCTTTATAAAAATTTAATGGCTTCGTTATAAAACGTATGTTATATCATGTTACTTGGAAGGGCAGCTCAAGGACATTGCTCTAATTGAAAGCACTTTCTGAGCAGTAAAGAACAAAAAAAACATTTCTTTCTATAGGAAGAGATGGAAGGTGGCGACGACTTCATCGAGATCAAAATCGAAGACACTCAAAAGGTGGGTGATGGTATGGGCGCTTATGTGGCCTACCGTGTAACAACCAGAACGAACATGCCCATCTTTAAGAAGAGGGAGTTTACAGTTACTCGTCGATTCAGCGATTTCTTGGGACTCCACGATAAGCTCACCGAAAAATATTTGAAGATCGGAAGGATTATTCCGCCTGCTCCAGAAAAAAGTGTTATTGGTAAGTTACATACATTTGACGGGTGAGCCAAAAAAATGTTAAACCTAATCGATTTGTTAATAACTTTTTGACCGATTTAAAAAAAAAAACAAACATTGGCTAGCAAATAAAACAAATTTTTTATTTAAAAAATATCTTGCCGTATTTTTTTTTTTTAATGCGTTTTAAGTAAAACATATTTAAAACTCTAAGATCAATTTAGTTCATTCGCTGAATGAAAAGCCCTTTCTAGTCTAAATGCCACGGTTAGTCAAATTAAAAACTATTTATCATACCTTCTTTTTGATGTAAAAAACTACACTTTCTAGAATTAGGATAAAATTTCCGGCATTTTAAAATTTAAGATGGCCACGCAAATATTTTTTAAGCGAGTGGTGACATTCAGACTGAAAATGGATCCTTGGTTTAACCAGTATTTCTAAAAGTACTTAGCCGATTTCGATAGTATATACCTCTTTGTTTTAGCCAAGGATTTGTAATTTTTTGTTAATATATTTTATTTATCTATATATTGTATTTATCGTGGTAGTCATCTTAAACAGTTTTTTTTATTTGTCAAACACACTGTGTTTATTGTATTACAATCTAGTCAGTAAGACTAATTAGCAATTTTGTTTTAACTTAATTTACTAGAAAAGTCAGATTTAAACTTAGGGTTCACTCAACAGTTCTCCCCGCTTTGTTTAGCTGTAACTCACAATTGTGTTGTGTTTGTATCATTATTTTGTTTTATATAATTCACTTAGTTTACTAGGTCAAACGGCTTCACTCTTTTTAGTCTTCAAACTAGCATAGTATTGTCTAGAAGCTGAATTGCTTCCACATTCACATGCCGATGAAGTCTATCTTCATGGCTTTTTGCGTACTTTTTTATAGTCTCTGCTACAGTTTCGATTTTTAGATCTCGATGAAGGTCACTATTTCGAACGTACCAAGGTGCATTCACAATGTTTCTTAATACTTTATTTTGAAATCTCTGTAAAACTAGAATGTTACTATCTTTAGCACAACCCCATAGTTGAATACCATATGTCAGTATTTGTCTATAAAGCAGTAACATTATGAATTGGACTTCCTTCCAATTAGCCAGTTCATTTTTCTATACCTTATCTCAAGTTCTTCTTTTTTTTCTTAATGTGTGCTTTCCAGCGCAATTTGGCATCAAGTGTTATACCGAGATATTTTGCCTGATTTGAATATGGTACGGGAATGTTGTTAATTGTTATTTGTATGTGATATATATTTTTGTTTGTAAAATCAACATGAATTGATTTGGTTTCATTTAATTTTATTCGCCACTTTGTGGTCCAACTGTGAACTTCGGTGACTGCATCCTGAAGTTTTTCTATGCATTTTTCAATAGATTTTTCTACCGCCAATAAACCAGTATCATCTGCAAATGTTACTAAGTGATAATTTTCTGGCTTTGGGATATCGCAAGTGAATAATAAGTATAGATAAGAGCCTAGTACGCTACCCTGGGGCATGCCTGCTTGAATTTCTCTTAAATTTGAGTATGAGTCTTCCTGTTTTACTCTAAAATGTCTATCAGATATGTATGATTCCAAAATATCCGAATATTGTTTTGGCAGAAACCGTTTTAGTTTAAAAGTAAGGCCTTCATGCCACACTTTGTCAAAATGCTTGTGCTACATTTAGAAAAACTGCAGAACAAACTTTTCCCTCTTCTAGTGCTTTTTCTATTATATTAGTAATTCTATGTACTTGATCTATCGTGGAATGCTTGTCTCGAAAACCAAATTGATGAGATGGAATAATTTCTTGTCTTTCTATGATGGGTTTTATTCTTTTAAGCAATAATTTCTCATAGAGCTTGGATATAATTGACAGCAAAGATATTGGCCTGTAAGATGACACGTCATGGAGTGGTTTTCCCGGTTTTGGGATCATGATAACTTCTGCAACTTTCTACAGTTTAGGTACATACCTAAGCCTAATGGACGCATTAATTAGGTTGCATAGTTTTACGATAGCTTGTCTGGGGAGGTGTTTTATGACTACCCCGTTAATAAGATCATACCCTGGGGCTTTTTTCAAATTAATATTTTTGATTTTTGTTAATATTTCTTTGGGTGATGTAAGCTTAATATGGTCTTCGATTTGATGGGGTTCATTTAATTGAAAGTTTTCATCCGGTGTTTCGTGGGACTGAAATGTTTTTTCTAAATGACTTGCAAAAATATCTGCTTTTTCTTTGTTACTCCTTGCCCACTGGTTGTTAGATTTTCGTATGGGTGGAATTTGGATAATTGGTCTTTTAAAATCTTTGGTTGCTTTCCAAAGGGAATAGTCGGTATTTTTATCATCTGTAAGTTCATTAAGAAAATGGTTAATAGATTCATTTTTTATTACTAGAATTTCTCGCCTAATGCGCTGCGTCATATTGTTGAGATTTGTTTTGTCCCGAGGATCACGGCTTTGCTGCCACTTTCTTCTTAGTTTCCTTTTTTCCAATATAAGGTCTCTAATTTCCTTTGGATAGTTTTTCCCTTAAAAATTCTCTTTGGTTTTGGACTGTTTTCCCAAGCTGCTTGTTGAATATTTGTAACAAAATATTCAACTTCTTTATCGATTTGTTCTGGCGTTTGCAATGGTACTAATGGGTTTATTTTTTCTGACAGACTTTGTTTAAAACTAATCCAGTCAGTCAGTTTATTAACTAGTGAGATATTTATATGTTTTTACTAAGAGTTAGAATAATAGGTGAATGATCTGAGTGTAAATCAAAACTTTCTTCTATATCTACAAAACTTAAAGATATATTTTTTACTATAAAAAAATCAATTAGATCTGGAATATTCCCTGGATCTGTTGGATAGTATGTGGGCTTACCAGTTGATATTGGATCTTAAACATAATATTAAACTGGCGAAAATTTTTTGCTAATTTTAAAACGCGCAGTTTGTTAGATCAAGATTGTTTAATTAAGTCAACCATGGCATTCCGGCTAAAAAGGATTTTTGTTTACTCCTAATATCTCAAAAACATTATTGATTTAGCCAAGGGACCGATTTGTTCGTAAAGTATCAAAAAAAAAAACTTTTTGTCATTAACAAAAAAAAGTTAATATACTTTTGTAATTTTGGTTCAAACTAAACATTGAAACACAAAATGTCGAAAATACAAAATATCGAAATGTTGAAGTTACAAATTGTCGAAATTACAAAAAGTTGAAACACCACAAAATGTCGAAATTACAAATGTCGAATTAAATGTAAATGATCGAAGTTACAAAATGAAAAGTCGAAATTACAAAATATCGAAAATAGAAAATATGGAAATGTAAAATGTCGAAAAATAGAAAGAGAATTAAAAAAAAACTAAAGCCTGATCTGACCTGATTAGGTTGGTATACGAAAAGAAAACAATAATTTGTTCTGGTTAAGTCATTATAATAAAAAACATTAGCCTGACCAGTTCAGATTAGTTTTTTGTATAGTAACTTAACCAGGTCAAGTTTAAAATCTAACCTGACCTGGTAAGTTTAGTTTACAAAAAAACCCTAAGCTGATTTGGTTAGGTTATTACATAAAATCTAACCTGACCAGATCGTGTTAGGGTAGGTCCTAAACTTTTTTATTTTGCATTTCGACATTTCAAATTTTGGTATTTTGTTTTTGACATTTTTGTACTGTCGACATTTTGTGTTTCGATGTTACGTCCGTCGTCCATGTACATAATGTTACATGTTTGACTTTTTGCTTCAAACTAAATAATAATATATTTATTGCATTTTTTTATTTATTTTTATTAATTTTTTTTTTTAACTTTATTTTTGTGAATAAATAATTGGAGAATTTTAGCTTATGCTTATGAAATATACCAGATAGTTCTCATTGAGCTTGTTGTATAAACCTACTCGATCAATCATGTACTTATAGATGATTTTTAAGCACTCGCAGGATTGCACCCAAAAACCCCAAATAAAATAATTAGTGTAATATATCTTTTCCTATTCCAGATACATACATTACATTACGTTAATTAATATTTGTAACACTGAAATGAAAAACGATTATCCTACAAATCAAATACTTTGACGGCTGTGTCCCCGCCCCAAACATGTCAAAATTAATTTCGAGATAGAAAAAGTCCCAGTAAAGAAGTAGTTACATATTATATTCTTTAACCCCTAATATAATATTTTTATTTTTTTCACTTTATTTTTCCAATTCTAGACGGTCTAAGCCGATCTCTCTTGACCGACTTCGGCGACTTGTTTGGATTTTAGATATTCGGCGATAAAAATAAGTTTAAATAGTACGTGGATGAAATTCCTGCAAGAAATATCTCTAGTTCGTCGTGATACGAATAGGTTAACGATTAAAGATAACATTTTAAATAGAATCAACTAATTAAGAAATCCGTAAACAAAAGTTAAAGGTCCCCTAAAGTTAAGGGTCCCGTAAACTTAAGAATCTTTTAGTTAAGTTAACGGTCCTTGAAATTTAAAGAAGCGTTGTATTGTCTTCTTCCACCGACCTAAAACCAAACTACAGCTTAGCTTCATCTAAGTAACACCTCAGCTACAACTCAGCTTGCTTTCGCTAAAACCTAAAAAAAAATTGCTACACATCAGATACCCCTTAGCTACTTTCCTGTTACACTTATCCAGACCTCAGCTACACTCCAGATACACTATGAATAACACACCGCTGTACCTTAGCCACAGTCAGCTTCCCCTCAGCTGCAGTAGGCTTCACCTCAACTACCCCTCCTGTCCTATCCTCTTCTAAATCTGTTCAGAACATTTTCAGACCTTTTTCTAAATTTAATATCCAGTTTTCCTTAACATTTCCTGACTTCCAAGGCATCTCCAGACTTGTCCAGAGTTTTGCAGACTTTATCATAACATTTCCAGACCTTTTTTAAACATTTTCGGGCTTCTTAAATATTTTCAAACTTACTTACCAGTACATCTCCAAACGTTTTCAGTCTTGTTTCAGAGTTTGCCAGACTTTCAGAATCTTTCCAGACTTTTCCAGAACGTTTCCAGATTTTTCGTTAATAGGGACTTTTTGGGCCAGCTAAAATAACATTTTCTGTGCTTATGCTTGTTTGTGCTACTGCGCACTAAGTAAAAAGATTGGAAGTCAATGCAACAGGCATAACGACAAACTATATTAGCCACTGCCAGAAATAACAACACGTGCTTAGGAAGTGCCTTTTCCGCATTAGATTGATGATGATTCATATGTGAATGGTCCTTGCAGCCCTTTCACTGCGACCACCAGTGGGTCTATTGTGGCTCAGTTTTGAGTGGTTTCTGACCACTGTATGCCTAATCCTCCAAAAAGGCCGTATATAAATTTGGGTGAGACACTGTTCAGATCTTCAGAGTCAATCTGAGGTTTACCGAAAGTGTTCTGACGTAAACGGGCAATGAACCTCTATACAGAGTCTACATTCGGTCTCTTCTGTTAGTCCCATTCTGTGCATGGTTACTCTCAGTCGATAGTGACCCGTAAAAAGACCAGTCACTATACGTATCTCCTGTCTGGTAAGTTCAATAATGTTCCTGGCTCTGTTTCTACAAGGTCCTTTAATAATATTTTTTTTAACTCTATATATTTATCCAGTACTGTTGGTCCATTCGTAGTCAGTAATCCACAGTTCAATGGCTATGAGTTCGGCCTGAAATATAGTAGCCAATTGGCCGAGACTGTTTAATCTCGACTTTTTCTTGAATACTAACAACTCCAGATCCAACGCCCGATGGCATTTTGGATCCGTCGCTATACCAGAAGCTATCGTTATTTGAAAAATTGGTCTTGTAAAGCTATCTGCTGTACACCGTGTTGGGCATGACGTCGGATAACATTCCTAGAGTTGCACCCAACTGTTATTCCATTATTAGGGCTGTTGAAAACACTTTGTTTGCCCTGCCATCCTGGTGGTTGGCTCTTATTTTGTATGTTGCCTTCGCCCTCTAAGAAAATGTGAAGCGGAGGTAAGTTTAGTAAGCATTTAAGCGCAGTCGATGGGCTAGAGCTGATTGCACCAAATATGGCAAGACTGGCTTGTCGTTGTAAGCTGGTTAGTATGGTCCTTGAGGTTCTTTGATGTCCCTTCTCGAACCAGACTATTCTGCCATATGATACGCAATCATTGGTCTGATGCCTGTTATATACAGCCAATACATTTGTTTGGGGCTAGTGCCCCAGGTTCTTCCGCAAATTCTTTTGCACGTCCATAAGGACATTGTGGCTTTGCGGGTTACTTTTTCCATATGGGCATTCCAGGTAAGACTTTTATCTAGAGTAACCCCTAGGTATTTCCCCTCTGATGCAAATGGGATTCTTTCACCATTAAGGTCTAGAGGAGTCAGGATATCAAGCTTCCTTTTACGGGTGAACGGTATAATAACTGTTTTGCTGGGACTGTCACACCAGTATTTTACCGTGTTGAAGATTACTGCCCACACGTTTTTATAGCGTCGTTTGGTCATCCGTGCGGGAAAGGGGCACTTTCCACGCTTGTGATGGGGCGTATTCATATAGTAAATAAAGGCGAACTGACTAAATAGAAGCGAACGAATTTATTGACCTTCGCTACCGTTGGCTCACTAGGCGATACATGTTCATCGGATAGTTTGAACGTGTGATCAATACCAGAGAACGAATTCGTTCGTCTTAGCTTGTTTAGGTGAATACATTCGGCGGAATTATTTCGCCTTTGTTCACCGCTGCTGGCCGTTTAAATACCCACCTTTAGGTACCTAATTAGCTCTAGAATCAACTTTTGAAAAGTCTGAAAATTAAAAAACCATCAATCATCAAAATATAAAACACATGATAAATTTTAATAAGGGTTACAAATCTATATACCTAGCCTTCTTTGATCCATCTTTGGACGTAGGCCTCCCCCAATATCTTCAATTCTTCTCTGTCTGTCGCCGTGGTCATCCATCTAGCTCCTGCATGTCTCTTCAAATCGTCCGCCCATCTTATTACGTCTTGTATTTTTCCAAGGTCTCCAGGTTACAATACACTTGTTCCATCGATCGTCTTTCTCTCTGATATTATGACCGGCAAATTTCCATTTTAATTTTGCTACTTCTCCTTTTACAGCCCTTACTTTTGTTTTATTTCTTATCCAGTCATTCCTTTTCTGTTAGCTTTACATGTAACATTTGTCTTTCCATTGATCTTTGGGCTTTTGTTACCTTATCCATGTTATCCAGGTCTGGGATCCATAGGTAAGTACAGGAAGGATACATTGGTTATACACTTTCGTTTTGAGGTACTAAGAATATTTTTTAATATGTAGATTAGTTTACCGAATGCTGCCCAGGCCAATCTTACTCGTCTCTTGATTTCAGCCTTTTGGTTTTTCTTTTTTAGTTTAATAGTTTGTCCCAGGTATATATATTCCTGTACTTGTTCTATTTGATATTCTGATCGTGATATCCTCATCTGTTACGACTTTACTTTTAGTGCAGTTCAAACTCAACCCTATATTTTTAGCTGCTGTATCCAGTTCCTCCAGCATTTTTATTAGTTTTTCTTATCTGTTATTAAGGATTATATATAACAGCTGGTTAATTTTCATGCGCCGATTATCATTTTAAAATGTGGCTATTGTTATCGTTATCTTCAAAAACGTCTTTTACAGTTCGGATGTGTCATGTTTGCATAAATATAATACTTACGAGGCGACGAAAGTAAAAAATTATTTACATTGTATTTCTGTATTCGAATTTATAAGTTATACGCCTAGATCATTTTCATATCTACATACTAAAAATGAGAATGTCAAGGATTTTACAGATTGTACTTTAGATGAATCATTTTTAGGGGTGATAAAGCTAAAATATACAGGTTGTTCCTTAATGTCATGAACAAATAAATAGCGGTGATCCATTAGCTTCTACTAAAACTAAAGTACCTTTTCACATACATTCAAAATTCGCGTTCGCCGATATCTGGTACATACAGGGACGCTTAATTGCCCCTGGAAATTGGTACATGAGTAGCCCGCTTAAGCGGCCCAAAAACACATTAAAAAAACATTAAGTGTAACGCAAGGCTAAACCCCTCGTTGAGCGTTACGTAATATACACCAACCAATTTACAGCGTCTCTGCATGTAACAGATATCGGCACACGCTGATACATACTACATGCAGGGACGCTAAATTGATTTTTCAATAAAATATAATATCAATCATTGAAGAGGTTGGATTTTAAAAAAAATATATATTAAAAAACAAGTGTCATAAAAACGAGAAAATAGGGAGCAAAAATTTGCTAGTTTTAAGCAGCGCCCTGTTTCCAATACTATCAAAATATTTTCTAGCAGTTTTTGTTTGTAGATAAACACATAATGTGTAACTATATACATTTTTCGGTTTCGTGCTCCTTTTTTGAAACTGACAAGTTTTCCGGAAAGACCTGCATGTAAAGTGACACTTTCCATATATAAAATTGAACGTGCTTGTATTTAATATGTTTTATTTTATTATAATTTGGCCCTTTTGGTGGACTTCTCATTAAAATAACTGATATTGAAAAAAACCGTTTTGGTCCCTAGGCTCAATATGGTTTTTAACCGTAGGGACGACGAAAATCAAAATGGGCAGCAGCAGTGAGAGCCCTACATCCAACGGTAACGATTTTATAGAAAGAAGGAAGTCTTCCTTACAGAGGTATCTAAGAAGAACTGCGCAGCATCCTGTTTTGGTTATCGATCCCGATTTTAGGGAGTTTTTGGAAAGTGGTAAGAAAATTATGTAGTTAAAACTAGAGACCCTGTATGTATGAAAGATTTTGAAGAAATAGAGACGCGACAAACTTATCAAAGTCAAATTTATCTCAGTACAAATCAAAGGAGGGAAATATCGGTTCTCTATAGTGTAGCCCTGTTTAGAGAGCGACGCACCTTCCGTCTTTGTTAGTTCATAAGCGTCGGAAAATCAAGAACGATTTTTGAAAAACATTTACAGGAGTGACGGACAAACGTGTTTATTTATATGTTGCACTCACCGCTGACAACATAAATTATTTTAGCCAAGAAACTTGGCAAGAAAACATATACGTAATATTCCAATACTCCCTGTTACCTATTTACACAATGCTTGGCGTTTGATGCAAACATTCAGAAATAAAGGTACGAAAAATGCACAGATACCAAATTTACATAGATAGAGTTTTTGTCAACTGTACGCCGATGATTTGACGTAACGAATACAATAATAAAATAATATTCATGCGTAAAAGTATAACCAATCAGGACATTTTATCTTAAGGACCGCAAAAAGGATAGACTTATGCGCATTAATATTGCTAATTCAAATATGTTTGCATTCTGCATCGTAAGGTACCGTAGGTATTGCAATAATACGTACTATATGGAAATAATATGCATATGTCTTTGAAAGCAACCAATCAGGTATTTTTTGCTGTAAAACCCCAAGGCCCTCATGTTTGCATCATGAATGGGCAGTTACCGTGGGTATTGGAATATTATGTATATGCAAGAAAATAACATAACTAAAAAATGCGCGTTCGAGTGACTTTGATGAATTTGTCGCGTCTCTGTTTCTTTAAAATATGTCATACATACAGGGTCTCTAATTAAGACCAGCCCAGATCTCTTTCGCAGAGAAAAATTTTTTAACAGCATGAAAACTATGAGAAATGAAAGAAAATATATCGATGCAAGTTATTATATCGAAACAAGCTATATACAAAAATTATAGGTACCATGATGATGATGATTCATATATAAGTGGGCCCTGCAGCCCCTCCACTGTGATTACCACTGGGTCTATTGTGACTCACTTTTGAGTGGTTTCTCACCACTGTATGCCTTATCCTCCAAAAAGACCGGCTATCAGTTTGGGTGAGACACTCTCAAACGAAAGTGTTCTGACGTAAACGTGCATGTGCATGTGCCTGACTGTTTCGTCATCCTCCATACAGAGTCGACAGTGACCCGTTAAAAAAAAGTTATAGGTAATAAATAGGTCCAGAACATTTTTAATTACACATTTTTATACCTAACGTAAAATTTTCCGAGAAAAATGAAAAACAAACAGATTTTTTGATTTTTATTTCCCACAATATTTTTTACTCGGAAATTTAGTAAAAACTTACCTTTTTACGATTTTAAAATATCTGGGGGCACGGCAGTGCCCCGCCAAGTCCGCGCAAACTGCTGTGTCATCTTTTCTTAAAACATTTCATCCCATATTTGATCTATCTATAACTCTACTTCGGAATGAGCTACGAAACAGTAGTAAAGTAGATACAAAATTTCAAAGTACGTCGCAATTGCCACTCACTCACTTACTCATGTATAGATCACCAAAATTATACTGTACTTCCAGACATGCTACAAAGCTAAAATTTGGCAGACCGATAGAAATTATGACCAAACCCTCGAAAAAAATCAAAAAACCTCAAAATTCTAATTTACTCCCCTTCCCTATACATGTAAAGTTATGCAAAAGTAATATTGCCCACTGAGGGCTGAGCTATGTCAGACTGATAGGAACTATGATAAAACTATAGGGAAAAATTAAAAAAACCTCAAAGTTTTAAATAAGGCATTGCAAAAGTTTTAAACAATATTCCGCATATTTTATTACTTTAAAACTTAAATATTATTTAAATTCTTTAAAAAAGGAGTGAAATCATAACAAAAACATTTTATGTCAAAAGAAGCCAAGCACGCGAAAATTGTATTCCGTAAAAAGAATTGAAATAAAAGTAAAGCCTAGTCTTAAGGGTTGTGCAGAAAGAATAATTGAAATCACGCTATATTTGATAAAATTATGCGAATCTAGTTTTTGAAGTGGGTGGGGGGGGGAATGACAGGAGGGGATATGGAGGGGAGAGCAGGGAAGACGAGAAAGTTACAGCAAATTAGAGTGAGAATTTCATTAAAATCGCCTGAAATTTAGGTAATTTGTATGCCTTAAACCCTACATCATGTGACAAAATGGCGTCTGACGATCGCCATGTTGATTCTTGTTTAAAAAATATATAGCCTATAGCACCTTCGGGATCAGTAGCAATTCAACGACATCTTTTTTCTCAAAATCGGTTCAGTCGTTTAGCCTCCAGCGCGACACAAACATACATATTTACATACTTACATACATACATATCCCAAGCGAAAAACATTATCCTTCCTTTCGCCGTGCATCTAAATGCAGACTTTTCTAAAACCCCTTGTAGCATAAAAACGGCTTTCTATATCCAAATGCGGTTTTTGGAGGTCAGTTTTTCTCACCTGGAAACTCCTGGAACCCCCGAAAAACACCGAATTTGAGACACCCTCTACATGGCAAGCAATAAAACAAAATTGTTTTAGTATTATAGTTTCCCAAACCGTCTAGTTGCTATTTTTTAATTCTAATTGTTGTAGAAAAACATCCTATAGCTTAGGCACAAGCCTAATACTAGTCTTTTGGATCGCCTTTACCAAATACGGCCGTTACAGTTTTTGTTTTTTTTATTGCCGTTACGAATATTTGTGATAAATTTATTTTTATTTGTCATTTTTATAGATTGTGAACTTCCCAAAGCAACCCAAACTTCAGCTCTTAGTGGGGCAGGCGTCATGAGACTTTTCAACAAAGTAGGAGAAACAGTTAACAAAATAACATACAAAATGGATGAAACAGACCCGGTATGTATTGTGGTTAGAAGGTTAGGCTGCTAGGTTAGAGTGTATTAATTTAGCAATTTTGTGTAAGTTTCCTTTAGGCACATTTGAAAAAGGGAATTCAAGCACTTTTTTGGCTTAAAAAGAGCTGTATATAGGGTGTTTTTTTAAGGTAACAAAGCCCTTTTCAGGAATTTGTTGTACGTTTTTTTTAACATGTTGATTATGTTTGCGAGGGGGGCTCTTTTTGTTTTGGCTATGTTAAAATTTTTGTAGCACGCTCTTCTTAACCAGTGCAATTTGTCCTTAAAGGAGGCAATTCTTCAAGATTTGACAATTCATAGAATTTCTAAAACATTGTCAAAATCTGGCTAAACGAGTAATTTTTTATCATTTGACAATACCTGACATTTTCGGATCATTTAAATTCAAATAATAAATAATTGTAGCCATTCTTAGATTTGGTCAGATCTTGAAGAACTGGCTCTCATGTGTCATATCGGGATATTTTTCGTAATTTGAATATGGCATGGGAATGTTTCTAATTGTGATTTACTTGTTTTTACTTTATTCACAATTGTTTTGTTCAATTGTGTTCTTGGTTGATCATTTATGCAGTTTTTTAATTGATTATTAATGTTTTTCTACTGTGAAAAACCAGTGTTATCAGCAAATATTTTGCAAGTGAATTGAAAGCAAAATATTTTTATATGTATCATTTTTCAGTGGTTTGAAGACAAGCTAGCCCACATAGAAGGCCTAGAAACGCAGCTAAGAAAGCTGCACACCAACGTCGAAGCCATGGTCCAATACAGGCGCGAACTGGCCGTTCTGACCAATGGTGTTTCGAGATCGGCTGCCTGGTTAAGCTCTTGTGAAGACCACACCAATCTGTCCAAGTGTTTGTCACATTTAGCTGATACGGAAGAAAAGGTAATTGATTATTAAAAAACGTACATTTAAGTACATGTGAATTAAAAATAAAAGAAATTTTGGTTAATCGGGTAAAAAAGATTTTGTTTCTCTTGTATTTTTCTGTGAGCAGCTCGAAAGCTGTACACCCACAGGGGTCCAAAATCTAATGGACACCTATTAAGTTTTTCAAAGAAGTGGTGACAAAAGCATACAGTATCGCAGGCAATATTTATCATTTCTCTTACTAATATCGTAAGATGAGATGTATATACCGTCTCTTTAGCTTTATAAAGACATTGACCATGCAGTGTTCTGAAGAGTCCCTAAAGGACGAAACAGTTAACTGTCAACACTTAATAGGTGTCCATTAGGTCTTGGACCCGCGTGGGTGTACAGCCTACGGAAAAATTCAAGATAAACAAAATTTTTCTATACCCACTTAGCCACGAAAAAATGTTTGTTTCTATTCACGGGCACTAAACTTTACGTTTGAAGGTTTTGTTTCTCCTTTATTTTTCTGTGGTTTGTCGAAAGCTTTGTAGCCACGGAGTCCAAGAACTAAAGCTGCGTATTCGTTAGCGAGCTACAACAACTGTAACTGCAACCAAATTCCATCTGTCGGCTGTTTTCGAAAATTTGTTACTATAATGGTTGCAGTTACAGTTGCTGTTCGTGGCCTAATGGACACCTATTAGCGGCCCATACACACACATCTTTTGACGCAGTATATCAAGTCATTTGCTAAAAACATGTAGAAATTCATGTACGTTAGTGGCCGTGTGTGACCATCGCATCGCAGCAAACCAGGTTGAACGGGAAGGAATTAGATACATACCAATCCACACTAAAAAAGTATCTAGCAACAGCATTTTGGGAATACAAACATAAGTACTTCATTCTTTATATTTGACTTTTTAGAGTTTTGTTTTTAAAGAATGTAGAAAAATTGCTGGATATATTTATGTTGTATATTTCAGTTAAAGCGCATACTTATGCAGTGGCGCACCCAGAAATATGTCTTGGGGGGCCCGAGGCCTCTAGGGGGACCTAAAGCCTCATGATTTCGTATTTTATGCTATTTTATCTTTTTATTCGTGAATTATGTGATAAATATCTAAAAAAAAATGTAGATTTGGGGGAACCCAGGCCCCAAGCCCCCCCTGGGTGCGCCCATCTTATGTTTAACTTTTAGTTCCATTTTTAGACTCAAACAACACTCAAACATCAAAAAAATTATTTTTTATCACATTTAGTTGTAAGTTTGTACACAAAGACATTCCGTATATTCTATTGTGACTGATCTAGCACGCGCTGTCACTTACTAAATCATTTGTATATTTTATAACATCAAGCTTTTCTAGCCATGACGTTTTGACCCGCCCACTAACCGCCACGTATCATCTGCCACGGTAAACCACGTAAAAGTGTGTGTTTAAGCATGGGCCACTATTAAGTGTTGACAGGTAACTGTTTCTCGTCAGCTTTGCCAACAATTTCTGAGAAAAATAAAATAAACTTATATTAAAATGTGCGCAAATATTGATTTAGTTGCAAAAAACGGTAATTTGTGTTGTAAAAAGCTCCGTCATAATTTGTTTCACATAAACAGTCAAAACAACAACGAATAGAAAACTTTAAAGCCTGGCTAAATCAATAATATGTTCGTAACAACCAGATAAGAGTATATATGTTCCTTCTAGTGCAAGTAGAATAGTAAGCTAATGACTAATTAGTGCAGTGCCTCGTTTTAGGAATCAATATTAATAAAAAAATTAAAGGAAGTGCGTGCCACTGTATGTACCCCTCTACTCCCCTCCCGCCATCAAGGTTTTGCTGACGCGGTGTCACTTTAATACAATATCAACTATAGACTAAGAAGCATATATTATAATTCATGGAAAAAATTACGCTGGCTGTTACTTACAATTGCGAATATACTTATAAGCTCGAATCTAACGAAAATACTGTAAGAGACTAAACATTTTTTAGGTAAAACAAAGAAATCATTTTGTATTTTGGAATCTAACAGGGGCGAGGAGAGGGAAAAAAGTCCCTGAAAAAATATCTCCCTGTTAATTATTATTATTATTTGGAATGCCCAATGACGCCTAGCTTAATATAGGTTTTAAGTTTGAGTTAAATATCTAAAGAACTGCAAGAGCCATAATAATTAAGAATCAAAACAAAAATCAACACTGTAGATTGACAACGAAGCGTTTGCGGACTTATTTGCCTGGGAACTTTTAGCCTTAAAATGAGCCAAACAATCACTTCTCATTTACACGTGGGTTTTAGAAACATTCATATAATTGAATGTGTCCAGTTGACGGGCATTCTGGCAAGGGTTTTTAAATAACAGTCAAAGTGTATTTTAAGGTTTTGTTTTAATACTCTTAAGTTTAATCCCATAAACTTTCACAACTTAGAAAATAAGGGCACTCATTTCATTTCCTTTTGCACTTGCTAAACATATTGGCAATACTTATTTTTTTAGTTGTATTTAGCATATTTTTTACTAGTAAAACTATTTTTACTTCTAAGAAAAAAGTTCCTTGTATTCATATCTTCTGGCGCATTTTCCGCCGAAACCCATCGGAAAACCCCCCACTATTCATTTGTAAAATTTTGCTTGGAATTACTCAATGAACAATTTTATCGATGTTTGCTGACTAAGAAAATAAGTTTCAAAAAATGTCGCTTTCTCCCCGACTATTACGCTATGATAAACCCTTTTTATAAAAAGGTTAAAATTTTAAAACTTCCTCACAACCTAAGTCTGTTACTTGGGATATTTCTAGGTCGAATCCCTCCATCTAGATCAAGCGAACACAGATTTTTTCATCTTCTCCGAAATGCTGAAAGATTACCTTGGCCTGTTGGGGGCCGTCAAAGACGCTTTCCACGAACGGACCAAACTGTTCCAGCACTGGCAACATAGCCAGCAAATGTTGGCTAAAAAGCGTGAAGCTAAAGCGAAAATAGAGCTTACCAATCGTACCGACAAGTTAGATCAGGCTGGCGCTGAGGTTATCGAGGTAAGTTTTTGTTTCTTTCAATTTTTTTTACAGATTTTACCAACAAGTTTCTTAGTTAAAAAAGCGCATTGGTCTCTTGAAATGCAATAATCAAACAAAACATGTTCGATGTAGATTCTGATTTTCCGGAAATTGCTCCTGCTTAGTCTGAAACTAAGATGTTAAAAAAATTAATTAAATCAATGAATATACAGGGTGATTTGGTAGGCTGATTTGATAAGAAATGTTAGGAGTAAAATACTTTTGTTTTAAAAGATATCGGAAAATGTTATAAAAAAGAGTTGTTTATATTCAAAATTTACGGCAGATTCTTAATTTTCAGAAAAATCAGCCAACTCTGATTTTAAAGGTCTATTATGAAAATTTTGTTTAGACGAAAATAACCTACTAAACCACCCTGTATATTAATTGATTTGACTCATTTTCTCATGTTAGTTTAAGACGAAGCAGGAGCGATTTCCAGAAAATCAGAATCTAAAACTCAATCCATGGACACTGTATGATACTAAACCGTTTTGCGTAAAAATGATGAGAAAAATTGATATCTATAAAGTATCTAAAAGGAATTTAAAAAGAGGTATAACTCGACCCACTTTCCCCATTTATTCTGAGAGTAAAACTCAATCCTCAATCAAACATTGTGCCCTAGTTTTTAATAAAAACATAAGTAAAGTATTGCGAAATTGATGTAACCTATATCAAAATGAACAAAATATAAATTCTTCGCATAAAAACTTCAATCACAAAATTATATGATAAAGATATTTTTTTGAAAATCAGAATAACGAAACGATCGAAGTGAGAAAATGATCAACTTTTATATCTTGATTGGCCAAATCTCAATATTTTTTACAAGGAATCTACACTAAAACTTTTTCGCATTCGGTGTAGTTCTTCTTATGTTTTTCTATCAAATACACTTGGGGCGGTAAAACTTCGATTAAACATAATACAGGGTGATCCAATAATGAAGGGTGAGGCATAAGTAGGTGGACAAATGAAGAGAGACGGAGTCTGTTGTACAGGGTGTTGCACAAGTTTCGTGTTTAACCTGAACCGCTAGAAAATGTTATCTATCAAAACAAATGTACAGAAAACGCCACATAAAATGCATACAGCAGAAGTTAGCCGCAGATATGGGTTTTTAAAAATTTGCTGTTTGCAGGGCTTATTGTAACGATTTTTGCAAAAAAGGTTAATTTTTTTGACAAATAAATAAACTAATAAGGAGACTTCTCCTATAGTTATCTGAGTGTCTAACGGTTCTATAAGACTACTAATTAATGTTAAGTACGAATAAAAAAATTAAAACAAAAAAAAAGGTCATATTATTAGCAAATTAAAGAAATATCGAAAAAAACAATATTTAATAACGTGTCATTGCACCATCGGCCTGGATAATACTTGCTAGTCTTCTAGGCATTGAATTTGCTAAATTTTGAAACAAATTTTGGTTTTAATGCCGAATTATTTCAGGATAGCCATGCTAGAACACAAAATGAAGAAGTTTTATATAGCGAATGGAAAAAATCCCAAAACGAAAAAAATTCACTTAGTGTACAAGTGGATTATCTCCGAAGTCAACTGGAAAGTATGCAACGAAAATTTGCAGATTTAGAGACAAAAGTCACTAAAAAAGAAGAGTCTGACATGGACTACATTACTGATGAGGACGATCTGGCAAGAGAAACTTAGTGGATCAGACAAAAAGGAAAAGGTTGGAAAAAACGTCGAATGGATACTTCACTCTCACCACCACAACAAAGCTCGGGCACTGGAGAGCCCTCCAATAAAACACAAAATGAAGAACCCCCAACTAAGGTTAAAAAAGCTCCATTACCTCCACCGATTATGGTAAATGGCGTAAATAATTTTAATGATATTTATGAAAAGTTAAATATCATACAAGGAGTTAAAATAAAAGTTTTAAATAACGAAAATATTAAAATAAATGTACAAGACGCAGATAGCTATCGACTGGTTTCTAAAATGCTTAATGAAATAAAGCATCAATGGCACTCATACGAAAACAAACAAATAAGGCCAATTAGAGTAATAGCGAATAGGCTACACTTCTCATGTGACCCACAAAAAATTGTAGCTGATCTACAAAAAAAAGGTTTTAAGGCACTGGAGGCCAGCAACAAACTTAAATGGAGAACAAGACAACCTCTTAACATGGTTATGCTCACATTTAGCCACGATGAAGATATCAACAAAATTTTTGAAATTTCCAGTATCCTTGGGATTGAAGTGGAAATAAAAGCACTATAAACCTCAAAGTTAGTCCCTCAATGCAAAAGATGCCAATCTTATGGACACACGCAAAAATATTGCGCTAAAGAACCACGTTGCGTAAAATGCACGGGGAAACATCTTACTGTAGAATGCCCCAAACCAAAAGAATCTGAGCCAAAATGCATCCACTGTGGAGGCATGCATCCTGCTAACTACAGAGGATGCCTTGTTGCTAAGGAAATACAAAAATTGAAAAATAAACCTAAGAAACCGAATCTCATACCAAACGTGAGTACAAATAGACAAAACCAACAGACAAGAAACACAGTCACACAAAACTCTGTGACAAGGACATACAGCCAAGTAGCAGCAACAGCTACTATACCTGATATTAATATCAGTAGTCAAAATACTATGGAACAAACACTACAATTAATTTTGGAGAAATTGAACAAACTTGATGAGCGATTAACTAAACTAGAAAGTAGCAATAACGGAGCTACCAATATGCCTCAAAATGGACAGTAATCTTAGAATCCTAGCTTGGAATGCCAATGGTCTCTTGCAACATCAGCAAGACTTGCAAGTTATTCTAGACATAGAAAAAATTGACGTCTGTCTTGTGTCAGAAACGCATTTCAATAACCAGTCTCACATTAAATTTAAAGGTTATAAAGTCCCAAGTAGCATTTCTTTATTTATAGCAGAAGCTAAAAGGTTGCCAGCGCCTTTCCTTAAAACCATTAGTTTCAATGTTTGGTCGCTAGCACGTTCCCGTTACCCTTATATACCCCTTAGACCGCCTAAATGGGACTCCCCAATTGGTGGTGGCAACCCATGTATTAAACTCACTATAAAACCATAAGAAATAAACTATAGCTTCGCCCTCTAGCGGTTCCACCAGTATAGAACCTTTTAGAGCCTAAAGCTATTATGCCATTTTCTAAAAGCAACTCAGAAACGTCCTCTACCCTATTATAAAACTAGATTTGGTAATTTGGTATCCGGCGATTGTGTTGAATGCCATAATACCTTTAGAGTGAAAAATTTATCCTATAAAAGCTTTAGCGATATTTTAGATTCACAATGGCTATATAAAATAATTTAGGTCACAAAATTGCCAAAAATGTCAGAGTCCCAGAATTATTTTATCACATAAAAATATACCAAGTTTGTCGTTTTGTTGATGATCAAATTGCCTGCCAGATTTATTTTTCTGATAAAATCGTATCTGAAAAGCTCTCAAAACAAACGCGCCCCCTCAAAAATGCTTTTAAATCGTTTTTTGATAACAAAATAACAAATATTTTAAATAAAAAAAAATTAATTTACACTATTCACCATTAAAAAAGTCTGTTTGGTTTACATAAATCAAAATTAAAGTAAAATTATTGTTAAAAAAACACTGCTAAAACGACTAGAATAATATTTTCTGTTTACAATATTTTTGAAATAATTTTATATACGCCATTATCGTTTTATAGTGGTCACTTGGTTTTATTTGTTACTCTATCGCAACAAGGATTTTTGAGTGGCCTTATGAAACCAATAAAAAAGAGAAGGTAAACATAGTCAACATAACCTCACTTAATTTTTTTGTATTTGTTTTTTAAAGTGTTAAAAGCGTATAATTCAACAGTTTTAAATGTTTTTTACCGTGCAATTTGCACACCAGCAAGAGGGCCAGTGCAATGATATCTGTTGTGCCTGCAGGTTGGAGGGAAACCTCTTATATTGGCCGTTTAAACCAACCTTATCTAGGCCTGGGTGCCCAACCCAGGAGGACGGAAGCTCAGCAATTATTAATTATTGTGCTTTAAATAATCAACCTTGCAATAGGTAGGTACCAATCTGTACCTAGGTATATCTATTATTTTTACCAGAAGTACCTAAATAAACTAAAACACGAAAGTATTTATTTACTTCTGTTAGAACCCTTAAGGAAACAAGGTTTTATATGGCCGCTCATTTAAATAATATTTAATATGCAGCTATGGGTAACTATAAATACAAAAGAATTAAGTTTACCCTTAAGTCTTCCTATAAAACCTTTTTAAAATGCCTAAAAGTAATGGCAAAAACCAAAAGTCTAAAGTTTATATTTACCCCTCTTAAAAACCTTAAGGAAACTAGGTTCTATATGGCCGCCTATATAATCATATTTACTATTAAACTACTGGTAACTACAAAAACAAAAGGATATAAGGTAACCTTTTCGCCCTATTATAAAACACTTTTGTTATGACCTAAAGTAATGAAAAAAACTAAATGACGAAAGTTTATATTTATTTCTTTTTAAAAACTTTAGGTAAAAGGGTTTTATAAGGCCATCTTTATAAAACAGAAATGAATAAAACCAAAAGTATCTAAAAGGAACAGAAGGAATATCAGTTTTATTATACTCCCTTTATAAATCACTTTTTGGTTGTATAACACCTCTTTAGGTAATTGGCAATATAAATTACCTTTATGTAGCCAAATTGATCCTAAAAGCCATAACAGCACCCTCTAAATAATCTCAGAACTAAATTATTAAAACCTTGAGTGGTAATAATGTTACTTGGGGTGTATCATACAACTCACCCTAGCAATACTGCACATGGGGGAAGTGCTGTAATAATTAAAGAAAATATATCACACTATGAGGAGATGGGATATAAAACCATAGAGATTCAAGCTACATTAGTAAGTGTAAAAACCAAAACATATACATTAGTCATAAGTGCTGTCTATATACCACCAAGGCACTTACTAAAGAAAAATCAATATCTTAATTTTCTCAGAAAATTAGGAAACCGTTTTATAATTGGAGGTGACTTTAATGCAAAAAATACCTACTGGGGATCTAGACTGACGAATTCTAAAGGAAAAGAACTTTTGCAAGCTATTAGTGAATATCAATGTGAGCCGATATCAACTGGTAAGCCCACATACTATCCAACAGATCCAGGAAAAATTCCAGATCTAATTGATTTTTTTATAGTAAAAAATATATCTTTAAGTTTTGTAGATATAGAAGAAAGTTTTGATTTACACTCAGATCATTCACCTATTCTAACTCTTAGTAAAAACATAATAAAGAAAGAAGCAAATATCTCACTAGTTAATAAACTGACTGACTGGATTAGTTTTAAACAAAGTCTGTCAGAAAAAATAAACCTATCAGTACCATTGCAAACGCCAGAACAAATCGATAAAGAAGTTGATTATTTTGTTACAAATATTCAACAAGCAGCTTGGGAAAACAGTCCAAAACCAAAGAGAATTTTTAAGGGAAAAAACTATCCAAAGGAAATTAGAGACCTTATATTGGAAAAAAGGAAACTAAGAAGAAAGTGGCAACAAAGCCGTGATTCTCGGGACAAAACAAATCTCAACAACATGACGCAGCGCATTAGGCGAGAAATTCTAGTAATAAAAAATTAATCTATTAACCATTTTCTTAATGACCTTACAGATGATAAAAATACCGACTATTCCCTTTGGAAAGCAACCAAAGATTTTAAAAGACCAATTATCCAAATTCCACCCATACGAAAATCTAACAACCAGTGGGCAAGGAGTAACGAAGAAAAAGCAGATATTTTTGCAAGTCATTTAGAAAAAACATTTCAGCCCCACGAAGCACCAGATGAACACTTTCATTTAAATGAACCCCATCAAATCGAGGACCATATTAAGCTTACATCACCAAAAGAAATATTAACAGAAATCAAAAATATTAATTCGAAAAAAGCCCCAGGGTATGATCTTATTAACGGGGTAGTCATAAAACAACTCCCCAGAAAAGCTATCGTAAAACTATGCAACCAAATTAATGCGTCTTTTAGGCTTAGGTATGTACCTAAACTGTGGAAAGTTGCAGAAGTTATCATGATTCCAAAACCGGGAAAACCACTCCATGACGTGTCATCTTACAGGCCAATATCTTTGCTGCCAATTATATCCAAGCTCTATGAAAAGTTATTGCTTAAAAGAATAAAACCCATCATAGAAAGACAAGAAATTATTCCATCTCATCAATTTGGTTTTCGAGACAAGCATTCCACGATAGATCAAGTACACAGAATTACTAATATAATAGAAAAAGCACTAGAAGAGGGAAAAGTTTGTTCTGCCGTTTTTCTAGATGTAGCACAAGCATTTGACAAAGTGTGGCATGAAGGCCTTAATTTTAAACTAAAAAGGTTTCTGCCAAAACAATATTCGGATATTTTGGAATCATACATATCTGATAGACATTTTAGAGTAAAACAGGAAGACTCATACTCAAATTTAAGAGAAATTCAAGCAGGCGTGCCCCAGAGTAGCGTACTAGGCCCTTATCTATACTTATTATTCACTTGTGATATCCCAAAGCCAGAAAATTGTCACTTAGCAACATTTGCCGATGATACTGGTTTATTGACGGTAGAAAAATCTATTGAAAATGCATAGAAAAACTTCAGGATGCAGTCACCCAAATTCACAGTTGGACCACAAAGTGGCGAATAAAATTAAATGAAACCAAATCAATTCATGTTGATTTTACAAACAAAAATATAAATCACATACAAATAACAATTAACAACATTCCAGTACCATATTCGAATCAGGCAAAATATCTAGGTATGACACTTGATGCCAAATTGCGCTGGAAAGCACATCTTAAGAAAAAAAAAGAAGAACTTGAGATAAGGTATAGAAAAATGAACTGGCTAATTGGAAGGAAGTCCAATTTAACAATTCATAATAAGTTACTGCTTTATAGACAAATACTGAAACCAGTATGGACATATGGTATTCAACTATGGGGTTGTGCTAAAGAGAGTAACATTCTAGTTGTACAGAGATTTCAAAATAAAGTATTAAGAAACATTGTGAATGCACCTTGGTACGTTCGAAATAGTGACCTTCATCGAGATCTAAAAATCGAAACTGTAGCAGAGACTATTAAAAAGTACGCAAAAAGCCATGAAGATAGACTCCATCGGCATGTGAATGTGGAAGCAATTCAGCTTCTAGACAATACTATGCTAGTTCGACGACTAAAAAGAGTGAAGCCGTTTGAGCTAGTAAACTAAGTGAATTACACATAAAACAAAATAATGCTATAAACACAACACAATTGTGAGTTACAGACTAAACAAAGCGGGGAGAACTGTTGAGTGAACCCTAAGTTTAAATCTGACTTTTCTAGTAAATTAAGTTAAAACAAAATTGCTAATTAGTCTTAGTGACTAGATTGTAATAAAAAAAACACAGTGTGTTTGACAAATAAAAAAAAAAAAAAATTTGGGTTTGCCTGAATGAAATCTTTATATGCTTGTATAATAAGTTCCATAACGTGGTTCAAGTTTCTAGGAGTAATATTCATTTTTGTTAATTTTCTTGAAATAAGTCCCCACACGTTTTCGATTGGTATACAAAACCATCTGGGTAAAGAATCCTGACTTGAGGAAGCATGACGTCTCTCATTATTTTAACATATGCCTGAACATTAAGCCTACCAAGGATTCTAAAAAGAGCCCGATGTCCTCTTGCCGCAATCCACCCCCAAAAACGCACCGAAAATCTTCTGGCTAAGTCTTTGTTTCCCGAAATATATTTTTCTTGGTATCGCGTTCTTGGTGGCCGATAAACTAAATTTTGTTTTCGATCACTGTGTGATGGAAATATCTTTTCTTTTGTGAACACCACACCAAAAACCTTCATTTTCCAAAAAAATAAGTTAAAGCAACAATTAGGCGGGCTTGTTTTTTTCTGCATTTAAAATATTTTTTTTTGCTGCCACCCGACATCTTAATCTGGAACTCCTTATTCGCTTATACTTAATCTAACTATATTCATTAGCAAATTTAATTTTTTTTTTGGCAAATAAATGTCTAATCGTGCATTGTGGAATAGAAAAGTTTTCCTTTTATAATTTGAAGTTAGATTTGCTCGATCTACCTGAGCCCGCTTTGCTTTCGGAGCAAATAAAAGAAGTCAGCTAATATTTCCCATAAATAATTGTGAATTGTTGAAATACAATACAGACATCTTTCACCGTATGGCGCGATCAATTTGCTAATCTAAAAATGACGCAAATAAGTGCACTTTTCTGTATACTTGCTATTGTTTATATTTATGTACAGGGTGTCCCAGTCTTTTTTGCGACTGGCTTTTTTAAATTTATTATTTATCAAATAAATATGTTAATTTAAAAAAAATATGTTTCAATTTAAATTTTGACGTTTGAGGATTTACATTTTTGTTTTTTGACTCACCTTGCAGATTTAAAAAAAGTAATACCTAGATATTCTTCGGAATTCAGCAATACCACACTTGTAATAGCTAGAAAAAAAGGAGCGTCTTATGTCTAAATCTTATCTTCCTCCTATGCGGGCCGTTTCCTATTGGCCAGATATTTTGACATTTTCCTGTTTCTTTAAATATTTTGAGGTTAGGCCACGTTGTTTTTATATAGAGATGATGTATTTTTAAATTAGCTCCCCTGTCCTGCATTTGGGAAGTCCAAATCGGTAACCGAATCTTATACAATTGAATTCAAGGTCGGTGGAACCGAGCGACAAATTATGGCCCAGTGCCAAAAAAAGAAGATGGGAAAACCGGCAGTTATTTAAGGTAAGAAGGCCCTTTAGCCGTAAAGGCTACGCCCTCTCGGCCAGAAAATTATCGACACCCTATTTCTTAGGCCGTTTTTGACTTGAACCGTGACCAGGACCGTCGCGTCGCAAAGCGCTGAACTTTTTATACAAATTTTAATTTTAAACGTTTACTCTGATGTATAATAAACTCATAAAAGTTTAACCTTGCAATATAGGCCATCTCTTTTTTTCTAAATTTAAAATGTCTACGCAAAACCTGAATATTTGAAAAAAGTCTTCTTGCACGTTGATAAACGACGTTAATTTATTCTATAATATAATTATCGCATTCGATGTAAATTATTTTACAATCATAATTATTGAAAATTATCGTATTTGATTCAAAATGCATGTATTAAAGATACTTTTAGGGAATTTAGAAATACGGGGTGTTCCAACTAAAAGGTAACAGACGTGTTTTTTGGTATTTTTTGTGTGAATTTGGAGAAACGCTCGGACACGTCGATTTTGTTTGCGAGGGGGACACCTTTTGGCTATCTTGAAATTTTTGTAGCGCGCACCATCTTCGAGGGGTATACTTTACCCCTATATTTTGAACAGGGAAAGTGGAAATTTTTACACGGTTGTAAAGACATTCAAGAGGCCTTTAAAACAAGGTATCACTAGACCCACTTTCCCTATTCAAAATATAGGGGTAAAGTATACCCCTCGAATATGGTGAGTGCTACAAAAATTTCAAGACTGCCAAAAGGTGTCCCCCTCGCAAACAAAATCGACGTGTCCGAGCGTTTCTCCAAATTCACACAAAAAATACCAAAAAACAAATCTGTTACTTTTTAGTTGGAACACCCTGTATTTTAAAAAAATATTCGTCTAGAAAATATTGCAAATACGTAATTAATTTACGGTTGTGACCGATCTGTTTAAAAATATAATTTTATTTTTCTTTAGACTATGGTATTAGCCCATATTTTAGATCAAAAAGCTTACATTTTTTCTAAACACATTACCAACTTTTAAAATAATGATTGATGCAGGTTTTAGTCCGGGGCCATAGGCCATAGCGTCAAAATTTCGCCTTCGTGAGCTATTTGATGAAGATTTTACAGCAACTGTTTTAATCGATTTCTAATGATCCCACCAACCTGCCTGACTTGTTAACAGACCCAAAATTGTCTCGGTTAAAAAGTAGGTTTGGGTGTCAAAATATTTTTTCAATTCTGAACGGTTTAAGCTAGAGTAATGAATAAAAAGTAGGTTTGGGTGTCAAAATATTTTTTCAATTCTGAACGGTTTAAGCTAGAGTAATGAAAGTTAGCAGGCATCTCGGCCCTCACGTACCTATTCTTTGGCTGTCAAAAATTTGCCTCTAGGGGGCAAAATGTGTTTTTAGATTATGCCTTATATCTTCTAAACTATTACACCTGCACAACTATGTCTTATAAAGTTGGTAGCTCATATGATTACCCACAAAAAAGCTTAAATGACCTATACGAGGTGTGACAATAAAATTATAAGACTGTAAAAAATCTAATTTATTTAAATACTAATACAACTTAATGATGTTCCCCATCAATGTTGTCCCCTTCTCTATCGACGCAGCGTTGCATGCGTTTTTTTCCAATGTTAGAAGCAATTTTAGAAATCATTAAAAGAGAGGCTTTAAGTCTTGCCGTTTTTTCCTTGACGTGTTCTAATATTTCAAAACGGGTTCCTTTTAACGATTTTTTCACTTTTGGAAACAGGTTGAGGTTGCAAGGGGCCAAGTCTGTTGAATATGGCGGGGATCTTCTTATTAGCTAAAAACTGCTTTATGGATAGGGCATTGGGGGGCGGTGCATTGTCCTGGTAGAGCAGCCACGCATTGTTCTTCCACAAACCTGGACGTTTTTTCCTTACACGTTGCGTTAGCTACATAAATACTTCCAAATATAAATGTTGGTTCACTGTTTGACACCCCTAATATCGAAAAAAAAAACAATGAGCATAACTGTTATGGATGTGCTGGAGCGCCCTTTTCGTTCATCATCTTTAACTTCTTCACGACCCTCGAAAAAGCTTTTATGCCACATAAAAAAATCATTGCACGAGACATACACTGCTTTCTGTAGACATCTTTTAGCATTTGAAAGTATTCAGCAGCCGTTTTTTTGAGTTTTACTTTAAATTAATACGTTGCTCAATTTTTTCGTTTGTCATAATTCTGACAAATGAGCTATGCACGATCCGCTTTAAACCACTGCGTAAGCCAAACTAGTGTAGACGAAAGGCGACAAGATTGCGCGCGGTAGTAGAATCAAGGTGAACAACTCGAACCACCCGAGGCGTGGAGATTTAAAACCTGTTAGTACGGGGACCAGTCTTAAAATTTAATTGCCACACCTCGTACTCTGCCCTATGTCAGCAAATGTCCACCAAACAGTTGCAGTTGACCACTTCTTAATTTGATATACTTTATACTTTGTCTCCGGCTCCTGGGGGCTGTAAGGGGCCAACATCTTATTTGGACCCCATCGCAAAATTAGAAAATCACTCATTCAAGTTATTTTATTGGGTCGGTCACATATCACAGAATAAAAAAAAATCATCTTTAGGTTCGGCCCCTACATAGGGGTTATAAATTTTAATGTTCAAGCAATTTTATCAAATGAAATTATTGCAAATTTAAATAAAGCTAATTTTTGTAGACATTTATATCGGACTTCGTTTATTGATCCATTGCCTGGGTTGAGTGTCAATTAAGCTTTTTTTACTGTAAATTACAAAAAATGATGCCCCTACCTAAGGGGCCTCGTTAACAGCTTCGATTTTTTTTATATGGCAGACTTGTGGATAATTGTATGAACTACCAATTTGGTAAAACATAGTTATGCAGGTGCAATATTTTAGAAGATAGGTAAAAGGCATAATCTAAAAACACATTTTGCCTCCTTGCGAAATATGCACTTTTTTAACAACCAAAGAATGGGCACGTAAAGGACAATGTGCTTGCCAAGTTTCCTTACTCTAGTTTAAATCGTTCAGAATTGAAAAAATATTTTGACACCCTACCCTTACTTTTTGACGTATCTTGACGTATTGAGCAGTTTTCGAGCTACAGTAGTTTTTTCAAAAGTTTGCACTTTTACCGTTTAGTGTAACTTTTTTATAATTTTTTCAACCAAGAATCCACGTGTTAACTGAAGTTCATCTTTCACTTTTAGTTTTTGAAATACATAAATATTTAAAATCGTTTTTTTATGGATGACCCTCTTTTATTCGATTTTTAAAAACAGCGTATTTTTTTTTATGAAGTTTCTATTTTATCTATCTATATCTATATTATCTATGTATCAATATTTTGTTTTTTTTATTATTTTATTCTATTTTTATTTTGGTTTAATTTTTTTAATATAAAAATATTTTTATGTATAACTAAGGGAATAAAAATATACAAAGAAACAAGCAAATAACAAAACATAAAAAAATGCGTTACATCATTTTAAAGGAAATTTTAATTTCGAAATTTAATAAAGTATGATTTTAAAAGAAGAATTTCCAACTTTATGTAATGCAAACTTTTGTTAAACTGAAAACGACATGATGCTTTCGCCCTTTACCTTCTCTTAAAATGTGAGCATCGCAAAGTCAGTCAGTTTTTCTTAATCTTTCCCCTGAAAGGAACTTAAACCCTTTAAAAGTGCTCAATTTGGACCACCCTGTATAATAGTACTTGCGTAAAAAACGCTACGTATTTTATTAACTTATTTTTTCTTTAAGCCTTGAAAACGCTAATTTTATTTTAATGGGTAGCTTGAACAAGACGCTAGCCCTACCAAGTCCACTTTCGATCTCTGACTTCGCATGCGCAGATCTATCAATATTATTTACCTCATGTATTAGAATAGATAAACAGGGTGATTTTCACTTGAATGATTCTAACCACATGAAAATAGAAAGTTTCAAAAACCTAACCTAATGAAACCTAATCAAATCTAACCGAACCAAAGCAAACTAAACAAACCAATAATTTAAAAAAAAACTTTCCTGATTTCCTACCCGGGATCCTAGAGGATGTGAATCCGAACCGGACCGTACCGAACCGAACCTAACCAAACCCAACTAAACCTAATTAGCAGTGTTGTAGTTTAGTTTGGTTAGGTTAGGTTTGGTTCAGTTTAGTTAGGTTCGGTTCGGTTTGGATCGGTTCGGATTCACATCCTCTAGGATCCCGGGTAGGAAGTCGGGACAGTTTTTTTTTTTTGAAAAAAAAATATTGGTTCAGTTTGCCTTGGTTCGGTTCGGTTAGATTTGATTAGGTTTCGTTAGGTTAGGTTTTTGAAACTTTCTATTTTCATGTGGTTAGAATCATTCAAGTGAAAATCACCCTGTATTTATCTATTAAGTCAGGGATCGAAAGTGGACTTGGTAGGGCTAGCGTGTTGTGGTAGCTTGAGAACTTTTTTTTCCTGCGGCGCGTGGCCTATTATTTGGATGTTGAGAAGAGAACATAATGTTTGAATGATTCTCGGAAGCAAAAAATAGTATATAATTTTAATAATTTTGGTTAGTTTTTATCATTGGTTAATTACACCGGATTTATGTTGGGAAATACAGTGTGTCTCAATATAAATGCCACCCGCCCCGTTATCTCCATTAATATAGAGGCTACAAAAAGGTTAAATTTACAAGATGCTTAAATTTTTGTAATTTTTAAAAAATTATGCGTTAAAGTTGTCAAATGCCATTGCAAATGTCAACTGTTGACAAAAGTATTCTAAAAATCGAAACAACCGATATTTATATTTTTAGATTCCTCGTTTGTTTCTGATTTTCTCATATGCTATGATAAACGTTTTCTGGGATATAGCGCATTTAAATTTGCGTATGAGTAGTTTATGCTAGTTCCGACAAATTCAATTAAAATATTTCACATTTAAATATTTAAGATATTTTATAGTCAAATAAAAATTAAACTGATGATGGTGGCTGATTATGGCAGGTGTTAGTTTGGTGCATAACATCTTAGTGGAGAAATATTATATTATACAGGGTGTCCCAAAAGTCCGAGTCCACCCAAATATATTCTGAATTATAAAAGATAACTAAACGATAATTGGCAGTGGTCGATAACATCAAGAGGTCTATTTTTTGAAAGGGCGACTGTGCCGCCCCTACATTAGAGGGCAGCATAGACTTGAATTTTTTTAATTGAAATCCCCTCGATTTAAAGGTCCCAAACTAACATTTTAACATAATTGTCAATTGTCTACGTCAAGTCTCTCAAAAGATATGGACTTCCAGACCTAATTATTTTCCGTTTTTGTCAAAATTAACAAGTTTTTTATTTTAGACAAAACCCTATTGAGTGGTATCTTGTTTGAAGGATCTTTAAAAAAACCACATTTTGGCGTAACTGCCCCTTGCCTACGTCAAACGTGTCAAAATCTATCGACTGTCAAACTTATTGTTTTACTATTTGTGACAAATTTGACAAGTTTTGTCTAACCATGGTTGTTCGAAAGGTCTTTCAAAAACTAGCATGTTTTCTTAACTGTCACTTGTTTACGTCAAACATATTTTCAACATTTTTTGATAAACTTTAGTTTGAAATGTTTTAAGATGGCAAGTTGAAATTATCTTTTAAGGGACGCATGTCTGTCCGTAAACGCATTGTTAAAAAAGCGTTTTGTTTCCTTATAACATCTTGTTTGTCTAAAAAAAGTAATTTTAATATTTAATCTTATTTGATCGTGGCATTTTAAACACTTTAAACTGAAGTTTGTCAAAAGATGTAGAAAACATGTTTGACATAAACAACTGACAGTTACGTCAACTTGTTAGTTTTTAAAAGACCTTTCGAACAAGCTATGGTTAGAGTCCCTGTATGTTGACATATTTGGACTCTAGCTATGGTTAGACAAAATTTGTGAAATTTGTCAAAAATGGTAAAAGAATAAGGTTGACAGTCGATAGATTTTAACACATTTGGCATAGGCAAGGGGCAGGTAAGCTAAAATTTTGACTTTTCAAAGACCTTTTAAATAAGATATCACTTAATGGGGTTTGTGTTTAAAACAACATACTTGTGAAATTTAAGAAAAATTTAAAAAAATAGGTTTAACAGTCTATAGCGTTTGACAGATTTGACATAGACAACTAACGGTTATGTCGAAATGTTAGTTTTTCAAAGAGCTTTAAAACAAGGTATCACTCGATAGGGGTTTCAATTTTCAAATTTAATGTTAATATTTGGGTGGACTTGGACTTTTGGGATACCCTGCATACCGTGAAATAAAAGTGGCACTAAGGGAGTTTTTTCTAATACATTTATAATCAATTAATATACTTGTTTACATTATATAAACATTCAAATTGTTTCTTACTTTTAATCCCTAATATGTCACTTTTCATTCCGATTATTACTTTTAATCCCATATTCGTCACTTTTCATACCGGGAATAAAAAGTAACACTAATACATAAGAAATTGTACTTTATAGCGAGAAATTATCATAGATTTATTGTAGACTTTTTAAAAATAAATGGATCCATGAGATATCTTCCTATCCGATTAGCACACTCCAAGTAAACTTCATGCTATATCAACCTTGAAAACAGGTTTTTGTAAATAACTCCGAAACGAAACCTCCTACAAAGTTTTTGACAAAAATGTGCTTTATTATATTCCGAAAACCGCATATTGATGCGACGCTCTGTTAAAAAGTTAGCATTTTTTAAATGTTTTAACTGTCAAAAAACTGTCATTAGCATTAATGCATTTTGACCAAAATCTTATCAGCTCGTCACAGTATCGAACAATATTTTACCTGAAAATTTCATGAAAATCGGTTCATCGGATTAGGAGCTATCGTGTTACGGACACATATACATATACACACAGACACAGACAGACATCACGACAATATGGCTAAGATAAGTCGAAATACACCCAAGTAACACATTTTCGGCGTTATCTCAAAAACATTTTTTTTTCTCGAAACTAATACCTTCTCTAGCCATTGCTACGCGGGCTAGGAAGGTAAAAATTGTTAAATCTAAACATGTAACAAGATTCAAATTCAAGAAGTCAAAATAGTTTGAAAACAGTCGATTATTTCTTAAACTATACAATATATTGAAAAAAGTTGCATACAAAACTTGAACGGCTTTAAAATGTCTACTGAGCAGTAACCACTTAATTTCTACAGAGTTGGGTATAAAGCTCTGACACAACAAAATTTAATTTTTTTAAAGGCTACCCTCTATATTACACCCAAATCAATACTGCCGTGCTTAAAGAAAATGCCTTATCTGCAATGGGAATCCCAAATACCTTAGCAATTCTCGAACTGGGTTCCGCAAGAAGTTAATAGAAAAATATATTTGTGGTATCCCCAAAAATGAAATAGTCCATAGCGTCATGTTGTAAATAAAATAAATATTCTTATAGAGTAAAGGTAGCTTGGGAATTGGGACAGTCCGTTCTCAGTCGTAGTCAAAAAAGCTCATCAAACTCTAACTGTAAAACAAACTGAACAGCTAATTGATGTTGCAGCTGATGGAAACCTTAAAACTACTTTTAATTCGGCTACTTTGGAGTTTTGGGCTCAGCTTAGAAGTGAATATCCAGAATTAGCTGACTTTGCTATTAAAAACTTGTTGCCTGTTGCTGCAACTTACCGTTGTGAAGTAGGGTTTTCAAAGCAGTGGCATATCTAAGCCCCCCCCCCCAAGCTAAGATTTTTTAGATATTTTCCTCATATTTCATGAATACACACATAAAATAGCATAAAATACGGCCTCGTGGGGTCTCAGCCCCCCCCCCTTTGAAACTTTTTTCCATATACGCCACTGTTTCAAGGTATGCTCTTATTACAAAAACAGACTTAAGAAATAAACTAAATCCCGAAGCAGATGCGCGCATACAACTTTCAAACATTGAACCCGATATTGAGAAACTTGTCTCAAACAGGCCCATGCATCGCATTAAGTTAAAATAATAACAAAATGTTTTTAATACTTATTTTCGTGTTTTTACTATTTCCGAGTTATTAATACAGGGTGTTTTATAACTATTCCGACAGACTTTAACCCCAATTTCGGAGTGTCGATTTATGCAAAAAAATGTTAAAAGTCTTTTAGAAAAAGAGATTATTAAATTATAAAGTTGAAAAAAAAACGTCGTTTCTACATTGACTTGTATGCAAGTTTGGCTGCTTGGAATCCAATTTTGAACAATTTAAAAAAAATTGTTTAAAAAAGCAAGTTAATTATTAAAAAGTAAAAAAAAAAAATTTAACTTTTTTTTTATTAATCATCTTCTTATATTATCCCGAACTTGGGATTAAAGTTTGTCGAAATAGTTGTGAAACGCCCTGTATATTACGTACCTACTTAGTTCTTCCATTATTTTATTTACTCTTTATTTGGAAGCTTAAAAAGTAGTGTTAATGTCAAAAATTACAAAAACATTATGTCTTATATTTAAGTACTTAGGGTAGGGGTTCCCTAGAAAAAAAAAGCTTTAGGGTTCCGCACTCTAGAAAAGTTTGAAAACCACTGCCTTAGAGCAATCATAGCTTGCTTTGGAAACATTGACAAATTTAAATTCGCAGACGCAAATTTGCAAGTGCGCATGCGTGTGTTTTGACACGTAGACACAGCTGCCTGTGTGGATGGTCGACATATTTGTTCTTTATTTACATTTTGCGGTGTTTTGCATTTGTCCTGTAAAATTGTTTTTTTTTCGTGAAAAATTCGAAATAATTCACGTAAAACATGTGCAGTTTGTTTATGGAAAAATATTCGGGAGAAGTAAGGGAGTACTTGTATTTTTCTTTATAATTTCTTAATAAAGTTAAGAATTAAATTTAACACTTCATGGTGTCCACAATAAATCTGCACAATTAATTTAAAAAAAACTACAGATTTAATCCGCAATTTGATAAATTTTTACTCGATCAACTAGTTTTTAGAAAAAAATAATAGACCTTAAATTTTTGCCACTTGTCAAATAATGTTTTGTTTTCTAGTTTCCGAAAAGTAAAAAGAAATCAAAGACAAACCCAAAACTCTTGTTTCCATCAATCTAGGTTTTGATTGAGTTTTGTTTTTGTTTTCGGTCCTTTTTCACTGGTAGTCGCTAGTCAGAACACATTTTTTTTTTGATTCAACCGACATGTTTAGAGAGAAAGATTTTTTTGTAATGCCTTCTTTTACGTTGGTATTGTGAAGTTATATTTTTTATTTTTCTTTATATTTCCATCCAATTTGTGTTAAACAACTGGGAAATGTCTTTCTAAGAATCCATTTTAATTCTATTTTTATAGCTGGCATTTTTTGGGTCCCACAAATTTCTATGTTCCCTAAAGGCATCAATCAAGGTACTAATTTCTTCAGTGGTCCACTGTTTTTTTGGAAGTTTACCACTTTCAGAAATGATCTAGAATTTCTGGAAGAAACAATTTACTTGTAGGTTTATTATATATCTAATAAATTTATCGAGCGTTTGGAAACAAATTTCTTAAAATACCTATATTTACTTACCTATCAATTTGGTACAAAAGTGGTAGCCAGACTAGCACAACGAAATAAAAGTAGAACATCAAAAAACTCAACACGACCCTTTCCACTAAAGAGACGCGAGTTTCAAAACCGAAACTAGTCAAAATCTTTTGATGTTACCGCTTCCAAATGGGACTCGAAAAACAAAACTCCAACTGTCGCAAAACACGCCAGTCTTGAAAAAGTTGGCCAAAAGTTTCAGTTTTGTTTTATTCGACACGAGTTTATGTTTTGTTTTTGTTTTGTCCGTTTGGTGGAAAACCGGCATAACGGAGTATGTTCCAAAACCACCAAAACAGCATGCCCAGTTATCGAAATTAATTTATAAAGGGGGTCCTGGCTTCAGGCGCGTGTAAGAATGCATGGCTATGCCCTACATTTATGTTCTAAGGAATTTGGGCAATTTCTTTGTAGATACGGGATTTTATTAAGCACGACAGAATAGTTTAAAATTAATGTAGTTATGTACGAAATTCGATATTTTATTAATCATTATTACCCTGTAAAAATAAAATGACTACGCTGTAGTAGACGTTGGACAATCCTACAACTTTTTTATTAAAGTTTTTTCGATATCTTGTATAGATTAAGAAATAATCGACTGTTTTCATACTTATTAGCGACACTTTATATAACTTTTTATAGCATAATTACTATTGAAGAAAAGGGGGTAGAAATTTATAATGAGTCACCCTGTACAAACTATAAAAAAATTGATTATCCGAATATGTAATTACAGAGACGCATTAAATAATCGGCAAACTTAATTGTGCTATTTAAAATACGCTATTTGTCATGCTAGCTTTTTATAATTACAGTTATTGCTTTTACCACTATACTATTAAAAAACGATGTAAGTATTTATGTGATTTAAAGCAAATTACTTTGAAATTCATCTTAGTTGAGACAAAGGTCCCTGAAAAAAATGAGTGTTTTGGTAAAAAGTGATTCAAAAATATTTCGATGGGTTGAAAAAGCGTTAGAGCATCAAAATATATCGGACTTAAGAGTGTTTACAAGTGGTGGGTTGGAAAAAGGAAGTGGCTATATTGGATCGATATATATTGTTAAAGCCGAAGCTATACAAGTTAGTAACAATGCTCAAAGGACATACGAATTAATTGTAAAAAGTAACGAATCAAGTAAAGAAGCTCGAGAGAAATTTCCTTCAGAACTTCTATTCAACAGAGAAATATACGCTTACACCACAATTATACCAGCATACCAAAAATTCCAGCTTTCCAGAGATTTGTCACCACTCGACATTGTTGCCAAATGTTACAACGGGTTTGTCTTAAACGATCAAGAAGTGATTGTTTTAGAAAATTTAAAGAAATTAAAATATGACATGCACAATGCCAGAGTTCCCTTGGATATAAAACACAGAAAACTGACGTTAGAAGCCTACGGCAAATGGCACGCTTTGTCATTGGCAATACGTGACCAAGAACCAGAACAATTTGTAAAGTTATTTGGCAACATGAAAGACGTTTTGGGACCGACTTTTGAAAGTAAACATATAGAGGATTGGGTTAATAAGTGTCTAGAAATGGTATTTAAGATTCTGAAAGAAAGCAGCGAGTTGCAATTGCTGGAAATGCTAAAAAAGAAATTTAGTAAAGGATTTCAAACTTTGTTTAACGAACTTACAAATAAGGCACGAAATAGCAAGTTTGCCGTTTTCACGCATGGAGATTGCTGGAATAACAATTTCCTGTATAAATATGAGGTAAATATACAACAATTAAGTTTAATCATATGTTTTTAAATTAATGAAAGTAACATATATTTTAAAAGTATTTAAATCTAGTTGGAGTAGGTTTTAATTTAAAAATGCTGTTTACGCCAATTGCAAATCTGGAATCCTTTGCAATTTTTACTAAAATTCTTCTTTGAATTAGGTATATTTATATAATTTAGATGACGTGGCTTCTAAGCGTTGTAGCTTTTATATTTTAATCACCTAGGAGGAATAAAAATAAACTTTTCTTTAATTTTAGGAAGCAGATCCACAAAGAAAAAATCCTGTGAAAGCTGTCCTGATAGATTTTCAGCTTGCATCTTTGACTACCCCAGTATATGATCTAGCCTACCATTTGTATTCTGTCAGTTCAGCCGCAGATGTAAAAAATATAAATGAAGTATTAAAAATCTACTATGGAGTACTGTCAAATCAAATTCGGCGGTTGGGTAGTGATCCTACCAAGATATTTTCTTTTTCCACACTGATGGATGAGTGGAGAGAATACTCCATCCTGGGATTTCTTATGTTTGCCTTAGTTCTACCTGTAACGATTGTGGACAAAGAACACGCAGCTTCTGGTATAGATAACTTAAACGGGGACGTAGCCCAAGGCATGATGGATTCGCTTAAAAGCGATGTTAAAGAACGAATTAACGAAAAAGTTATCACTGTGGTTAAACACACTCTTGGTCTATACGACTGATAAATTAATTCAATTATTTTTTATATACAATTGATGTATGCATTAAATCGTTAAGTAAAAAACACTTGACTTGTGTATTTGTATTTTCTTTAATTTTTGTTAGAATATAAACAGAATACATTAACATAACAGAAAAATAACCCTAGAAGCCTACGGAAGATGCACGTTTTAACACTTACCATACGTGATTAGGAATACACAGGATTTGCAAGGCTATTTGACAACATGTCAGGTGTTTTGGGACCGGATTTCGAAAGTAAACAGACGATTGGACCAATAAGTTTCTATAAATGGTATTTAAGGGTTTCAAAAAAAGCAAGGTTGCTGGAAATGCTAAAAAATAAATTTAGGAAAGATTCAAAACTTTGTAAATAACGAACTTACAAAAAAGGCCCGTTTTTACGCATGGATGTTGCTGGAATAAAAGTCCAATAATAGTCCAACCGCGGAAGTATTAAAAATAATCTACTACGGATTACTGTCAAATCAAATTCGGCAGTTGGGCGGTTCCTTCCGAAATATTTTCTTTTTCTACACTAATGAAACAGTGGAGAGAATATTCTATGCTGGTGTTTCTTATGTTGGCCTTAGTTCTACCTGTAAAGATTGTGGACAAAAAACACGCAGCTTCTGGTGTAGATCACTTAAAGGGAGACGTAGCCCAAACCATGATGGCTTCACTGAAAAGCGATGTTAAAGAACGAATTGACGAAAAAGTGATCACTGTGGTTAAGCACACTCTTGGGCTATACCTCTGATTAAATATTTTGGGGTATACGCATTAAACTATTAAATAAAAAGCACACACGTGTATTTATTTTCTTACACATAAAAATTACTCTAGAAGCGGAAAATGGCAGGTTTTGACATTTTGAAAGTTATTTGACAAAATGAAAGATAATTTGGGACCGGTTTTGAAAGTAAACATGTAGACGATTGGTTCGGTTCGGTTCGGTTAACTAATAAGTACCTAGAAACCGTATTTAAGATTCTGAAAGAAAGCAACGAGTTGCAGTGGCTAGAAATGCTGAAAAATAAATTTACTAAAGGATACCAAGCCTTGTGCAAAATTCATAGTACGTGGTGCCTTGGAGTCCTTGTGCCAGACCCATTAGTCATTATATTTCGGGGGGGGGGGGGGGGCTGAACGTGCATAGATAGGCAAATAAAGCGAGTACTGGAGATGACCCTGAACACTTCAAGCAACTTGAACATTTAATCGAGTAAACGCCATAAACATTTGTTTTGTTTGTTCTACTTGTTCATTCAAATTAAGACTGGACCCGCCTAAAGAAAGGACTAACGAAAAATAATCGGCCCGTACTACTTATACTAACCAAAACTGAAAACTGGCTTTTTTGGGTATTTCTTGATGAAATTTGGAAAAAACCTCAGACACGTCGATTTTGTTCGCGATGGAAAGTGGGTCGAGCGATACCTTGTTTTGAAGGTATTTGAAATGTCTTCGCAACCGTGTAAACTGTTCCAAAGGCATATTCAGTATTAGCAGACGCGCTAGCCCTTCCGGCGCATAGAGCAAAATTATTTAAGAAAAGCCGGACCTGTCCCTCACCCCCTCCGATTTTCTTGATTTTTTGTGGGAATATTACCTACCTGGAGAATAGACAAAAGCCAAAATATTGGCTTTCAAAAAAATTTATTGGCCAGGATATAGCCATTTTTCTGTTTTTCATAAATATTTGACATGATTTTGGGTAGAAATGATCAGAGAACAAGAATGTGGTCAATAATTTAACCTAGGACAAATTTCCACAAAAATGGTGGCCAAAACCCCTAAAATTTACAGAAAAATACCCATTTCTTGAGGAAACGTTGAAACGTTTTTTTTTTTTAAATTTTTTGAATGCGTCTTACAGAAAAAGAATCAGCGAATCTAATGAGCCCGTACTCATATTTTTCGGATTAATCGACTTATAGATCTATTTTGTGTGAGCGAGACATGTAGCTACCTAAAAAACCGTAAAAAAATGCAAACCCGTCAAACGCGCTGGGGGATTTAGCTATATTAGGCCAGTCATTAAAGCGAAAAAAAGACCCCTTTATGTTGTTCACATTGGAGTTCTAAGAGAAAATTTAAGTTTTCGACTTGAATGGGGTGGTCCCCCCCCCCCACCGTCTTGTATTTAGTCTGCACAAAACCCCTTTTTTTTAATTACTTGGTCCCTGCACATTTTAGAAAATAAAGTTTTAGACAAAAGTTGAACACAATAAAACTTCTTGCAAAAAAGCTATTGTAAAGTTTTTTGTCAGACGAATGGTTTTCGAGTTATGACGCTAAACATTTCTCCGCCTTTTTGGATTTTAAACAGTTTTTATTTAGTGGCCTTTAATTTTTCTGTATATTTTAGGGGTTTTGGCCACCATTTTTGTGGAAATTTGTCCTAGGTCAAATTATTGACCACATTCTTGTTCTTTGATCACTTCTACATCAATGTACCAATTTTCAACAATTTACTGCAAAAAAACTTCTGAATTATAGAAAATACCCAAAATCATGTCAAAAATTTATGAAAAATAGAAAAATGGCTATATCCTAGCCAATAAATTTTTTTCAAAGCCAATATTTTGGCTTTTGTCTATTCTCCAGGTAGGTAATATTCACACAAAAAAATCAAGAAAATCGGAGAGGGTGAGGGACAGGTCCGGTTTTTCTTAAATAATTTTGCTCATAGCGACATCTGGTACTAAGTAGGTAAGTCAAACTGGCCAGAATTAAAAGAAAAATATATGCGCTACTAAAACACGAATAGTTGGTTACCTCAAACGTATAATGTTTTTTTCAACTAAAACGTGATTGATAAAAAATCATCTTAATGCGCTAGAAATAAAAATATGAATTTAATCGCAATTTGTTCTCGATACTAGTCATACAAATGGTTTGTGTCTCTCTTGGAATTTTATCTTGGGTATTTTTTTATCAAAATCGCATAAATTCTACTTTAACTGCTAAGTTTATTATTAAATTATTGAAAAGGAATACCTGTAGAATTTTTTTTTAATATCGGTTGATATTCAATTTTCTTTAATTTCAAAGGATTGTCACAAAAAAAAGATCACATTTTATGAGACTAAAACATTTTTTTGTCGTAAAGCCCATTTATATGTCTATCGAGTAATACTATATTCGCAATGTGGGTAGGTTTGCGAAACATGGAAATTTTAACCTTTGTTTTGGTGCATGCACAACAATTGTAGCCCTCGCGTGGCTTAACCAACAATTCGCTAAAAAAAAAGACCCTTTAGTCCCGTGGTTTATATACTATTCTCTACGCTAACTAAAGTGTATAAAATATATTTACAATTTTATAACAAAACAAATGGAGATCCCCCTTCGACTCTTCGTATTTTTAGTAATGGCCGACACTCGATCCGCGGTTGGTTTAGTTAGGTTTGTTTTTGATTGTGTTTTTATTAGTTTTATCCATTTGAAAATTATTCTACAGTGTCTGCTGTTACTATCGTCGCCGGAAGCCATTCGGAAATCTAGCGGCCTCGTCGAGGAGTTTTTGAGCACCACCTGACTTCTAATCATACTATCTTGGTGTCCACAGAAAAAATTACTTCTGAGGTCTGAGATGTATGTTAACTTAATATTTTCGAGTTCGCTGAAACCAAATCCGGGGTCCGGTTTACCCCATCACGTCAGGATTTTCCATAACCTAAAAACCATATACGTAATATTCCAATACGCCCTGTTATTTATTTACACAATGGTTGGCGTTTGATGCAAACATTCAGAAATAAAGGTACGAAAAATGCACAGATACCAAATTTACATTGATAGAGTTTTTGTCAACTGTACGCCGATGATTAGACGTAACGAATACAAGAATAAAATAATATTCATGCGTAAAAGTATAACCAATCAGGACATTTTATCTTAAGGACCGCAAAGAGTATAGACCAATACTCATTGATATTGCTAATTAAAATATGTTTGCATTCTGCATGGTAAGATACCGTAGGCATTGCAATAATACGTACTATATGGAAATAATATGCATATGTTTTTGAAAGCAACCAATCAGGTCTTTTTTACTTAAAGACCACAAGGCTCTCATGTTTGCATCATGAATGGGCAGTTACCGTGGGTATTGGAATATTATGTATATGCTAAAAACCCGTAATCTATTGTTTGAGTTTCTGGAAAATCTTGACGTGATGAGTTAAAAGAGACCCCGAATTCGGTGTCACCGCCCCCAGAAACATAAAGTGAACATACTCAGATGTGATGGGGTAAAACAACTCCGGATTCTGTTTCGGCAATCCCGAAAATATAAAGGAAACATACTCAAACCTTATGAGTTATTTTTTTTAAAAATTATGCATTACATCTGAGAATCTTTACTTTATGTTTTACCCCATCACATCAGGATTTTCCATAACCTCAAAAACCCAATAAATCCGCTATGTATATTTTGAGATGGAAAATCCCCTCAGGTCAGGATTTATCTTCGCCTCAAAAAAATAGATAGCGAATTTATTGGAGTTTTGAGGTTCTAAAAAATCCTGACGTTATGGGGTAAAACAAACCGCGGATTCGGTTTTAGCGACCTCGAAAACATATATATTTATCGGTTTCACAACGGTCTACGTCTTCCGATACCCAATCTCCACTCGTTTCTGTTTGCCCATAATTCATCATCTAGGCCTCTTATTCTTATTTCATTGACTATTCCTTCTCTCCAGCTTCTCCTTGGCCGTCCTCGTTTTCTTCGGCCAGTTGGTTTCCATTGTAGTATTTGTTTAGGTAGTCTTTCATCATTCATTCTTTGTACATGTCCGTACCACACCAGTTGTTTTGTTCTTATATCATCCACTAAAGTACGTTCACCCACTGTCATAATTTCTCTTATTCTTTGATTTGTAACTCTTTCTCTTTTTGATTTCCCTGCTGCTCTTCTCCAATAGTCCATCTCCGTAGCGGAAAGCATTTTTTCTGTTCTATCCTTGATTGGCCATACTTCTGAGCCGTATGTAATAATACTTTTTACAATGGTGTTATATATAAGCTTTTTGTTATGTTTTGATATACTTTGGTCCCAAATTATTCCATTTAATAAAGTTATTGCTTTTCTTCCTTGTACGTTTCGATCTTTTATAGCTTTGTCTAGTGTTCCGTCAGCTGTAATTTTTAGACCTAAGTATTTATACTCATCACAGGAGTGAATTCGCTGCCCGGTATTTAAGATTAGATCCTGTTTCATTCCACCGATACACATATACTCTGTCTTATTGAGATTAACCTCTAGTCCCCACTTATTGTACTCTTCTATTAGTTTTCGTGTCATATATTCGAGGTCGTCATAATCCTGAGCCACTACTATCTGATCATCGGCGAAACATAAAGTATACAAGGTGGTTTCGTCCAACGGAATTCCCATGTTTTGGCATTTTCTCTTCCATACTTTAAGGACTTGTTCCAAGTATATCTTGAAGAGCGTAGGCGAGATACAGCAACCTTGTTTAAGACCTTTATTTACTTGAAAGCCTTTAGTTAGTTTTGCTTTTATTTTAACTTTTGCCATACTATTGCGGTATAACTCTTTGATGGCCTTATTTAGTTGTACGCTTATGTTTGTCTTTTCCAACGCTCTCCAAAGTAGATTTAGTGGTATACTATCATATGCCTTCTGCAAATCCACGTAAGGCAGATGCAGCTCTTGTCCGTATGCCATTTTCTTTTCAATAACTTGGGTTATACAAAAGAGATGATCTGAAGTCGATCTACCCGCCCTGAAACCAGCTTGTTCTTCTGCCTCCATGTCTTTATATTCGCTCTCTACTTTATTTCTTATTATTTTACCGTATATTCTGCTTAACGTACTAGTCACAGATATACCTCTATAATTGTCACATATATCTTTCCTTCCTTTTTTGTGTATTGTGGATATATATGACGTTTTCCACTCAGTTGGGACTACAGTTCCATTTAAATATTTTTGGAAAAGATTCCGTAATCTCCAAAACAGTTCTTCAGTGCCTCGAAAACATAAAGTAAATATACTCTGACCTTATAAGTCATTTTCTCGATTATTAGGATTTTCCATAAACTCAAAAAATTGATTACGGATTTTGAGGTGTCTTTTTGAGGTAATCGAAAATCCTGACGTTTGGGATAAAACTGCCCCCGTATTCGGTTTTAGCGACCCTGAAAATATAAAGTAAATACTCAGACATATTTTGAGGAACTGTGTTATAGTAGCAGCGTGAGCTGTGGTGACCACAAACAAGAAAAAAAGTTGTTAATCATTGTAATTTAAATATCTATTTCTTTTAGTGGGAAGCAAAAGTAGAACGAGGCCAAGAAAGCTTCGACAAAATTTCGAGGATGATCAAGGAGGAAGTGGACCGATTCGAGAAATGTAGGATTAAAGAATTTAAAATTATGTTTATCAAATATCTTGAAAACCATATGGAGCATCAAGCGAAAGTAAGTATTAACGCAAGTAACTTTTCTTGTTTTATAAAGGTTGTGGCAACCTTATAAATAGCAAATATTGAAATCCAAGGGTTTTCTAATTTGTAACTGTAGAGCCTATACAAGTCCTGTAAAACCTGTATGAGCCTTAAATGTCAGATTTTATAATGGTTTGAACTCTTTATAATGCATAGAAAGTTCATTATTAAGCTAATTTTATGGTTTAATATTGGTTTGGTTTGCCAAGACGTTGTAGTACCTGTTGTAGACCTTGATGTAGAGTGAATAAAAATAAGATATCTAATTTATTTCTCTGTTTAAAACCTTTTATCCGTATTAATACAAATAATAAAACAAAACACGCCGAACGCGTTTCGCTTATACGAAAACTATACATAAATATAAAACATTTATTTGGAATTTTTTCTTGAGTCTTGAATTTTATTTGCTTAGAACACACAGGCCTTAAAAATATGCGAGTTTAATACATTTTTGAAGTAACTTTTTTAGAAAAGGAAGGGTTAGGTTTTTCGAAATATTGAAAAACCCATTTTTTTTACCCTTGCCGCCAAAGGTTAAAAATGTACGCATACCTGGGGATTTTTTCCAACTTTATGCCAACTTCTGCAAGAAATCTCCAGGAAATAAGCCGCCTTTTTCAAGGCTTTTTGGCATATTTTATAAAACTTATTTAAATTTAAACTAAGTTTTATAGGAAAGGCATTCATTCAGTAGGTTTTGCCAACTTATTTTATAAAACTAAAGCTAAAAGTTTTATAAGGCAGGGATTTATAAAGAAGATGAACTCAGAACTTTCTAATAACTAATTTACATACGTTTATCCAAGTTGAATAAGGGTTTTATAAACATAGTGATGAGCCTGGCACAATGATTTCTATATATATAACTGGATAGACCTTTTATATATATTCAGAGTGAGCCAAAAATATTGATATTTTTTGTAGAGAGAGCACGCTGCGCAGGAGGTGCTACCTTTCCGTTTTTACTTTTACTCTCCGATGATATCCTGTAGTTTTGAAAGTTCGCGGAGGTTTGATGATTCTTAATATATAACTGGATTTTTACTGCGATTAGGTACTAATAAAGTTTTTTAAATAATCGAAGCTACTTACTTCAAAAAGGAAACCGGCTTTTCACTCCTATAAAACTCGTTTTTACAAGCAATGCATCGTGTTCTCATTTTTTATTTTTGTTCAACAAAAATAATTTCAAAAATATAATGACAATATTGACAAGCACTTTAATGACATATCACAAATGACAATCTCTTTGAAGTATTAAGTTCACCAAATACCACCGGTGGTTAGAACTAGAGAGAGAAAGGTTGCACTGCTTAGCATTCATTGTATGTTCTCACTCTAAAAAAACTCTTTAAATTTTTGCCTCAGTGTCCCATATACCTAATGTATAGCCGTGACCGTTCCTGTTACTTCGTATATAATTCATTGGCGTTTCAAGAGTTATAAAAAGTTAAATCTAATAGAACGAGCCAGCATATTTAGTTTCAGGTGTCACTTGTTTGCCACTTGTCAACTATAAAACCTGAAACTAGCAACATAAAATATACATGTCCAAAATTCCCACGTAGGGGGGAGGGTTATCCTTTACTGGCTGTAGGTCTATTATAGTGTAGTTGTCTTCGTTAAGACGTTATAAATTCTTTATAAGAAAAGGTTAAAATTACAAAATATAAGGTAAATATCTCAGATTCTGTTACTTGGAAAACGTCATTTAATATAAAAAAATTATTTTCAAAAGGAGCAAAACCTTTTAAAATAATGGACCGAAATCGTTTTTAAAACCACCACTAAAAATTAATTGTTTTTTTATGTTTGGATTGATTATACATTACATACATACATTATTTGCTTCACTTTAGTAAGACAAAATTTGTAAACAGTTTTTGAACACTTTCTGTGCTTGTTGTTCATTCTTACTTCAAGAGTTTTTTTGCGAACACGTGGCAAGTCTTAGTATGTGTGTTGATATTGACTGTTTAACGCGGTCCATAGTGAATTGAGTATATAGAAATTAGGGACAAAATGGTATCTCCAGAACCGCTTAACAGGTTTTAATGAAACTTGGCAATACTGTTAACTGGTCTTTTAGTTATAATTGGTGCTACTATAAATTGTTTCGCTGGTACGTAAGGGGTTGAAAAGGGGTGAAGTTTGTTTAAAGTCTTGGAAGTATATCGGAATGCGGAAAAAAAAAATCATTTTTCCAGTTTCGCTTGGCGGATTTCAGCTAAACTTGGCAACAATGTTTATTGGTCCTTTGGCTATACTGCTTTCATATAATGAAAGGGGTTGCTTATACTTAAAGGGTTGAAAAAAGGTAGCGTAATTTTAAATTATTTTGGAGTATATGAAAATACGGAACATAATTTAAATCTCAAGAATTGGTGAAGCCAAACCTGGAGGCAATTTTGGTCAAATTTCATTCAAATAAAAACCGGTTATTCGGTTATAACGGGAGTAAAAACCGATTTTTCCGGTTATTGACATCCCTACTGTTTTCTACTTTTCTCATTTGGGGATTACGTGACTTAAATTCCTTGTTTTCCTTTTTTTAGCTAATTAAATATTGGGAAACCTTCCTACCCGAAGCCAAAAATATTGCCTGACTAGACGAGTTGGAGAAGGAATAGCAGAGAGAACATTCCTATTGGAGGTTCCCTAAACCGCCAAAGAACCTTTAATCGAGGTCAGACTAAATTTAACCTCTTAAAATTGACAAATCAAAAATTTTAAAGTACTAAGTTTGTTACCTTCGTCGTGTAAATTGTTTAGGTAGCGAAATACAGTGAAGGTTGAAATAACGACGGTGAAGGGACCAATGCAAAACTTGAAACACATGTCAGTGGTTGGTTGGAAAAAGCAAAAGTCGATTACGTTGGGTCCTGATACCCGGCGAGCCAAGAACGGTTGACGGTTAACGCTATTTGACACTGTAGCCATTTGAACGTCAGATGTAGTTAAGCGCTTCCGTGGTAAACCGCAAACACACGGACAGTTAACATAAGAATTTTGACGTACGAAAGTCGTGCGCAATTGTGTTTTGACGAGCTTCAATTACATTTTGCGTCATTTCGGAGCGGGTGCTGCTACCTAATTGATCAGTAACAAACAACTGTTAAAGATTAACTTTCTAAGCCGTTTGTAAATGTAGGTAGGTGCTTTAAAATACGTTTAAAGGAAAGCAATATAGTTGGGTAAAAATTGTCCGAACACAGTAAGCTAGTTTATTTTGAAAATTAAAAACAACCATATGCTACAGACCGAAACCAAATAATTAATCTACATAAGCAACAGAACAGAGATACGTTTGACATTTGCAATGGTCTTGTGCACCAAACGTTAAATACCCGCACCGTCGCACGGTGGTCAGCTTGTCGGTTCTGAACGATCGAAATTATTTTATGGTATTAATTTTGACAAATTGATGCTGAAAGTTAGGAAATGTCAACTAGCGTTTAAAAAATGTGATTTTAATATACTGTGCATTCTGGAGATGGTACAGTCGCCTCCAAAAATATGTTGCAAATCGTTTTTTTCCTCTTAAGCAAAAAACTTGAAAATTTGATACTTTGAGAGTGTGTGTACGTAACTAGTTTATAGCTTTTTTTATTTAACATAGCTTTTTTATAAAAATTTAACTAAATTTATTAATCTTGCTATATTATATATCAATTTTTTACCACGCACTGATATTTTTTATCGTAGTCTTTATATTCACTATTTTCACATACATAGTTCAAAACGGATTAATTTTTATCCTGTGAAACCGATGTTTTGTGCCACATTTTAAATAAATTACGTCGGCCAATCCCATGCGCCAACGCTGAAACAATAAATCATAGCTATTATAGCGGCAAGAAGCGGCAGCTGAATGTAGCACCTATACAACCCTTGATACATGATTGAAATAATAAAGTCACAAACGCAATTGGTACGTAACGATCCAGACTTTTTCAGTCCAATATATTATATATTTGAAAAATTATAATAAATCAATACACAACTTTTATCTAATTTTCAGCAAATTGAAACTTTGCAAATGGTTTAATAGTAAAAATTAAAGATACTAACCCATATTTTAAATATACGTGAAGAAATCACCATATAATCTCTGGTTTGCCAACTTGGAGCACTTTTGAAAATCGGCTTTCCGCGCGGAATAAGTGCGGATCATTATGCAGGCTATCGAACGGCCTATGACTTGTCGTCATAACAAGTGACAACGAGTTAGTTGATCGATTTTCTGCATTGGGGTCTACTAATAAGGTAATTGGGCACTTTTTTAAGAGTTAGTGGTTATGATAGAAAATAGTTCGATATTGAGGTTTCGATAGTCTAAATTAGACAAGCTGACCTCCGTGCGTCGGCGTCGACCAAAAGCCTGTACCAAACTGTCAAATAGTGTTAAAGTTGTCGTTGTCAGCGAAGATAATACGTTAAATGTAAATCCATCCAAATAAGTGACGTCGGTATTAGCGGCTTTCACTGTATAAAGAAAAATCGAGTTTTAGTGGGTTTTAAAAATGTATGTTTTAGAAAGTATTACGAAACGGAAAAAATATCCAAGTTAAGAATGCATACGGTTGCAATAAACGTCGCTTTTAGACACCACGGCCTGTTTCGCGAGCTGCTAAAGACAATGAAAAACTACTTTCCTACTACACATTGCGGCAATAAAATCTCTATGGAGCTACTAAATTTAATCCTTAGAGCATCGAGTTTAGTCTTAGGGACCTTTTGCACGCACTCTGTTAGCTAACTTTATCAGTTACTAAGGTGACATTAAATGACAGATGTCACGTGATATTCAAAGGTCCAATTTTTTCCATTTGCAGACCCTAAATTGTTTACGTTATTGATCTGTCAAAAATAAGTTACACTCAATAGGCGACAACTTGGACTCAATAGTCATCTTATCAAGTGCATTAGTTTAAATAATATGTTCTGCAAGACCGGACCATCATGTATTACAGCAACATTGTTGCCATGTGTAAAAGTTTTTATAAAATAGAAATTTCAACATATGCAATAAAATTAAATCCATTGGTTTTCAAGCGTTGCGTTGGTTGATCTTAAACTAAGTATTTTATAGAAAAAATAATTTTTGCTTTTTTACCTTTATCTGTTATTTTATAAATTTTTCTTAACCAGTGTCTTTCCAGTTTTGGTAAATTTCTTAAAAAATTATGACTGTTATAAAAAAAACAACCGCTGTTAGCTCGCGCTAAATTTCGCGGTTGTTTTTAAATTTTAAAACCACACAATTGGATGAGAGGCAGAGTAAATTTTTCGTGCGTGGACATGCGCACCAACAATCAGAGAGATCCTTTCTTCCGCCTCGAGAAAAATGGCGTCTTAGTTACTTTTTCTAATTATTACAAATTTCTACACTTAAAAGTGCTCTGTTTTTATGTACAAAAGCATAGAACTGGTAGCTCCAGCCCTTCAGCTACGTGGTGTCATCATTAGATCCCAACAGGGGCCCCTGGGACGTGAAGAAATTGGCTGCACACCGGTAAGTACTCTGGTTTTCTAATCTCCGTTGTGTGAGTTACAGCAATTAACCTATGAACTCTTATTGTTTCGTGATTACGTATCAATTTATTATGTTTGTTCGCGCTTTCGTTTAATAAAATATATACGTCCATTGCAGTTATCGTTTCCAGATCCAAATTATTAAACTTCCTCACAACCTAGATTACTTAAGCTTTTTAAAAAATGCCCATTTTAAAAAATCCATTAATTGTTCGAATAGTTTTTGAAATCTATATTTTTAAGACCTTATTTTGTGGTAACCCTGCATTATTGTGTGTCACACACGCCCTGTATTAAGGTTGTGCAGGTTAAAGCAGAAATTTTATTTCCTAATGTATTTGTTGTTGTTCGGCTGGTATATTAAATATCTCTTGCCCATTGCCATGAATAGTTGAATTCAGGATTTCCGTCAATCGAAAATGGTGGTTTTGTAGGCATAGCCTCCTGTCGAATATAAAATAATAAGTGTGTATTTTATGTGATATTTATAGATTTTATATAACAACTCTACTTTTTGTATATCAGAATACAAAATTTTATCATTTAGTAGATACTTAAAATTGATACCCACTTTATACCGCGTTGTCGATATTAGGAAAACCTTGGCATTTTATCGGTCAGGTTTGCAATTTGACAGGTCTGTTTAAAATACGTACCAGTATCAAGTGTAGCATTATGTGAACCAACCCATGCACACTATCAAATTTGACCAATTAGATGACAGGCTTTTTGCAGTTATAGCCCAGTCATACTAGGTAAAAAAACGCTGAAACTTCGAAAAAATAGGTGCAAGCTGGATTTTTATATAATTATTCCTTGGCATTTGGGATACATCCCCGGATATTCTCCGCCAAAATCTCCCTTTCGCCCCAAAGATTCTAAAAATCAGTATTTTTCTCGAAAATTAATAACTTTTTTAAAAAAGACGAAAATAGGAAAAATACGCAAAATCATTCGGTCTATAATGTAGAATTAAGAAAAAACCTAACCTAACATTAAAAAAAAATTTCTACCTTGTAGTTAACTTGTTTTAAAATTTTAATACAATATATTAAGCTTGATCCCCACTTGTACAAAACAACATGTACTTAAATTTAGTTTTTGTTTCTTTAAAGTTAAACAACGTTAAGTAAGGGTTAGGCCAATGGTCAATAATAGTCGGACCCCCCAATGGGACGAAAAAAATATATTTTTATACAATTAAGCACTGTACGAGAAAAAAACCGTATGTAAAAAAAGTTTAGCTTCTAGGTAGAAACAGCTTTAAATAATGCGCACTTTTATTATTTGAAATTCTAGCCAAACTGCTATCGATAGCATAAATAGTGTTTCACTAAACTTTAATGGGACAAAGGGGTTTAAACAAAATAAATGTAACCTAAGGGTGGTTTTTTAAGGGTTTAAAATTATAAACATGAGTACATAAAGTTTTACCGAATAGTCGTTTTATCATGATTTTTCCCCAAATATATATGTATACTAAAAGCTTTAGTTTCTAAGATATCTACAAAAAATAATTTATCCATGTATATATAGCCTGGTTTTTGACAGCCTTGGCGAAAAATCTTGACATAAAAAACTGAACATTGCATATTAAGACGAGTATTTGTTAAAACGTTATGTACCTCTGTTTATAATTTTTAACCCTTAATAAACCACCCTTATGATAGAGATCATTGCTCTTATGTTCTATTTATTTTGTCTAAACCCCTTTGTCACAATGTTTAGTCAAAACCTATTTTTTCTATAATTTTATAAAAATTACGTTAATATCTGTTAAACTGGAATTTCAAATAAAATAAAAGTTTGCGCATTTGCGCATATTTTAACACTGTTCTAACGACAAGTTAAATATTTTTAATATTACGCTTGTTTGTGTTCCTAAGTGTATAAAAATTAAATTTTCAAGTGCCTAGTATTAACTATTTTTCTAACCTTTAAAGTTGTTTAACTTTACAAAAAACAAAATAAATAAATTTTAGTAAATGATGTTTGATACAAGTGGGGATCAAGCTTAATATTATAAAGTATTAGCATTTTAAAACAAGTTACCTACAGAGTGGGAAAAAAATTAAATAAAAAAAATCATTTTTAAATATATTTTTAAAATGTTGGGTTAGGTTGTTTTCTTAATTTTATAGTATAGACCGAATGATTTTTCGTATTTTTTCACTCGACTTTTTTTGAAAAAGTTATTAGTTTTCGAGACAATCACAAAAAACTGATTTTTAGAACATTTGGGGCCTTATATGTAGCGAAACTCAAGGAGGATTTTGGCGGAAAATATGTGGGGATGTGTCCCGGATGCTAAGGAATAATTATACAAAAATCCATGCACCTATTTTATCCAGGTGAATTTCTAATATGACTGGGCTATTATGACAACGCGTTACGAACTGTGTACTTACAGTGTCTATTATTAATTAATGTAATAGTATTTTTTAATCTTCAGTTTATTGTTAAAATTAAGATCGTCTACATCATAGGTAATTTGATTTGATCTGAATAAGCCGTTTGAAATTGGTTAAAATCGTCAAATGCCTGGGCCATTTTATTTTTGTCTCTGTTGAGTTAAATTAGGTTTATATTGGAAATTACATAACAAAAGATATTAAAACTAAGTTTATACCAAATAAATTCAATTAAATTACACAAATATCAAACCATTTATAAATGGGTAATTTCACCAAAAATGCCTGAAAGCCTAATCTAAACAGTTTCTAAAATCGAAAGTGATATTATTTTGAATAAAACAAAACCATTGATGTCGACTAAAACTTTCGTTCAAAAAATATATAATTTTGTTAAACGTACAACAAATCTTTTTAAACCTCGATATAAAAGTGACTTGTAAGAATATTATTATTATTTCTATATTATAAAATACATCAGCGTATTTTTCAGCTCTCTGATAGTAAAAAATATTAGTTGTGTCAGAATGTTTTCTATGTTTGAAATTCTTGCTATATTTTTTGCATAATTTTTTTTATGTGCTACATTAAGTTTTAATATGATAATAATTCGTAAGCACTTAAAACAAATACACATTTTGGAATGGAATTTTCCAAATCGCTTTAAAATAACCGCTTTTTCCGGGTAATTTTTTTTGTTAGAAATTAGTTAGTAGTAGCAAAAATGATTTATGTCACGAACCTTTATTTTTTCGAATCAAGACCTTGTAATCCGAGGCCAAAAAAGATTTTCAGAGAGATCCCCGAGCAATAAGGTCCAGAAAATTGACATTTTGACCAAAAATCTAAAGAAACAGTTGATAATGGATTTTGAAATCACTTTTTAAAAGGAGAAACATATTTATGTATAAAGTAAAAAAATATGTTTGTAAATACTAATTGTTATGGCCCAAATTAGATTTAAAAATCATTCAGTGAAATCGAAAAACATAAAAAAAACATAATTTTAAATTTTCTTTACTTATATTAAAAGTAAACTCGCACATAAATAATACAGATTTTAAATAAAACTTAAATTATTGCATAAAAATTAAAGAGCAAGGATTTTTATTTATCATTTTAGTTTTTTTTTGAAGTTTTTTATATTTAATAAAGATACACTGCAAGATCATTTCATATTAAATCAACTAGAGGATTATTATGTTTGGATTTATACTACCCATGAGGAGGATCGGTTCCGTTGTTGAAAAATGGTATTTTTTTTACATTAAGTCAGTTTTTTTTTTTTTAAATATACACCTATTATTTATGTTTATTATTTTAGCAAGATGTTCTTCCATATTTCAGGATAAAATAAAATATACTTTTTTAAATAATGTTTTTGGTTTTGTGTTTTTAAGAGCAAAAGATTACACAGTAATTTTTTTTAACTGTGTATTTGATTAAGAAAATCAAAATGTTTCCATTACAAATTTTTGTTAAATATTGTTACCATTTTTTCTTTTAACTTAACAACGAACTTATCATTTTTATTCAATCTGAAATTGAATTGAATCTTGCTAAAATGATGTGGACAAAAAAAATATATTTTTTTTATTAAAAGTTATTTATTGTATTGTAAAGGAATTTAGAGCCTGTCGAAAAAACCAATAATCACTGCCCTGGTATACGTAGTTCGTGAGATATCGTAATTTATTTTCGGTTTGTAAATTTGAGATTTTGTATCTTGATTCATGAATAGAATAAATTTACCAAACATCATCAAGTTGATCGCCAAACCTCCAATTTTTTTGTTTGATTTAAAATTAATTGACCCCACAGCAGATGCGCAGTAAATTAACCACCCCCTTATTTTGCCTATTTTATGTTTTATAAAATATATTAAAAATATATATGTAAATATTTATATTTTATTTTTAACGATTGCTTTAATTTAATTAAATGTCTTATTTTTAATTAATAAATTAATGCTTTCTTCCTAATTTCTAAAAGAAATTGAACTCAAAATAAAATAATAAGATAAGAACCAAAAATGTGCGAGTTTTGTTAGATTTATGGTAGTTTTAGAGGTAAATATAACTAGTAGGAGAGTACATAAACTATTGTATAAAAATTTAGAAAAAAAGTCTAAAGTGTGCTCATATAAAATATCTCAATGGCCAAAGTGTTTCTAAAATAATATTAAATAGCGTTTCATTGTGCATTTTTTCATTATTATATCTTTATATAGTTTCCTTATTATGAAATAAATTTATACTTTGTATTTAAATTATTCATATTATATTATATATATTAAAATGCTAAAGCTGCTATGTATTATATCAGTTTGTAAAATACGTATTAGCAAAAATATAAAATATTTTCGTTATATTAAAGTTTTGTTTAATTTATTTTCTATCTTTATAATTTTAGCGAGAAGGCAAGGTCTAGTCAGTGCAAATAAATTTTGAAAAGGAAAACTTAATAGGGACTTATTGCACTAAAGCCAGGCTGTAATAGTACCAGGCAGTATTCTGACAGTTTCACATTGAAAACTGACAGTTGATCTTTCAAAATTAACATACCAAAGTCGAATATAAAACTAATTCGTTTATTTTCCATAAATAAAGGAAGAAAGTATTTATTCCAGTTCATATAGTATACAAAGGCAAAAGATCACAGCTGATCTTACAATGTGACAGTTTAAAAATACTGCCTAGCACTATTACACTTTGGCTTTATTGCAATAAGTCCCTAATATCAGTATAAAAACAGCAGCCAATGCAAAAAATAAATAACACTAGATCCAAATTATTAGGGTCAACTTTTAAAGGTGGACAATCGTTTTCGCAATTTCCATCGAAACTGGACTTAATAATAAAGAAAGTTAAATATAAAAGTTATAGGTAATTAAAAGATCTACAACTTTTGTATCCGAGAAAAATTAAACAAGACGTTTTTTCGTTTTTTATTCTACTTTTTGTTTTTTATGATATTTGGTAAAAACTTACTTTTTTATTTCTTATAAACATGTAATGTTTTTAAAATATTTATTTTTACATTTTATTTTAAACCTAAACATTTTCACCCGAAATTCCAATGATCTGAAAGCAGTAAAAAAACGTTTTTTTTAAAAACGTTTATATTTGGACGGTGTGAAAAAAATAAACATTACTATTTTCAGGTGACAATGAGGTCCCTTTTTAGGTTTAAAATTAAAATAACATGTAATAATAAATATTTGTTCATAAATAAATAATAAATATGTAAGTTTAAACCCAAATTCGTGAAAAACAAACAAAAATGAAATAAAAATTAGATTTGAAAAAAACCTTTTTTTTAAATAATTTTTGAAAAGGAAAACTTAATAGGGACTTATTGCACTAAAGCCAGGCTGTAATAGTACCAGGCAGTATTCTGACAGTTTCACATTGAAAACTGACAGTTGATCTTTCAAAATTAACATACCAAAGTCGAATTTAAAACTAATCCGTTTATTTTCCATAAATAAAGGAAGAAAGTATTTATTCCAGTTCATATAGTATACAAAGGCGAAAGATCCCAGCTGATCTTACAATATGACGGTTTAAAAATACTGCCTAGCACTATTGCACTTTGGCTTTATTGCAATAAGTCCCTAATAACAGTATAAAAACAGCAGCCAATGCAAAAAATAAATAAGACTAGATCCAAATTATTAAGGTCAACTTTTAAAGGTGGACAATGGTTTTCGCAATTTCCAACGAAACTGGACTTAATAATAAAGAAAGTTAAATATAAAAGTTATAGGTAATTAAAAGATCTACAACTTTTGTATCCGAGAAAAATTAAACAAGACGTTTTTTCGTTTTTTATTTTACTTTTTGTTTTTTTACGAAATTTGATAAATACTTACTTTTTTATTTCTTATAAACATGTAATGTAATAAATAAGTAAATTTAAACCCAAATTCGTAAAAAACAAACAAGAATGGAATAAAAATTAGATTTGAAAAAAACGTTTGTTTTTTAATTTTTCTCGAAAAATGTTATGAAAAAAAATCGTTTATACAAAAGTTGTAGTTTTTTATTATCTATAACTTTTACATTTAACTTTTATCGATAGGTTTAGTTTCATCGCAAATCGTGAAAAACCATATGCCACCCCTTAAACCTCATTTCACCTTAATAACTCGGATCGAGTCTAATTTATTTTTCCCGTTAGCTGTGCTATATTTATTTCGTTAGTAACTCCATTCAAAACTAATATACGAATGGTTTTATTTTTAGAGGCACTAACAAGGGAAATATTCGCCAATATGCTCCCCAGGAAAATAGAGGGAGGAAATTTCTGCCACCGATTGATACCCCCAGCGCGGCGATCTTTTCTTTCGAGTTTAAAGAAAATCGATCGAGCGTAGTTGTACATTAAATATCGGAAAATTAGACGAACACTACAACATATAATCTTTTTTTTCAAGCTTGTTCTTTTTTATAATATTTAATGCCGTGTCTACCACAAATTAAAGTTTATGGCTTCCCCGGCGAAACAAATAAACGAGGGGTCCGTTTTAAAACCAAATTCTTTCATATTAATTTAAGAACTACCTAACGAATTAAATTCTCAAAAATTCCACCGCTCTGTGCTAAACAATATCCGAGCCTATTATAAAATTCAGTTCGGACATTACTATTAGCATTTCAGGTGTCACTGATTGTAGAGTGGTGATTATTTTTGCCCGAAGGTCATTTAAGTGGTAGCTCTTAAATGGCCATGCGAATAAATTTGGCTTTTTGGATAGCCCCATAAAAATCATTGGGTGACCTTGGAGGCCAGCTGAGTACCTTGCAAGCTTGTAATAAGCCGGAATGGAGGAAGCGTTTCATTTAAAAACACTCTCACAGGCAAAGTGTCATGAGCTGGGAAACTATCTTGCATAAACCAAAATTGGTTAAAATCAACATTTGGCACTTGTCGAATCGCAGGAATGATATGGTCCTGCAACAGAGCTAAATAATTTATCCCCCGTAAATTACCATTGATGAAAAAAGGTCCAATGATATTGTCACTCGAAATCCCAGTTCAGACATTTTTGAGGATACTGGGTCCGTTCTGCAGTATGCAAATGTTTATTTTTTCGTGACCAGTAACAAACAACGGAAGGATTGAGACGGACATGAATTGAAAACGAACTTTCGTCTGTAAAACAAATATTTTTAATAAAATTTTCATCCTGATTCGCGTTTTCAATCACAAAACTCCATTCTTCAAAATTGATCTGGAAAAATGTCTTAAGGTTAAGGGTGAAATATCGTCGCCCACATCATTGGCAATTGCCCTACTGGAACAGGAAGGCAAAGCTTCTTCTGCGGCACAAATCATAGTTTTGCGCCGTTTCCTTTCCTGCCTCATTTCACGAACCGAAGGTGCCTCTCCACCACTGCATTTGGGGCAAAAATATACACATCCCGTTCGTTGGAAATGGGTCACTATTTTTTTTACTGCTACGGCTTGGAATATCCCTTCCCTAGAGCGCGACAACAAATAAATTTGCACATTTGACAGCTATTTCCCCCGAAATACCATTGAACCATCTGTACTTTTTCCTGAACGTTAAATGTAATACGCGGCATGGCTTGAGCTAGAATTTGCGTACAAAACAAATACCCACTTCTCACCTGTTTCGCTGCACACGACGGAATGACGAAAAACTTCGTGAAGACCAAAGGGGTACGATGTATTCCCCTACCAGCCCGAATATGGGTGTAAAACAGCCAAAAATATTTCAAGACACCGCCCAAAATATATTTTTCTCTCTTACACACATTACGCAGAGCAAGCAGTCTTTGAATCCTATAGCTTTTAACGATTCTGTATATGGTGCAAAATAAATTAAATTTGGTCAACTTTTATTATTTTCGATTTGTTTTGATAAAATAGTCAGGAAGATAATTGGCAATATCGGGTTTAACCGGGATTTTAAGTATATAGAAAATTTTATTGCTGATTTTAGTAGGCAAAGGGTTCTAATTTAAGAATCCGGTTGATGCCACTCTGGCACCCTTAAACACTTTAAAACATTCAAGATGGCGGCCGATGAAAGATTAAAAACTTAAAATGTTTTAAAAAACCTAAAACCAAGACTGGGCGCAATTAATAGCTATTATGGTCCCATATTAAACATAGTAAGAGCTGCGACCCCTCTCCGTTCCGGAACATTGTCAAAAAGGCGTAGCAATCTTGGATTATTTTTATCTTTATCAGTTTTTTACTTAAAAAGTATTGCATTTTTAAGAAAATATGTAGAAATAAAATTTAAAGCCCATCAAATGAGATATTTCAAAGCTACCTAAGTACTACCCTTCCAGAGATTCGTGCCCTTAGGCATCCGTAACATGCACATTTCAATCAAAATAAATACACAAACATTTTGATATTTAAACAATTTTCTCAGAAACGAAGACTTAGGTAGAATAGTATTTAACAAACACTTTTTTTTATAGACAATGAAATTTCATTGCACCATTGCAGTAGTTTACATTTTGGGTAACGGTCTAATAGCGGCCCAAAATTAAAATCATTTAAAAAACATATATGTTTTTGCAGTTCTCGCAAAAACTAAGCATTTCAAGAAAATCTATGTATGTCATTTCTTTTTACGGACGGAAATTGATATTAATTTTTACCCACGCATGTTATCCATCATTTAAAAGAAAATTTTATTGTTTATAACGTGACGTACCGCAGTTTTTTCACAAACAGCTTAATTTTTAAGAAGATTAATTAAAAACTTAGAACTTAGCTAGATTTTCTACGATTTTGGTAAATTACTCCCATGTATGGACGTCACTGTACGGTAAGGAGTAAACCAAAACCCACCAAGTTAAACACAGGAAATTCTCTCTAAAACATTTTTTTTTTTTAATTATTACAAGAAATTTTCGTTTAAGGACCCCACGGAAATGTTAATCATAATCTTAACCCAAGTTTGTTATACATCATTGACAGAAAATTTTATTGCCTATAACGTGGCGGGATCCATTTTTTCCCAAAAGGCTTTATTTTCAAACCAGCTATCATCTTATAAGGATAAGGTGACACTTTTATATCTAAAACAGAGTATAAAAAGTGCACTTTTTGTTCCTTAATGGGGCAAAATGTTTGCTAATTAATATCTATGAAAACAAACATTTTCTGTCGCCAGTTTTGTTAGTTATTCCAGAAACTATTATAGGTATCACTGGAGTACAAATAAATAAGAAATACTTTACATTTCTGAAATTTTATTATTTCACGTTCTATATTTTTTACAAATCAATTTTTTAAAATAATTTATTAATGAATGATCGTACAAGGTTGGTTTGGTATAGTCCTTGCATATGTAGCTATACTTTTGTGAGTTTGACATGAAATAAACATTATTTCTAACCAGAAATATATTAAAAAGTAAACATGTCATGTTGGTATAAAATTAAAGGTAAAACTGTCTGTCTCTGGATAAAAAGATGCTGACTATAGGTTAACAAAACATTTTTTACATGCCATGTTTCAGATTTTTTTTTCTGTCAGTATCTATACATATGATAAATAAAGTGGTTGGAAATGTCCCAAAAGTGTAACTGCCTATGGCAAGGACTATATAGAGTCAAGGTAAATGAAAGTAACGTGTGGAAGTAAAAAAAAATATTTTAATAAATTGCCCGCGTCTTCATGATCATGACTCGCACCCGCATTATATTTTATAATATAGTGTTTCATTGAAAACGTACCACCCAAAATTTGAGAAGAACTGCTAAACATTTACTACGTGTATACAGGCCCAAAAGCGGTTTAATATAAATTTTAGTGCTTAAAACGGTTTTAATGGTGTTTATACGACAAATCGATCTAAAATAAACTCGGTTTCAGTGTTTGAAGCGGTTACGATAAGATTTTCAAACCGTCCTCATATAAAAGGGTTTTAATAGGCCTGTATATCCTGATAGATCTATATGTATGAAAACCCCTAACTAACTAACATTCACCTCAGCTAGAGGTTGATGGAAATTCAATGATAGCAAAAAAGTGTCCCACTATAAAACTAAATGTAAATAATTTCTCTTGGCCATTACATTAAAAGTGGGGCACACAGTATTATCAAAAATTTTTTGTAAGAAAAAGGTGTTGTTCAAGCGGTCACATGATTGGTAATTAACACCTGTTTTCATGTTTAACCTAAAGATAATCGCAAACATTTTTTAGTAAACTTTAAAATAAGGGTGGGACGTTATTTAAATAACGTTATTTTAACATAACATAACGGAACTTAACTAATTTTGAAATAACGACGTTGCTACGTTATCTAGTGGTAACGTTATTAAAAGGACCTGTTATTTCCATCCCTATTATGAAATTGTCGTAAATATAAGCATCAAAAAAAAATAACTACTTACAGTATCCGTCAAAAGAAGAGAATCTCCTTAAAATTGTATATAAACCTGATCCTGTATCAACCATCATAGAACAAGTGGTGCCTTTGAAAACTCAAATCCAGTTTTTTGTTGATGTGTATCGGCGATTGTCCCCACAAAATTATGTAGAAAAAAGTTACTTTCTGCGTAGCTTCAAAAAATGGCAAGTACCAACGAAAAAAAAAGAAAGTTATATTATACATTCATACTTCCTAAAAGCTTCACAATTAAACAAAGGATAATCTAGCTACAAAATTTTAAAACTGCTAAAAATAACCAATTTTGCAAGACTTTTGGTCAGTATTGATCATTTATTTTAAAAAATTATATGCAGTAACAGACTAAACATAATTTTTCCCTCTCTTACTAATAGTACTTGCAATTTTTGCCAAAAATTACATAGAATACTTGTTTTTTAACTTTTAAAATAAGGCAATACATGATTTCGTGGAGAAAATCGCCGGAAAACATGAAATAAGAACTATGTAGATTGAAGTTTTTAAATGCACCACTTTTTCTTTAATAGTTGGTACAGGTTCAGATTTATATACAATTTTAGTGAGTTGCTCCAACTTTGGCCTATACTGTAAATAAAAAGTCAGATTAAGTCCAATTAGGCTTGTTTTTTTAATCCCAAAGGACACAAAAATTTATTTATATCTGGTTTGTTCCCTATGATGGTGATTGCGTAAACGGCGAAGATTTTTCCAAAGCCACTTTGCAAATAATACTAATTTCTAGAGTGATCGCCCAAAAATTGTTTCCTTTCTCTCTCTTGTTCCACTCATCGATTGTGTTCGGTGTAAATACAATGTTATTTTCACTTGAGTAGTGTTTGTCAGTATATTTTTGTTATCCGATTTTGATTTTACGAAAATTAAAAATGGAAACAGGCTAGGTAGCATGTAAAAATTAATTTTGTCATTTACTCTCTCTCTACAATTTCCATCAAAATGAAAAAAAAAACAAATAAATGAATGGATTTGTGTCCTTTAGAGTTTTAGAGCCTTGGATTTGACTCATACTTTTTATTAAATTAAGAAAGTGTACCAAACCAACAATAGTAGAACCCAGTATGCTCCTCAGATGATGAAATGGATTCAGTATTAAAGATTTTTTACCTTATTCTTACCTAAAACACAATCATTTGGTTAAACAAGTAAAAAATATTAAAACCAAATCGCACTTTTTTGAAATGGCTCCAACGTTCTGTAGACAGTTTTTAAGATATTTTTATTTTGTTTTTAATTATTTGAGCATCAATGTGATCCACAAAACTTTGATTGTGCTCAACTATACAAAATTCCACAAGAGTTTAAGTTAAGTTAAAACACGAATAGCAGACTATCTCCGTTTTCTTGCCAAAAATATCTTTAAGACTGTCTAGAAATCTGAAGAAATATCGTGCAACTCTAAAAAAAAGAACAAACACCCGTTAGAAGAAGAATACGTTTTTAAAGCTAATATAAACCATAGAAACTTCACTCACTCAAGATTATTTCAACAAAAAAAAATAATGAAGCATATTTTTTATGTTAAATATTTATAAACATGAAAAAAGTTATGCCTAATAAAATTGGATTCCAGATATTTCAGAATAACGACAAAAACCGGTTACGTCTAAAATATCCTCAAATTCTAAACAAAAGCTCCCATGAAATTTTCTTCTAGATTTAAAAGTAACAAATTAATTTTTCAAATATGCTTAGGATAGTTAAATTAAATTTTATTACTACTTCCCATTCCATAATTGGTGTTTAATGAACTTTTTTGAAAAAACATTAAAAATATTTTTTTCCTTCTCACACAAAATTTGGTTTGGTGTCCCTTTTGATTGAATACCTGTGGTATGGATATTTGTATCCATTGTGAATGTCTGGTTTTATCGCACATTTAGTGGCCTTAAGATATCTAAAATATCTAGAGTCCAATTTTATGCATCTTTCACTTAATTATTATTAATTTATTTATATCTACCAATATGAAGGCGACATTCACACGACAAAACTCATTCACTCCTTTCTTAGAAACAGAAACCTAGGATAATAAAGAAAAACAAAAAATTACAGCTTTTTTTTCTTCTGGACTTTTTTTTCATTTTTTTTTTCATATATTTTTTTGCCAGTCCCAGTTAATGTTAAAATAAAAATCCTTTTTTTTTCGTCCTCTTTTCTTTTTTTTTTCTTTTTTTTTCGGAAAATAAAAATGGGACGCCGTACGATTTTTTTTGTGGCTTAGTATGGAGCAAAGTATCCGCCTCGTCTAAAACTCCTAAAAATGCAGAAATCAGTTCATTAAAAAACAAAAGGGTTCAGTTAAAAAAAAAGAAACAACAAAAGGTAACTAAAATATCTAAAAAAAAACAAAATTATAATAAATTAATAAAAATAAAAAAGTTACAAAAATAAAATTTACAAATCAATAACAAATATCATTAAATAAATAACATGATTGCATACCATGCAGGAACACAAAAAAAGTAACTTTTAATTAACCAGTCAATTTTTTATAAATACTTGTCAATATATTATATAGCTTTCTGAATATCAACCCAGGTTAAAAATATTTTGAACCTCAAAATGCCCAATACTAGATATGCAAAAAAAATACTCTTAATTCGGCATTGGCTGGAGACTTATGGTCATGTCGTTGACTTATTCTTTTCGTTAAAAATATAACACCTCCAGCCAGGAAATGCACTATCGCAAAATTATTTTAAAATTTTCGTGTCTAAACGGGTAAAAAAGGGGTTTGTTTCTCTCGTATTTTTCCGTGGGTAGCCTAAAAGATGAACCTCACGGGGGTCCAAGATTGAATTTACACCTAATAATTGTTGACAGTTAACTGTTTCATCCTTATTTGACTCCTCAGAATACTAGCTTGGTCAATGTGACACCACTGCAAAGTTAATTAGACGGTTTTGTCTCTCATCCAACGTTTATAGTGAGAGAACAAAACTGCCGACGTCCTAAGCACGGAAAACAAATAGCATTATTCTGACCTAAAAGACAATGTGTTATCGTAGAACAAATGATGGATTTTCAACGATCAATATGGCAGTTTATTACTCGCCTGCTGTTGTTCTAGTTTCTCGCGCTTCTTGCAGAGTGGACAGTTTTGTTTCCTCACTATAAACGTAGGATAAGCGACAAAAGCGTCTAATTACCTTTTCAATGGTGTCACATTGGCTTAAGTTATTAGGTGTCCATTAGATCTTGGACATCCGTGAGGATAAGCTTTCAAATTACCCACGGCAAAATACGAGACAAACAAAACCTTTTTTTATTCGCTTAGCTATGAAAACTTGTATAAAAATAATTTTAATCGCGATAAAATGTTGTCAGTCGTGAGTGATGCCGGTATTTGCGAAACACTTTCGATTCGTGCAATAGCGCATTCGGCAGAAAAGTTTTTGCCCTTTGACTAAATATATTGTTTTGGCGCTGTTGCCAGTTTTGGTCGCCGAAATGGTATTAATTTTACTTTAATGTAAAAAAATAAAAGTAGTAAGACACCAAAACTTCGTTAAAACGTTTAAAACAATGTGCCTCACACAAGCTGGCAACAAAGGATTTTACAGCCAAGTTAAGCTGGAAACCCGGTTCACGCACGAAGCGGTCCGGAGTGTGATTCTCCGCACTAAGCGGGAACTTTGCAAGGTTGCCACGAGCCGAAGTAATGGGGTAAGTTTGAATGTTTTCCACCGAACCGAACCGAACCACACAAATTTTTTTGGTTCTTGTTTGTGATAAAAGGAATTATTATCTATAACTTATTTTTCCTTAAAATAGCTCCACTCTTCTTCTTTTGGGACGTCGGAATCGGGATAAACCCACCCTGGTCAAGTGATAGAAAGAGGAAACCATTTTGGGAATAAATGTTTTGCGAAAGAAATTGCGTTTCAAAAAACGGTTTTTCGAACAAACTTTTTGTAAACAGAAAAAGGTGTCTCATATTTTTTTAGACTAGACAACTTGTGCAAAATGTGGAATGCCTAAAATGTTTTAATTTTACTAGTGTCAAAACGCAGGTTAGGAAGCTTACAGTTTTGAAAAACTGCTGTTAATAGTTGGTGATGAATAACATCAGCCGACAATATCGTAGTCTCGATTCTTAGATAATTTTGCGGCAATGCCAAACTTTTCATTACACCTTCTCAAATACACTATACCAAATTGCGAAAAGAGCTGACTGATTTTAAAATGGTGGTTGGAGGACAAACAAAGCTTTTTCGTAAGAGATTACGCTAATAATGTAAATAAAACTTTTGGCAAAGTGAAGAATTCAAATTAAAAAAACAGACAATTTTATACGGTAATGCTTTCTGAATCAGGAACAAATAAGCATTTTCTAAATATTTGCAAGATACATTTAAAATTGGCAGTTCAAAGAAGCTAATTAGGCAATATTCAGGCTAAACCAAGGCAAACAGCGCGTCCAGATGTACGAGAGAATGAAAAGAACAGTACATTAATATTTTAAAATGGGAATTTGAAGTTTATTTTTAACATCTCAGGAAAATACTTATTTTCTCCGATTCAGAAAGGACTACTCCATAGAAGAACCACTATGTTTAATATGTAACTTATTTCACTTTAGCATAATTTTAGATTATATTACGCCTTATTGAAAGTTGCTTTGTTAGTCCTCCAGTCGTCATCAAACAGCTAATTGTGACATGAGCGTAGTTTGACTACACCTGCAAACTTGAACCATATTCTATAGAGGAATTTTAAAATAATAATCAGTAAGTTCTGTAAGTAAAAAAGTTTTGGTCGCGTGGGCAAAAAAATTAATTTTTTAATTTTGTGTGAATGTGTCAAATATTTTTATCTTGATTTTTTTTAAAATAGGAATAAGTGATAGATTTCAATTACTATAAAATAGGGGGAAATATGATCTATCTTACCTATAACCTTGTAAGAGGTTATGACATCAAAACATTGTATTGTAGGTTTTAATTATCAACCAAATCCGAGTAAATACAAAAATGTATTTTTAGCCATACATACCACAATGGCCTAATCTGTTGTTTTTCCATACCACGTAATTCTAGATACTTAGATTCGATCGTAATTTCAACCCTTTAATTTGCTTATTTTACAATATATTTTAAGACTGTAAAAACATTTTTATGACAACTTTTTTAAGAAAAAATTTCGCTTTCACATGTTTGACATAACGTATTGTTTTTAACATACGATTTATGTAATAAAAAAGGTTAACACGTAAGTTTAAGTTTTTTTTTAAATTTTTACTAAAAATAAGGAATTTTGGTCAAAATATTTTTATTGAATAAGTTATTTCAGTCAAAAAAGACCTAAATATCAAATTTTTTAATGATTCAACTGGGGATAAGAAGGGGTTTAGTAAGTGGTATCAAACTCAACAAAACCATAACTGGAGAATCACAATCAGTAGTTTTTTATATATACAAAAAAATATTTCAAAATTCAATAACTTATTGTTAACTTGTTTGAGTGATTTCAAGCGAAAAAGTTCATATACATATAGGTCAAATGCTTAGTTTTTGAGATACTGATTATAGCAGCCTTTGGTGCAACAGCGATGTTCTCTAAAACGGCTAGAGATGCTAAAAAATCGCAAAAGACAAAAGATTACAAATGAATCAAGGATTTTATTTTTGTGTTATTAAATTCACTAGTGGCTTACAACAAATCCAAAAGAAAATGCGGCATGACCCCTGAAAAAATGTCACCCTGTAGATTTTGCCTATTATTTGGCATGTTTAATAGTGAAGTGCCTATAGCTAAATATACACGCCAAATTTGAGCTAACAATCTAAAAACTCCACAAGTCCATAACACGATGTATGTATAGATATTTATACATGCCTGCTGGCACCTTAAACTTCTTGCAACCAAGTTTTTTTTTAAAGTCTTTGGGTGAGCTGATTATTAGTTTTTAAATTAAATTTATCATTTTTGATTACCTATCATTACATAGATTTTTATGGACGAAGTAACGTATTTTTTTAGTTCGTAATATATTTAGAAAAGATAACGATTTTTTAAACCAATTTTAATCGTTTTTTTATGTTCATAATTTAATGTAACTTTATGCCAACACCCAGGATGTACCGGGTTGTTTTTTATAATCCTACCTCGCAGTAACTTTTTTATTGCTCATCTAATGGGATGAAATAAAAACGAAATTTTTTTAAAAATTATCTATACCCATTAATTTGTTGTAATGTCATTAATCTGTAGATTTTTTATATATATAAAAAACATGTTCTACCACATTACTTATGACAAAAGGTCTTGAATTTTGCTTAGAAAGAAAAGATCCTTATCGAACTTTTAACGAAGTGTGTGTAAAATGTGTTTATTTAACAAAAACTAATTATGTTCCTCTTGCTTGCAGATAATTATACGTACATAAATACTTTAAACTCGAAAATATAGACAGTCTTACAAAGTTTATTCCACTTTTTGTTTTATCTCATTAGGATAAATAATAAAAAGTTATTGCGAGGAATACTCAATAAAAAATATATGTACAAAGTTTTGAACTCAAAACAATTCGAGGTTCAAAATATTATCCACTTGGACATTTATATCTAATCTTTCATTGTTGTTTCTAATTTTTTTAACTACTAAGAAGGATATTACAGGAGTACCTTGGTCGGCGTATGGCCCCTCCTCGATAGCCGCCATAGTAGCCACCACGGCTGATGCCTCTGGAACCGCGGAAAGATGCTCGGGCGGCGCCCCTCGGAGGTCGATTGGTGCTTGAAATACCCGGTCGATTTGTCCTCTTTGGCATAACCTGAAAAAGATGATAAAATAAGATCACAAAAAGGAGCATTTTTTAACAAGTAAAAAAACAGGCTGTGAGGAGGTTTATAATTTTGACCTTCACTTATAAGGTTTATAATATTGCGATGTTGAAAAGTTTGTAAAACAACAGATCTATTCACCTGCAAATGGCTTGTGATAATTTCCGCTTTCCAAGTTTTAGCAAGTATTAACTGCTTTAGTTGCAGAGACAAGTGATACTCCTACACATATTCAGAACCCCCTGATTAACAAGAAAATAATTCCTAGACACCTGTCAGGTCTAATACTTACTAAATATTAATTTTAAATAAAATGATGGATCTGATACCTTCCTATACTTGATATTGCATTAAAGTGGCACCGCGTCATCAAAACCGTGATGGAAGGGACGGGAGTAGAGGGTTCATACAGTGGCCCGCACATCCTGTAATTTTTTTATTGGTATTGATTCCCAAAACGAGGCACTGCATTAATTAGTCATTAGCTTACTATTTTATTTGCTTTTTATTTATGTCTTCTTCTAAACGATTTTATTAGAAAGTAACATATATACTCTTGTCCGGTTTGTTACGAACATATTGATTTAGCTGGGCTGTGAAGTTTTCTATTCTTTGTTGTTTTGACTGTTTTAATGTCAAACAAATTGGGACCGACTTTTTACAAAACAAATTACCGTTTTTGCAACCAAATCAATATTTGCGCAGATTTTAATTTAACTTTGGATTCTCTTTTATGTTTCGGATCTTTATTTATTAGGTAAGTACTTATTTTATCTCTCCTTTAAAAGGTCTCGGTGTTTTATTATAGACATATAAAGCGGCACACTGCAGGTACAAAGTGAAACAATAATTTTTTGAGGCTTCTTTACTTTACTTTGGTTTACCATATAGTACAATGAATAGAGAAGTTTTACCCTACAAAAGGTCCGGTAGTTCTGAATTTTGGATATGTTATTAAGGTCGAAAGGGTAGTTAAAAATCTGAGTTTTCGTCACCCCCACCCCTGTGCTTCCTCCGCCATCTTGAAAAAACCATAAAAAATTGGCACTTTTTGTAGTTTTTTGCCTGTAACTTCGTTCCAATACAGCGTGTCCCATTTTCGATGGGATTAAATGGGAAACTCGGTTATTATTAAAGATATCGATTTTCTGATTGCACCTTACCGTGCTCTTTTTTGGAGCCCTTAAAAATGGTGTAATCAGATTTTTGCTATACCCCATGGTTTCGCTAATACAGGGAGCTTTTGAAAAAATTGCATTTTAATTAATTCCTTGTATCTCGCTTATTTTGCAAGATATTTATATTCTGTAAAAACCTTTCTATGGCAACTTTTTTAGAGCAAAATAAAGATGTTGTCAATTTTTTAAAATATTGTTTAGTTTTTGAGATATGGTATTTATCATAAAAAAATTAAATACGGACCTGTATTTTTTTTATTACTACTTTGATTAGTTCCATGCTTTTATTATCTTAAAATGATAAAACTTTAATATTTTTTTGATTTAAGGTTAAAAAAAACTATTTAATATTTGAAAAAAAAAATATAGTCCAAACCTGGAAATTTTCAACGTAATTATAAATTAAAAATTGCAAGACACACTAGTTGAACGATTTTTAGTTTATCTGTTTTGAAATGATAATAAAAAGATTTATAAATAAAGTAAAAAACGTTAAAAAGTTACAAAAATAATATCATACTAATTATTTGATGGTAGCACAGCAGGTCGTGAAATTTACAAAACAAAAGCGTGGAATTAACATTGTCATTTTACTTGTCATTTTTGTGAATGGCTTACAATTATTTTAAACTGGTTAGAAATCGACCATATCCAGATTTTGAAAAATGTGATATGTTTGACTGCTTCATTCAAGCAACAAACCAATATTTAAATGGCAGAAATATTTTTATGCAAAATGCGTTAAGAAAAATTACTCAAAAATGCCAACAATGTCTTACACATAATGGTAATCAGAAAAAGTAGTTATTTTTTATAATTTGTTTTTTTTTTTATTTTTCATAGACTTTGTTTCAAATAAATCTGTAAATTAATGTAAAACCATTTTAATATGAAAAGTATCAAAACAGTTAAACTAAAAATTGTTTATCTAGCAATTTTTAATTTATATTTATGTTGAAAATATCCAGGTTCAGACTATTTTTTTTAAAAATATTAAATATTGTTTTTTACTTTAAAACAAAATTTTTTAAAATTTTTAATATTTTATGATAATACTAGCATGAAACCAATCAAAATAGTAATAAAAAAATCCAGGTCCGTATTTAATTTTTTTATGATAAATACCATATCTCAAAACAATATTTTAAAAAGTTGACGTCATTATTTTCTTCTAAAAAAGTTGCCATGAAAAGGTTTTTACAGAATAAAAATATCTCGCAAAATAAGCGAGATACAAGTGATTATTAAAAATACAATTTTTTCAAAAACTCCCTGTATTAGCGAAACTACGGGGTATAGCAAAAATCTGATTACGCCATTTTGAAGGGCTCAAAAAAAGAGCACGGTAAGGTGCAATCAGAAAATCAATATCTTTAATAATAGCCTAGTTTCCCATTTAATCCCATCGAAAATGGGACACGCTGTACACTAAAGTCAATAAAGTGCATCATAGCATTTTTTTAAATTAGGCTTAGTTTTTGAAAAAATTAGATAAAACTTGTAACAAAAATATTTTAATTTGTGATTTTTTAAAATTGGTTGAATTTACGGGCGCCTCTGAATTTATAACCATGAAACCAATCCGACTTTCCTGTACAGCATTTAAAAGGAAATTTTATTTGCTACAATAATGTATAACACATTTTGTTCTATAAACCTTGGTTTTAAAAAAAATCGAATAAATCATGGAAAAAACATGGATATTTTTTGACTTTTTTAAATTACTTCAATTAACGGAATTAACGGACGTCGCTGAAGAGTTTATAAATAGTTGACCCCCATCAAGTTGTACCTTTTTGAAAAGGAAATTTCATTGTCTACAATAAAGTATATTCCACATTTTTCTCTTAGAAGCGTTTTTTTTAGAAACTTTGAGAAAACCTAAATATGTTAGATTTTGGGGGGTCTGCGTGGGTTTTTGAAGAGGTGGTGAGTTTAAGGAGGTGTTTGACCCCTAAGCTCTCTTACCTTTTTGTACGTCACTAAATTTGTACAAAAAATAAAAATAAATAAAAAACGTGTCGTTTAAAGCACCAAATTTAACTAACTAACTTACTTACTTTAAGTTAAAAGTTACTCCCACTCCATTACAATATTTAAAAATACATTTAAAGAATGGATTTTGTAGCTGATAAAATTCTCTACAAGATATGTTCTTAGAACTTTTACCCTAGAACAAAGTATTTCGGAGCTTATGCCGTCTAAAGTAGAAAAAATCTGAAAATTTGCCCAAGCACGTGATCATTTTTGGAAATTACCTAGCTCCGTTACTACTGCTCGCAGAACAACCACAGTTCTAGATAATTATATCCTCTAAAAAATTTCATATAACTCTTTTTGCGATTTGGTGTACTGAAACGAAATTAAAGGCAAAAAACTAAAAAAAGTGCCAATTTTTGATGGTTTTTTCAAGATGGCGGAGGGAGCACAGGAGTGGGGGTGACGAAAACTCAGATTTTTAACTACCCTGCTGAGCTTAACAACATATCCAAAATTCAGAACTACCGGACCTTTTGTAGGGTAACCCCCCTATTTTGGCCTCTATTCATTAAACTAATAGCTATGACGCGGTGCCACTTATATACATCATCAACTATAGCTTATTAGAACACTCCAACTCCACACTTTTTGTAAATAACTCAGAAACGGAAGCTCCTTCGAAGTTTTTAATAGCATAAATTTTTGAAAAAAGCTTGTTCTAATTTCGATAATAGCATATGATGGGGTGCCCCGTTAAAAAGCATATTTTCAATTTTTAAACTGTCATTAGCATTAATGAATTTTGACCAAAATCTAATCAGCTCTTTATAGTATTGCACACCATTTTACCTGAAAATTTCATGAAAATCGGTGCAGCGGTTTGGGAGCTATCGTAAACGAGACAGTAAAATGCAAGCGTTTGAAAAATTCCCTGTAGCCCATAAATGATTTCTTTTCAGATCCGGTTTTCCCTTTAACGTTCTCTTAAAATTTGAGAGTTGGAAAGGGAGTCAGTTTTCCCCTTGTAAGTAGCTTAAAACTCCCAAAAGTGCAAAACTCGGACTATTGGTGCTAATCTTTTCACAAGAATGGCTAATTTACCTTGATAGGTCTCCCCCTAAACAATGACTCGTCCATGGCCATTGCAGTCTGTATCGACTCCCTGTCGGCAAACTCAATGTAGGCGAAACCTTTGGGATGCCCGTCAAATTTGTTGCACAAAATAGTCACTCTGTTTATTGAACCGCAACCATGAAAATGTGCCTCTGAAAAATAAAAAATACTATAAATCAAATTAATAAAATTTTTAAGTAGATATTTAGAGAATTTGATAAAATAAACCATAAACGCTATTGAATACAACAGATTGATAGGAAATAAAATTTTCGGGGGTAATACGAGCGCTTAAAAATTAACAATAATTTTTATTAAAGCTTGTTGCTAATAATTTCGAACTTCGAAGAGCAAGTGAAATTAGACCTCAAGTTTGAATAATAATTATCTGGTTATTTTTTAGAAACGAGAGGTATTTAAGTTGATTATTTCTCGAATAAAAAAAACTGTGTTCGGACACTTTTTTGTTTACTTTTACGTGTTTTGCTATGTAATTACTTATTCTGTCATATGGCTTCTGTAATAAAAGCGCGAGTGACAAAATCGCGAGTAACAAAACCGCGGTAGCCAAAGCGCGACTGACAATTGCGCGAAGTAACAAAAGTGCCATGTAACAAAAATAAATTAAATGTAAATTTTTTATAATGAGAATGCAGATATTGTAAGATGAGCTCCGGAACGAAATAGCGATGTACCAAATAGCGGGTATAAAGTAGCGGTATCAAAATAGCGACAATCAAAATAGTGATGTAATGAAAGAACGATCAATATCGCTATTTTCACGATGCATTTTTCCGGGATCCTTGAGGGTGTAAATCCAAACCAGCATATTTAAAAAAAAACTCTCCTGACTTTTTTCCTGGGATCCTAGAGGATGTGAATCCGAATCACCATGCGCTATTAACTATGGAAATAAATGTATCGTCAGTTATTCACATTCGCGCTTTTGTTATTCGCGGTTTTGTTACTGGCGATTTTGTCACTCTTGACTTTGAAGTTTCTACAGTAGCTGCGTTCGGTACTTGCATCTCAGACGTGACGGATTTTTGGTCACGTGATTACAGATTAGTCTGAGCAAATTGAAATTAACGAACGATCCAGGTCAAATCGATCAAAATTTTATAAATAGTTATAACCTTAAATATAACCAAAAATATTATGTACATATTGCAACTCACGCCCAGCTATAATTTTGACAAAATTTTCCTGTGATATCGGAAATTTATGTAATTTGTTGTCTTTAACATCAAATAATTCGATTTCAATCTTTTTACATAAAAAAATTATTTTTGTAAACAAAACAAATACACAACATACGTCACAATCTCAGATTAATCTGTTTCGTCGATCAAAATGTACGGAGCAACCAGATTTACGTCCGACTAGTCTGAGCAGAATTACCGAACGATTCAGATCTACCTCCCCTAGATCTAGATGGAATTAAGGAACGATTTCGATCAAAAAGATTAATCCGACGTAAATACCGAACGCAGCTAGTATAATGTCAAGACAACGTGGAACACAGCCCTTAACCTTAAAAGGTTAATTAATTAGTTAATTTGAATTTCCGGTGATTAATACCGGTTAACTAATACAAAATACAAGAGTGAAATATTCGACTAAATACAAAACAAGTAGCAACCAAATTCAAAGTTTACATACCTTTGCCTTTGATTTAAAAAGGTGGATAAAATCATCATTATTAACGTTCGATTTAGAAAAAATACTGTTATAACTGAACTACCACATCCTAGATCTCTCATATTTTAGTTTTTTCTTACCTAGTTCCTCTGCAGTCGCTCCATAATCTACATTTCCAACATACACACTTCGGTTATCAACCTCCATTTTTTCTTCAAGGGACAAGTTGAGTGGGCTACCTGCAATATAATTTTTTTGTCAAATACATAGTGGAGAATGGGTGCTATTATGATACAAAAATATACAATTACCATGCTACACTCCAAATTATAATTATTGGAGTAATAAGGAACTTTCTTTGTACATTTGGTCCCGGTTCTGATGAAAATATTTTGACAGCTGTTCTAAAACAATGACGTCATAAGGGAACTAAATAGAAATGTTTGCGGTTGAAACTACAAACCTTAGTTTTGTGTTTTTTTTGTTCACTTAAATGTTTCATACTTCTATTTCATTCAAAATTCAGCAAATAAGAATTTTAAACTGTTAAAATATAAATAAAATAAACGGGTTATGTTTGCAATTTGCCGAATCAACATCCAAGGCTGGTTCAAAAATTTCCCAGCCCGGTTCCAATCGTGACGTCAGTATTTTAAATAGAGTGGCCCGGTTTTGGTTATGGTCCAACTACAACTCGGACCAAACCTAAACAGTAAATCCTTAAAAATAGATGATTTATAAATGATCTAGAAAGAAGAAGTTCAGACAAGATCTAATCTTCCATGTTACGTGACGTATGTTCTTTGAATCAGCAACGCACGATACACAACGATATAGAGTGAAGTATATTATTTTCTAACTTATCTTAAAGCGTCTTCACAGCTTGCATCTCTGTCAAACCTTTCTGCTCTGATGACGAAAGAGATAAGTTCGATTAAATACGACAAGAACATTCCCATAGACTGAATATTGTTTTGAACTCATCTCAGAATGCCGCAGGATACGGCGGATCAGCGGACTGACCTGATAAACTAAATTAGGGCTAGTGGTTCTGCCATCACAGGTAAATTCAACTAATGTTGTTCGCTAGTTTTCAGACTTTCAGGTGTTTTTCCATTCTTTTGAAATGAAAGACATATTTTTGATTAAAATATTTTTTTGGCAGAAAATACGATAAAAACTGTTTTTAAAAACCGATATAATGGTTCGGGAGTGTACTGTGTGTAAAAAGCTACCTTGATCCTTTGAATGAAGAAACGTACATGGGAAAACAACAAGTTGCCAAAACAGAATAAAACCAAAACAAAATGTGCAACATTCAATCTTTTTCCAACTAACATATTTTATTTTAGATAAAGTTTCAAAACAAGTCTAGCATCTTACCCATTCCTGGAGGGCTTCCCATATTCATTTGTTTGTCGACTTCACTTTGAAGTTGTTTTAACTTTAACGCTTCTTCTTCCATTTCTTGAACTCGAGCTTTGATCGCTTCTAATTCTGGGTCATCGACTGTGGCGCCATCACCTAATGGACAAACAAAATACATACCTGGTAGTTGTAAATAAATGGAGCCTGACAAATATGTAATGAGACCCTGATGGTTCAGTGGACGCGCGTCCGCTTTTCGATCAGAGGGGCATGGGTTCGATCCTCATGCCTGCCCACTAAAAACTCGAACCTATTTTCCGTTTGTAAATACAGATTCACCGGAGGTAGGGGTAACGCCTGTCTTGGGCGCAGTTTGGGCATCAATACAAGGCCGGGGTTCGGAAGTCACGTTAAGCGGATGGTCCCGTGTTGAGAGCGTAGATGGCGCTAGCACGATAAAGATCCCTGTGCCCGACAAAGGGCATCAGGCAAAATTAAATCCTCCTTGAGAAAAGAAAATTGCCTACCGGGGGGTGCTTAGCAGGCCGGCCTGCTGGGTCATCATGTGGTATGTATGAGTTTGTGATTGTCCCCTGTATAAACAAACCTTGCAAGAAATTGCATTGTAATATAAATGGCTGGAGATCACAGTAGTCCATAGCCATCGTAAATCCAGTGAGAGAGACAAATATGTATACCATTAGAGAGAAAGCGAAAACCGAATTTAGCAGGTGTTTAGTTAAAAATAGAAACATAAACGTGTAACCCGATATCAGCAAAACGCGTCCGTGAACTAAAAGAGGAAAACTATAGGCACGTAGACAAGAGCTGACTAGGGATATCAGGGAAGATCCAACGAGGTCGCGTTACGGGATCGAGATTGTCTTTTCTTTTAAATCTGCGAAGCGAGAAGGAGGTAAGAATTGCGTATTTATAAACCTTGTGCCGGCGTTAAAATTTACTGTCGAAGAAAAGGTTTAAATGTTAAATTGTTATTTTGCAGGAAACTCCGTTCGGGATGTAATAAATTTGTTTATTGCTACGGATGAGGACCGTGATATTCCTTGCAAAATTAGCATTTTGAATATAATTAACCATTTTGATAAATTTGGTTGCGTTAAGGTCTGCAGAAAATGTAGAGACAATGAAGAGGTGGATGAGGGTCCAAGACCCATGACGAAACAAAGGCAACAGCGAGAAACTGCTGCGGCTGAAGTACTCCTCATAACCTTATTCAAGTTACCTGATGATATTTCTCCCAGAATCATTCGAAACATTTTAAAAAGACATGGATACAAAGCCTACAAGTGAAAAAAATCACATATTCTTATTTTTGTTAGCTGTTGAATTGGCTATGCCGTGACAACAGCAGTGTAAAAAATCAATTTTACTCGTAGGATATGGCGGCCTAACTTAACGGGATGTTTAGAGACAATATAAAACGTAAAATGGCTATATTCCTCTTCGCAAATCTCCGAGTAACTAAATCATAAACTACAACCAAACTAGGCACTTAAATATCTTTCCCCCTACCAAAAACAAGCAATAAAATTAATTCGACGCGGCTGATGAAAGGCAGCGCATGACTCGAGAGGGATGAAGAAAGGAAGTTGTTTCTGCTTGGAAAGAAGAAAACTAATTTAGCAGATGTTTAGATTAAAATAGAAGCAGAATCTTCGTGGTCAGTAAAGATTTTACAATGCTGATGATATATGATCAAATTATTGAATGTGGTACGTTCCGGAATCATATTTTGTGTCGGGGTGCCGGTTTCAATGTGCTACGTCACAGTCAGCGCCTTATTATTGCAACCAAAGGGCATTGCATGTCCAAGCAGTAAGACCAGCAAAAAATTTAAGCAATGCCCCTAACCTACACCAATTTGTCCCCACCAATCCAACCATCTCAGACGCCGCGCCGCAAACACTTCGTAACCGACATTGACAATTTACGATTTTTTAAATTTCCGACAGTTTACTCTGAAGGACTTACACCAATAAACATCAATCTACAAAAATATATTTTGTAACAGAGAGATTTATTTTCTACCTTTAAACAGTTTATGTTGGCAATGACAGATTAAACAAAAAATAATAAAATATTTTTCTTAAAAACTTTTTGGTCTCTTGTAGTTTCTGAAAACAAATGCAGAGCGAGCTGAACGGAAATCAAGCGAAAAACGCAAAAACATTGGACTTCTGACAGGAATAATCACCAGACACAACCAGCTATGAAAGAAACCTTTTACCACTTGGTTTTCAAATTAAAATTAATTAAACGATTCTTATATACTGTCCTAAAATGCATCTTGCGTAAATTAAATTAATAAAAACTAAAAAAAAATCATAAAAAGAATAATAAAAAAATAAAATACCATCAGTGTCATTTAAAAGAGCATCTTCATGCATCCCATTGGTTTCATCAAATGAGTCTCCACCAAGATCATTATGGTCTTCATTATCTGCCATTACCTAAAACAAACAAGAACGAACCTACAGACATCATTTATCTATGAAAAAACTTTTGAAAATGTTCACAGGTATTGGTAATATTTATGTTATATTTTACTCAATAGCTGCCTATTCATAGTATCTGTTAGTATTGATCACACATTAAAATGTAAATGAAAAAAGTTGTAGGATTTTTTCTGAATCAACAGAATTTGATGCCAAAAATTACATTTTTATGTCAATCTCTTGTAAAATCGTTGACATGTTTTTAAAGGGAACACCCAGCTTTTTTTAACAATTTTAGATTTGTCTTCTCTTTCTTATTCAAAAACTATACTACCTACAATAAATACCCCCTGACATTTATCGCATTTAAATTTGTCAATACTTTTATTGGTTTATCGAGACAAATTATGATTGAAACTAAATAAATCTGAATATGAATCTTAATCGAAAAATAATGCGCTATAAAATACAGAGAGGTCCTTTTAATAGAACTTAAACACGTGTTCATATATAAAATTTTGAATTTTCCGGTCTATTTTATTAATTCTGTTTTTTGCTAAATTTAGCATTGTTGCTTACATTTGACTCTTATTTTGACAAATGACATTAAATGTAATTTCCGCTCCCCTGAGAGTGGGGGACATTCGCTTAGAATCTGTGCAAGATAATGACACGTGTGTGCGAGCTCCTGAAATTTACGAGTTTTCCAGGGCTGCCGCCGCAGAAAAATCTTCTAGATTGGTACAAACGACCAACAAACGAGTTAAGCCATCTGTGACGCATCCAACATTGTTTGATATTGTCTATTTATTTTTGATAGTTTTTTGTGACAAAATTCCAAAGTTACATTCATAGTTTTTTACTGGTCCTTCACATTTATAGTTTTACGTTTGCCCTCCTTATCTAACATGTAATTTTTTGCATCAGACTCTAAAGATTTAGGAAAAATCCTGCAACTTTGCCTATTTTAGCTCACACTACTACTATAAGTAGTATGAGCTATGGTGATCGTAATTTTTTCGAGAAAAAAAAAGTTGCTCCGATTTCAAAAATAGGGGTAGATGTCAAAAATTAGAGTTTAAGTGAAAATATGGCGTGTGTGATATCAAACGAAAGGTAATTGAGTCTGGAGTTAAACAAAATACATTTTTCTCATGTAGATTGAAAAAATTTGAGTTTTAGTCAAAACATGGCTTGTGTGGTATCAAACGAAAGGTAATTGAGTCTGGAGTTGAATAAAATATATTTCAGTTTTTGATTATATTAGCTCACACTATAACTATAGTACCTAGTGTGAGCTTAGGTGCCCATAGATTGGCAGAGTATTTAATTTGTGATTAATATTAACGTAGAGAGCTATTGAGTAAAATATAACCAATCACCCTGTATTTAAATAGATCTTAAGCAAAATTATAAAGAAAATTACTAAGTTAAATAAAAATATAATTTTTTTATGCCAGAACAGAAGTCAAGTCAGGACAATTTTAAACGTGACTGTGTCTGGTGATTCTTCCCCACAGTCTGAGCTCGCTGGACAAGCCTGCACTGCACTCGGTTTGACTATGGCAGTTGATCGAAGTAGTCTATGCTCGAAAGGTGAACAGGGAAACCAGAACCTCAAGTGTCTTTGTGAAACTGGGAAAACCCCCGGAGAAGCTATCTACGCCGTATTGTTATTGTACAATAATAAGCATTCGCAGTAGTAATTTTTATTTATACAAATAAATCTACATCCTTACATTAATATTAACTACAACAGTAAATAAATATAAAACATAAACTGGTCTCAAAAACTCAATAATTTATTAATTAAAATCCTTTTATGACCTACATGTTTTAATAGTCTAACGGTTTTTGAAGGAGTTCTTTTCGTTTTCTACCACTTTCCGGGTGCTGCAGTAAAGTCTCAATCTGGTTTTGACCTTGAAATGATAGCTCATACTATAAAAAAATTTAGGTTGACATAAAAATATTTTAATTAACAAATTAGTGGAGTGCTGTGTATTTTTTTTGAAAATACCCAAAATATAATATTTTTCCTTGTGTTTTTTTGTATATATTTTTGACCTAACAAACATAATTATGACCAAATCCCCATAAATAAAGTTCTACCTGTCTAGTAGATAGTTATCAATCAAAACGAATTTTATACTTCACACAAAGGTATGTGTGTCTAACTTGCGAGTGTCAGAAGGAGAGGGAAGAGTTGATTTTGGTTGTTTTCCTACTTACACAAGGTTGCATCTCTAGACGTACGTTTCTGTGTGTTTCACGTCGTCAGTAGAGAACAGCAAACCCAGGTAAGCCAATTTTAACCAAAATCAACTCCTATATATGAAATACTCGCGGCGGTGCAATGCGAGTAAACTACAAGGTGTAGCGCCATCTAGCGGACTGGCTCGAGCACTCGAAAGTTTAAGCACACTGGCATCGTCTTGTCTGAGACGCCGAAGCGCCATCTATGACAAGTTTCGTCCATTGATGTGGTATTAAAACCACATAATCACATAGCAACTAAAAGGCCGTACTGCCCGTGTTAGTTATCAAGCCTAAAACTTTTTTTACCATAATATTATTAATTTAAACACCTCTTTTCATAATTACTCGAATGAAATGAAAATAAAATCTATCACAGCTAATATAGGAAATAAACTTTCATTCCACGACCCCAGTTGATTATTTAGGAACTTGAATTTTATCAAAAAAAGTTAAATACAAAGTTACATAAACATAAACTAAATTTTTTAAAGGAAAATCAAACAATCCGTTTTTTCATTTTTGATTTTTATCTTTTTCACTTTTTTTTTGGACAAGATTTGGTAAAAACACCTAAAATAAAGCCCATATTGACCCAAAAATGCCATAGTTCTGGAAGCATTTTTTTTAAACAGTAATTTTCTTTATTTAATTTAAGCAGTTTAAATATCAAAATGCAATTACTGCAAAATCATTTTATTCAAATTCGATCTAGTTAGTGCTATTATTGAATTTTGCGATGACGTTTTGACTTATTATTTATAACTTTTGTAGTTAACTTGAAAAACCGTGAAAAACGCCACCCTTAAAAGCTCACCTTATTTCACCCTAATAACTCAGATAAAGTCTAATTTATTTTTCCTGTTGGATGCCAGATTTATTAATTTCCAATAGTAGTCATTCATGCTGTTATTTTGGATTTTTTGTATAATAACTTCCTTAAAAGTTACAACAGACAATCGATATTTTGAGGAATTATGCATTACAACAAAGCTAATAACTTGTTTTGAAAGTTTATTAGCACATAAAAAATTATTCTAAAAAAATTGACAAATATCTATTGCAATGGTTATTTGGCCACACACTATCTTCTTAATCTAATTTTTTCAAAATAAACAAAATTATTTGGCAATGTCAAATTTGTTATTTTTAAAATTCACAGTTTACTACCACCTCTTTAAACTTGACAAATGCTTTAACTTTTGATCGAAAGTTATTTGAACTGTTTGTCTACTTTTGTCCTTCTCACCATCACATAAATTTGGTACATCATTTAAGTTATACCCTGTACATAGAGTTATACCCTGTACATAGAGTTAGTTTAATATTAATATTACTCTGAGAAACTCCGAACAGAACATGGTGTTCCGCAAGGCTCTGTGTTGGGCTGCTTATTGTTTATAATATTTATTAATGATCTAGTTAAACATATCAAATTCTGTAAAATTATGCTTTTTGCTGATGATGGCTTACTATATTTTTGTGGGACACCAAAGGAAATCGAAAAGTTTATTAATTACGATTTGAGCAGCATTTTTAAGTGGTTATGTGATAATGGGCTCTCATTAAACACTGAAAAAACTAAATTTATTATTTTAGCTTCTAAAAATAATTTGTCAGGGCTTAAAAGTGATCTTAAAAAAATTTATATTACAGTAAACAATTGTCAAATTGAAGAAGTAAGCACACATAAATACCTTGGTGTTATTATTGATAAACAGTTAAATCTGAAAGAACACTGTAATTACATTAAAAAGAAAATCACACAAAAACATATTTTTATATCGTTTTGATAAAAAAATATCATGTTTTTCCAAGTTAGTTGTGTATAAGTCAATTATTGCTTCCCATTTTGACTACTGTTCCACTTTATTATACTTTTTAAATAATGGGGAAATCCAATCTCTTCAAAAAATTCAAAACAGGTCACTAAGAGCTATATTAATGTGTAAAAAAACAACTTCCATTAAAAACATGCTCGACAGACTTTCTCTAATGAGTGTTTATCAAAGACTAACATATAATATGCTACTGTTTGTTTTTAACTTAAAAAATAAAATGTAACCAAACTATTTAAGTGAAGAATTAACATTCACTCAAAATATTCATCAGTATAATACAAGATCTCGTGCAAGAAATGACTTTTATGTCAGCATTGTAGAAAACAGAGTTGATACTATTTACAGTAAAGGATTAATATTGTTTAACAATCTTCCAGTGGAACTTAACAATATACAGTCTGTAAATAATTTTAAGCTAAAATGTAAAAAATATGTCTTGGAAAATGTTGCCTTACAAGTTTAAAATGAAATCTAAACAAGTTTAGTAAGTAGGTAATGCATTGTAATAATTAAGAGCTAATTATAGCTAATAAAGTGTGAAGTACATGGAACGTGCAAGGAATGGGTCGAAAAGTTAGTGAAATAGTACATGAGTGCAGCAGAATGAAGGTCTTGCTCTACTAACAGAAACGAAAAAGAAAGGAAAAGCATCTGAAAACCTAGGACAATATAACCATTTCTATAGCGGAGTGGCAAAAGAAAAACATGCTCAACAAGAAGTATCTATTTTGGTCAACAAAAGATTTAAAAAATTTATCACCAACTGGGAAGCAGTCAATGAAAGGCTAATTAAAATGAATATAACAATAAAAGGAATGAGACTTACGATTTTTGGGATCTATGCGTATAACGACGATGCAAATGTAGCCTTGAAAGACAATTTTTTTGAAGAAATACACAATGAAATATCAGCAGTAAGTACATCTAGAGAAATTGTCATATTGGGAGATTTAAATAGTAGAACCGGTAACAGAGTTAATGATGTGACAGTTGGCCAATATGGAGAAAATGTTATTAATGATAATGGAAACCGGCTAATTACAGTATGTGAGCAATTAGACCTAAAAATCCAAAACGGTTTTTTTCAACATAAGGAAATACACAAATATACCTGGACCAAACCCTCACAAAACCTGAAATCCGTTATTGATTATCTTATCACTAAACAAAAGACAAAACTAAAAATTCAAGATGTCAGAACAAAGCGTGGATCAACATGCGGAAGTGATCACTATTTTCTGAAGTCCAAAATTCTCAATCAACAACATCTTGATGATACAGTGATTGAAGAAATTGATCACTGTAAATATAATCTACTAAGCCTAGAACATGACAGCGTAAAAAACTTATACAAAAAGAGACTGAACGAAAAACTTAATACAAGTTCAGGTGAAACCCCAGATTACATTAAGCATCCACCAAGCTGCAAAAGAAGCACTAGGATTAGTGGAAGAAACTTCTAAAAGAAGAAAACCATACTGGTGGGATGCTGAGATTGAAAGAGAAATAGAGGAAAAAAGGAAATTATATCACACCTACTTATCCCAAAAGACAGATAGGAGCAGACAAGAATACATAATCACGCAATCAAAGGTGAGAAGAATGATCAGTGATAAGAAAAATCATTCGTGGACGCAAAAGTGCCAGAAAATAGATTCTTACTTAGGAGGTAGGAGAAGTACCGAAAGCTGGAAAACTATAAGATTGATTATAAAAGAAATATGCAAAGATATCATTTTACCAATACCAGACAAAGAATGGGATGAGCATTTTAAAAAACTTTTAACTGAAGATAGAGCAGAATTCAAGGAAGACGCAAGAAACAATATAATTAGAACGATGGGATCTCCAGTACCCCTCACATTCTCTGAGGTCAAAAACGTGTGCACAACCTTAAAAAGCGGTAAATCTGCCGGACCCGGAAATATCCCAGCCGAACTTATTAAATATGGCACTGAAGAACTGTTTTGGAGATTACAGAATCTTTTCCAAAAATATTTAAATGGAACTGTAGTCCCAACTGAGTGGAAAACGTCATATATATCCACAATACACAAAAAAGGAAGGAAAGATATATGTGACAATTATAGAGGTATATCTGTGACTAGTACGCTAAGCAGAATATACGGTAAAATAATAAGATATAAAGTGTAAGCGAATATAAAGACATGGAGGCAGAAGAACAAGCTGGTTTCAGGGTGAGTAGATGGACTTCAGATCATCTCTTTTGTATAACCCAAGTTATTGAAAAGAAAATGGCATACGGACAAGAGCTGCATCTGCTTTACGTCGATTTGCAGAAGGCATATGATAGTATATTTATTTATTTATTATTACACTGCTTAACAGGAAAAAAAACCCAATTACAAAGCAGGAAAATCTTAAAAATTACACAACCTAAATACTCAAGCAATAAACTAAGTTAAAAAACATTAAATGTAAAATAATTATAAAAATACATTCAGGACATGGTTATAAAATTAAATTTAAAATAAATAAAAACTACATTAAAAATTATGGACAGAATGTTTACTATATCAGAGAGTGGGGAATGACGTTGTAAAATAACCACGAATTTTTGAGATTGTGGTGTTAAATATGTCAAGGTCTCTGTTACATTTATTATAAGTTCTGCACATAACATGAAGTGGAGAAAACTGTAATTTATTTGTTCGAACTCTTGGTAAAAAGAATGTCAGATTTTGACGTGAAGACAAACGAGAAACTAGAAAATTAATTTTACTTAATATATCAGGACAGTCGATCTGGTTGTGCAGGACCTTAAACAGAAATACCTGAGAGAAATAGCTCCTCCTGTTAGATAAGGATTGCATATCGAACATTTCAAGTAAATTTTCCTCTGCAAAACCTTGAGGAGGATATATTCCATAAGTTTTAAAGTAAAGTAACTTAAGAAATCTTCGCTGAACCCTTTCTAGATCTTCAATGTGAATGTTATATTCAGGTGACCACACTAGAGAAGCATACTCTAATTTTGACCTGACAAAGGAGAAGAACAATGTTTTCAGAGTTTTTATATTTTTAAATTCGCGGCTTAGTCTGGTAATAAAACCCAAGGTCTTAGTCGTTTCTGATGTTATAGTTTCAATATGCTTTGTGAATGATAATTTCTTGTCAAAAATTATTCCTAGGTCGCGAAGAGAGTCAGGTCTAGATAAAAATGTTTGGTTTATTGAGTAGTTATATAGAATTGGATTTGCTTTTAATGTAAATGATAGTACTTGACATTTGTCTATGTTCATGGATAGTTTATTTATGGTACACCAAGCGATAAGTGTATCCAAGTCTTTTTGGAGACTTTGGCAATCCTCCAGTGAGTCAATACGAAGGAGAAGCTTGAGATCATCAGCATACAGTAGCGTCATTGACTTAAGTTCAGCACACACATCATTAATAAAGATGTCGAATAATAATGGTCCTAACACCGACCCTTGAGGCACTCCCGAAGATGAGATGTATTCGGGAGAGTCAATTCCATTTATTGAGACAAATTGCATTCGATCTGAAAGCCATGATTTTAGAAACTGTAAGAGATTATCTGAAAAGCCAAAAAGTTCAAGTTTAGCTAATAAGATCTGATGATCTAACTTGTCGAATGCTTTGGATAGGTCAGTGTATATGACGTCCAATTGGGAAGAGCTATCTAGTGTTTCAGCAATAGTTTGTGTGGTGATCACCAGGTTGGTTGTTGTAGAACGTCCTTTCAAAAAACCATGCTGTAAAGGGGAAATTCTGTTTTTTACTAGATGAAAAAGTTTGTTATGTACAAGAATTTCAAGGCATTTTAAGAAGTTGTTTATTATCGTAATGGGCCTGTAGTTAGTAATATCTGTTTTATCTGATTTTTTGTGGATAGGGCTAATCTTGGAGCGTTTCCAAACACTGGGAATGGATTGAGTAGAGATACAGAGATTATAGAGATATGTGAGAGGTTTAGCAAGTAAGTTGGAACAATCCCTAATAAGGAAAGATGGTAAAAGATCTGGACCGCATGTCATTTTATTCTTTGATGATTTTAAGGTTTGGAGCACTTCTTCCTCAGAAAAGGACCGGATGTCGATGACTGGAAATATAATTTTTGATTTATCTGTCGACATGTTTGCCAAATCGCTCTGCGGGTTGAATGATTTAAGAAAGAAATCAGCAAACGCAGAGGCAATTTGAGATGTATCGTCTATTTGTGTGTCACTATAAACCATGGAATCAGGTATCCAAGACCCAGATGAACGTTTGGAATTAATGTAAGCCCACAACTTATTGGTTAATCAGTTGCTCTGTATGATTAATGTATTGTTGATATGCAGTATTTATATCGTTCTTAATTTTAGCCTGAAGAGTAGTAAAACTTTGGTAAGTTGCTGAATCCTTGTTTCTTTTATATTTTATGTGAAGTTTGTTTTTTAGACGTATATTCTTTTTGATTTCATAGGTGTACCAGGGTGGATATTTAACTTTAGCTTTAGGAGTATATTTGGGGACCCATTTGTTGATGGTTGAATAAAGTGAATCATAAAAAGCAGTGCACGCAATATTTATATCTGTCAAATTAAACAGCGCTGACCAGTCAGTATGTAATAGGTCATGATAAAGAGCATTAAAATTTGCCTTTTTAAAATTATAGATGGGGGATTTATTAGTTTTGTTATTGTTTGGCCGAGAATTATTTCTTTTGAATCGTATATTAACAAGGAGGGGAGGGTGGTGAGGAACCTCATTGCTAATAAGGTCGATAGCTCTGTGAACATCACACTGAGATCCATTGTATAGGACAAGATCCGATTGTTTTGGTTTTTTACTTTGTTAAATTGACTAAGCTCGAATGAATTAAAGATATTAGAAAGGATGCTTGTTTTCCTGGTAAGCATAGAGTTATCATCAAGAAAGTTTGAATATTCAACTACATTAAAATCTCCGAGTACCAAAATATCCTTACCATAAAGGGATTCTTGAGAGATAAAGAAATCATACACTGACTCTAAATCGTCCACAGTGCAGGGTGATGGAATGTAGACTACAAATATATAGAGATACTTATTCCAGAATGAAAGTTTGGCTCCCACGATGTCAATATGGTAAGGTACTAATGGGCGCAAATTATTTAAGTTTAAAGAAAAAGAAGTTATGTTACAATTAATGGCTAAGAGTACACCACCGCCCCTTACCAGGCCAGTGGCAACTTGATCTCGGTCACATCTATAGACTTCAAAAAAATCAGCAGAGATAAACTCATTCGAGGATATGGAGGAATCCAGCCAACTTTCAGTAAAGGCTAAAACATCATAGTCGCATTGGGTTGAAGAGTGGAGAATATTTGTTAGCTTGGAACGAATGCCTCCAGTATTCTGGTAGTAAATGTCCAGCTTGTGGTGCTTGGAAAGAGCAGAAGAATCGTTAATGTTGAGCTGGGAATGAGTATTTCTTATACAAGATGTGTTAATGTGTGAAGGGGTAGTTATAAAGGATAAGTCTACAGTATTTGTGATGACATTCTGATTATTACTACTAACAGTATTTAAGTTGCATTCTGGGAGTGAGTGCGATTCCGAAAAATTCTTGAGTTTGCTTCAGAAGGCGCTTGAGATGCTATTCTGGAGATAAATTCAGCGACGTAGCAGCCCTGTGGCCAAAAATCTTTGTTCAGGTACACTGACAACAATCTTGCAGGGACCCCTAGTTTAAATGTTGCACTTCTTGGTCTTTGAAACTTGGATTTAAGTTTGGTGCATACGCAGAGATGTCTATCTTTGAGATCAAGTTCATCCAAGATGCATTCGGGTGTAGTGTCACAATCCAGGTTGGCCAGATAGATGTAAGACAGCTCATCAGCAGAAACAGAGTAAGGGTTCGTAACATGCAGGTTTTGCTTGGGTGGACCGGCAGCAGTTATACCATTTCTTCCTTGTCTATTGTTGAGATTTGAAAAGTTATTGCCGATGTGAGGGTTTGCCACTTGAAGGTTATGTCTAAGTGGACCATTGCAAATTAATCCTTGTCTTCTGGGTCTATTATTGAAATTGTTATTCCTTTGTTGTTTAGGCCTACTGGGATTATCATTGTTGTAGTGATTATACTTGTCATTGTATCTGTTATTATAATGTTGTTTGGTGTTACGATTGTAGCTCTGTCTGACTCCATCACCAGGGAGCTGAGAGCTGCTTGTAGTCGAAGAGCTGCTTAAAGCAGAGAGACGTGTGGGTATGCTTTCAGTATGCAGTTGTTGAGAATTTCGAGAAACGCAGTTACTGGGATACCACTAAATCTACTTTGGAAAGTGTTGGAAAACACAAACATAAGCGTACAACTAATTAAGGCCATCAAAGAGTTATACCGCAATAGTAAGGCAAAAGTTAAAATAAAAGCAAAACTAACCAAAGGCTTTCAAGTAAATAAAGGTCTTAAACGAGGTTGCTGTATCTCGCCTACACTCTTCAAGATATACTTGGAACAAGTCCGTAAAGTATGGAAGAGAAAATGCCAAAACATGGGAATTCCATTGGACGAAACCACCTTGTATAGTTTATGTTTCGCCGATGATCAGATAGTTGTGGCTCAGGATTATGAAGACCTCGAATATATGACACAAAAACTAATAGAAGAGTACAATAAGTGGGGACTAGAGGTTAATCTCAATAAGACAGAGTATATGTGTATCGGTGGAATGAAACAGGATCTAATCTTAAATACCGGGCAGCGAATTCAGTCCTGTGATGAGTATAAATACTTAGGTCTAAAAATTACAGCTGACGGAACACTAGACAAAGCTATAGATTGAAATGTACAAGGAAGAAAAGCAATAACTTTATTAAATGGAATAATTTGGGACCAAAGTATATCAAAACATAACAAAAAGCTTATATATAACACCATTGTAAAAAGTATTATTACATATGGCTTAGAAGTATGGCCAATTAAGGATAGAACAGAAAAAAATGCTTTCTGCTACAGAGATGGACTATTGAAGAAGAGCAGCAGGGAAATCAAAAAGAAAAAGAGTTAGAAATCAAAGAATAAGAGAAATTATGACAGTGGGTGAACGTACTTTAGTGGATGATATAAGAACAAAACAACTGGTGTGGTACGGACATGTACAAAGAATGAATAATGAAAGACTACCTAAACAAATACTACAATGGAAACCAACTGTCCGAAGAAAACGAGGACGGCCAAGGAGAAGCTGGAGAGAAGGAATAGACAGTGAAATAAGAATAAGAGGCCTAGATGATGAATTGTGGGCAAACAGAAACGAGTGGAGATTGGGTATATATCCACAATACACATAGTAAGTAGTAGTAAAACATTGTGAAACCGATAAATATATATATATATAAGTGTGAAGTATAATTTATTATTAGGAATCAAACAGGTTATTGTCAACGACTCGACCATAATATGGACTATTTTCTAAAATTAATTTATTATTAGTTTATTTTAATTATTAGGTCATGTCTAATTTAGATTGAGGTCCTATGAATAAAGCTGCTACTGCTATATTCTTTGTGACACTACCCAACTTAAATATTATTCTAAAGTTTTGAAATTTGTAAAAAGTTATCAAAAATTTAAAAAAAAAATAGTATGCAGTAATATTTTGGCAGACAATGATATTCTTTTGTTTCAACCAATATGTCAATGAGTGCATGGGTTTAACAAAAAAGTGAACAAGCTTAACAAATTATGTGTTAGTTTTAGTGGAGATTTATTGATTACAATATACAGAGTGTAATTTAAATGATGCACCAAATTTAGGAAAGGTCAAAGTAGGCGAAAAGTTCAAATAAGTTTTGGTCAAAAGTTTTTTGTTTCTAAGTTATCGCATTTGCCAAGTGTAATGAGTGGGGGACACTGTGGAATTTACAATAAACCAAATTTTTTAAGTTACTTTTTTTAATGAAAATGTTAGCTTCTATAAGTTTTTTACTATGCCTACCTTTGTCTGGGTGACACTCCCCCTCTACCCTCAAGTAACTATATGCTGTAGTTGACAAGTGGCAAACAAGTAAAAGCTGAAATTAGATTACAATAGCAACCAAAAAATATAAAGTTTTTACATAGGGGGAGGGTTACCCCATGCTTGCTTTTGGTCTATTAATAATGATAATGAAAATAGTAATCAGCACTACATTTGTTGAAAAAAAAAACATTTTTGGTAATAATTTTGCATATTTCTCATTTTTTAAAAATAATTTAAACAGTGAAATATTACTGGGCCATTGCACTATGCAGACACAATTTTTTAGAAAAAATAAAAATATCCTTAAAATAGACTTTCTATAATGTTTTAAAAAAAATTGACAGACAGAGAGACAGACAGGATGACAAAAAAGTTTAAAAATCATCTGAAACACAAAGAGATATAAAATTTTTTGAAATTGGAGCAACTCTTTTTTTCTCAAAAAAATTAGGATCACCATAGCTCCCAACTACTATAGTATAGTAGTAGTGTGAGCTAAAAATTTAATTGACCAAACCTAGCACATTCTGAGTAACCCCAACCCAGCTCTATCTAAACCAACTCAAACCAAACCGAACCAAATCAAACCAACCCATCCTAACTGAACCCAAACCAAACCTAAATCAAGGAGCCCAGCTCTACCAAAACCAACTTAAACCCAACCTTTGTACAAATAAAATCAAACTTATCCTGGTCTGAGCCTTCTCTATCATTTATTGGCTAAAAAATGTAAATTCCAAAAAGGAGGGACAATCAAATCAAAATATTTTATTTTATACATACCTACCTTTGATGCAGCAACCTGGTATTTCCTGACAGTCCCCCTATTCTTGTTTGTCCATGAGTCAAATGCAGTGCTCACAGGCATGGAATTCAAGAGTAAAGCCCCAGCAAATGGCTTAAAGGCCAGTATCATATATCCCAGTATGTTTAAAAAAAAACATTGCTTTTCAAATTTTCTGTATCTAAATAAGTTTTAAGATAGCTAAATTACCATTTTCAAAAAGAATCATCATCATAAAATGTCTTGTTTTAGCGTCTGGAGAGTGCACCAAAACCATATTAGCTTTATTGTAATTTCCACCAAATTATGATTGTTTGTTGTTATTTTTAAGGAAGTTATTAATAAGTTGCAATACATTTAGTAGCTAAGAGTGTACTATTTAGTATTATTTAATACAGTGAAGTTCACATATAGCGAACCCATTTAGTCAAAGAATGTTTTTTTATTTAAGACCAAAAATTTTTAATAGTGTACCTGAACAATTCAAAGTCTTTTCACATAAATTATTTAATAGGAAAACCAAAATGTTCTTTCTTCATAACAATATGGTTAATACTTTATTAGCTACAAACTTTGATGTACCTGTAAATTAATTAATTAATTTGTCTTAACTCTGTCGAAAACCAATTTATTTTTATTTAAGTATATATTTACCTAAGCTAATAATTTATTTAGATTTTATTTACTTAGTTTAGGTTTTTAGTGTTTTGCATTTCTTCAGTGCCATATATGTGTAGGTAATATTTTCTAATCCCTTTGTTTGTGTTCGGTTTTTGCACACAGGATTTATTTCCTTGCACAACACTGCACAAGGAAGCGAAAATTAAAAATAAAAACTATTGACATAAAAATGTATATTGAATGTAATGTATGAAGATAACTGTTGAATAAATAAATACAAAATACAAATACAATTATAATGAACACTCACTTATAGCAAACCCCATTCAAAATACCCAAAAAAAATTATTTTATAGTAAACATCAAATATAACCAAGGATATAACCAACCAGTTTCCTTGTAATCTTTGAGTTCACTATATAATACAAAAAAAAAACAAATTGCATGTATTTGGTTAAATGACAGAGAGAATGACCCATATAAGTTTGTACTGACCCCCAAAGGGGGTAATAGCATTATTTATATGAAGTAGCATGGCATTATGGCAATACATGTACAATTTTATTGGCTTTAACCCAAAATTTACATGGCATTACTGCCAATGCATGTACATATATCTCCAGTAATTCCATGTAAATCTTGGGGAAATTGTATGCTAATTTATATGGATAATGCCAATTAATGCTGTAAACTGTTTCCATCTTGGTTTGCTCATTGCACATACATTATGTTGCTGGATAAACCAGTAACATCAAGTTTATAAATGAGTGTTCTCTCATACTGAAGTTGTAAGTGCCACTTTATGTTTTCCCATGGATTAATGCAGAGTTGGGTACACAAAGTACAAGCATAGTTTGTGAAAGAATCCCATTAATAAATAGGGTAGGAAATGTTTACAAATATTTATGAGCCAAAATAAAACAAATATTTTAGAACCATTTTCTAACTAGTTTTGTTCCTTTTAAACCTACCATAAAACAGCAAATAGTTTACATCTGCAATAAAATTCAATACTGGGTCACTTACCTGAAGGAATTTTGATCGATTTTCTTGAGAAAATCTGGGAAAACAAAACCAAACACACCGGCTACTTTTTCACGCGGGTTCAATAAAAATGGCGAACTGACATTTGTGACAGCCTTAACCACAGAACAGAAAAATCGAAGAAGTGCAACAGCAAAGTGCCACGTTGCCATAGTTTTGTTTTGTTTTGGTGGTCCAACAGTGGTGGACCAGTAATTTTTTTTAAGCGCCTAACAGGGACCCAATTCTTGAAATAAATCCTTATACGGATTCGGCGAAACGTATACGGATATTCACCCAGGGACCCAATTCTTGAAATAAACCCGTATACGGATTCGGCGAAACGTATAAGGATAATCACCATTCGAATTCTTGAAAGCTCCTATACGAGTTTTTCGTTCGGAAATAGAGTCGAGTGGTAAAGTCCACTCGAATCTCAATTTCCGTATACGAATCTGAGTGATCTAACCTAACATTTTTGTTTACTTTAATTAGCTTGTCTAACGAACTGTCACGATCAGCTGTTTTTCGATCCAAGATGGTCGCCATAGGACAAACAAAGCGTTTTCCCATAAGCCGCAATGTTAACAAAAACGTAATTTTAAAAAAAAGTGAAACGATTTAATTTACAACAAAGATGCTGTTTTAAGTATTGAACCTTTGTACACATGGAAAAAATGCGTTTTTCTTAAAAAAAATCAATTGAAGCCAGTAAATCTCAAATAAATGGGACCATGTTTTGTTCAAAAGTCATGTTTTTATTTACTTTTGTTTTTTTTTTACTTTTTTTCTAGTTTTTTACTCAGTTTGAATCATTATTATTAGTTTCTGTGAATTGTGGCAGCTGGGGAGAGCTTGATAATGTTAGTTTTGATGGAATGCCAAGTATTTTGACCTTAAAAAATCATCTTGATTTAAATGAACTAGGTATCAGCTCAAAGAAGGGAAAAGAAAGTGAATGTGCTCTATTACCTGACTTAACAGAGGATAAATTGAAATATTCGAAAGTTTTTTGTCAGATTTGTTTTGGATAAATGTGTAACTGCCATTTTGGCAACATTTTCTATTGGGATCTTTTTTTGTGCTTGAGTGGACCTTTTGCAGAAGTGTAACATAGAATTGTGTTAAACTGTAAGAAATATTTCACTATGATTTTTTTACTATTCTAGGCAAGCAACTTTCAAAACTAGAATACAGCAATGATCATGACTGGGTCTCTCCTGAATGGATTATTTTTTCAAAACGGTTGAAAATTTTTAAAAATGATGGTTGAAAAAAGGGTCTAGGGAAGAAAGAAAAGGAAAACAATATGAGGTTAAAGTGTGAATAATGAGCTGAACCAAATTTGTACACAATCCTACAGAACTCTTAAATAAACTTTTGGTAGTGTTGTGTCTTGTATAGTATCGAGTGAAGTCCTGTATCATCAAAGTTTCTTTTTCTTTAATAAATATTTATTTTACAGACCTCAAAACAGTTTAGAATAAACTGGTGAATTTGACAATCTCCCTAACTCAAACTCTTTTTATCTTAAACTATTTTGGTGCAAATTTTCCTTTATTTCCATGCTTTTTGACACCTAAAACTTGTACACCGTAAAATTTGTATAGTATCTGACTGGACCTACTACAAGTCCTGTTGTGAAATTTCTATGGTACTGTTCTGAGCTTATTACCAAAAAAAAAATTTTATGGCATTATTAATAATAGATGGAAAAAAAGTAATCTTTGTTGACTTTGATGACCACAAGACAAACAAATAAGTTCTCTCAGATATTTTTTGCAATTTCTCTCAAAAAAACTTGGGTTCTAATACTCCTAATGGGTCATATGCTGTTACGCCCAATTGTAGAGTAGAGTACATATTTATTTGCATAAACTTTTAGATACATAATTGAGCAAATATTGTTACAAAAAAACAGAAATAAAAGTAATAGTAACAGTAGTAATACAACAGCGAATATTGTACTGTTGTAAAATTTGAACAGTACTTACTGTTGTGAGCTGATGAACCTTAGGTTTGACCGTACTTAAGCCCTATGTATTATAGTTCATGGAAAATCATATGGTGATGTACGGTGTGTGAGGCCAATGACAAGGAAAAACTGTATTTTAATTTTGCAAGTTTTTTTTTTATATAATGTTTACTTATATTTTTTTAAATAAACATATTTTGTAAAGTACTTATTAGAAGTTTGCTTGACCAACCTCGGTTGGAACTCATATGTGCATATTGATCTGTTGGACTGACCTACCTATAAGTTGTGCCTCTTTTTCATGTCACTACTGGAGGGTTAAAACAATTAAACTTTGTCTAAACCTAAAAATCATAGTGAAATATTTTTCACAGTTTAACGCTATAGAAGGCCTATTACTTAGCAAAAGGTTTATTCAAGTACAACAAAAGATCCTAATAGAAAACCTGAATCTGATGAGAAAAGTTTAGTCTATTTCAATTTCGTCTCTGTTAACTGAGCCTTGAAGTGAGCTCTTTGAATAGAACTACTTTCCTCTACCTTGGGCTGATAGTTCATTGATTCATTGGTCAAAAAACTTCAAAAACCTTTGGGGGCCCGATACCTTTGGGGGGCCCCCAGAGGTCTCATGATGTACTTTATGCTATTTTTTTTGTTTATTCATGAAATATATGGAAACTATCTAAAAAAATATTTGGTTTGGGGGGGCCCGGGCCCCTAGCCCCCCGCCCCCTTGGTGCGCCCATGTAATAATTCAAAATAAGTGAAAAAACTAGAAAAAAGTTAAAAAAAAACAAAATAAACAAAAACATAACCTACTTTTTTTGAAGAAAACATGGTCCCTTTTATTTCAGATTTTCTCGCTTTAGTTTAATATTTTTAAGAAAAACGCATTTTTCCCATATGCACAAAGGATCTGTTCTTAAAACTGATTAATTTTTTAGACTAAAGCTCTTGTCGTTTTTGTAAAATTTACGTTTTTGTTAACATTACGGCTTCTGGGAAATCGGTTTGTTTGTCCTATGGAAGACATCTTGGATTTGATCATATGTTTCACAGAACAGATATGTTTTGTTAGATATATTTTTTGGTGTTAGCTTAATTTTTCTTTATTTAAAAAAAACTGGGAGGTCTTGTGAAAGAAGACGCGATTTAGCAATAAAAGGGCTTGAGGACGCAAAGAGGTGGAAGGGAGATAGCCTCTTGTGACACTCAGTTTTTTTTAATTTCTTTTTTTCTTGGAAATGCCTTACGACTGGGGGGGGGGGAGTGCAAAATCCTGAATTTTTGCGTTAATAATTTATGAATGAACGCTCTAAAAAAGAAAAATAATTAAAAAACTTTGTAACACATTTTCAAGGAACAATATATAAAAGAGCGTTTTCGGGAGGGACAGGGAGATTAAAAAGTTTCAATAAAAATTTGAGTATTGTGCAATTTTTTTGTCTTATTTGTGTCTCTTTTAACACACTTTATCAACTATTTTGTGGGGCATTGATACCTCTTGATTCCCCCCTGGGTACAAGACCTTATCTTATTTTGCTTAATTTTTGGATAATATAAGGGCCCAACGGCTTCAAGTAGGAAAATCCCCTGCATGTAAATAATAAACCTAATCTCATACTTTTACCAGATTCACTATTTTTTCTGACTTTTTCTATGTTGGCCAAAAATAAATATAAAAACATTATTTTTCTTTATTTACATTTCAAAGTACATAATAAGTGCTTACTGTCAAGTGCATTAAAAAACGCTATGCAATATGACTACAGTGTGAGAACAAGCCAGTTGGAATAAACTTGCTAGTCAGTTAAATTTAAGTTTTTTGATAAAATCCAAACACATGTTAACTGAAATTTTGAACTGGCAATATTTTTACAGAATATTTTTTGGACAGACCCCCAGAAAGGGGTCCACTAGCATACAACTTATTTTTTAAGATGGAATGACCCCACTTAAGGCACCTTGTTAGAAAGGGTATCAAATAATTTTTTTAAATTAACAAAAAGAAAATTATTTCTATTTTTTTGTAATTTTTAGAGAATATAAGTGTCATTTAAAGTAAAACCTATAATTTTATTAAAATATAGGTGGTGGACCCCTGACAAGAGGTCCAGTAATACCAAAATTTTTTTTGCAACTGGTAGACTCAACTTGTAGCAGTTTGTTAAAAAACTAATAAAAAATGTTTTTTTTTTAATTTGACAGATTTCCAAAAAAAAGTGAACTACAATTTTTCTTTTTGAATAGGCTTTCCAACAAGGTGGCACAAGTTTTATCTTGCTGGACCCCTTTCTGGGGTTCTGTCCAAAAAAATTCATCAAAAATATTGCTCATTAAAAATCTCAGTAGGCATGATTTTGGTTTATTCAAAAATTTTTTAATTTAACCTGCTGGAAAATGTATTCCAACTTGCTCGTTCTCACTGTATAAGCTTTTATGTAAGAAGTTGTATAATCTTTTTTACAATAAAACTACAATAAACTTTATTTTACTTATAATTTATTTAAAAAAGTTCTTTAAAAGTTAATAGATCACCAAATGCATCTGAGTATTTCTAGTAGGATCATCATTGCAACAGGACCGCTAGGCAAAAACTGCTTCACACCTCAAAAATGATCTTCATGTCTTCTCTGAGAAACCTGTAACAAAAAGTTTTTTCATTGAGTGTACCACAGCAGACCTCACTGGATCTGTATTACTGGCAAGATTTTTATATATGTCCTTGTTTATAACTTTTGAAAAACAAAGACATCTACAAAAATAATGTACATATTCAAATCAAATCATACTGATCCAAACCCATCAGAAAAATACAGGCCACGACCCTGAAAAAATCAGCTGTTGTCCAGGGGCTGACTTTTACATTGGGTCTTATGGGAGGTCAGACGTTTTTTTATGATATTTTCAAAATGGCACTACAGATTTCCGCGAAATTTCAGTCAAATATTCTCAGACACTATCCTCATATTCCACCAAACTTTTGTAAGGATGCAAGGTGATTAAAAGGTTAAAATCAGCATTTTTTATTTTGAATTCAAAACCGCATGCCAACTGTTATATTTGACAAGTATTTGACTTTGTCATCTGTGTTTGTCACAATCGCTTCTGTTTTAAATTAAATTTTTGTGTGAGCTAATGAAGCGGCTCCGAAAAATTAAGGATTAATGTACATTTGTAAAAAATTGTTCTGCAAGAATATAGTAAAAACAATCTCAAAACCAGCTTTATTTTTAAAAAATCAAATATTCATCAACCGTCAATCCAACTTCGGTTCGGTATTTTAAAGACAATCAGCTGTGTTGTGATGTGACCATCAAAAAAAATCAGCCCCGGATGTGACGTCAACAAAGTGGAGGATCGTGGCCCGTCCGTTTTGATAGCCCTGACTGATCATATGAGGGCTACTTTAGTCTACAACAGTTTTAAATTTTTTTGCAGTTAATTGACAGGTAAAGATATTCAAATTTATACAAAAAAATGGGTTTTTTGAACAAAGGTTACTGATTTTGTCAATTTTTACTTGAAATGTTTATTATGCTTATCGGCCTAAAAGGCAAAACTGTTCTACTCAAGAAGAAACTGAGAAAAAACACTGGGAGCAAAAAATTAAATTGTTTCTATACTACAGACAAAATGCAAACTCCAAATGTTTCAGTAAAAACCCCTATGTTACTTAACACTTGTACAATTTTTGTCAAAGCATGATGTATGCAAGTTCGTCAAACACTGGCCACTCATTACAAACAAAGCCTCAAGTTCAAGACCCCTTTAGAATACTTATGAAGTTTATTTGTTTTCTTTTAAGCAGTCTCAAAATTCAACTGCGAATTTCACCCCCCAAATTTCCACACTTCAAAGAGGTTAGATGCCCCTAGGCCACAATAATTGCCTTTACCAAAATAAACCACAGCTTCTTTTTTTATTAAAACAAAAACATATATCTAGAAAATAAATCACTTTAAAAAAAAATTGCAAAAACAAAGGTGGTAATATGTCCATCTACTGTCAACCTTACTTCATCGCGGCAAGTTTAGGCGGACATACCCAAGGACTATAGACATAAAGGACTGCTCACAGATTAGGTAAATAAGTATGGACTGCTTAGTTCCATTTAACCTGTGTGTGCGTGACGTCACCACTTGTGCTAAATCATTCGTTTACGTTCGTTGTATATTTTGTTATTCGTATTTTCAAGAGAGTTTTGTTGATATTTCGCGGAATAGTTTATGTTTTTTGGATTGTTTCAGTGCAGTGCTACTAAAAAAAGACATATAAATAAACATTTTCACGTTTGGTTTGTTAACAGTGTGTAAAAATTCGATTCAGGACAGAGAAGAACGTTTGTTTACAGGGTAAAAACAATGGCCACGATTTTCTCGGCAAATGGGCTTCTTGTTTAATAATATCTATCAAGAAAATTACAAGAGATTGTGAATTGAAAAGGAATATAGAGATCTGAGCCCTGAAGGGGAGAAAAACTAGAGATATCCCAAAAAAAATAACCCCAAAATTAAATTCGCCCCGCCTGGGAAAACAGAGTCTATTAAACTAAAAAACAAAGGAAAAAATCGGCAACATGCTAGAAGCTTACCTTCTGTAATTCTGCAGCAGTCCCAAAATTTCACTGGCGCACCGCCCCTTCTTGCGACTAGAATTTCGGTCTTCAACCGAAAACACGTGTGACTTATCTTTTAGTTTTTTGGCGGAAGTGATTTCTTCATTCCACTGTCACACACAGGGTGGCGCTTCAAACTCCCAGCGTGAGCAAAAAACGCGCATGATTTTAACAAAATGATTAGGTGATCAAAAAGAAAATAACTTTCAACAAAGAGAGAAATTATCACCTGATCGGAATTTTTCCCAAACAGGACTTTCTTTTTTTGAAGGTTTTTGCAGAAAGCCCAAAAATATCAAAACAAACTTTAAGGTTAGGTTTTCCAAAAAATTCAAAATAAAACAATAAAGAAAAAATAACTGGCAGCATTAAACAGAATATTTTTCTAAATTAAATATTATTATTTATATTAATATTTTTAATTTATTGTATGTATCTGTACTTATCTGTTTTTTTGTAAAAATGTAATAATAAATACTTTTTTTATGTTCTATATTCCCGTTTTTTAATTATCTAATTAATAATTTCTTAACATGCTTTAAAAAGCGGTTGTAATAATTAAACTATACATTATGTGCATTTTTTTTCTCTTTGTTTATTTGTTAAGAACAATATTTGTGCTTTTCCTTTTTTAAATAAATCAATAAATTTTTCGTCTACCTATATTTCCGTTTTTAATTATTATCGCAAAATAATTTCTTTACATACTTTTAAAACAATTGGACAAATTATACAGGGTGTCCCATAACTTGGGGACCATAGTGCAACAGGTGATAGCGAGGAGGTTATTTCCGGAAAAAAAGTTTATATAAGGTAAAAATGTAAAAATATGATACTCCTTGTTTTAATAAAATTACAAGTTAATAAGATACAGGCTATCAAAATTACCTCCAAAAATGTATAAAAAATAATCTTTTTTTTTAAATTAATTTTTGCTTACTTATTCTTTTAAAAAATATCAATAATATTTTATTTATTATTATGTGTTGCTAAAGGCTTGTTTTTATTAACAAAAAATATAAAAAACACATTGCGTTTAATATGGCATTTATAAAAGTTTATACCAAAAAAATAGTTTTTTCAAAAAAAAATTGACAGACTAATGTTTTTCAAAATAAGTTTTATTCTTTCTGATACACGACTTTACCCAATTTCATATTTTTACTGCGTTTTTTGAAAAAGTTATTATCAAAAATGTTTTAAACATTGCCAACTTTGATGCTCTCTATCTCTACAAAGAAAGAGGCATGACCTCCTCTATCACCTGTTGGCCTATGGCCCCTAAGTTATGGGACACCCTGTATAGGTACTACCACATTATTATGTGTAGTTTTTCCTTCACTTTAAGTATTTAAATTTAATTTATTTAACAGATATTCAATGCCTCAATTTTGCATAAAATTTAATTTGCATAAAGAAAATAGCTCTAAAAGCATATAAAATCCAATATAACGATAGGTGCGCTTTCTGCCCAGCACAAGTGGTGACGTAACAGCGAGTTTGACCTTGAACATCGATTGCAGACAGATTCGGCAAACTGAGCAATCCTGTCTAGTGTATAATCGTTGGGCATACCGGCGTTGGGTTGGCCAAAATTATACGAAAACAGCGTTGCCAAGTAGTGTAGTCGAAAAAAAAAGTCGTACACGGAATTGGCGTTCGAGTGGCATTCAAAAATAGCAATTTTTTCGAGCACTCGAAACCACCATTCGAATTTTACTCGTATACGACAAAAAATCCGAGTGATTCAAGAATTGGGTCCCTGGGCTATCGCCTAACTTCACTACCTCGCTGCGCTCATTTGCAAGGTTATGTTCTGTTCTGTGGTTATGTTTATGACATGTTTTCGTCTTATTAAATAAAAAATCAAAAATTAAACAGGCGTTTATTTAAAATTTTCTAAAATGTCGACTCGAGTAGACGAACAAGCTGCCTCCAAAGATGATGAGGAGTCGATTGTCAAAATTGCTGGGCAGTCAGTAGAGGAATTTACGAAAAATGGATACAAGACACTAATGGAGTCTTTGAAGATCGCAAATTCCTTACCTACAGGTTTGTACTTATTGAATTTTTTGTTAAGCAGACTACTAGAAATTTTCATAAAGATTTTTTTAAATTACATACCAGTCCAGAGCCAGTAGCTTTAAGTCTACCACAAGTATTTTTTATTACAGACCTTTTGCATGTCCCATTTTTCACTTATCCTTTATTTGAGGCATGCACACCACAAATTTATTTTAAAGTCCTTGTGTAGAATTAAAATATTTTAGATAATTATAAGCCTAAACTTGTCATTTGTAATAACATGTAAATTTGAATAAAAAATCTTGAATCTTCAAAAAAAATATAACATTATGACCAAATGTAATGTATATTTAAAATATTTTTAATACCAGACAATTATTTTAAGAGTTACCAATGCTGGGTAATCTGCAGATTTAATTTTAGGCCAAATATTGAAAATTATTTTTTATAAAAACTGGTAGATATGTGTTGTTTGGCAACAGTATTGACCAACCTAAAGTCATCAATGTTTTGTGAAATGTGTAAAAAAATTGTATACAGAGTCTACCTATTTTGCTGACCAATAACTTTTTATACTTTCCAATGTCGGAGTGAATTGTTTGAGGTCAAAACAAATCCTACCTAATAAATCAAAGCTGCTTTTAATAGTTACCTATCTATCACTTAGGTACAGATACATTTTATCTAAAAAATACATTTTGTTACTAAAAAACCATTTATCACCTTTGATTAGCTTCTTCTACCAAAAACCCAACTACTACCACATTCACTTGCGTTCTACCAACAAAAAACCAACTAGCTTCTATTACCAAAAAACCGAGCAAAAAACTAACCACTATCACCTTCCCCTAGCTTCTATTACCAAAAAATGAACCACTACTACCTTCCCGTAGCTTTTATCAGCAAAAAACCATCTACTTCCACCTCCCCTAGCTTCTACCATCAAAAAAATTATCTGCCACTAGCTTCTACCACCAAAAATCAACTACTTCCACCTGCCCCTAACTTCTATCACAAAAAAGTTAACTACTACTAACTTCCTTTACAGTTCATATCATTATGTTTAAGACAACTTTTTACAACTTTTTTTGGTTGGCCTATGGTATTTGTTATGGTAAACAGCTGATAACTGTCAAAAAGTTATCTAAAAAATTATGAAATGGAGTATAGCTTATACCATCAAAAGAGTTACTACCACCGTCCACTAGCTTCTACCACCAAAATTGCAACTACTTTTACCTGCGCCTAGCTTCTATTACCAAAAAATCAACTACTACCACCTTCCTGTAGCTTCTACCACCAAAAAGCCAACTACTTCTATCATTAAAAAACCCACTACTACCATACTCTAGTTTTTACCATAAAAAAACTATTACCATCTTCCCCTAGCTTCCAATGAACCACCAAAAAACCAAATAGTTCCACCTGCCCCTAGCTTCTGTCACCAAAAAATCAACTACTACCACCTTCCCATAGCTTCTACGAGCAAAAAACCAACTACTTCCACCTCACCAAGCTTCTACCAGCCAAAAACCAATTACTATCACCTTCCCCTAACTTCTACCACCAAAAAAAACGACTACTACCACTGTTCTCTATGTTACACTAGCAAAAAACCAACTACTACCACCTTTCCCTAGCTTCTACCAGCAAAAAAACAACTACCACCACCTTCCCCTAGCTTCTACCATCAAACAACCACCCACTACCACCTTCCCTTAGCATCTGCCACCAAAATATCAACCACTAACACCTACCCTTAGTTTCTACCAGCAAAAAATGTTACTTTAAACTACTACCACCTTCCCCTATCTTACATCAGCAAAAAACCAACTAATTTCACCTTCCCCTATCTTACACCAGCAAAAAAGCAACTACCTCCTTTCCCTAGCTTCTAACAGCAAAAAAACAACTACTACCACCTTTTGGTCCCTAGTGTCTTCCATCAAAATGCCAACTACCACCACCTTGCCCTAGCCAAGGCCCTAGCTTCTACCAGCAAAAAACCAACTACTACTGAACCTTCCTCTAGCTTCTACCACCACAAAACCAACCAGTACAATCATAATGAAACGAGGTAGTAGTTGGTTTTTTGTTGTTAAAGACTAAGTGAAGGTTTGGTTTTTGGTGACAGGAGCTAGGGGAAGGTAATAGTAGTTGGTTTTTTGGTGGTAGAAGCTAGGGGAAGGTGGTAGTAGTTGGTTTTTTGGTGGTAGAAGCTAAGCAAAGGTAGTTTCTGGGATAAAACTTGGTTGTAGCTGAGTGATAGGTCACTTTAGCTGTGGAACAGCTTATACTTAGAAGTTAGTACTTATTTGTTTTTACCACAAAGAAGGCAGCTTACAGTGAAAAATATGAAAATTAATTGGTTGGTAAAGTCTTAGTCTGTCAAATATAGTTTTGACAGATAAATAAAGGATAAAAAAATAACACAAATAAAAACAGAAAATGAAATTGTTTCGTTTTTGTATTTTTTGGAAATATACAAATATAGAAGAAAATCAAAAAATCTAACATGTTTGCCAGTTTTAAAAAAAATTTTTATTCAAAATATACACTTCAGCAGAAAAAATGCAGTAAAAAGCTCATTTTTGCTGACTTGTTAGGTACCTATTTTGTTTTGTCTGCATCTCTTTCATCGGCATTGACAGAGTAAAAGAATTTCATAAACATTCTTAAAGTTTCTTAGCTTTATCAAAAATATTAAAAGATGCATTCTTTTCTGCTACATTTTTTCCCAGCACTATGTTTTAAAGTTTAATTACCTACAATATATTTACTATACCGTATAGGAAAACGCTATACTGGCCATAGGAAAGCCTGCTAAGAAAGACAAACTAATTCAGAAGGTGTTAAGATAAGAATAGAAACATAAGGGTGTATCCGTCCGTGAACTAGAATTTAAAAGAAGAAAGGGAACACCAGAATAAAAAAAGTCGCGTTATAGCATCGACATTGTAATTTCTTTTAAATCTGCATAGTAAATAATGTAATGAAATTCATTCGACTGGGCATGACAGGAGTAGCAAGTATCGGGAGAAGATGAAAAGAAGAATTTGCTTCTATTGATATTTCAACACCTCCTAAATTGGTTTTTCTCTTGCGAAGCTTTTGCCTATTGTATATCTTTTTTTAATAGGCAGAGACAGAGATTTTTATAACACCTTTGAATCCTTTAAATCTGCAATGAACCAAAGGAGCAACAAAATCATATCGAATATGAACTCAATTCTGAGAAGTAATGAGGTAGGTAATAAGTAATAACCATCAGACAATTCTTTTTTTTTTCAAAAGGTACCTATTAGTTAATTTGTTTAATTTTTGTAGCTTTTTTTTATGTGTTTGTATTTTATTTTGTGTAAATATTGGTTAATAACATATGGCTAGCTGATTCTTACGGGGTGTCTACTTTTGTTGTTTACTAACCAAAAAACTTGTATTTTTGGTAAATGGTGTTTAATAAAAATTAATAAATAACTGTAAAATTAAATTGATTTTTTAACTTAAAAAAAAAAGAGCTAAAACTATTTAAATTACCTAATTTGTGGTAATTCTAAGTTGTTCCATTAAAATGTGGCTAATTTAGAATATTTTAATTTATACTTAGGATATTTTGGATTTTAACTTGAAGATAGAAATTTGTTTCTTTTCTTGGCGTATCTTAATGGAGTAAAAAAAAGTATCATTTTGTTTATATTTTTTATTTTCTTTTTGTGAAGTTATCATTTTTAGATTGTTTTATGTAAAGTTAAATTTTCAATTTTAAAATTTAATTTTTATTTAAGAAAATTATTAAACATCCTTTTTTCCATGAATATCATTCAAAATTTGACACGGAATGTTTGGAATATCTCATCCGTAATTATTGTTAACAAATTCTGGCGATTTAGGAAGAATCCTAAAACTTTGCCCATTTAAACTTTAATGTGTGATAAATATTAACAACTTGCTACTTTTTATAGAAATATCAGTTTTACCCTCAGAAGCACTTAAGCGCGATTTTTAGTTTATTAAGTCCTTGTTGCTCACATACAAAACAGCAAAGAGGGAGAGTGGATTCGCTAAGCCTTATTATGGTGCATCTGAGAGCCGATAAATAAATATTTTTGTACAAATTCTTAAACAAAAAGCAGCTTCACATGTAAAAATGATTATTAGCTATACATAAATCAGAATCTCAATAACCAAAAATTTTAAAAATCGACTATTTTCGCGCAATATCCCTATTATTTAATTTCAATCAAAAATTGGTGGCTAAATTTTAAATCTTGGACTTCTACTTTTTTTTGTAAATACTGCCCGAATACTGCTCTTTATTTTTTTGACCCATGTATTTGGAGAATATTTAAAATTAACAAATATTCAGAATTTTTTTTAATCCACTATTTTTGTTTTTTGGGCAGCCTTTCATTTTGGCAGTCATTATCATGTGCCTAGCAGCATTTCAAGAACAACAAAATCTTTTAGTACAAATTAGGGAATTTTTTCAGGTAGGCGGCAGTATGAGAAACAATATTTTAGAAAACAAGAATGAAATATTAGTAGAAGCGTGTGATGTCATTCTGGAAAGGGTTGCCAATAATATTGATGAAATGAATGGAATCAGGAAAACTGAAGTAAGTACCTATAAGGAGGGCAAAGCTGTGAAAATACTCTGCCAATTTATGGACACCTAAGCTCTCACGATTATTGTATAATGTAATTTTATTTTACGACACTACTTTATTGTAAAAAAATAACCTGATTCTTTTTTTCATTGGACAAGTCCCCGGACGGTGGATTGAAGGTTCTTTTCGCGGACCAAAATAGGTAATTACATTATACGTTAAGCGTGTGAACTTGAGTACCCATAAATTGGCAGAGTATTTGTCTGTCACACATCCAATGGCATTCCGCAAGTCTTAGAATAACCCAAAAATCATCGATTATAGTTAAAATTAATACTTAGGAAGTACCCTGTATATATGTATTTTGACAATATTCTCTCCCCCCTCTCCCTAGTTTAACACCACTGAACAAAATAAACTATAATGTTTCTTTATGATCCTTATGCACGGTTACCTTTAATATAGCACCAAACAAGTCATATATTTAGCAAAACTAATTTTTGAAATCAACCCTCACCCCTTGTTTTGGCTTATGTGCGCTGGATTTTATTTATTTTTAAGTGGAACCATATGGAGCCAAAACCCAACCCAGGTACTAAATTTCATCAAAAACACAAGTGTTTTTACAAAAACTCTTTTTAAAATTTACCCCCACCCTTTTCTTGGCATCTGTCAGGTGGATTTTATTTATTTTCAAATGGGACCATCTAGGACCAAAAATCAAATTAAAATCGGGCACAGTTTTTGAGTTATGCGCGTTGGTGGTTACAGACAGACAGTGTGACAAAAAAGTTTCAAAATCATCTAAAACGCAAAGACAAGCTAACACTAGTTATAGTATACGCGTAAGCTGAAAGCACGAAGCCCTTCGAAAAGTAATTGCCAGCAGCAAGCACCGAGCACTTTGAGAATTCTGTGCTTGCAATTACCAATTACTGAGAAAAGTATTTATGTGATTCAATTACTAAGCACCAATTACTCAAAAAGTGTTTGAAATCATTTTCAATTACTTGCAGGTGCTTGCAAGCACCTTTTAAGTCAATCGCCAAACTTTTTGTATTTGCTTTCTGCTCAATTATAGTAATAAAAGCCAAACTGTTATCTATTCTCAGATCACAGTTTGTATGCATGTATTTATTTCCCAATAAGTATTTATACAGTTACATCAAAATAAAGTATTAAATAATCCCTGGGAAAAAAATGGAAAGAGTTCACTGAAGTTTTTACTTGTGCATGGGGTTATCCTCTTTACCTGATATTACTTAAATAAAAGCTGCATGGGCCTGACGAGACACATTAGATAGTTTTTGGTCATGCCAAATTTAGGCCCGATAACTTCGCCCACAACGAAAACTTTAACAATATTTGACAATTTTTTTTATTTTTTATTTTTTACGGGTATGCGCACTCGCAAGGAGATCCCTATCACGCTCGAGAAGCGGCAAGTGCGCGGAAATGTTGGTGTGTGTTGGTTTTGAAACGGTTCAGGTTGTAACCTGCAGGGAAAACTGTTGCAGGGAGTTTATTCCACTGCTGTTCTCCAGAGATATGAATTCTGATATAATGAGGTTCTTGGTACCTCTATTTTGACAATCAATTGATGGTTACCGTCTGTTTGACGTGTTCGCCTAGTAGGTGCTACTCCCGGGGGATCATACGTGCCAACTCTTCAGAGCATTTTCCGTGATAATACCTGTAGAAGAGAGATAGATCGCCCACAGTTCTTCGATGTTCGAGACTATCCAAGCTACGGGTAAGTGCGGGGTCATTGATCAGCTTGATAGCTCGTTTTTGCATGGTGTTCAAAAGCATTCAGGTATGTTTGGGTGCCGCACTCCATATATGTGAGCTGTACTCCATAGTTGGTCGAATCTGGGCTTTGTAGAGTGTCAGCAGTTGGCTTGGTGTATACAGATGTCTTGTCGAAATAGCACCCCAAGCTTTTGGGACGCCCTTTTAGCTATATCTGCCACGTGACTGTGCCAAGACATTTTGGTCTCTGCAGTGACTCCTAAGATGTTCAACTGGCTCTGCAATGCGACAGCACTTCCAGATAGCATGATGTTTGGCTCACCGGTGCTGGTCTTTTTTGAAAACAGGGCTGCTTGGGTTTTCTGCGCGTTGAACTGTACAAGATTTTTGTTGCCCCAGTCCTCTATTATCTCCAAGTCGTTATTTATCTGTGATATTTCAGTTAGTCTAAGGTAATGGAATTCACGTGCAGAGAGACATGTGGGTGGTATGACTGAGGAGACTACATTGCCATCATCTGCAAAGCAATAAAGTGGATTTACTGTTTTATTTATGAGGTCATTTATGTAAATCAGAAAAAGTGTTGGCGAAAGGATTGCTCCCTGTGGCACACCAGCATTTATTTGGTAAGAGTTGGAGTTCCGGCCATCCAGTGCAACATAAATGGATCGATCCTTAAGGTAACTTTCAAACCAAGTGCAAAGTCTCGGCGACAATCCCGTTGCTTTGAGCTTGTTGAGCAGATTTTCATACCAGACTTTATCGAATGCTTTAGATATATCTAAGGCAATTGTTCTCGTTTCACCTCGCAACTCAATCGCTTTTTGCCATAAATGAGTGACGTATGTAAGTAAATCGCCAGTTGACCTATATTTTCGAAATCCGTATTGCTTGTCGTTGATAATTTTGTACTTTTCCAAGTACTTGGTTAGGTGATTGTTCACAACTCTTTCCATTACTTTTGATATCACCGGAAGTAGAGCAATTGGTCTATAGTTTAACGGATCTGTCCTTTTTCCTTTTTTTTGGAATGGGTTGTACTGCGGCGGACTTCCATGATGATGGATATACTCCTTGCCTATAAGATAAATTGAATAATTTTGCGAAAGTTGGGGTGAGTTCGCTAGCACAATTTTTGAGTACTATCGCGGGAATGCCATCTGGACCCATTGCTTTGTTTGTATCCAACTTTTTAAGGGATTTTCGTATTTCTCAGTGACAAAAGAGTATCTCTGGCATACTGTGGGAAACCCTTTCAATGAACAGTGGAGTTTTTCCATTTGGCACTGTTAGGTTTGAGTTGGAGGAAAAGATTTTGGCCAGCATATTGGCTTTTTCCTCTGATGTTGTGGCTAAGTGAGTATTTTTATCTGTAAGTGGTGGTATGGATGACTTGGTGAAGTTTGATCCAACGGCTTTTGCAAGAGACCAAAAGGACCTAGAACTACTTGGACAATTCAGCAACCTGTTTTTTATTCTTTGATTGTATGTTTCTTTGGCGGCATCAATAGTAATTTTGCAACTATTTCTGGTTTCTATAAATTCTGTGTGGTTTTGGGCGGTTTGTTGTCGTTTCCAAAGGTTATATGCTCTGTGTTTTTTCTGTACAGCCGTTTGACACTGGCTGTTGAACCAAAATTTTGCATTAGCTCTGCGTTTTATTGTATGTGGAATATATGCATCCATTCCAGATAAGATTACTTTTGTTATTTCATTACAGCAAATAGTGGGATCAGCTGTTTTAAAGCAAATCTCTTGCCATGGAAAATCCAGGTAAAACTGTTTAAGGTCATTCCATTTTGCCGATTTATAGTGCCACATTTTACGAGGAAGTGATTGTTGGCTTGGCGGTATGAACATTTCGCACTTTGTTCTTATAAGTTTATGATCGGATGAACCAAGTGGGGGATCTACTTGAATTGTGTACAAGTCAGGATTTGTAGTTAGGAACAAGTCTAAAAGCGCTGCAAATTCACCCCTTTCTGAGATACGGGTAGGTTCATCGACAAGCTGCGTTAGACCACAACTTATGGCAAAAGCTTCTGCTTCCCTGCCTTCATTATCTGTTTTGTTGTGGTGTTTTAGCCAGGGTATATTGTGATGATAGACTGTATACTATCACAGTTTTCGGATAATGTCGCAAAAAAGTTTTGATACTCGGTGTTACTTGGCGGTCGGTAGAGGCAGCAAATGAACTTGGTCGATGACTTGATGATATCGAGGTTCGCTGGTTCTAGCTTCTCCTCTCGATGACATGAAAGGTCATTTTTAATGTACACACAGATCCCAAAATTATGTCGAAATCGGTGGTGTACGTCATAGCCGGGATAAAGATAGTTCACAATAGGTGTTGCAGAACTGATTTTAGTTTCAATGAGACCAAGGATGTCAGGTCCTTGTTCTTCAAGATGTTGGTGAACTGAATTCATGTTGGTACCTAATCCTCTTATATTGCTAAAATCAATTCTGAGTTGAGTTTTTGGTCTTCTTTTAATATCTTTGCATGAAGGACCTCCAGGATCACCTGACACCCGGAGATCCGAGTGGTCGGATATTTTACCTCCGGAATATTTTGATCCTGGAGGCGCCATCATGCTATCTGTTACTCATTGTTGGAACCGGACTGCCAGCGCAGTAGCGGAACGTGGTGATACCACTTAGCGCTACTCAGTTCTGGCATGGTGGTATCTCACCGCTCGACGCCCAATGAGTAAAAAGCAAGTTCGTGCCTTTGTGGTGCCGGTTTTAGTCGATGCCGACGGTCCGGTTATTTGTCGTTTGGTGTGCAAGACTAATAAAATCGAGATATTGAATAGGTGACGATGGGGTAATATTAGCTCACACTACTACTATACAATAGTAGTGTGAGCTATGGTGATCCTAATTTTTTCGAGAAAAAAAAAGTTGCTCCGAATTCAAAAATTTTTATATATCTTTGGGTTTCAGATGATTTTGAAACTTTTTTGTCGCGCCGTCTGTCTGTCTGTATGTCTGTTTGTAACGACCAACGTTCATAACTCAAAAAACGCTTTCTCGATTTGAATGAAATTTGGTACCTTGGCTGGGTCTTGGGTCGTGATGGTCCCATTTAATAATGAAGAAAATCCACCAAACGCAAGCCAAATAAAAGGGTGGGGGTAGATTAAAAAAATTAGAGTTTATGTGAAAATATGGCGTGTGTGATATCAAACGGAAGGTAATTAATTCAGTCAGGAGTAAAACAAAATACATTTTAGTTTTTAAAAAAAGGGTGGGGGTAGATTTCAAAAATTAAAGTCAAAACAGGGCTTGTGTGGTATCAAACGAAAGGTACTTGAGTCTGGAGTTAAATAAAATATATTTCAGTTTTTAGTTATATTCGCTCACACGTACACTGTAACTATAGTACCTAGTGTGAGCTTAGGAGCCCATATATTGGCAGAGTATTTTTTTTGTCTAAAGGAAAACTTTATTTGCACTTTTAAAACTTTGTTTGTGGTTTTTCTTGTGTTAAACAAGTACTGTAGAATGGAAATGTTACGTATTACCCTTTCGTTTTGACTATCGTGAGGTAATAGGAAACATCGTAGTGGGGCAATAAGAAATATGTTCTTTTTTGTTGCATATTGATTTAAGTAGTAATTTTACCTTAAAATTTGATTAAAGTGACTTATTTAAAGCTGTAGAAATGGCTAGGTGCAGAAATATTAAATACACCGGTCTATTTTTTAAGTGACGACTTACAGGCTTAATTCTCGTAAATAGTTTTATTCGGCCGAATAAAGTTTATCAATCTTGTAGTAGAAGAATTTCAAAGGTTTTTTCAGATATCTCAAATGACAAAAGACAAAATGCAAAAGTAGCAAGAAAATATTTGCTATTATCCTGTTTTCTTATTCTCCCATCTTCCTCTATGTCAAATAAATGGGTTCCGCTTAACACTGCAGTGACCTGTGCAGCCAGCGCCAACCAAATGGCGCGGAATGCAATAGAAGCTCACTAAAACACAATTGCGCACGTTCTACGTACGTCAAAATTCTTATGTTAACTGTCTGTGAGTTTGCGGCGTTCCACGGAAGCCGTTAACTACATGTGACGTTCAAATGTCAACAGTGTCAAATAGCGTTAGTCGTCGGCCGTTTTTGGCATGACCAAAAATTATCTAATAAGGTGAACTGTGTTACTAAGGACTTTACCTTATAGAGCGCTTGGGGGCAGTTTCGAGTGCTTGCAAGCTCCCAAATCTAATTATGCTTGTAAGTCGTTAAGTACTTGCATGCCCTTTAATGTGCTTTAAGGTGATTGCAAGTTTTTTTAGTGCAAGCACTTTAAAACCGCTTGAAACGCAAAATTCTTATGACTATTGTTCTTTGATAGTTGGTACACGTCCAGATTTATATAAAATTTTAGGTGGTTTCTCCACTTTTGATCGTTACTGTATATACACTTATAACAAAATAAAATATTAACTAATACCTGGGAAAGAAATGGAAAGAGCCGATTAAAGTTTTCACTTGTGCGTGGTGTTATCCTTTTTACCTGAAATTACTTAAATAAAAGTTGCGTAGGCCTGATGAGACTCATTATGGTGAACTGTGTTACTAATGACTTTTCCTTATAGAGCGCTTGGGAGCACTTTCGTAAGTGCTTGCAAGCTTCCAATGCTCATCTTATGGTTTAAAATGACCATAACTTTTTTCTCAGTGTATTTTTCAACTTTTTTTGTTGATAAAATAATATCCTGAACTTTTTTAAGCAAAAAAGGTACTTTTGATAAAATCTGCTAGGGTGAGCCGTTTTTGAGATATTTTCGTTTTTAGTCTTCGATTCCGCAACGGAATATTGAAATTATTTTGGATCAAAAGATTTTGCTGCTACCTTAAAGGATTAAATTTAGTCAGTAAATGAGTTATTAATTTTTCCAAGCCAAGCACCCCCCGCCAAGCACCCCCCGCCAAGCACCCCCCGCCAAGCACCCCCCGCCAAGCACCCCCCGCCAAGCACCCCCCGCCAAGCACCCCCCGCCAAGCACCCCCCGCCAAGCACCCCCCGCCAAGCACCCCGCCAAGCACCCCCCGCCAAGCACCCCCCGCCAAGCACCCCCCGCCAAGCACCCCCCGCCAAGCACCCCCCGCCAAGCACCCCCCGCCAAGCACCCCCCGCCAAGCACCCCCCGCCAAGCACCCCCCGCCAAGCACCCCCCGCCAAGCACCCCCGCCAAGCACCCCCCGCCAAGCACCCCCCGCCAAGCACCCCCCGCCAAGCACCCCCCGCCAAGCACCCCCCGCCAAGCACCCCCCGCCAAGCACCCCCGCCAAGCACCCCCCGCCAAGCACCCCCCGCCAAGCACCCCCCGCCAAGCACCCCCCGCCAAGCACCCCCCGCCAAGCACCCCCCGCCAAGCACCCCCGCCAAGCACCCCCCGCCAAGCACCCCCCGCCAAGCACCCCCCGCCAAGCACCCCCCGCCAAGCACCCCCCGCCAAGCACCCCCCGCCAAGCACACCACGTCAAGCACCCCCCGCCAAGCACCCCCCGCCAAGCACCCCCCGCCAAGCACCCCCCGCCAAGCACCCCCGCCAAACACCCCCGCCAAGCACCCCCCGCCAAGCACCCCCCGCCAAGCACCCCCCGCCAAGCACCCCACGCCAAGCACCCCCGCCAAGCACCCCCCCGCCAAGCACCCCCCGCCAAGCACCCCCCGCCAAGCACCCCCCGCCAAGCACCCCCCGCCAAGCACCCCCCGCCAAGCACCCCCCGGCAAGCACCCCCCGCCAAGGACCCCCCGGCAAGCACCCCCCGCCAAGGACCCGCCGCCACGCACCCCCCGCCAGGCACCCCCCGCCAGGCACCCCCCGCCAGGCACCCCCCGCCAGGCACCCCCCGCCAGGCACCCCCCGCCAGGCACCCCCCGCCAGGCACCCCCCGCCAGGCACCCCCCGCCAGGCAGCCCCCGCCAGGCACCCCCCGCCAGGCACCCCCCGCCAGGCACCCCCCGCCAGGAACCCCCCGCCAGGCACCCCCCGCCAGGCACCCCCCGCCAGGCACCCCCCGCCAGGCACCCCCCGCCAGGCACCCCCCGCCAAGCACCCCCCGCCAAGCACCCCCCGCCAAGCACCCCCCGCCAAGCACCCCCCGCCAAGCACCCCCCGCCAAGCACCCCCCGCCAAGCACCCCCCGCCAAGCACCCCCCGCCAAGCACCCCCCGCCAAGCACCCCCCGCCAAGCACCCCCCGCCAAGCACCCCCCGCCAAGCACCCCCCGCCAAGCACCCCCCGCCAAGCACCCCCCGCCAAGCACCCCCCGCCAAGCACCCCCCGCCAAGCACCCCCCGCCAAGCACTCCCCGCCAAGCACCCCCGCCAAGCACCCCCGCCAAGCACCCCCCGCCAAGCTCCTCCCGCCAAGCACCCCCCGCCAAGCACCCCTCGCCAAGCACCCCCCGCCAAGCACACCCCGCCAAGCACCCCCCGCCAAGCACCCCACGCCAAGCATCTATACGGGACCATCCGATTAACGTGACTTCAGACCCACGGCCTTGTATTGATCATCAACTTTGCCTACTTCGTTGATGCCCAAACTCCGCCCAAGACAGACAGACATTACACTAATAAAGAAAACAAACTTAAAACAATTCTAAAAATAGAGATGAAATCTTATTTATTTGCTATAGTCTATTTTATTACAAGTATTCTTTCGCTCTGAAAAAACTGATAAAAGTAATAAATCGTTATACAAGGTTTCGTGGCTAATCGGGTAAAATGAAGTTTTTGTTTCTTTCATATTTTTCCGTGGGTAGCTCGAAAGCCTAACCTCACGGGGGTCCAATACCTAATGGATACCTAATAAGTGTTGACAGTAAACTGTTTCGTCCTTATGGGACTCCTCAGAACACTGCTTGGTCAATGTGATACCCTTGCGAAGTTAATCAGACCGTTTTGTCTCTTATCATACGTCTATAGTGAGAAAGCTCTCGCAAGAAGCGCCATCTACCGAGATATGGTAGAAACTAGAACAAGAGCAGGCGAGTACAAACTGCTATATACATCGATCGATGAAAAGATCCATTGTAAAGAAAAAGAACCCATCCGTGACCTACGACAGCACTTCTGCCAGAGCAATGCTGGTTAGCGTTTTTACCCACCTTCAGACGTTAGCGTCAATTAGCGGAATTTTTAAGCCAAATAATACTAACAAATGTATTTTTTGTACCCGTGAATTTAAAAATCAAACGAGTTTTCGTGGCTAATCGGGTAAAAAGAAGAAATCGTAGTCTTTCGTTTTCGATCACCTTCCCCACACTCCTTCAAATCTGATTCGATTGGCTAAAATATAATCTTTCGATTTCAATAAACTGAAAAATAACATTCAAGAACCATCCCCTCCATGCACCTGAACTGATTGCATTCAGTTAAATCCTGATTAAAGTAATCGCGTATTTTGCGGTTAGTTTAAGAGACCATGTTTACTCAGCTGTTCATGTAGAAATGCCACTGCAACCAACTAAAGAAAAAACTTCCAACCCCTTCTTGAATTTGACAGAATTTGAAGATTTTATTCTACATCTTTATCTTGCTCATTACATTCTCTACATCTGCATTCAGAAAATTCCAGAAATTATTAGATTTTTTTTGCTTTCTTATGAGATTGACTTTTACGAAAATTTTAAGTGAATTATTTTTTTTGCCAATAGCAATTTGATTTAAAGTCAAAAATTTTTTTAAATGGGTGAATATTAGAATAGTATAAATAAAACTTACTCATTACTATTCTTTCGAGGTGAATGCAGTGAGCAAAGAGATCTTAAAATAAAAATCACTTTCAGTTAAATCGGTTCAGTTTGTTTAGTAATTCTTCGCAAAATTAAAACCTACGGAAATAACTGTTTTTTCTTTGAAAATCTTTATTTTCTGTTGGATGCAGCAGCCTAACAATTATTATTTATTAAAATTTCAGGTAGAACCAGTAGTTTTTCAAACCGTTAGCGTCCAGTTGCCAGTGAATGGTTCCTGGAACCGCAGTGGCAATTTAAATGGTTCCACTTTCACCACTTCAAGTGGTAAAGGCAGTTTGGGTGCAGCAAACACAAATTCCACCCAAACTATAAGACTTATTACAGCTGAGAACATTTTAAGACCACAGAAGTTTTTTAAAGATAAGATCGACAATAGGTAAGAAAGAATACTTAACAAAATTAGCACCTTGGAGACAAAAAGATGCTTATCTGTTTTTGGTCTCTCAGTAAAGAGATAATAATAAATTAAACCAATATGAAAGAGAAAAATACAAAAGAACGCTGATAAATACACGGGAGTTGAAGGACACTCGTAGGCGACCCGTTAGGCAGCCCAACCAAACTCGCTATACTTTGGTTTTATCGCAGCCTTGTCAAGATATCAGAAACTGTCAGTGGTTCTTAGTTTTATTGTGTTTTTCTTGAAAAGGAAAGAAGATCTTGATCCTTCTCTAATGTAACAGAAAAAGCAATGTTTTAAGACCCTGAACAGTTTTTGATTGGGAATAGATAGAAAATTGAATTAAAAAACCTACAAAATCTGAAATCAACAAAAACAGCGGTTAACAAACACTGATGAAATTCAATCCGTTAATGTTCTATAATAGTTGAGTGGCCTGTGGTATCCCGTGGGAAGATTTTTTTAAACTACCTTAGGTCGCTTAATAATAGATCACAAGTAAGGCGGTGAAGAAACGAGCGCCATTTCTTAAAACTAAAATATAATTTTCTTAAAAATTACTAAAATATAGCAACTTTGTTTTACACACACATTTTTGCTTTTGCCACATCAACTTTACAGAAAAATTGTATACGTTGTTATTTTTTTGCAATACAATAACATTTGAATTGTCGTTTTAGTATGCTTATATCTCAAGAACTATAAAAGATATTGTTATTAGCCCACACTACTACTATATACTATAGTAGTGTGAGCTATGGTGATCCTAATTTTTTCGAGAGAAGAAATGTTGCTCCGATTTTAAATTTTTTTATATATCTTTGCGTTTCAGATGATTTTGAAACTTTTGTTGCGCCGTCTGTCTGTCTGTCTTTATGTCTGGCTGGAACGACCAACGCGCATAACTGAAAAACCGCTTGCCCGATTTTAATTAAATTTGGTACCTAGGCTGGGTCTCGGGTCGGGATGGTCCCATTTAAAAATGAATGAAATCCATCGATCACAAGCCAAATAAAAGGGTGGGGGTAGATTTCAAAAAATAGAGTTTAAGTAAAAATATGCCGTGTGTGATATCAAACGAAAGGTAATTGAGTCTGGAGTTAAACAAAATACATTTTAGTTAAAAAAAGGGTGGGGGTAGATTTCAAAAATTAGAGTTTAAGTTAAAACATGGCTTGTGTTCAAACGAAAGGTAATTGAGCATGGAGTTGAATAAAATATATTTCAGATTTTAGTTATATTAGCTCACATGAACACTATAACTATAGTACCTAGTGTGAGCTTAGGTACCCATATATTGGCAGAGTATTTTTTTAAGTGTTAAAAAAATTACAAAAAATTAAGATTGAGCAAAAAAATTTAAGACTACCTTCGATCGATTGGTGATGGATCACTCAATATTAAGTAGCTGGGTGTTTGCCTCAAATTTTAGTAGGAGGGCCTATATAACGTCATAAATCCTACATGGCGGTATTTTCAATTTTATTTACAGCCTTTGGCTAATAACTTTTGCTAAATTAGTTTCACAGAGAAACAGTAAAAAAGGTTTTTGTTTGCAAGAGAACAGCGATAAGCATAGTGAGAAATTAACTTTATATCTTATAAACTAACAAAGCTATTAATTTAAGAAAAAATACAGTTTTTTAGCTCAAAAAATTTCATATCTTTGGTAGTTTCTAACATATAAGGCTAAATTCTGTACCATATTAATTAATGCTCTCGTGCAAACAAAAAACGATTTTACAGTTTTTCTGTAATACTAATTTAGCGAAAGTTATAAGCCAAAGTTTGTGAACAAATATGAAAAAAGCCATCTCGGATTTATGACGTCACACAGGCCCTTTTACTCAAGTTGGAGGCAAACACCCAGCGACTTAACATTTAGTGATTTATCACCAATCGATAGAGGGTAGTCTAAAACTTTCTTGCTCAATCTAGAATTTTTATAATTTTTTTAATATTTAAAAAAATAATATCTTTTTTAATACTTGAGATATAAAACTTTTTAGAAGACAATTAAATTCCCGTGCTATTGCGACAAATCATAACCAATACAATTTTTCTCTAAAGTTGATGTGGCAAAAGTTACAAGCAAAAGTTTGTGGAAAAACATGCACAATGGATTTATGACGTCTTGCCCAAATTTGAGGCAAACACCCGGCGACTAAATATTGAGTGATCCATAACCAATTGATTTAAGATTAAACTTAATTCTTCATTTATTTTTCCTTAAAAAAAAATTACTATTTTTGTATTTTAAAAAAAAATCTATATCTTGTTAGTTTTTAAGATATAAAGCTAGTTTCATTATATTAATTGGTGTTCCCTTGCAAACAAAAAACGTATAAACAGTTTTTCTATGAAACTGCTTTACCGAAAGTCATAAACCAAGATTTGTGAGAAAACATTTAAAAAAAACGGATAATAAAGCTGTTCTTGGTAACTTTTGTTAATTTATTTTGAAGGTGCTTATATTGAGAGTGCTTATAAATCTATATTTTTGCAGAGCTTCACAGTCTTGTTTTCTTTTATTAAAATAATTTTTCCTTACTAGTGGCGTAATACCCAGAAAAAGTTGTGTTTGTAAAATATTTCTTTTATTGGTTTACCGTTAGCATAATTCAGTTTAACAAAATAAAAATCTATTTATGTAAATTCTAAAAGCTTTATAAGAAAGTTAATATAAGTATTTAAAACACCAGTTTATATAAGTATTGTCGCTGGATCCCAAAATTTTTATTAACGACTTGATTGAAAGAATTTGAAGCTTAATTTATAGAACCTCGATATCAAAATTCTGTTTTACAATATTAGCTCACACTGCCACGATAGCAGTTTGAGCTATGGTGAATTTTTTCGAGAAAAAAAAAAGTTGCTCCGATTTCAAATTTTTTTTATATATCTTTGCGTTTCAGATGATTTTGAAACTTTTTTGTCGCGCCGTCTGTCTGTCTGTATGTCTGTCCGTCTGTCTGTCTGTAACGACCAACGCGCATAACTCAAAAACCGCTGGCCCGATTTAAATGAAATTTGGTACCTAGGCTGGGTGTTGGGTCGAGATGGTCCCATTTCAAAATGACCAAAATTCAACGAACACAAAGCAAATAAAAGGGTGGGTGTAGATTTCAAAAATTAGAGTTTATGTAAAAATATGGCGTGTGTGATATCAAACGAATGGTAATTGAGTCTGGAGTTAAATAAATACATTTTAGTTTTTAAAAAAAGGGTAAGGGTAAATTTTAAAAATTAGAGTTTAAGTCAAAACATGGCTTGTGTGGTATCAAATGAAAGGTAATTGTGTCTGGAGTTAAACAAAATATATTTCAGTTTTTAGTTATTTTGGCTCACACATACACTATAACTATAGTACCTAGTGTGATCTTAGGTGCCCATGTATTGGCAGAGTATTTTTAACTGTTATATAACCAACGCCAATTTTATAAATATTCAAGTTTTCACGGTTTAGTATTTTTAGTAAGTTAACTATAAAAACATTAATCTTGAAAAACACTTCTAAATATCTGTCACCAAAGGTTTCTCAAAATATTCGTTGGGATATAAACTTTTCAATCAAGGTATCAAATGAGCATTTTTTAAAAATAATTTTTAAACCCAATGATCACCTTTATTGTAATGCGTAATTCTATAAAAATTCGATTGTTTGTAGTCATTTTTAAAGAAGTTATAATATAAAATCGAAATAAAAAATGTTTATTTTGACACCGTGTATCTGAGGTTTGACGCAAAATATAATAGGATTTTTACTTCTTTTGGCCTTTCATAGCACCCCTTAAAACCTTTATACAAAAATCTATACCAAACCAATTATTTAAAATTTTATTATACATTTTCACCTTTAAATCATCTTTCATTCTACTTTCGTGGAATATTTGGATGTATAGTTTTTTAAGTTATCGTGGTAAATATAATAATGTAATTTACCCTGGAAAAAACAGTTAATTTTTTCAGGGTCAAGGTTTGTATTTAAATTTTCCCGCGCAGCAATAGCTTAAAAAGGTAAAACGTCGAAAATGTGTTATTTTTGGGGCATTTGGACCTATCTTAGCAATGTCGTTGTGGCGTTTGTCCGCGTGTGTGTCTGTCCGGCCCATGATAGTTCCAGAACCGCTGGACCAATTTTCATAAGATTTTCATTAAAAATAGTGTTCGACACTGTAACGACTTGATTACGTTTTGGACAAAATCCATTAATGCTAATGACAGTTAAAAAATTGACAAAATGCTAACTTTGTAAAGGATAATTTTTTTATAAATATAAAATTTTTTAATTAATATTGGTAAGGAAGCATTTATTGTATAAAATAATAACTATATTCCAGCCTCAATATGCGGTTTTTGGAATATAGTAGAACATATTTTTCTCAATAATTTGTGTATAATATAGCGTGGAGTTCACTTGGAGTGTGCTAATAAGCTAGGAAGTTATCAGATCCATCTTGGATCTTTTTATTTTTCTGTTTTCATTTATTAAAAAACTTAATATACTTTTTCATTTTAAAATATAAGATGAAGATCAAGTGTTTTTAATTTTAATGAAAATATTTTTATTTTCTAAACCTTATATTTTAAATCTGAAAATGTATAATTTTCGAATGTAAAAAGCCTGGTTCGGTTCGGTTCGGTTCGGAGTTTTAAAAGATTTAAAAAAATAAATGTTTAAAATATGGTTGTAAAATATTACATTTTAAGGCCGAAAATGTATGATTTTTAAATGTATTATACCGTGTTTTTATTTTTGAAATAAAAGATAAAAATTAAAATTTAATTTTACTAAAAATATTTTTATTTTTTGAACCTTATGTTTTAAAATACATCTGACTACAAAAATACTTATTTTAAAGTTACTGTTTTTATTTAGAAGAAACAAGCCTTGGGAACCAAGAATAAAAGAAAAACCAAATTCGCTGAAGCCACTGGCCATATTTTTAGAAGAAACTGAATTTGGCCACCAGTACTCGCATCCTTATGAATTCGAATTGGATCGGTTTTCTTGGACTGAAGAAAATTTAAAAAAAGGTAATATTATTATGACCGAGATGTTTTATGCACCACTGTAAACAGGGTGTTCGAAAGTGAATCTATACACCAGTATTTACTTAAGCTTCTACAGTGCTAAGTGCTAGAATTCTAGGTTTAAAAGTCTACATTTTGGTTGAAGGTTTAACTTATTTTTCCCGTGAATGCAATAGTTTTTAATATTTATAAAAATTGTTCATAAATACCTTGCGATGTGGGTCATCTTTTTCCGTTGTAACAAAGACATTATTTCCACACAAAGGTTATAAATAAATAAAAATAATAAAATATTTTGGTTTAAAAATGGTAGCCATATTTAAACCTCCACACGTCACTAGGAAATGTTGAATAAAAACGGCGTAAGTCAGTGTCAGCTGTCCGCTATATTTTACGTGTTAATTTTTTAGACAAGTTAGCGACGATTAAACCGATGGTCAATTGTTTTGGTGAATGTGTAATTGAAAAGAGATTCTAATATATCTTGTGTTTTTTATAGTATTTAGATATTGATACGTATTTAATACGGTAATGCATCTACATATATAGTTTTAAGTTATTTATGTATTATTTAGCTTTGAAAATATTTTTATATAAGTTTTTTTGTCAATCATGGATTATTTCTATTGTTTTTTGAACTTTAAACCACCCCTCAGGGGTGGTACTACAATTTGAGACTATTTTTAACGGGAATCCCACGACCACACGGACTAAATTTCTAAAAAATGACATTTCTTTACAAAAATGTTATGTGGTTTTTCTTTATTGCTAAAGTTAATTTGAATTTATATGAGATAAAACTCATTAAAAAATGCTTACTATCATATGGCACATTAGCGTGAACCAAATCTTTGCTCATTATTTGACCTGTCAGTATTAAAAAAATACACTTAAACCGGTCAGTATCAAGTCTATAGACTTGATACTTAAACCCGGTCTACAATGCTAAGTCTTAAGGTCTTAGTAAATACTGGTGTTAAAGTTTTAATCCCGCCTTCCAAGAGACTTGATCCTAAACCCGGTCTACAATGCTAAGTCTTAAGGTCTTAGTAAATACTGCTGTTAAAGTTTTAATCCCACCTTCCAAGCAATACCCAACGTCGCGCTTAAAGGCGTGCCCAAAAAGAAGAAATGTGATCTTGCTGTCTTTAAGTTTTTCAATTAGTGGCAAATCAATTGATCAAGTTATGCAGAAAGTTCAAATCATTTTCTTAAAATTCGATGAGTTTTTAAAAATAAATAAGTTAAAATTGAATGTACAGGAGACCCAAGGTATGTCATTATCGACAAAAAACAAGACTCAAAGAATAGGTATGAGTTATCTCGGTTTTCAGTTCGACAAGACTTTATACCTAAAAAACATTTTGAACATATAAAGAGGAAAATTAGAAAAAAACTATATTTTTTGCAAGAGCGGTAAAAACATTTGATATTGTATGCTCGAGTTACACTCTTCAGGGTATCTATTCTGCGTCTTGAACGATGTGACCATCCACATCACACGCCTTAACAAATAATTAACTCTGAGCGGTCACGTGTTGTACGAAATGGTTTAATGGTATAGTCGCCCGCTCTTCAGAGATATTGAATTTTACGCGTTCGAAATGAAATCTGTTCTTCTGCCCCGTACCGACAATATTTCTCGGTCGGATCGTAGGAGAAGCTTGCGCAATGGAGGTCTTTTCGCATAGCACGTTACGGCTCGGGGCTAATTTAAAGCTTGCTATTTGTCAAAACGTGTGATGTGGATGGTCACAACTTTCAAGACCCAGATAGATACCGAGGAGCTTAGTGTAACCATATTTTGACTACTGTGCCACGATGCTATATTTGATGTCAAATAGATATATTAAATCTTTTAAAGTTCTGTTTAAGAGGGGAATGAGGTTAGTGTTAAGAGCAAGCAAATATACACCAAAAAAGAATCGTGAGAAAACATTAAAATGGCTGTCAGTAAAACGACGACTCTAATTGCATGCAATGAAATTTATTTATAAACTAAGTAAAGGATTAATGCCAGATTATCATAACGAGTCTCTAACATTAAGAAATCAAATTTACAATTACTATACTAGAAGTAAAAGCCAATTTTATCTTCATAGAACTCGGTATAGCTTTACTATGAAATCGCTTGTCTTCAAAGGTCTATCCGAGTTCAATAAAATCCCTGGTTAAAAAAAAATACTAAAAAACATATCCTTAGTTCCTAACAAAAATTAATGTAAAGTCTGCTGTGGTCTAAGAGTAAAGAAATTACCTGGTATACAGTTTTTTAGATTTAGAATTGAACTAGATTTTTTTGCATTACGATTTTTTATTAAAAATAAATTAAATTAAATAAAGTTGGGTACAGATGTGTTTTAGATTTCTCTGTCGTACTTCAGTAGGAGCAAGCTTTTAAGAACTACTTTTGTACAGCGGGTATACCGTCTAAACAGTCTAAACTCACATTACCAGTTAATATAATTTCCAAAACAATTTATAGGCGAGAGGTTCAAAGTTATGTTGTATTATTAGCCTTAAATTACCTCCTAAAACGCATTATGTGATTTTGCCTTATTCTATAAATAGGAGTAGAACAATGTATAAGTTTAATCTTTGGATAAGTCATATTAATTTATACAATAGATATACAACTATATTGGCATTTGCCCCTCGTACCTACTGGTTAACAACCCAGTTTGTTTAAATTCTTTAGGTGGTCGGTTTTTTGTTATTCGTCGGCTAAGAGCAGAACTATCCTATCAAGAAAAAGATTTCCTGAAATATTAAAAAAAAACTAAAATAAAAAATGAGTCTAAGACAGATAAGCTTCAGATAGTAACGTCTACTAATTTCGCAAAAAACAAAATTAATAAAATAGGCCGGAAAATTCAAAATTTCATTCAGCAAAGTAAAAGAATATTATTAATTTTGCAGTTGCTTTATTTATTTTAGTCTATTTCGTAATTTATTTTAGTTTGCAGATTGCCTTTTTGTCTAGTATCGTTATTGCTTTCCTAATTTATCTATGAAATTTTTTTTATTTAAAGATAAAAGCAAATGTACAAAATTTAAGTTTATAGAAGTTAGTTGATATAAGTTTATTGTTGGGCCCAGAGAAGAAAAATTGTGAATGCTTTTTATTTTTTAAATAAGTTTAATGAATATTTCATAAACATATCCCCAAACTAAAAAAGTATTGATTTTGCAAAGCCGCAAGATAGGCAAAACTCCATTTTGTGGATGTTCGCCCCTTTGTGTGATTCTATAATATAAATAATGTCGCTTTCGCCTGTAGACGATATTGCTGTATACTTTAAAGGGCTATAGATGGACGTTGTAGTCTTTTTCAGTTCATAGATAACAATAAATCTTATCACTTGGTGGACATAACTCCTTTATGAAAAAATGTCGCATTTGCCCCTTTGCCTTTTGATTGATATTGTTTAAATAGTTTAGAGGAATATAATGTCTTATTCTGAACAAACAACACTTGTTAAGGATAACAATATAATTATTCAAATCTAAATTTACTCTGTGAACAATCCCAAGAATCGTTGTTTGAACAAAGAATTTTTTAGGAAAAGTGATCACACCAAAACCGTTAGAAGACACTCCTCTGATTGAAATCGATAAATCAGAACAGCTTGATGAGCTACTAAATGATTTAAGAGAGTTTCAAGAAATTGCCGTTGACTTGGAACATCATTCTTACAGGTAAGAGAAACTAAAACCCACGGCCACGGCATTACGCAAACGTAACGTGTCTTACGTAAATAGGATACGTGCGTAGTGAAACGAGATAAAAACAAAGTTGAAGCAACAGTCGCACTACTGAGAAGTAATTGAATTTATTTTCACCAGGGCACACTAAAACTCTCCACTTTAAAATATAAAATTTAAATGCATCCAGATTTAAAAAAAGTGGGGTTAAAGTTAGATTCAAAATAGGTTAAAATTCAGACGGATTTGCACAGTTTTCTCTGATCTGTGTTACGTGCATCGTGTCTTATTATATTTTAACACACTAATAGCTTCGCTAATATAAAAGATAAAGAAAATAAATATAAAAGTTTCATAATTTTTCAGCCTCTTTTAGAATAGGTCAGTAAGAAGTGTCAAAAAAGACCCTGTATTTTATTTTACCTCTTAAATCAGCTTATCCTCCATATTATATGAATATATTATTTGTATACTCTCAGTTGACTGAGTATTTGAGATATTAAGCTTAGTGTGCAATATTATGACTTGACCCTAACTCCGCAAATACAAGTTTCAGTTTTTTGCCTCCTTTAAAATATGTCAAATCGAAAAGTCAGATGTCAGAATCAGCAATACAAAATAATATTTTATTATTAACACCATCAACAGTTTGGTAAGAAGATATGAACTTTGCATTCAACACGAGGTGACGTATTTAAACATTTATTGAATTAGTTCCTCTCGCCCTCTTTCGTAGTTTGTTTTTTACATAAATATAAAAAACGGTTTAAGCTGCAAAATAAGCCTGTGTTAAAACTTGATATTTTCAATGACATTTGAAATGTTTATTAATATATTATGAAAGAGGCTAAACAAATTAAGAACTTTTGTATTAAGGACATCGTGCGTATTAACATAGCTAGAAGCGAGTCACACGTAATTGACAGTTAACCACAGACTAAAAAAAAGAACTAGACATGTCGTAAGGATAGATTTACTATTACTATGTCGGTTTAGAACGTTTTTCTACGTTGTCCGACGCCTATTCTCCACCTCCTTCGATCCTGACAGTCATCTTCCGTCAGGTTTTTTTGACTCATTGATCTTTGGATTGACTGTTGCCATTCCAGTTTAGGACGCCCTCTTTTTCTGCGCCCTGTTGGTTGCCATTCTAGGACCTGCTTTGTTAATCTTTCGTCGCTCATCCGTTGTACATGGCCGTACCATATCGGTTTCCTTTTAGTGATGTCATCCGTTATGCTTCCCTCAATTCCCATTCTTTCTTTTATGATCTCATTTCTTATATGATCTGTTCTAGATATTCTCATTGATCTTCTTATTGCATCCATTTCGACACTTTCCATTTTTGCTTTGTATTTTTCTGTTACGCGACAAGTCTCTATTCCATACAACAGCGTGCTTTTCACCATTGTTTCATATATGTTAAATTTTACATTCTTTTTATCTCTCTGCTCCATAAAATAGTGTTAAGATAACCAATAACCTTTTTTGCTTTTACTATTCTTTTTTCCAGTTCTTTACAGTCTGTTCCTGTCTTATCAAATGTGCCACCCAAGTATACATACTCATTGCATGGAGATATTGTTTGTCCATTTTCTAGTTCTAATTCACTTGATTCATTTCCAATACATAAGTACTGTGTCTTGTCCACGTTCACTGTTAACCCCCACTTTGGTATTCTTCCGTTAACTTTCTCATCATATACTCCATGTCTTCTTTATCATTAGCTACAATTACTTGGTCGTCAGCAAACTGTAGTGTGTATATGGTAAATCGGTAGTTAAGTTGTATTCCCATGCCGTGTAATATATTTTAAAAAGAGTTGGACATATACAACATCCCTGTCTTAAGTTTTTCGTTACCAGGAATTCTTTTGAAAGTCGATTTCCAATTTTAATTTTAGATTTTGACCCTTTTTATAGTTCTTGTATCGCTTTTATGTATGTATGATTGATATTAGTCTGCTCTAACACGGTCCATAATTTTTCTACTGGAACGGTATCATATGCTTTTTGTAGGTCCACAAAGGTAACATGAGTCTCTATATTTCTGGCGCTTTTCTCAATTACTTGTTTAAGAGAAAAAACATTATCACTACAAGATCTGCCTGCACGAAACCCACTTTGCTCTTCTTCTTGTTCATGAAAATCATTCTCTATTAGATCTCTAAGAATCCTACCGTACAATCTACTTAGAGTACTGGTTACTGAAATTCCTCTGTAATTGTTGCAATCCAGCTTGTTTCCTTTTTTATGTATTGAGGATATGAATGGAATTTTCCAATCATCAGGTACTGGATGTCCGTTTATGCATTGATTGATAATATATGTGAGATTTTCGAGTAGATTCTCTGATCCGTATTTGAGCATTTCAGCATATATTCCCCCAGGTCCGCTAGCTTTTCCGGATTTAAGCTTTTTATAATACTATTCTTTATCATTTCTTTTTCGATGATTACTTCCTCTCCATGTACTTCTATGTCTCTCCTCGGAGAGGCTGCCAGATATTCGGGTCTCGTCTCCTACAGCAGTCCCTTATAGTGTTCTGTCCATTGTTCTGGTTTGATGATCTGAATTTTTCTTTTGTTGGGTTTTTTACTGTAGAAATGAATTTCCATACTTCAGAACTCTGCCTACCTCCTACGTGTGTATTTATATCGTGGCATTTGCGCTCGGACATTTCATTCTTTTCTGTGCGTATCAAATTTCTTAGCTGTCTTTTGGTATGCCTGTAGATTTCTAGGTCTCTTTGCTCTTTAGTACTGAGCCATTTCAAGTATGTGCGTTTTTTCTCCTTGACCGTTTTCCTGTATTTCCTCCGTTCACCACATCTGTGTGTTTAATAATTTTTCATCCAATCGTTTCTGATACAATCTTTGCGTACTTTTGATTGCTAGACTTTTAAAGTTGTAATTTTGATTTTTTTCGGTAAGGAAAGAGGTAACTTATTTAAAATAAATCAATTAAAAATACTCGTTGTTGTCTAGTTTTGGGAGCAGCCGCCTGGTCCAATGTTCCAATGACATTCAACACTTTTGATATATTCTAAAAGATGCTGAAAAACAAATCTTGTATATTAGCGGAGCGTGTTGAAATATTCATTCTGTATGCTGGTGTATTTTTCGACGACACTGCACATGCGCCTTCAAGATATACGGGCCGTGGCTTCATATTTAACATTTTATGTTGCTACTGTTCGGAAATGTCGGGATATGGACAGATGTTGTGTTAAAATGGCTTTGCTGTGTATGTTGTCAGGCCTTCACGTTTTGAAAGGTACTAATTAATTTAATATACAGGGTGTTCTTAAATATCATGTACAAACAGTCGGGTGTTTTTTTTACTTATTTTAAGACTTGAATTTGCTAATAATTTAATTATGTAGGGAGATATTTTTTCGGAGTTCATGACCCCATTTCTCCCCAGAACTTCTTGCGATGCATTGCGATTCGCAAATACAAAATAAATTATTTGATTAATCTAAAGAAAATTTGGTTTCTTGCAGTTTTTTTACACATGCGACAGTTGGATAGCTTAAAAACAAAGAGCAGTTCGATAGATGACTTTAAAAGATCTAGTAAATGACAAAAAAAATATATATTTTTTCTTCCACAAAATTCAAATAAAAAACTTGTAGATCAATAATGAAGCGTTTGCAGATTCATGTTTATAGGAATTTTTCACCAGTGTTTTCGAAATGGTCTAAAGTCTAGGGTCTAAAATTATTGATCTAAAAGTCTAGATTTTGGTTGAAGGTTTAACTCATTTTTTCTCTTCGATGCAATATTTTTTAATATTTATTTAATTTGTTAATAAATACCTTTCAATATAGTCCATCTTTTTTCATTGTAGCAATGACATTATATGCACAGAAAACTGAAAAATAAATTAAAAAAATATATATTTTAATTTAATAATGGCAGCCGTATTTAAACCTCCAAACGTAACTATGTCAAATAAAAACGGAGTAAGTCAGTGTCTGGTATATTTTACTTGTTAATTATTTGGCCAAGTTCGCGGTGATTAAACCGATTTTCCAAAAAAGGATTCTAAAATATCTTTTCACAATATTTAAATATTAATACATATTTAATACGTTAATGCATCTACAAAGAGTTTTAAGATATTTATGCATTATTTAGCTTTGAAAATTTTTGTATATAACTATTTTATCGATTTAAACCGCCACTCAGGGGTGTCCTATGACTACACGGACTAGATTTCCAAAAAATAACATATTGTTACAAAATTTTCATATGTTTAACGTTAATTTGAATTATTGTGAGATCAAGCTCACTGAGAAATGCATACTATACTATTGCACGTTAACGTGAATCTTTGCAGTTATTTGTCCTGTAAGTATTAAAAAACACTTAAACCGGTCGCGGTCAAATCTATAGACTAAGTAATCAGACCCTGGTCTAACTTAACTAAGTTTTAAGATCTTGATAAAAACTGGTTATCGGTCCCTAAGGACCGATGGATAATTTTTTTCTCAGTGCCCGCTATTTTTTTTTGTTGGACTAATATCAACAAATGATTTCAGGAATCTTTAGTTGCTTTGATTATGAAACTAAGTGTGTCTTCGCATCGGTCTCCGACGAGCTATGTCGTACTGGACAGCGTGACAAGTTTACATCAAAATAAAACAAATTTTTACATTTATTCACAGTATTATGAGTAGTGGGAAATGAACAAACTTAAATTTTTTAAAGTAAAAGAAACAGATTCATTCTAAAACATCAATTAAGTGTGCAGCTTTTAACGGGGGTTCGTTTTCGGCATTTTGGAAAGCGACCCCTTTTGCTTTAGCGTCACAGGGATACTGTCAATTTTCACGTTACCTAACTAACCTAATTAACAGCAATGTTATCGGGCGCCACTTTAAGTAATTTAAGAAGCTTAGTGTCGTCTTATGAATCTCGGGTAAGCTTTTAGACAATGGAAAAATCAGGAAAATAGACTAATTATTACTATTCAAGGGAATACACCATAGTTAAATAAAAAGTTTTATTAAATTAGCTATTAACAGCCTTAATGTTTTTAGTGTAGGCAGTAAAAGTCAAAGAACGGTTAGCAATTAAACAAGGAAAATGAATGGTTTGCGAAGCTAAAGCAACTGAGAAATGTTGCGGATGAAACGGATGTAGGGATGCAATCCAAAAGACGACATGCGGTATCATGTAGTCTATCAGGGTTGTTTCTAAACAAGTAATAGCGATAGCATTCAGTGTAAAGAAACTAAAGCACCAAATACTTCATTTAAAGAAATTAATTAGCTGCTCTTTTCCTGGAAATAACATTTTTGATTGATTCGGCACGGAGAAATTTTGATCTTTTGCCTACTTGAAATTGCATAATTTATGACTACAAAAAAATGGTTTAAGAAGGTCTATTGCATTTCAGTATTCCGTCTATACCTATATTCCCCGGGACCGCACCAGCGACAAACATAATTTATTCTAGTCCCCGGGGACCGATGCAATTTTATTGCAATGTTCAGATTACATGATTTATGACAAACATTTTGCTATTTGTACCGTTGTCCTAGTTTGAAAAATACGGTTATTAAATGTTTCGCACGGAAATGGAATTTGAGAAAATTGACCATCGCACCATAGAAAAGTATTGGTCCCCGGGGACCGATGCCGCAGTCAATGTGTTAAATATACCAAAGAATCTCTCTTCTTCGTTTGTACATCACATTTAGGAACACTTTGTATACTCCATCATATGTACTCTCTAATTAAAGTTTTCCGCCTATAGGTCGTTTATGGGTATAACCTGTCTAATGCAGATATCTACGCCCGAGAAAGATTACCTTATCGACACCTTAGCCTTACGAGATAAATTGTACTTACTGAACGATATTTTTACCGATCCGAAAATTGTGAAAATATTCCATGGGGCAGCACATGACGTAGAATGGCTCCAACGAGACTTATCTCTGTATGTAGTTAACATGTTTGATACCCATTTAGCCGCTAAGATGCTGGAATATTCCGGGTTGTCGTTGGCCCACTTGATGCAGAGGTTTTGCAATTTTATGCCTAATAAACAATTTCAATTGGCTGATTGGAGAATCCGACCCTTGCCTGACGAATTAAAATCTTATGCTAGAGAAGATACGCACTATTTGATATACGTTTATCAGAAAATGCGCAATGAGTTAATAGAAAAAGCATACGGTAACAACAATTTGTTGAAAGCTGTAATACAAAGCAGTACGCAACTCTGCAAAAAACGATTCATAAAGCTTCCGTACACTGAAGAAAGCCACTTAAATCTATACAGAAGGTGTAACAGAATGTTTGACAACAGACAGTTATTTGCTCTTAAAGAACTGTACAAATGGCGCGATGAAATATCCCGTGACGAAGACGAAAGTACTGGATATGTTTTACCCAATAACATGTTACTCGACATATCAGACAGGTTACCTCGAGAAATGCAAGGAATTTTGGCATGTTGCAATCCCGTGCCACCGCTCGTTAGGGCAAACTTGTTAGATTTACATAAAATCATTCTGAAAGCGCTGGAAAAACCATTTGAATTGCCAATTTTAAAAGAAGATACTAGAGCTAGAGGTGCTATGACAAAAGTTTCTAAAATTAATATTGATAGTCCGCTTCATTGTCCCCACGATTTAACCAAGGCGGAACAATTAGGAGATAATTTACCGACGCTTCTCGGTGGAAACAAACTTAAAATTAGTGAACTATCATCTGTAGAAATAGAAACCAATTGCTCTGGCTGTTCCATTTTTAATACTCCCGAAAATTCTGACACTGAGGATATATCTAGTGACAAAAGTCCCAAATTGACAGAAAACAAAAAGTTTTTAAGTCCGTTTGCTAGATATAAACTAATTAAGCCGTTTATACAAGCAAGGGAAAACAAAATTGCGGAAGAGAAAACTAAAAGTAAAAACGAAGAAAATGCTGCAAAAGAAAGCGAATCTAGTAACAAAAGTGAAAATAAAACAACAGGAGAAAGTCATACAGCTGAACCTTCAGATGCTGATAGGATTCAAGCTATTAGAGATCATTTCCTGGAATTGAATAGAAGAACCGAAGAACAAAGAAAACGAGAAGAAGAAGCTGAAGCCTTGGCTGAAATTAGTATGGCCGCGCATATGAGCGCTAAAAGAAAAAGGGATGACGGCGAAAATCCTCATACCGAGAAAAACATTGAAGATATGACAAGCTATAGAGAAAAGAGGCCAAAATTTGACAAAGGAAAAAAGGGAAAGAATCGAAAGCAAGGTAGTCCCCAAAAGCAACAAGTTGGATTACCCTTGAATAGGAAGCAAGGTAGTCTTCAAAAGCAACAAGTTGGTTCACCTTTGAGTAGGAAGCAAAAACAAAATGAACGACAAAATTATACTCAAGCTGGTCCATCGCAAAATCAGCGACCAAACAATTACAATCAAAGACAAAAGAAGAATAAAAATAAATCTCAAGCTAATATTAGCCAAAATAACAAAAACTATCAACAACCGAAAGGTCAAAATCACGGACCTAACAATCCCAAGAAGAAAGCTTTTAACAAACCAGAAAGTAATGTTACTCCCTATGATTATTCAATGGTTGATTTTAGTCTTCAAAAGCAACAAGTTGGTTCACCTTTGATTAGGAAGCAAAAACAAAATGAACGACAAAATTATACTCAAGCTGGTCCATCGCAAAATCAGCGACCAAACAATTACAATCAAAGACAAAAGAAGAATAAAAATAAATCTCAAGCTAATATTAGCCAAAATAACAAAAACTATCAACAACCGAAAGGTCAAAATCACGGACCTAACAATCCCAAGAAGAAAGCTTTTAACAAACCAGAAAGTAATGTTACTCCCTATGATTATTCAATGGTTGATTTTAGGCAGTTCGGTGGAGGCGCTGGTAGCGCGCAAAATCAACAACCTTTTAAGGCCAAATTTAAAGCTAGAAAAACGAAAGGCAAAGGCAAAAACAAGGGACAGAATAAACAATCTATGGTATAGTTTTGCCATTTTGTTTAAATGCTTTTTATTTTGCGAGAGACGTTGTATTTGCCAGAAAGATTATATATCCTGTCGTCCATTTTTCCAAATTCGTTCATGCTATGCACCGGCTTAAAAAAATTATTTTTATTTGTAAAGTTCTTATTTTGGCAATATTAGTATGGTATAGGGAAAGCAGGCAGGGCATTTCCGCTCAGTTAATTTAAGATAAAAACGCCCTATTTTTAAAAAACTTGGGTATTTTTTTTTACCGAAGTTTAACTGTTTAGCAAAAAACGTGTTTTTGTATACTGTTTGCCAACTATATTAGAGGACTATGACGATAAAAATATTTTCATGATTTTTGGTGCACCTGTCCTTGGAGGCATATAATTGATGAACATTTTAAGGTTTTATGTGTGCAATGTTTTCAAATTTTCATTAAAATTTATCAACCTCCTCCACGTTAAAAAAACAAACGTAAATTTGAAGGCATGTTTAATATTGTGTTTTCTATATAAATTTTTGGTTATCACACTGAGTGTACCCGCATCACTCTAGCGCTACGCTACGAAGTTCACAACATATTATGTTTGTTCTGTGTTATTATTTTGTGAATATATTGTCGGGACTAGGGGTGTTTGTTATAACCGACGGCGAAGATACAAAAGAGAAAATTATATTTAATGTTGCACAAACTTTTTTTTATTTTTATCATGTAAAGTTAAATTATACAACTGGAAAATAGAGTTCCTCTAGTATTTGATACATTTCTACGACTACTTTTAAAAATGGAAAATATAAAAATATTTAATTTTAAAACTTAACTTGTAAACCGGCAGAATAACTCTCGGTACCTGGCTCGTTACATCCCTTTCTAATTCCTACAACCTCATCTCTAGTCGCTCTCATTAACTATAAGTATTTATTATTTTAGAACTATACATCCTTACTTCTCTTATCCCATTTACTCCCTATACCTATCCAGCCTTGTCACTTAACTTTTTTTATGCTATCTTTGTTGAATTCATACACATCTAACCGTGATACCCGTTTTTATTTCAAAGTTTTATAATCTTTTGCCACGAGACTCATTGTTATAAACAAATGAATGATGTTAACATATTTGTGCTTCTGACAATATCACTCTCAGAAATAGCTGGAAAACTAAAAAAAGAACAGAATTGAGCGTCGTTTCTTTGCTTATTGCTATGTTTGATTCCGCTCATGGAAAAGGATAGCAAATAAAAATCTGCTGTTTTTAAAACACAGCCCTAGAGATAATTTTTTACGTATTACGAAATACTAGAAAAGCAAACGAAAATAAGTAAAACAAAGTTTTTTAATCATAGTTGGATTTAGGTACAGAAATCACAGATGTATCCACGTGGAGAATACCCTCCAGGGCATGACATGAAACCACAACCCGCATACCGTATAGTATGATTTGTTTTCATGTTGTTTTCCTCCTTCCTTCCAGGGTTCCTAAAGTGGGATCTAGGAGTAGGATTTTCAAAATCCCAACAAATGCTATACAGGGTGTCCCAGATAAAAGAAACTACTGGGGATTTCGGAAACTGTAGGTGATACAATTTTGGTTAAATAACAAAAAGTTGAGCTATTCCCAGCCTAATCACATGCTGTATCAAAATTAAAAATATCTACAGGGGTTTTCAAAATATCGAGCGAAAACTAAAATATCGTCGACATCTTGTATATATGAGTATGTCATGAGTTTAGTTATTTAAAATGTGATATGAAAAAAAAGATCTGGATTTTATCAAGGGTAGGCACGGTCTTTCTGTCTACATTATATGCACATATTACAACTTGCCCCGTCGTCAGTGCTTTCCCACTCGCAAATCCCATCAAACCGACGTTACACACGTTGTCTTTTCTTGAAAATGCGTAACGAAGGAGGGAGCGGAAGGAGAGTAGGGGGCGAAAGTCTTGATTTTTTGCGTCATGTAATTTATGAATGTTAATTGTATAATGTTTTAATAAGCGATTTCGATGTGTACAAATAATTTAACAAATAAGTGTTAATGGCTCACTCTTCGGTGAAGAATGAGGGGTAGGTGAAGCTTCCGTATCCGGAAGGGACTCTCGTGCCGGTGAGATGTGGGAAGAATGAGATGAAAATGTTAAAGAGGAAGTACTGTCCTCACCCTCAGAGGATGAGGAACTGGATAAATATGGACTGACAGGTGAAGTGGTGGGCGCTGGTACAGGTGATGGACCCTAGGGGGAGGTGAGGGTGCCCTTGGTAGCGGTGATGGTTCTCTCGTCGGTGAGACTGGTTTCGTGATAGCTCTCTCGGCGGAAAGTCTCGTGGTGACGCTGCTCTATTCAGAGGTACATTTTGTCGAAAAACCTTGACATTTTGTGATAGACTTGATAAATTAATAATGCATGGTTTTGACTCTAGGTATTTTTCTGGTATTATATTGACGATATTCTTCGGACAATATTCCTAAGAACAGCAGTTTTTGTTATATCTTCACCATGAATCATTTTATGTATGCTGGAGGCCATATAATACTAAGGAAATAGTTGAACGAATTTTCGAGGTGTGTCTATGCAAGAACTGTAATTAAAGCTGCCAATACCGGGTTTCCGTGAAAGCGTCTAGCAGTGTTCCCGTCATTAGTTGTACCGAAGTCAGGTTTGGGGATGTAAACCAAAAGGTCCATTTCGGGTCTTAGTTTTTGCCGTACCTATTCTTGTCGTTCATTGACAGCTATTTTGTCATTGTAATCGCAAACTTGTTATTTGCACATGGCTGAAAAGCTTCTATCAAAAATATTGTAGGTGTCTTATTTTTTATTTGCTTCTCAACATTTTTAAAACGTACTAGACGAATTTATTTTAGCGCCATCTGCCCCTCAATGTTGCAAGGCTCGCCGGTTGCCATTCTATATGGATCATATACTTATTGCTTATAAAACCAGAAAGAACTAGACCAATGGTTTGTGTATTGTCAAATTGAAATAAAACGGGAAAAAACATATTGCTTAGGAAAGTATCATTTATTATTTTCAAAACATAATGCTAAATGCTAATATTTATATTTATATGTTAGTAGTCACTATTCAGTAGGTATATGTAGTACATTATTTCAAAACTGCAAACGAAAAACTTGCTTACTTACCTCCCTTGTTGGCTCTATATGAATTATATTGTTCTAAATCCAGCTCAAATTCAAAATAATCCCTGTGATCCGCAACTGAACTTGAACTAGGAAGAGATTGTGCTTCAGAACCAAACCATCTCTCTCCTCCAACCACCGTTACGGATCTATGATTCCAACACTATTTCAGTATGGGGATCTTTGGGTAGTGTGGGTGGAACACCGCCCCCAGTTCTGATTATTTCTGTTCTCATGTTCCCTTTTGTTTTCTTGGGCTGGGTCTTTTTGTTTTCCCAGGTTTTCTTTAAATTCTCTATACTTATTTTTTTACCATCAGTTGAGGCACTAAAAGCCTGGGTTATGCTTTTCCAGGCTTTCAATTTGTCGTGATTAGTCCCACTGTCTGTTTTTTTATTTTCTAACTTGTTTATTTTGTGACACTAAACTGAGTAGCAAAATCAATTCTCGATCGCAAAAATTTTTATGTCTTTGCGACATGTTGGTAATTAAACAAAAAAACAAAAAATAATAAATATCCAATCCGCTTTCAAAACATAAATTTAAAAACAAGAGGCAACGAAAGCCAAGCCATGGACTGTCAAAAACGTCAAATCCGCCTGATTTGGTGATTCTGCCAAAGCAATTTCAAGTAAAATAAATTTGGCAACGCCACTTTCGTTAGTGGCCTTCAAAATTGTTGGTACAAGTGAATTCACACTAAAAATAAGAGTAACCCTTTTGAAAGTGCTACTTTCTATGATGTTTGATGCAAGTGGCTATGAGTGACGTCTGCTCAGTGAACATGACACGTCTGAGCTTTCTATTCAACATGTTGGCCTGTATTAGGCCATCAAGTACTCGTACTTTCGAACAATGTGTTCATGCTTAAAGCCATAATTCCAGCTTGATTTCTGAATTTTTGTCTAACTTTCCGACGACTTTACATTTCCGGGTTTTCTTTTTACGTTACGAATTTCGTGTATACTTTCTCAGTACTATTTTCCGGCTTTTACTGATATTTTCTGACCGCGTACTTATCCCTGCTGTAAAATTTCCTATAAACCTATACCATAGTGCGATTATAAAAACAAGGCGGTCATGAGTAAATTATAACTCTTTTATTTATTAAAAATAGCGTTATACAAATCAAATACGCGGTCTGTCAGAGAGCTATTTAAAATCACAGAGTAAAAAATTCGGTAAGGTTTGGCGGGCAGACCGAAAGCTCAACTGCAATGTTAAAACTCAATGAGCATTTTTGTCTTTATAATAGGTTCCAAAAATACTGTATCACAATTCGAAACAACCTAAAGTTTTATTATTTGTCCAGCCAAATATTAAAAAAAATAAAATAAAAAAATATATATTTGGCTTTAAACTCCGTTGACTGACGCGATGCCGACGTCTTGATAGCGGAACAAACGCAATTAGCGTTGACCTGATCTAGAAAGGCAATGTGTGTCGTAGGTGACGGTATGGATTCTTTCTTTCAATCGATACTTTCATCGATCGATGATATAGCAGTTTTACTCGCCTGCTGCTGTTTTGGTTTCTCTCGTATTTCGGTAGATGGCGCTTCTTGTTGGGTACATGACTTTGTTTTCTCACTAACAATGTAAGGTGAGAGATAAAGCCGTATACTTGATTTATGAAGGGTGTCACATCGATCAGCAGTGTTCTGAGGAGTCCTGTAAGGACGAAACAGTTGAATGTCAACAATTATTAGGTGTCCATTGGAACTTGGACCCCCGTGAGGTTAAGCTTTCGAGCTACCCACGGAAACGTACTAGCGAAACAAAAAACCCTTAATTTTTCTTTTTACCCGATTAGCCACGAAAACTTGTTTGAATTTTAATTTACAGGTACTAAATTTACTTTTAAAATTGAAAAATAACCTAACTTTTCCATAAAAAAAAACTAATAAAATAATCAAAACTAAATTATACAAATACAAACAAGGATATCAATAAACTAATAATACTTTCTTTGGCTTCTTCATCTGATGACAAATCGAAATCTTCAAACCTTTCAAAAATGTCATTGCTTGATGGTGTCTCTAAAAGAAAATCAGAAATCAATTTGTCATTTTTTATCGGTCGCTTTGTCTTGTGTCATACGCGTAAGAGACTATGGTCAGATGTTAGAAGAAGCATTGTCATTAGATCTTGATCTTTTCTTGAAGTTTTTCTAGAATGGTGTTCGCGATATTTACGCATATCCTTATGCCTACATTCCAGTGCTTCTTCTGATAGTTGACCTATAGGGATGGAAAACAAAGAAATTATGTCTGCCCCATGAACTAATATTTTATGCAATGTTACTGTCATGTAAAACCATGCATAGTGTTCTAGATAAATAGCTTTGGTTTCTTGAAGCAATTTTTAAAATTTTTGATAAATTTAAAATTAATGTTATGTTAAGGCCAGTAATATTTGCACTTTCTACCGGATTAGAAAAAAACCTTCTCGCAATATTGCCATCATTTGATGACCCGAATCCTTGTTTGGGTTGGTCTACAATTAAACCAAGTTTAATTTTAAACTCCTGCTGGATTTTAAGTTTTCGTAACTTAACTGATTCTTTCATCTCTTCCCCGTCGACCTGCCACGTTTGAATTTCCAGCGTGTATGCAATATGTAAAGGTCACTCAAAAGTGCGAATCCAGCAATGTGACACTTGAATACCATAACGGTAGTTATCAACAATAACTGGTCTATTTTCAATATTTTCTTCGTTCATTTGCTTCGGCTTAGCTCCGCAAATGTAGCAAGTTTATGAAGAATTTGTTTCACTTAAGTACAAAGTAAACTTTGATGTTTTTATTTATTTTATTTTTTGTTTTAAACGGTCTTTGTTCCTTAATAAGATTTTGACAATAACTATGTTCCTCTTTGACCAATGTTGGATTTTCCTTTGAATAAATAAACTTAACTGGCCGGCAAAAAAGAGTAGAAGATGGAGCGTCATTTTGCCAGACATTTTTACCTGTAGCTTGATCTATTAGTACAATAGGGCAAAGCGCAATAAAAAAAATAGACTGATTACTTCTGTTGGGGTTTGAAAAACGTTGTTTGTAAATACTGTGTGAGGAAGTGCCATCGAAGCCCCATTTTACTTTTAAAATAAGAGTTGTTTCAGTCTTCGTTTCACTGGAAATTCTTAAAATTGATTCAACTGTTTTATTTAACAGTTCTTATAAACATACTTCGGCAAAATATTCAGATATAGTTATATTGTGAGGCAAAATTTCGGCTCGAAGCCTCTTAATAGCGTAATAGCTGGGAAAAGTATCTGGGGGTAATGCATTTACCACGTTTCGCAAAATAGCATATTTTCCAACGCTTATTCCTAGGTCTAATATAAGTGCTAACGCCTGATCTGAAGTAAAGATTTTTTTTATATTGGTTGTATCTGATCGAATATCTGCTGCAAATCTAATCTCTTCTGGAGCTCTCGTAGAAATTAAATCTCGACTCTTCGTTTTTTTTTTACTTTTTGATAACTCGGAAAAGTTTTTTGTGGGGCGCCCTTTTGACCTTTCAGTGTAATTTTTACCAGATTTTGAATTAATAAAATCTAATACTTTTTGCTCCAAAGAAGCTTTTTTGGCAAGCCTGATTTCTTTTTAAAAATATTTTTTCTGTTCTGTTGCTTCTTCTCCATAACCGCAATATATAAACGCATAATTGTTTAAGAGATTTTGAAGCACTATTTTTAACATCGGGAGCTTTGTGTAAATCACATCTATTTAACAAAAAAATGTTTACAGCACTGTTTTTATTATTTTTCTTTTGGGTTTTCCAGATTTCGTATATTTCAAGAGTTATTGGTATTCCATATTGCGCTAAAAAAATACAAAATATTTTTCATACGTACTCAAAGGCAAATAAATTATTTGGAGCTTCTATTAACATAAAAATGATTTGGTCATTTTATGTCGCTTTTTTAAAACTCCATCTAAACATTTAACCCTCCGCCGCACGGGTCAAGCCGTGTAACATCAAAGCACGGGTGTGTCCTTAGAAATGAACAAAAATATTATTGTAAAATTTTTTTAAGAGGATGTTTTTATACATAAATAAAACTAATAATAAGTTAGTGGTATATGCGTTTAATAATTAGAAATAAAATACAAGTTAAAAAAATAAACTTAACCTACTTTTTTCCTCAATTCAAAAATACAACTTTTTTTTGCATATACAAAAAGAACCTTTCAAAAAATTTACTGTACCGCTTCTTTATCGATGCAATCTTCACAAAGTGGTTTTGCATGCTCAAAACAAAGCCATTTTTTTACATTTTTGACAAAAGTATTGCGTATTCCGATTTCGACAGTAAAAACATTTTCCTCTTTTTCTTTGTGCACTAGGAGCAGTATCAGGATTTTGCATTTCCAAACCAGTCAACCTACAAGCTACTTTTCTGACGTTTTTTGATAAATGTTTGTTTACCGCTCTGCCTTTTAGTTGTTCTTGCACTAAAGTCAGTGCCACTTCTTTTAGAAACTCTCTCCGTGATTTTGTAAGAATATTTGGATTTTTACTGTTTGACTTGTAAACAACATGGCTATTAACTCCCGCAATATCTATCATTTTATAAAAAAAGACCATAGGCCATCTACGTGAATTTCGGCTAACAGTGTATTGAGCAATTTTTTGATCAACGGAATCGACGCCGCCCTTGGTTGTATTGTAAAAGGTCACAATTTCCGGTTTTCTTAGCTCATTTGTTTCTGGGTCAATCGTACCATCAAAATGCATAGAAGATACAACCAAAACATTTTTCTTTTTTTTTTGGTAAATGAGACACTAACGTCATATTTTTTTTATAAGCAAACATTGATGAAGGAATGGGTCGACTTTTTGTTTCTAACAATTCCTTTGGAATCTCTCTTTTGTTTTTCTTTACAGTACCTACAACTGTCAGTCGATGATTATTAAACAAATCTTCTATCAACGGAAATGAAGTGAACCAGTTATCCACTGTGACATTTCGACCACTGCCAGTAATTGGAGAAACCATTCTTATTACTAAATCTGGTACTTTGTTGCTCAACTCAAATGGACCTTCTGGTTGTTCACCCAAATATACTTCCATAAAGAGGACATAGTTTGTTCTAGCATCAACCACAACAAATACTTTTATGCCATATTTTTCGGGTTTGTTTGGTATATAAACCCAAAATGTACATCTTCCCCGAAAGGCAAAAAGCATCTCATCCAACGTAACATATTCTCCAACACAATAGCTCAGTTTGCAATTGTTGTTAAAATGTTCCCAAATGTTGGAGCAATTTTGTCAACTTTTTTCGCTCGTCTCGACTCAAAATATTATCACATTGTAGCAAAAACTTCATTCTTCTGTATCCTATCACAGCTGGAAAAATCTCTACACCTGTTCCATTCGTTGCCCAGAAATGACAGGGGGAGTGTTGAATGAACCTTCTTTCTTTTCTTATTATGGCCCCTCCCATCAGAATATAAAACAATTACACACTCAGCTCTTTAATTTTGAATAAACCTATTAAGTGTGTTTTGATAAATAAGTACTCATACATATTAGTAGTACTAGCTAAGGTCACTCATCGTCAAGGTAAAGCTTGCCTTTAAGATGAGTGTCCTTAGTACTAGCCCCAGCCATTGAGTAAATAACTCATGTAGAGGAGCCACCGGTGAGCTTTACCATATTGAGGGGCAGATGGCGCTGAAATAAATTCGTCTGGTACGCAATATTCAGAGACAACTACTACGATCTAATGACATTTTGAGCCTCGGAACTCGCACATGTAACTAAATCGTACTAACAATCCCTGATTACTACTAGATTTTTTGGAAATATGGCAATATATTTGCTTTAACAAATAAGAATTGCAGACAGGCAGATTTGCCTTCCTCTGAAGACAATAATACTTATTACATAGAAAAAAAAATCATAAAATTTAAAAAAAAAATGCAAATTCTTCGTCAAATTCAGTCAGTCACTTGAACTTCCTGTTTTTTTTGCTCTTAACACTGTCTAGTGATACTAAAAGAAAAAAATCTTTTTAAAGTATTTTACTTTTTTGTCAAAGCATTTTGAAATTTGAAATTTTATGGCCAATATGTACCACCTTCAAATTTTGTGATCCTGGATGGATCGTTGACATTTAATGCAAAGTAAACAAATAGTAGAACTCATCATAATATGTATGATTTTGGTTTAAACGCACCAAACTTTAAAGGTTGGTGTGGGGAAAGAACTTTTGGTCAATAGTTTTTTGTTTTGAAGTTATAGCATTTGTTATGTTTGAAAAGTGGGGAAAAACTTTGAATTTCAAAAATTTCACAATTTCAAATAATTTTGTGATTCATTATAATCAAAAATGTCTCATAGCTTTTAAGATTTATTTTTTTTATGACCTAGTAAATTTACAAAAAAAAAATAGAGATTTTAGAACATTCCTGATGGAAATTTTATTATTTATTTATTTATTTCCAACAGACATGCCATTACCAATTGTTAATTTCGATTTAGAAAACAAACAGGGTTGAATTGGAATTTTTTTCTTCTTTTGGCCTATCCTATTGCCCCTTAAAGTTTGGTGCATTATGTTAATTACTCTCAAACCCCTACAGTACTCACCTATTATTCTCTGCATCAGTTGTTCCTTCGTCAACTAGCTGTTCCTTCCAAAGTTCCGCTGCGTCTATGTCATAGATGATTTTTTTTTATTTTACATTTGTATGAGAGCCACGTATCTTCTGGCCTGCTCTTCGGGTCATTTCGAAGTGACCCCAGGTTTGCAAGACCCCCTCCTGCTCCCACTGATGTGGGACAAAACAAATCTCAATCCTCTTTTTTCCCCTAATACAAGCGACTACTTTGAAATAGTATTTGGATGCCATTTTATGCCAGGTCTATTTGATAGCGATAAGCTCTAAGTAGAAGCACATTCATTTACAACCTACAAAAGATATCTACTATTAGACAACTGAGCCCTGAAGGGGAGAAAAACTAGAGATATCCCAAAAAAAATAACCCCAAAAATTAAATTCGCCCCGCCTGGGAAAACAGAGTCTATTAAACTAAAAAACAAAGGAAAAAATCGGCAACACGCTAGAAGCTTACCTTCTGTAATTCTGTAGCAGTCCCAAAATTTCACTGGCGCGCGGCCCTTTCTTGTGACTGGAATTTCGGTCTTCAACCCAAAAACACGTGTGACTTCTTTCAGTTTTTTGTCGGAAGTGATTTCTTCATTCCCCTGTCACACACAGGGTGGCGCTTCAAACTCCCAGCGTGAGCAAAAAACGCGCATGATTTTACCAAAATGATCAGGTGATCAAAAAGAAAAATAACTTTCAACAAAGAGAGAAATTATCACCTGATCGGAATTTTTCCCAAACAGGACTTTCTTTTTTGAAGGTTTTTGCAGAAAGCCCAAAAATATCAAAACAAACTTTAAGGTTAGGTTTCCCATAGAATTTAAAATAAAACAATAAAGAAAAATAACTGGCAGCATTAAACAACTATTTTGGAAGATTTACTTTCATTTGTATATTAACAAGAACAGCTTTTCAGATATTAAATATTTTAAGTGCTTGAATTACTTTACTCAGGATACTATTAGATTTTTTAATACAGACAAATTTTTGTGAGAAGGCTGTAGTTTATATTTGTGTCTTGTTTTAAATATGTATAACTGTAAAATAAAAAAATTAAATAGCATAAAATTTGGAATAGGTTATTTGGTCCCCCCCCAAGACGCCTCAGGTCCTACAATTCCTGGGTGTGCCACTTTCAAACTTAGGTTTGGTTCATCTGTCTCAGTTACACATCTTAAATTCAGAGACAAATATATACTACAATTTGGTTTTCTTTGGTCGTAAAGTCAGTCACACAAAAATTATTTATTAAAAATTAGATTAGCAAGTTTTTTTGAAAAAGCTAGTGTGCCACTTGTGGTCCACTGACTCTGTTTTAGTGCTGTCAAAAAATTGCCACAGGGCTGTTTCAATAGAATCTGAAACTGCACTAGTGCAACACAAGCTCAGAGAGCCCAACTGGGTGGTACTGTCAGTACAAAAAGTTGCACCAGTTTTCCCAAAAAAATACAAAAATTGCACAATTGCACTAGTGGGGCACCAGTGTTTCATTTTTTCCCAAAAGAGTTCACTATTATAGGTTCACTTGAACAAAAAAAATTGCAATTTTTGTATTCATGCTGGTAGCGTTGCATACATGATTTTCTTGAAAATACTCTGCCAATTTATGGGCACCTAAGCTCACACTAGGTACTATAGTTATAGTGTACATGGAAGCTAATATAACTAATATGTGAAATATGTTTTATTCAACTCGAGACTCAATTACCTTTCGTTTGATATCACACAAGCCATGTTTTAACTTAAACTCTAATTTTCGAAATCTACCCCCACCCTTTAAAAAAAAAACTAAAATGTATTTTGTTTAACTCCAGACTCAATTACCTATCGGTTGATATCACACACGCCCTATTTTCACCTAAACTCTAATTTTTGAGATCTACCCCCACCCTTTTTTTTTAAATCACCTAAAATGTATTTTGTTTAACTCCAGACTCAATTACCTTTCATTTCATATCACATACGCCATATTTTCACATAAACTCTAATTTTTTAAATCTACCCCCACCCTTTTATTGGACTTGCGTTTGGTGGATTTTGTTCATTTTGAAATGGGACCATCCCGATCCAAGACCCAGTCTAGGTGCCAAATTTGAGTCAAATCGGGCAAGCGGTTTTTAAGTTATGCGCGTTGGTCGTTACAGACAGACGGCACAACAAAAAAGTTTCAAAATCATCTGAAACGCAAACTGACTGTTTTTTAAGAATTAACATAGGTACCTAAATTCAATGTCTAAGAAATTTGAGTTTATTATTGACACTAAAAAAGCTCTGACTAATTGATTTAAAAATAAATATGTAGGATGGAGATAGAAAATTACTAAATTTGTCTGTTCTACATTATGTAGCCAGGTAAATCAGACATATATTACCTTTATTATTAAAACAAAAGTACATACTCATCATAGGTTTAGTCATAGTGTTTGTCTTAACCCATATACCTATTACTCTCACTTTTACAAGAAAGAAAGTGACAGATAAATGCCTTAAGACTAAATGAACTACAATGAGTATGAACAATACCTAAGCCAAGAGCTATTGGATCAGCTAAACCAAATTTGTACACTATCATACTGGACTTTTAAATAAATTATTGTGTAGTGTCATATAGTGTCCTGTGGACAAGCGCGGATCTGGGTAAAAATCTAGGGGAAGGAAATAGTTGATGAAAAAATTATTTGTAATATAATTTTTTTTCTAGGGGGTAATTCGCTTATTTTCCCTTTAATCAATAACTTGCAAAAAGTGCATATTTTTTGTTCTAGGGGGGGGGGGGGTAATTACCACGTTACCCACCCTCAAATCCGCGCTTGCCTGTGGAGGCCCTTAGAGAAATTATGTGTGGGCAGCTGAGATCACCCCTTGATGTAGGCCTGTATAGGTTTTCTGAAGATAAAATTTTAAAAAAATACAGACAGATCAGATTGGTTTAATAGACCAGACAAGTTAACTTAAAACAATGAACTGTCCCATGGAAAAACGGACATACTATGGCAACCCTAATTTCGGTGGCTCACATCTTGAGGTTTACATAGAAACAAGACGCCACCATTTTGTACTCCAGTTTAATTTTAAAACATATTTTATAGTGACTGCTGCGATTTTTTGAAAAATAAAAAACTGCACAGCCAAAAACGGACTCAAGTTTGTCCTACAACGAAATTAGAAAAAAGATTTTTTGCAAAATATACCTGATTGTTGATGGATCATTTTTTAAAAACGCACATAACAAGAAACCCATTTCCGTACACTGTGACACGCCCTGCACCAGCGTTGCCAGGTGGTCGTGTAAAAATTATCGAAACTGAGGCGGCAAAATTATCGAAATTGTCGATAAATTATCGATTCGAAAAAAATGTTTTTATTAGCAAATATACAGAAGAAAATGTAACCTAAACTAACTATAAATAGGTTAGGTAGGTAAAATTTGAAACCTACCTACCTAGGTATTTACAAGGCGATCCTTCAACTATGACTAATTATCATCAAGTCTATGGATTCTATTCTCTATTTCTTGATTTCCATCCTGATGCTCATTTCCATGGAAAAAATGTTTATATAGTTTCTTAAGATTTCTTGAATAATCAATCATCTGAGCATTTGAAACAAACTCAACACAATTTTTGTGCTCTTTTACACACTGGGAGCTCAGCAAGATTCCATTCAGTGCATTATTTTCCAACCTATTTCGAGGTTTTGTTTTGTTCAAGTTCAATTTGGAAAAAAACTCGTTCGCAAGTCGCATTTGAGTGGGGGAGGCATAAAAGGTCCAGAACGAACTCTGATAAATGCTTGAAAGCGAAATCCCCATTTTGCGTTCTAATTTGACCCATCTTAAACCAAAATGAATCGGTATCGAGCTCAGAAATTAGACGTAAATCTTCAATATAGTTTTCGATGTCGCGCCACTCATTGTCAATTTGTTGTACTTTGTCAGCTTCTTAAACAGTGTTGATTATTCTCGGAACCAACATCATGATGTTGAAAAGACTGGGTAACTTCGTATCTTTTTGAGGTGAAATATAATGTGAGCGCATTCCACCGTTCAAGTATACGTTTCACGACCTCTAAGAGAGAAAGCCAGCGGGTTTGGGAATATCGTAATATTCGGTGTGGTTCTACGTTTTTTTTTATTCAATTCAAAATTCTCTTTATTTAGCAAAAAAAAAAGCTAGACCAACAAATTACAAATTTATATAAAAACCAAAGAAAACCAGTACAGCTGGTGCAAAAGAAAAGAAGCAGTAGTCCAATTCAATGATAAAAGGAATAAAATTACACGAACATCACGAACTATTTAAAATTTATCACAGCAATTTTTAACACACAATATAATTCGATAAATTTAAAAGTCTGGCGTTAACCTGAAAAACTTTTTTAATTTGCTTTTAAAATGTAAAATCGTTCTACAGTTTTTAATGTCTGCGGGCAGTTTATTATAACAACTCATGCCTGCAAAAAATAGTGTCCGTTTTGTGGAAAATAACCTAGTTTGCTTAATATGGACGTCATTACGTTGTCTGGTATTATAAGAATGAATGTTGAACCTAAATTGTAAGTTCTTAGATAAATATAAAGGTAACATATTATTAATTAACTTAAAAATAAATAGAAGGGTTCTAAATTTTATATTTACTATTACTGACATCCAGTTTAATCGCTCTTGCATGTATATTATGCTGGTATATCTATTGCAACCCAAGACTAGTCGCATGCATCTATTTTGCAAAATCTAAAGTTTATACAGGTCTGTCTCATTACACACAAACAATATAGTAGCACAATACTCGAAATGCGGTTTTATAATGCTGTTATAAATTAGAAATTTTGTATTTTGCGACAGACTTTTACTAATTCGATAAGTAAATCCAATTTTTTTTGAAATCTTTTTACATATGTAGTCAACTGAAAGTAAGTTTACAATCAATGATAATTCCCAAGTATTTCATTATGTAGACGGGCTCTAGGGTATTTCCATCAAATAAAACTGTCTTTGTCGGGTTAAAAGTCGCATGCTTTCTACCAAGTAAAATCATGTATTTTGATTTATTAGTATTGACAGCTAATTTGCTCATTATAAACCAATCTTTGATTTTATTTAAAATTAAATTTACTCTTAAAATTATTTGATCAATATCATCTCCAGCTATATATATAATAAGATCAATCTGGGAAATCATCACTTATCTTTAAAATATCGTTAATAAAACAAATAAACAACAAACAACCCAAGACGCTTCCTTGAGGAACGCCATTACCGACCGGCGTTTTTCTAGATTTGGTTCCATTTATTTTTGTTTGTTGGTAACGTGCTTCTTTCATATATGACTTAAACCAAGCCAGGGTGTTATCGGATATACCAAAGTAAAATTCAAGTTTTTTGAACAACAGTTCTCTGTCAACCACCTCAAAAGCTCTTTTTAAATCTAGAAATACAGCCACAATAGCTTTACCTCTATCTATAGAGTTTTTAAAATCACAAATGACTTTTTGGAGGGCAGTCTCACAAGAATAACCGCCTCTAAAGCCTGATTGATTGACAGATAATTTTTGCTTGTCAATATAGGAGGTAACTTGTTTATAGGCTGCAAGCTCTAAAATTTTTTCGAGGCAAGGTAAGGTATTAACTGGCCTGAATTCTTCTATATTTTTGGTGCCCGAATTTTTAGGGATGGGTATTACCAAAGACGTTTTAAGACATGATGGAAAAACGCCCGTCTCAAGAGAAGTATTAACACAATGTAATAATGGGTATCCGATAACATCAAAAGTATTTTTTACTAATTTAAAATTAACTTCATCCTCTGAATATTTATTCTGTTCAGAAAAAATTAACTTCCTTAACTCGGCTAAAGATAACTTTTCAAAACAACTTAGCATCTGGGTAGGATATGCAGCATTGCGAGAAAAAAGAGCTTTTTCTTCGAGCACAAATTCCTGTGCATCTAAAGCGCTGACAATAGCATCGATGCTTGTAACGAAATATTCATTAAAAAGATTTGGAAGATCTACTGAAACCTCAACGCCAGAAACATTAATAAAAGGAATGTTATTTGTGTTTTTGGTACTTGTTAAATACTTAAGCGTTTTCCACATTAAACTAGAATTGTTTTTAACATTGTCAATTTTTTCTTTATAATAGGATTGTTTTAAATGTCTTATAACAGAAGCAGCCCTATTACGTTTCAGTGTATAAAGGTTCCAGTCGTCTGGGTTATTTGTGTTTTTAAACCGATTATAAGCAAGATTACGCTCAAACACAGCATTTTTCGCCTCTATTCCAAACCATTCATTATGTTTTCTAACTAGTTTTTTAGTCAAAGGACAAACAGTGTTCAATGACGTAACAATATTTGAAAGCATATTCTCAAACAGCAAATTTGCATCTGTGGAATCGTAGAACCATGATCTAGAAATAAGATCTAACTCTATTCCACTAAAATTTAATTTCCTGACAAAAACATCAGATTCTTTATTACACATTTGATTTTTGTCATTTAAATAAATACAGACTGTTTCATGGTCTGCTATCTTTGGTGCGACCATATTTATATCAAGGTCAAAATTATTAGAGAAAACTAAATCTAAGATTGACTTAGAGTCTCTAGTTATTCTAGTAAAGAAATTAACAAACTGCTTAAAACCGTATTGGTTTGCTAGCTGTTTTAACTTTTTTGTATATATAAAATTTGGTTGATTCCAATTAATATTAAAGTCCCCAAGAAAAATATAAGTCTGTTTAAAATCTACTGTCTCAAGTATTGATTCAAAAAAGTCACAAAACTCTGCGTGACTTGCATTTGGAGAATGGTAGAAGCCACCTATCATCCATGTTTTCCGCCACAAATGTATTTTTATTTGCACAAAGCAATAATTTGGGTGTATAGAACAGTTTTTTATTATATATACCTATACCTTAAGTTTTTTTGACATACATACATAATCACTCCCCCAGTATGCCGACTAAGGGAATCGCATCTTACCAAATCGTATTCTTGGAACGTGATTTCACTATCAAATATTTCTTGAGTTACTCTAGCTTCAGTCAAATACAAAACCATGGGTTTTCTATCATTTAACATTTTACCGATTTCGTCTTTATGTGCTAATAGACTTTCGCAATTTAAAAACACGACATTACATTTTTCGTTTTGAAAACACTGCATTTTTGGCAATAATTTATTTTTAGCCCACGGTTTAATCGTTATTGCACTTACTCCCCTTGTGTGGGGGTTTTCTTTAAAAAACGAGGATTAAATTTATTAACTTCAACATGCTCTGGCCAGATATCTGGATTTGTAAAATCTTTAACTAGGGTTGCGGGAACACCGACTTTAAACGAATTATAAAGTTCTGGATATTTCGACTGCATTTTCTCGCACACTACGTTAAGAATCTTCTTGGATTCCAGGTATTTATTAAGTTCCCCACTTGTCATATCCAAAGGACAGCGAAAAACATGGTAATCTACAATCCTAGACACTCCAGCAAATCCCGCCTCAACCAATTTGCCAAAAATGACATTTGTACGCCTATTTTTACGGTTTTGAAATGTTTGCCTCTTCAGTCTCTCTCTCAAACTTATTTTGTGGGATCTGCCAGCCTGCTGAGGCCGCGACAATGGCATTTTCCACACTTTTTTGAGTTACCGCTGGGTTTATTTTAGGTCCCGACGTTGATTTTACTCTATTTCTAGTTTGTACACCCTCCTGTTGCCTTGTATTAAAAGCGGTAGAACGGGCAGTACTCCCTCCATTATGGGGTGTTAATGTATTTTGATTTTCAGATAACGTTTTCATCATATCAGCATTTTTTTGCTGCATTTTTAATATCTCATTTTCAAGATTTTCGATCTTCTGCACTAGAGGTTGCATCGCTTCAGTAATGCACCCCCTTAAAATATCGGCAAAATCGTCACTCTTCAAAAACTCTGTAATTACTTCGGAATGATTTGTTCTGGACATTTTAAATTACATAGGTATTTTGTAAACAACAGGTACCGGATTAAAATAAATTGAAGGTCGCTTTATCACAATAATAAAAACTCGCCGCACGACGAGTGACTTATCTCGCACACAAACGGACTACTATTACTACTTGTTGCAAAAGACCTAAAAAACAACGCATTCAATAGATTACACAGCTGACAGATATTTTTCTGTTTTTTTTTTGTATTTTTTTTCGCCAATATTAGGTATAGCTTAAAGGTAAGAAGTATGTCTCTTTCTACTTACTTGAAACTCTAAAAGTTCAGTTCTTCTTTTATCACTACTTTTAAAGAAGTTATAGACATCTCTTGCCAAATCTTCACAACGTCTTGGCAATTTCTGACACGCTTCACTAGAAATCAGGTGGAGGGAATGACAAATACATTTTTGTATTGTCACTCCAGGAAAATCAGCTTTGATTCTAGCTGAAACTGACGTGTGGACCCCCATATTGCAACTAAAATAGAACAAAAAAGAATAAAATCGAAAGTCTTTGCTATTTTTCAAATCAAAAGTACCTATACCTACTTACCCGTCTGATCCAAATCCTATAACATTTCTCATTGGTACGTTTCGCTCAGATAAAGAGTCCCACCACACCCACCACACCCAATCTTATTTTATGCTAAAAGTTTTGTTAGGTACCTACACTAAACTTACAATTTATAGGTATGTACACGCATTAAATTTATTTAATTTAAATTATTTAGATTATAAAAAAAAATAATTTTTTAATACCTACTCACCATTCGTAGATCCCAAAATTTTGAGACGATTTTTTCTTCTTTGATGCTAAAGAAGCGGACAACTATACCTAAAGACTTTGTTGAGGAAATAGCCGTCGCCTCATCTATCATTATACTAAATTTGCATTTTCTCAGAATTCCTGCCAAATCTTCTTTGTGTACTTCGCCTATAACGTTGTTACAAATGGCTGTCGCTTTGGTTCTCCTAAGTTCCATTTGTTGGGCAATTTGGGAATCTGAGCATATGTTTTTTATCAGGGATATCAAGTGGTCTGATGTTAAAATAGAAATATTGTGTTCACTCAAGAAACCCACGATTTTAATTTCAGCTGTAGCGACTTGCTTATCTCTCAGATAAGCTATCGAATGACTTTGAAATGCTTCTAAGACTTAAGGCTGAGCAGAATTATTTTTTTAATTAGATTGATGTTTTTTTGTAGTGTCGGGGTTTCGCAGCACAGTGATGTCTGACGACATGTTTTCATTACAAACTTTGCAATAGGACTTATTGCTCATAGCTTCGGAAGGTTTGATCCACTTGAACCTTGTTTCCCATTCCTTTCTATATTTTGGTTTATACTTTTTCTGTTTTATGTCACCCCGTATGTTTAAATTTTTTGTGGGTGTTAGACTTGTCATCCTTTTTGCAGGACTAGGAATATTTTCCTGGTCATTTTCGCCACTTTCGTCTGACGAAGATGATTCAAGATCAGACATTGTTATCTGAAATTATACCTATTATAAATACACTGTAGATAGGTACGTAGTTTTCACTTTATATAAATTAACGAAACAACAAAGGTACTCACCTTTTCCAATTATAATAATTATCCGAAAACCGCAAAAAATTTCTCGGAAATACAGAATTATTGCAACACACAGCACAACCAAGCCAACTTAAACCAAATCATCAAGACAAGACATTTTTGTTTATTTCTTCCAGCCATCCAACCGCAAACCAGTGTATGATACACTGTGTATCCTCATCCTCGAGAAAAGTTATATTCCGTCTCGTTCTATAAACACGCAGTAGTACGGCGCAATGTCATAATGTACTCACCTGAGGTGACCTCCTTGTTGCATTCACTTACCACCATGTCAAAGGTGAAATTCCATCAATCAAAGGATGAATCGAAACGAAAAAAACCGAATCAACCAATCGAGCTATCGAGCCGCGTCAGCGCTAACTTCAGAGGGTTTTGGCAGCGCGCAGCGCCCACTGGATTCAGTTTGTTCTAGCCTGCTTTTGATGTGTTTTGCGTTTTCAAAGTTGTAATATTGTTGTGAAATGGGCTGTCGTAAATGATGGTAGATTATGGGTCCGATAATAGGTCATTATCGCCTATCGGACGAAAGCGAAAATTATGGTAGATTCCGATAATTATCAGGCGTCTGGCAACACTGCACTGCACAAAACACAGGACTCGAAAGAAAATTTTAAACTCTCGAAGTGTCTCACCCGATCTCATTCACTCTCTCTGTAGACCTAAGACAGAAAGAGACAACAGAATTTACGGGCGACTCTGGGTGACTATGGGTTAGAAAAAAATAGATTAGAAATCAGGTGGTCGCACATACGGCGTTGCCGGTTTACCGAAACTAAATTTATAGAAACATATTTATATTTGTACCTTAAAATTAAATTTAATTAATTTTTATAGCTTCGATCGTCGCGAAAACTGATTTAATCATAATTCATAGTTTAATTTTTACATTTTAATTTTTTATGTACCTACCTACTGAAAGTTAGGTACCAGTGTACTGAAAGGTAGATAATAGTGGCGGATTCAGTGGGGTGGCAGAGGGGCCCAGGCACCCCCCACCCCTTCCAAACAAAGATTATTTTTTAGTTCCGCGGCATCCCTTATGTAAATTTGTCAAAGCAAAGCGTGGCTTGCCTGACACAAAGTAGAACAAACTGACTACAAGATACAAGGTAAATCAAAAAGAATGAAAAAATAGGTGAAACCTATTTTTCATTCTACGAGTGAACGACAGCTGAAATAGAATGAATGAATGAAAAATAGGTTTCACCTATTTTTTCATTCTTTTTGATTTACCTTGTATCTTGTAGTCAGTTTGTTCTAGTTTGCGTCAGGCAAGCCACGCTGAGGATGGAAATGCCTTTTTCCGAAACACCCACCGGTGTCCGTGGTTGACTATACCCCTATGAAGTTGCCTTTTATACTTGATTAACTCATTGTTTTCGGTTACAAACCGATACCGTGGAGACGGTGACAGCATGGTCTGGTTGAACTGTGACGAAAAGTCTTTCTTTCTTATAGACCGGTGGACGTTTGCGTCCCGCCATGGACTAAGTTTCCTTGGTTCGCTGTCGTTCACTTGTAGAATGAAATTTTTTTTCATTTTTTTGATTTACCTTGTATCTTGTAGTCAGTTTGATCTACTTTGTGTCAGGCAAGCCACGCTGAGGATGGAAATGCCTTTTTCCGAAACACCGGTGTCCGTGGTTGACTATGCCCCCTATGAAGTTGCCTTTTATACTTGATTAACTCATTGTTTTCGGTTACAAACCGATACCGTGGAGACGGTGACAGCATGGTCTGGTTGAACTGTGACGAAAAGTTTTTCTTCCTTATAGACCGGTGGACGTTTGCGTCCCGCCATGGACTAAATTTCCTTGGTTCGCTGTCGTTCACTCGTAGAATGAAAAATAGGTTTCACCTATTTTTTCATTCTTTTTGATTTACCTTGTATCTTGTAGTCAGTTTGTTCTACTTTGTGTCAGGCAAGCCACGCTGAGGACGGAAATGCCTTTTCCGAAACACCGGTGTCCGTGGTTGACTATACCCCTATGAAGTTGCCTTTTATACTTGATTAACTCATTATTATTGTGTTCCTCTTTTTTTATTTTTATTTAAAAATGTTTTCATCTCTTTCTATTCTGACAGATGTAGGGGGCGCCACAATACAGGGACACCACAAGGCATTTTCACTTCTTTTGAACCTTATAGGCTAAACTGAAGTTGAAAACCAGTCTAAACAGAGACTTATTGTGTGAACCTTGGTCAAAGTTTCATGTAGGTTAGTTAGACATGGAACACAAACTGTGCTAATTACCTATTTTCTCCTTCCAAGTTACCTTTGTTTTTGTCCCCACTGTGCGTGCAAGGGCTGAAAAATAACGGAATTTCCTTCGATAGGTCGCCGGTATTGGCTTCACAAGCACATTTAAAAATAAATGTCGGTATTGACGATTGAAAATGGAAAGTTACGATACATATGGAATTTTATATGAAAAGGCACCTACCTCGGACTCTCTTGCAGCTCCAGTCGACGTTTAAACGTCCAGTTTTTTCACCTCAAATTCACTTTTTTCGGGAACGTGATTTTGCTAGTGTCTTGTTGTGACGGTGGTTCTTTGCGCACACATCGCGGCGCTGCTTCTCTTCCACGTGTCCGGTGCCGTGAAACCCCATATGCATATTTTAGAGCGCGAAAATTTAAATTATTTTAAACGCGCAGAAAAGGAAAAGAAAATGAAAATTAGGAAATTTCTTGCTTGCACCAACATTTTCCGGCCGCCAAAACACGTGTGTTTTTACTTAGTTAAGAAAAGGAAAGGAAAGAAAAATTAAATAGTATTCGCCTATTAGCAATTAAACGATACAATTTAACATTAACCCAAATATGCATTAAATTATGCATGTAAATTAAAATTAAAAGAAAAGAAAAAATACTTAGAAAAAATTAAGAAAGAAAAAGAAAATTTTGCCTTATGCGTCGGGCATAGGCAAAGGACATAGTTTCACTACTGGTCGACGATATGTTCCTGTAGCTGTTTTAACGGTCACAACACGAATATGACCGTCTGAGCCAGGGTGTACGTCGACAATTCGCCCAACAGCCCATTGCAATGGCGGTTTTTGTTCATTCTTTACCACGACTAAAGTATTTAGTTTAATATTGTTAGAAGCCTCTGTCCATTTAGAGCGCTGTTGCAAGGTGTTTAGGTACTCCAAGTTCCAGCGTTTCCAAAAATCGGACTGGAGCCTTTGCACCAGCTGCCAGCGGGACAGGGTGTTCAACTTGGAATCCGAAAATTCGGGTTCTGGTACGGAATTCAACGGTTCCAGGGTAAGAAAATGACCAGGGGTCAGTGGAAGAAAGTCATTCGGATCCATACTTTGGGCATACAGAGGCCGGCTGTTTAGTATGGATTCGACCTGACACAAAAAAGTAAAAAACTCTTCATAGGTTAACCGTTGCTCACCTATTACACGTTTTAAATTTGCCTTGGTGGATTTAACTCCTGCCTCAGCTAGTCCGTTTAGGTGCGGACTACCAGGACTTGAAAAATGCCAGGTAATTTTTAGACTGTGACATGCTTCCTGGGAGTACTGTTTGAGTAAACGATCAGCTCCCAAGAACGCGCTACCACAATCTGAGTAAATGTCAGAGATTCTTCCTCTTCTTGCCACAAATCTCTTAAAAGCCGCAAGAAAGGTAGGGGTGGAAATATCGGAGGTAAGTTCTAGGTGAACTGCCTTTGTTGCGGAGCAGACTAAGACAAGAATATAACCTTTGGATACCTTTGCACCTCGGTACTTTCCCATTGTAATTGGAAAGGGACCACAATAATCTATGGCAACATGTGAAAATGCCTTTACTTGAGAGATGCGTTGAGCAGGCAAGTTGCCCATGATTTGTACGGAAGGTTTAGGATTTAATCGATAGCATAAAATGCAATGAGAAGTTACGCTCTCGATTGCATAGCGAGGGGAAAGGATCCAAAATTGTTGTCTCAAGAGGTAATGCAACGTTTTTTGACCGGGATGACAGTACCTTTTGTGAGTGTACTCAATGACAAGTTGAGTAAGACGGTGAGAACGTGGTAAAAGTAAAGGGTGTTTTGCTGAATAAGAGAGTTCGGAAGAATGTGGTAATCGACCCCCCACTCTTAAGCAGCCTTGTGTATCTAGAAAAAGTGAAAGTTTACGAAATTGTTTAGGAAGTAGCTTTGCGTCATTCAAACGTGAAATGAGATCGGCAAAGATGGAACGTTGAACATGCCGAACGAGAACAATAAGAGAATGTTGAAGTTCTACTTCGGTAATATTTTCGTTAGGATATTTAGATTTCTTTTCGGTAAGGCGAAAAATATAGGAAATTATGCGTTGAATTTTCTCTAGGGAAGAGTAACGAGAAAGAAAAGTATCAAGCATGTGTGGTTCAACTGTGCATGTTTGAAATACTGATTTTCGTTCTTCCAGAATAACCTCGTTTTCCGGAGGGTCTGGACAGCGAAAATCATCAGGCCAGCTCTCTTTTGGTAGCCTAAGAAAACAAGGACCTTCCCAATACAAGTCATGTTTGACAAGTTGATTAGGCATAAGACCGCGCGAAGCACAGTCGGCTGGATTTAGCGCTGATGGAATATATTTCCAGGCCGTAGGAGAAATGGTTTCTTGAATGTGACAGATACGGTTTGCCACAAACGTTTTAAACCTGTGAGGTGAAGCCGCCAACCAGCATAGAACCACTTGGGAATCACACCATGCACAGATTTGGTTGAAGTTAAGAATATCTGAATAAGTGTTTTGAATAAAGGAAATTAGGTCGCAAAGTAAAGTGGCACCAAGAAGCTCCAGTCGCGGAAGACTGACTGTTTTCACTGGTGCGACCTTAGATTTGGCCATTACAAGAAAGGTATGGATTTCTCCGGATACTGACTCCATTCTGAAATAGACCGTAGCCGCGTAACCTATCATAGAGGCGTCTGAAAAGCCGTGAAGTTCAATGCTACGTGGTTGATCAATGGAAAGGCGTCTAGGTAAATGAATATTTGAAAGATTTGGAAGTTCGGTTCGAAATTGATTCCAAACATTTACGATATGCGGAGGAGGCTGAGAATCCCAGTCCAGCTTCTCCTTCCACAGATCTTGCATGAGATGCTTAGCAAGTAAAGAAACGGGAGAACAGAAACCTAAGGGATCAAAAATTTTCATGATTTGAGATAAGATACCTCGCTTGGTGCATGGTTTATCTTCTGGTACGACCAAGTAGGTAAACGAATCTGAGATAGGATTCCATTGGAGACCTAATATTTTTACAAAATTAGGTTCGGATTTGTCGAAACGAATGGACATTTGTGTTTCTGATTCTGAGAATGAGGAGAGAAGTTCCGGACTGTTGCTCGCCCATTTTTTAAGTTCAAACCCTCCTAGGCGCAACAGGGAGATTAACTCCGACTGAAGTTCTTTGGCAGAGGCCACAGAATCCTGCCCAGTAAGCACGTCGTCGACGTAAATGTCTTTAAGAAGCACCTTGGAAGCATTAGGATACCTTTCAGACTCAAGTTTAGCTAGTTCTTGTATAGTACGAATAGCTAAGTAAGGTGATGACTTAAGTCCATAAACAACTGTTCTTAAGGAGTAGGTTTGGACAGGATCATCCTCAGAAAATCTCCATAGAATATTTTGATAACGCGTGTGCTCAGGAATAATTAAAATCTGTCGGAACATTTTTACTATGTCAGTAACAAAGGCTACAGCATGAATTCGAAAATTAAGTAGAATTTCACGGACATCATTTTGCAGTTTAGGACCTGCGCACAACGTCTCGTTGAGTGAGACACCTCTGGGACTACGTTGAGACCCATCAAAGACCACTTTTATCTTCCCAGTGTTCCAGACACTGTGATGAGGGATAAAGTAGGAATTATCCAAGACATCTTTAGATATAGGCGTAGGAATAGGTATCATGTGACCAGTGTCTAAATAATCTTGCATAAAATCTTTGTAAGCTTGATAATTAGCTGAGTCTTTGAGAAGTCTAGCTTCCTGAAGCTTGAAACGTTTTAAAGCGATTGGATAGGTGTCACCCAACTGGGGTTCTAAGTTTATGAAAGGTAATGGAACGACGAATCTACCTGATTCGTTGCGTGAAACTGATTGTGAAAATAATTTTTCGCACATAATATCCTCAGGACTGTGATGAACCTTATGTGGAACCTGCTCTATCTCCCAGAAGCGCTCTAGGCAGATATCCAGAGATGGTTCGATGGAAGTGTAACAGCTTATGAGTGATTGTGGATTTTGTTGCTTTGAAGTTTCAACTTTACCAATCAGCACATAGCCAAAGATGCTATTAAAAGCACTAGGTTGTCCACGCTCTCCGTGGATAACTCCCTCTTGTAAGAGATGCGGAAAAAGTTCACAACCTACTAGGACATCAATGGAACTTGGTATATGGAAGTTTTGATCAGAAAGTTTGATATTGCGAATGTGATTCCACTTGCTCGAGTCGACAGCGCAAGAAGGAATCTCTGTACAAAGTTTTGGAAGTACTAAAGCCTCAAAATCAAAGGTAGGTCCCGCTTGACCTTGAGGTTTGATAAGACATTTCGTCTTACCTTTGGTATTGGAAGATGTCATTTGATTTAAGCCTTGAATAGAAGTAGAAAAGAAGCTTTTCGAAAGACCTAAACGATTTAGACATTTTTCTGAAATAAAGTTTGCCTCTGAGGCAGAATCGAGTAAGATACGAACTGGTTGGTAATGTCCCCTTGAGTCTAACATGTCAGCTACAACGGTAGAAAGTAGAAAAGTGGAATTTTTGGAAATCATTGTCGCATGACAGTTTGTGGAATGGCTTCCTGACATAGGGGTGCTATTGGAATTGGAAAGTGGAATATTAACGTTCTCTGGAGGATAAGAATCAACACTCACAGAGGGCGCTACTGGTTGTGGAACGTGAAGAAGACTGTGGTGCCTAGCTCCACACGTAAAGCAGTTGTAGGAAGAGGGGCAATTCACGGTCTGGTGAGCAAAATGTAAGCAATTTTGACATAGATTCACCTGCCGAACATAACCCATCCTTTCCTGTGGACTTTTGTTTTGAAATTCGATACATTTCGATAATGCGTGATTCGAAGAACATAGGTAGCATTTTATTTTTGGATTAAAAGTTCTGTTCTGATTATTTTGTATTTGAGGGTTGCTGCGTTGATTGCTATTTTGTAAAGTATTTTGTTGATTTCTTGAATTTGAACTTTGATTTGAAATAGTTGTATTGAAAGCAGAAGGTGAATTAAAATTATTAAAACTGTTTCTCTGAAAACTGTTCTGTTGAGAATTACGCGTAGTTTGAGGTTGTCTAGGGGTTTGATTTTGCCTACTAAAACTGGGCATTTGCACTACAGATTCGAGCGCAACGCAATGATTTTCTATAAACGTGTAAAGATCAGTGTAGGACGGAATTTCTGAATTGTTTTTCTCTCTACTATAGTAAAGTTCGAAATCAGTCCTCATCTTGACTTCAAGTTTTGAGAGCATCATGTTAAAAGTAAGAAAGTCCCATTCTTTTGTAGGAAAACCAAGCTCATTTAAGATGGCTAGATTCTCAGAAAATGTATCCAACATGGAACGTAATTCTTTCCCAGAACTGGATTTAGTTGAAAGAAAGTTAATAGCATTCAAAGCGGTAGTAGCAATAATTCGTTTATTTTGATACCTCTTTACTAAGGTTTCATACGCAATGTGATAATTGCTATCTGCGAGGGGAATGGTTTTTACTAGAGAAAGGGCTTCATTCAGAACAGAACTCCGCAATTGTTGAAATTTCTCTATATCACTTAAATCAGAATTTTGATGTACCATGACTTTAAATAAGTCAAACCAGTGTTGCCAGTCTTTATAATTACCATTGAAAATTGGCAACCGTGGTTGTGGAAATGATCTTGTATTTGACCTCTGAACAATATTTTGTTGGTTAGGGTTGCCTACGTAATTGACAGGGTTGGCCCTAAAAAGGTCGTAGTAAATACCCTTACATTCATAATAAAGGTTGTCAAAGTCTTTTCTAGTTTTATCCTGCTCGTCAAATGAAAGTTTAAACTCTTCGAGAGAGCCAATAATTTGGTTATGAAAATTATAGAATTGAGCATGACATTCTTCGACGTCTTCATATCTGGATTTAAACAAAAAGTGAAACGCTGTATCCGACTTCGCTTTCAAAGCTACCTCGTGAGCTTCCGCCATTTGGTTGAAGCTCAAAAGCCTTTTGTCGCAAATTTTTTTCTGTTTTTGCGTAGACATTTTTGTTTTTGAAAGTTAATTTGTTTTTAAAATTACCCAAAAAAATGCTTAAAATATAGCTTAAAATATAACCCGAATTTTAGCAAAATTAAACAATTTTATTATTTTAATTTTATTAACTTTTTTTGAAAATTTTGAAATGAAATGTTTGTAAGTTTGTCTGTATGTTATTATTTGAACATATCCCTTAAAAAAAAACTTTTATGTCTCACCAAGGATTGAACCCCGCACCTTTCGATTCCAAGTCGCACACTCTGTGCATACGACTAGCGGTGCCGTCTGAAAGTTTTTAACAAACGACGGTATTCGAAGACGGCGACACTTGCACCTGCGCGTTAACGCGACACCTGTAAAATCGATAATTAAAGGAATTTAGATGGAAGAACCGCCTTAAATTTTCAGTTTCGGCGTATTGACGCCACTTTTACTGAAAATGTAATGAACAAAGCGATCAACTTTCTTTGATGAACTAGTAAACTATACGAAATATGTGCATTGGCTCTAGCTATTTTTGAACGGTAATAAACACTTCGATCAACTTTGAAGGAACATATCACCAACGGGCACCGTCAAACAATATGGTCTGTTTCGAATTGAAATTGAAATAAATTTTGAAATTTGAAATAGAAAATAGAAATTTGGAATTTTTGTAGGAAATTGCTGAACCACAGGAGTCTAGGTAGTTTGGAAAACTATTAATCCGGCTCGAAGGACCATTAAATGTGCGTGCAAGGGCTGAAAAATAACGGAATTTCCTTCGATAGGTCGCCGGTATTGGCTTCACAAGCACATTTAAAAATAAATGTCGGTATTGACGATTGAAAATGGAAAGTTACGATACATATGGAATTTTATATGAAAAGGCACCTACCTCGGACTCTCTTGCAGCTCCAGTCAACGTTTAAACGTCCAGTTTTTTCACCTCAAATTCACTTTTTTCGGGAACGTGATTTTGCTAGTGTCTTGTTGTGACGGTGGTTCTTTGCGCACACATCGCGGCGCTGCTTCTCTTCCACGTGTCCGGTGCCGTGAAACCCCATATGCATATTTTAGAGCGCGAAAATTTAAATTATTTTAAACGCGCAGAAAAGGAAAAGAAAATGAAAATTAGGAAATTTCTTGCTTGCACCAACACCCACTTTGGGAAAATGTCGGGAAATTTCCCTGTTTTTTAAGCTTTTAATTTGCTATGGGGAAAAATGACTCTCTTATTTTAAGTAAACTCTACCTAATTTTAACCAAAAATGTTACTTGGGAACTCTCTTAGAAAACGCCGGCTACTTTTGAATTTTCCAATTAGTATTAGTAGTCCTATAATTGCTTTAATTTCTACTTCTGTTGTTGGTAGTACGTCATTTGGGTCTTTGTATTTATCTTTTACAGACGAAATATAAATATTGGTACTTTCTACGATTTTTGCAATAATTTCTGTATCAATGAAAATTTCAAAACATTCGTTTGGCGTTAATGCATTTTTTGCATCTCCTTTTGTGCCAGGAATGTGGGAGACAATATTTTGTCGTCTAGTATATTGGTTGGATATTGATCTTTATTCCATTTAGTACTATTGTCTTTCCCTAAAAAATATAGATGACTGACTTCCCACGGTGTTCTCAGATAAATTTTGGGAAAATCCATCAGAGGCTTCTTCATCAGAACTTTCTTGTTCCGTTTCACTGTTGTGCTCAAGTTCCTCACATATGTCGTCTTGCGACTCTTCTGACTCATCGATTTCATCCGAAATCTCTTCATCTGATGGAACTTCTTCATAGAGTCTTCTCAATCTTTCTACTTCGCGTTCATAAGGATCGTTTAATGCCATATCTGTCTGTAACAAAAATAAAATGTTTTAACCGAAGAAAAAAACCTAACTCAACCTAACCTAACCTAGCCAAACCTACACTTAACCAGCCGCAATCGCATTTTAAATTGACCGCAGTTAACCCGCAATCATGCAGTTTTAATCCAGGAAAATAATTAATAGCATTAAGCATTTATTGTAGATATTACTTACAGCAAGGCACGGGTGTGTCCCGACAGGCCAATTTAACAGATAGTGATTGGTACAGTAACAAGACACTACTGAAAACTATGTTCACACACGTGAATTATCCTGGCGAAAAGGTAGGCCAACTCTCGTTGGGGAAGGTCACGCGCGCCGTAAGTTATAAAAGAATTAAATAACTTGTGGCCTCTCAGGACATACCCGTGCCGCGGATTGTTAAGTATGCCTTAAAAAATGTACTTAAAAAAAAGTTATTTTACTTTCCCATTATAATCAAAAATTAAGCAAATACCATACACTGACTTTCTTTACTTAACACAAAATAATACTAAATAAAAATTGGGTTTTAAATATTTTATCTCTTTATGTTTTTGTGGTATTTTATAAAAAGATAATATTTTCATCTGTTGTTGCCCGCTCGCGAAGCCTTCAAGAAACACTGTTTATCAGGTATTTTTACAAAAAGAAGTTTTGATTAAAATATCTTGGACATTTTTAAAGATAAATAGTGCATTAATTCTAATTTTTTGTAATATTGCTATTTCGATTTTGAATCGACAAAATGTCTTTCTTTCTTATGGACCGGTGGACGATTTCGTCCCGTCACACTATGGTCTGAGGGATCAATATTTTGGCCAAAAATATAATAGTCTAAATTGCTAATCTACAATTAAAAAGTATTTTTTATTACCCTCCACTCTTGCCACTACCATTTTAGTGATTTATACTGCCTAAATGCCCTGCAGATTACACAGCCTCACAAAAAAATATAAGTTGCAAAACTCAGAGGGTAGACCCACCAAATCCTCCTAATTTTAGTGCACAAAACCGTGTTTCCCAAAAAATTTTTTTTCAATTATCGAATTTGCCCCTATTAGGACCCCCTGGGGAGGGGGGGGGGGTAAAATTTGGTCTATTATAAAAATGAAATATTATATATATTCTTAAGTATTTTGGTCCGCAGAACTAAAATCTAAGGATTAAAAAGTTTTAAAACCATTCAATAACCCCATCCCTTCTTTTACTCAATGGCGGCTCGTAGAATAAAAATCTGGAGGTTGCAAAGGAGAATCGTGATTTTTTAACACACAAATATACGGATCAAGCTTTAATAATAAAGGAATAAATTACAAAATTCACATTCAATACACACCTATCGGGATTTACTTAAACGGACTACACGACAAATTAAAATAAGAAATTAGCATGCAAAATAAACAATCGGTTTGCAGTCGACCTGCAACCTCACTGAGCTTTATGGGACGGCTTTGAAATCCACACATACAAACAAAATCTCGCGCGCTTTGTCATAGGCGAATTGGGTTGCATTCGAGCTGCAAACCGCGAGATAAAGCCGTCGCTGTGGGCGGCCGACGCGCGCGATATAAGAGGTGCGGTAGCGTATAAATGTACGTAATTCTGGTGGGAATTTAAAAATATATAATTAATAGTTCTTTTATTATTTTATCTATATTTTACTGCTTTTACTCCGTTTATTTGGGGGTCCAAACTTTACTTTTTTAATGGAAATGAACAGTTTATCATGGAAATAGTTCTATTTGCTAAATTCAACCAAGAGAATAAAAAAAAATAATTCACTCAATCATACCCTTAGCACAAAGGGGGGGAGAAGGGCAGCTATTGGGCTGTCCCCCTTTTTAACCAGGTTTTTGAAAATCGGACATTGAAATTCAATTAGAATATGAATCCCCCCCCCCTCTAAATTAATAAGGCCACGGAATTCAGAAACCTCTTCTGTTTTGGGTTGGATACGACCTAGCCCCAGCACCCCGTTTTCCTCTCTAAGAGGAGAAGCCGTAGAGACTAAAATAAAAATTCATATAGAAGTTTAGTCGTACCTATAGTAAGTTCCATACAAAATTTATTTATAGACTCCCACTCCCAGGCCTCCCCCTCCCAGGGGGATGCTAAACAGTTTTTCTTGTTCTGGTTGGATTCAGCGAATATCTAATATTGCATTAAAAACTTTTAATGTTCATAAAAAGTGAAGTTCTTACCTCCACATACAGGGTGTAAAAGAGAGAATGAATCCGATGAATGATTTAAATCGAGGAAAAATTTATATTGATCATCATATTTTAGTTTGAGGAGTGATAGGAGGAAGTTAAATAATTAAACTTATTTTTTTTTATTTCAGCACCTTAATTAATCGATGTCACACATGTCAAATTTGATTTTTTTTAACCTATTTACCCCGCCCTCCCCTCCATTATAAACTGTTATTTCCCTCCTCCAATAAAAATTATTCTAGATTTAAATTTAGATGCTTTAAATACCCTGAAACCGATGTTAAATGTTTGCAGTTTCTATAAATTTTTTATCTATCTTGAATTTTTTCCTTGTTTTTTAAAGTTCATTGCTAAGACAGGAGTTTTGATATCTATGATTCATTCTGCTTTTTTAAAGATACTTTGCTCATTACTATCTATATAGACGACACACGGAAACACAAATTAAAATGCACTAGAATAGGTACTCTGCGTTTATCAAAATATGTACGGTAATGATTAATAAAGAATTTTGAGACTATCGCACCTTTTCGCACCAACAGTGTATGTACCCCGGAAAGTACAAATCAAGACGAAAATATTTTTACAAAAATTAATATGAAAGTTCGTAAAAGCTTTTTTGTTAGTCCAATGAAATATCGAAAAAAAAAATTCATACATTTCTTGTACAATTTTTCTCATCAATTTAAATCATTCGTATTTAAAGAATAAGGTTAAAACTGAAAGGACTGAAATTATCAAAAATTAATCTACTTACCTTTAGTTAAAAAAGCCATTTTTGAAAAATTTTATAACTCTTCGCACTTTTTAGAAATAGCACATTAAAGTTAGTGAAAAATAATGAACAATAAAAAAACAATTGCTCATTGTCAGGAAATGTCAAATTCAAACAACGATATTTCGAAGCCTGGTTTGGCAATGAAGTCAATCATGCTGGAATTTTGAGGTGGCATTATTTAGCTTTAAAAAATATATAACTAAACAGTTTTATTGTGAAGTTAGTTTTTGCTATTTTTGGCCAAAATATTGGGGTCTCAGACCAAAGTGCGTCATGGACTTAGTTTCCTTGGGTCGCTGTCGTTTCACTCGTTGATTGAATATATGATGAAAGTTTCACCTATTTTTTTAATTATTTTTTATTTAATTCTTCTTTTGTTAAAATAGACATATCACTGACTAGGCTTTTTGCCCAGACAAGAGGTCTTTTTTTTGCATGTTGCTGCTTTCTGTTTTGATATTGACGCTAATCTTTGAAAGTTTATAACGGCTGAGAGTTTTGGCTATCATTTCTGCCCGGTGTTGAAGATAATCCTTTGTCTACTGCTATGTCGTCTGTTTCCTCATTTTTGGTGGTTTTCGGGGTTTTAGGGTTGTTTACATCGTTGCTGGTATTCGCGGAATAATCAAGAATGCTGGAAGTGCTGTCCGATATGTTGGAAGATCCTGTTTTCTTGGACATGCAGGATATGGTGTTCTGCATACTGGACGATGCTTTTCTCTGGTTGGAAACTGTCTGAAAAGAAACAGTTTACCTATTAAGTATTTACAAGTTATTAAGCTAAATAAGTGGATTACATCTCACCACGGCGCACAATGGGTTATATGAGAGGTCCAGCGCGACACTCAATTTTAACTCAGTTTTAACCAACTTTTGGACATTGGATCAACTGCAAATTTGGTACACACTTAGAGTTCCGATGACAATACAATATAATGATATTATGAAGTTCACAGCTCCCCCCCTTTGGGAATGCTGGAGGGGGGGTACTATCTAAGTATGCCCGATATCGTTCAAATTTGGTATGCAGGGACTTTTGGGGATGGAGATCAAGAATTTCTAATTAGATTTTTAAAATTGTGAAACTGACGCCCCCCTCCCCCTTGGAAAATCTGGTAAGACAATTTTGACCAACTTGTACATATCCGATGAACATCAAATTTGTTGTGGACTTAATTATTATAAGTTACAGTGCCAATACAATATTATAATGTTTTAAAGTTGGCAACCGCACCCCTTTGAAGAGGGTGGAAGGGGACCATCTAAGTATCCCCGATTTCGTTTAAAATTCGATATGTAGGAATTTTTGGAGTTGAGGTTCATGAATTGTCTATCAGATTTCCAAAATTATGATCACAAAAATATATTTTTTTCAATTTTATCAAAAATTTGTTGGTTTTAGCTGGGGCTTCAAAATACTCAATTAAAAACATTAGAGATTACGTCATTTTAAATATTTTGTGATTATATATACATACGAGTATTTTTTGTTATTAAGTATTCAACAAAATAAATAATGATAAAAAAAGGTTAGGGATACTTTTTCGATTAAACGAGAGCCGGATTCGAGCAAACGCTAATAACTTTCAATGTATGGATGTATCTATGTATGTTTGATTGGGTGGAATTGCAACTTAATTTTAACCAACTTCTAGACATCGGATGAACTTAAATTAAATTTGGTATACACTAAGGCTCGTTTTCATGCGACATAATAATGTCATGACACTTAGTTCACACATGTATGTATGTATGTATGTTGCGTGGAACTAGTAAAATGTCACAAAAATATCAACATGATTTTGATATCGCGACATTAATGCCACGGCTTCAAATTGTTGCCGCGACAACGTGACTTTCAAGTTTGCATGTTTAAAATTGTCGCGACTTTTAGTGTCATGGCACTAAAGTCGCGACATTGTTGTCACATAAAAACGAACCAAGCCTTAGATTTTTAATATATTTTCTACATATTTGATGATAAAACATGATGATGATGATGACCTTTTTTTTTTTTTTTGGTCGCAAGTTTTTTGAGGGCGCGCGTTGTAGCTGTCGGGCCCCCCCCAAGACACATTCCTGGGTGCGCCACTGTGACAATATAATGTAATGATACTAAAGTTTAAACTTTGAGTATGCTGGAGGGGGGTACCATCTAAGTATGTCCGATATCGTTCAAAATTGGTATGTAGGGACTTTTGAAAATGGGGTCACGAATTTTTAATTGCATTTTTAAAATTGTGAAATTGACGCGGCGCTTGTCCCTCTTGTAAATATATTTTGACCAAGTTGTACTTATCCGATCAACATCAAATTTGGTGTAGACGTATAGTTATAGCGACAATACAATATTATAAAGCTCTAAAGTTGGAAACTCCCCACCTTTAAGGATGGTGGAGGGGGGGTACCATCTCCAATTTCGTATATAAATGGTATTTAGGAATTTTCGGGGTTTAGGATCACGCACCATCATTTTTTTATATTAATAAGCTTTCGAACAAGTTGCCACAAGTTGGGTCTACCAGTTGCAAAAGAGGTTGACTGTTACTAACTGGACCCCTTCTTGGGGTCCACCCTTACTTTTTTAGTTAAATTATAAATTTTACTCAAAAGGACATTTTTTATTGTATAAAAATGGCAAGAAAATAATCGTATGCTTTTTTGTTTAATTTTTAATATTTGACAGGTGTCAAAAAAAATTAGTTTATCGTTTTTCTTTTTTGATAAGCTTTGGAATAAGGTGCCACAAGTGGCGTTATCTCATTTGAAAAAAAAAAGTTGTTTATGAGTAGACCCCTTTGCGTAGGTCTATACAAAAAAATTTTGATCAAAAATATTGCTCGTTAAAAATCTCAGTCGATGTACTTTTGGATTTTTCAGAATAATCTAAATTTAATCCGCTGTCGAATTTATTCCATTTGGCTGTTACACTGACTGTATAAAGAGCTCGTACATGGCAGTGTTTAGGACTACCCCCAAAAACGTGGGGCAGATGGGGGCAGCAAATTTTTTGTTTCTTGAGTGAAATAGACCCTCCTCTCTAATATTCTGTTGGAGATTTTACTAAGCCTTGCTAAGCCTAAGACGAAAATAAACTTGCTATATTACAAAAATTTTAAACCATAAAAAGGGTTTTGGAATTCGGAAATAACTAGTAGTTTTCAAAAGTGCAGTTACTGGTTATGCCCACTTTATACCCCTATACCCAAAAAGTGCTGTTTGTATTGTAGTTTTTTTTATTTAAAAATACTGTAAAAACACATAATTTTTTTCCAAAAATATTTTTCAACTTTAGGGCTCTGTTACAGAGAAATACATTATGACTTTTTTTTAATTGCATTTTTTTTATTAACTGGACTTTCAACAATACATTTGGGTGGGTTTGGTTATCATAATTTAAAAAAACATATACAGGGCTAATGTCGTGCTAGCTCCCCCATATAACCCATTGTGCAGTGAAACCTAAACCGGAGACAACTGGGCCCCCGTGATTTTGCACGCGGTCTGCGTTTCGCGCGTTATACTCGGTTATCAACAGATCTGCCTCCCGCAGCGATTCTACAGCTGATTTTAAAGTTTTTTCTTTTATTAGGTTAACAGACATCAACGGGTCAAAATGACGCGAAATAATCCTAATAATTTGGGGTTCTGTAAAACTGGGTTTAAGGTATTTAGCCTTAGCTACGTATTTATGAAAATGATCTGTAAGAGAAATCCCTCGTTTGGGTTAAACCAAGCATTTTCAAGGGCGTTTTTTTCCTTCGATTGTTTGTCTTCCCCCCGGTATTCGTCTAAGAATATTTTTTTTAAATCCCAGAAAGTATAAACATTATCACAGTTTGCTGTCCACCAGTTGTTAACTGTTTGACGTTCTTTATCAATTAACGTATTTTTAATTAGGTATTTTAATTGTCTAATAGGGACATTATAAACGTCAATTAAGTTTTCAAAGGTTTCTATATATTCGCTTGGGTGAAGCCCATTTTTATTATCAAAAACTGGGATTATTCGAAGAGCGTCCATAGGAGGAATAAAGCCTTGCCCCAGCCCTACATTACTACTGCTATAATTGTTAGTATTTAAATTTAAGTTAGTGCTAAATTGATGTTCGTAACGACTTTTTTGTTGTTCAGGAGCAAATGACACGGCAGGCTGGGATCGTGGTGGCATTATTGTCTCGGCTCTCTCCGCAAATCCAGAAGCCATATTACTCAATGGCACACTCGCAGTTTTTACTTTCGGTGACAATTGAGGGGTACAACCATAGATGTCCGTATTTTGAAGGAAGTCTCTTCTTTCTCGAAGCACGTGTGATGTTGCAGCCCTCGGAAGAGTGTTTCTTAAAGGGTTATTTAAGTTAGTTCTGGGGTTATCTCTATTTTCATCCTCATACAATCGACTTGCCAAGGAGGGTGCGTCCAAGCTTCTCCTACCCCTGCCCAAAGGTCGTGGTGGTTGTGGCGTGTTCATTAGTGGCATGTCCTACGTTGGTCGCCAGATGTAGGGGTTCGGAGAAAAAGGCCTAAGCCACAATGAAACGCAGGATATGGTTTCTGGTTAACTCAAGCTCCAGTCTATTTGAAAAAGAGCAACATTTTAGTTTACAGAGTCAACTAATTATTTAAATAAATTAATCACGATATTACTTAAGTATTCAAGATATTAGGTTATGTTAACAATGTGTCTTAAATTATTACTTTAGCACTATACAGGGTGTTAATAAAGTATGTAGCCAAACTTCAGGGGGCGATTCCTGTAGTCATTTTAGGAAGAAAAGTTTAAATAAGCATAGGTCCGAAAATGCATATCCAGCAAGATACAGGCTGTTAAACTTTGAAAAAAAAAATGTTTTTTGTAAATATCTTCAACATCGTTCGCTTGATTTCATTGAAAATTGGCAGAGATATTTCTAGTATAAAGGGCCTACTTTGGCTCTAAAGAAGTTGCAATTAGCAAGTCCAGTGGCGTACCAGAGATGACCTTAGCAAATACTTTGTTAAAAAAAAAGTGTACGCCAATGACTTTTTTGACATTTTTGTATTTTTTTTGTATTATCCAATTCAAAGTACATCTTTTAGGTCTCTTGTATTTTTTTCACTACTTGCTCTGTTTTCGAGATAAAAAATAAAAAGCATTTTATTACAAAACAAATTTCACGGTGGTATAACACTCTTTTAAAAGTGATTTCTCTAAAATTTTTATTTAGAATTTGAGGAAGCATTTACAATTCATAATCAAACAGGTTATACTAGAAAAGTTGCTGAAAGTGTCCTCCATTAACTTCAATACAAGAATAAAGTCTTCTTACCATTGATTTTCGAACACGCTGAAATATTCCCGGTGTTTGCCTTATTTGATCACAAGAATTAACTATCCTTTGTCTTAATTCTTCCTCATTGTTGAGTGGAGTTTGGTAAACCAAAGATTTTAAATGTCCCCAGAGGAAAAAATCTAAGGGATTTAGGTCTGGTGATCTTGGTGGCCATGACTGTGGACCCGCTCGACCAATCCAATGTCCTTCGTAATGTTCATTCAAAAACTGACGTGCGACAATGCTAAAATGAGGCGGGGCATTATCATGCATGAACCACATTCCTTCTCTTACTGCCAAAGGGACATTTTGTAAAAGCTCTGGTAGCTCAAATTCCAAAAAAAAACGGTAGTGGTCACCATTTAATCGCATTGGCAAAAAATGGGGCCCGATAAGGTTGTCATTTACAATACCAGCCCACACATTTACTGAGAACTGTTGTTGAAAATTATCTTCAATTACTGCATGAGGGTTTTCGTCACACCAGACATGATTGTTATGAAAGTTCATAATCGCATTTCTTGAAAAACAGGTTCATCCGTAAATAATATTTGACTTAAAAAACCTGGGAGATGCCTCTTGTTGTTGGAGAAACCAAGTGCAATAGTTTAAACGCTGGGGGAAATCAGTAGGTAGCAGAGCTTGAACACGCTGTAGATGGTAATGGTACAGCTGGTAATCTCGTAAAATTTGCCATACAGTTGCGTGATTTATGTCTGATTGACGTGCAATTTTTCTCATACTTGTACCAGGATTTTGTTCAATTTCATGCAATACCGCTTCTTCTTGCTCCACCGTTATAAGTACTGCAGGCCTCCCTACAGCATCCCTCCTCTCAAACGTACCTGACTCGCATAACCGTTCATGTATTCTTACAAATGTTAGTCTGTGTGGTAGAATTCGGTTGGGATGTCTCTCTGCATAAATACGTCTTGCCTCTCTTGCATTACCTTGGGCCATCCCATAAACAAAATGCATTTCTGCCATTTCTGCGTTTGTAAATTGCATCATTCTCTAGCATACGTAACTTTTAGAGCTAATTAATCAATTAATTAACACATTTAATTAGCACGTAAAAAAATTAAACGTACTTATACAAAATTGTTTATCGTTGTAATGGGACTTTGTCAAATTTTCGATATTGTTGATTGTTACCATGGGACTTATCAAATTTTGACAGTTTTGTTTTTCTTTCATTCCACGACATTCCCACAGTACACCAATTAAAATACTCTGCCAATATATGGGCCCCTAAGCTCACACTAGGTACTATAGTAATAGTTTACGTGTGAGCTAATATAACTAAAAACTGAAATATATTTTATTCAACTCCATACTAAATTACCTTTTGTTTGATACCACACAAGCCATGTTTTGACTTAAACACAAATTTTTAAAATCCACCCCCACCCTTAAAAAAAAACAAAAACTAAAATGTATTTTGTTGAACTCCGGACTTAATTACCTTTCGTTTGATATCACACACGCCATATTTTCACTTAAACTCTAATTTTTGAAATATACCCCCACCCTTTTTTTTTAAATAAATTAAAATGTATTTTGTTTAACTCCAGACTCAAATACCTTTCGTTTGATATCACACACGCCATATTTTCACATAAACTCTAATTTTTGAAATCTATCCCCCCCTTTTATTTGGTTTGTGTTCGGTGGATTTTGTTCATTTTTAAATGGGACCATCTCGACCCAAGACCCAGCCCAGGTACCAAATTTCATTAAAATCGGCCAAGCGGTTTTTGAGTTATGCGCGTTGGTCGTTACAGACAGACATACAGACAGACAGACAGACATACAGACAGACAGACGGCGCAACAAAAAAGTTTCAAAATCATCTGAAACGCAAAGATATATAAAAATTTTTGAAATCGGAGCAACTTTATTTTTCTCGAAAAAATTAGGATCACCATAGCTCACACTACTATAGTATAGTACATGTGTGAGCTAAAAATCAGTGTGTTTGCGTTTTATCACGGGAAAGTGAAATCTTGCAGAGCAGAGCGATGACTTCTCTCAAAAAAGGTTTAGAATGAGAGGTGCTTGTTATGTTACGGTTCGGTTCGGTGTAAGTGTAATAGTTTAAGTGTCCTCCATTAACTTCAATACAAGAATAAAGTCTTCTTACCATTGATTTTCGAACACGCTGAAATATTCCCGGTGTTTGCCTTATTTGATCACAAGAATTAACTATCCTTTGTCTTAATTCTTCCTCATTGTTGAGTGGAGTTTGGTAAACCAAAGATTTTAAATGTCCCCAGAGGAAAAAATCTAAGGGATTTAGGTCTGGTGATCTTGGTGGCCATGACTGTGGACCCGCTCGACCAATCCAATGTCCTTCGTAATGTTCATTCAAAAACTGACGTGCGACAATGCTAAAATGAGGCGGGGTATTATCATGCATGAACCACATTCCTTCTCTTACTGCCAAAGGGACATTTTGTAAAAGCTCTGGTAGCTCAAATTCCAAAAAAAAAAACGGTAGTGGTCACCATTTAATCGCATTGGCAAAAAATGGGGCCCGATAAGGTTGTCATTTACAATACCAGCCCACACATTTACTGAGAACTGTTGTTGAAAATTATCTTCAATTACTGCATGAGGGTTTTCGTCACACCAGACATGATTGTTATGAAAGTTCATAATCGCATTTCTTGAAAAACAGGTTCATCCGTAAATAATATTTGACTTAAAAACCTGGGAGATGCCTCTTGTTGTTGGAGAAACCAAGTGCAATAGTTTAAACGCTGGGGGAAATCAGTAGGTAGCAGAGCTTGAACACGCTGTAGATGGTAATGGTACAGCTGGTAATCTCGTAAAATTTGCCATACAGTTGCGTGATTTATGTCTAATTGACGTGCAATTTTTCTCATACTTGTACCAGGATTTTGTTCAATTTCATGCAATACCGCTTCTTCTTGCTCCACCGTTATAAGTACTGCAGGCCTCCCTACAGCATCCCTCCTCTCAAACGTACCTGACTCGCATAACCGTTCATGTATTCTTACAAATGTTTGTCTGTGTGGTAGAATTCGGTTGGGATGTCTCTCTGCATAAATACGTCTTGCCTCTCTTGCATTACCTTGGGCCATCCCATAAACAAAATGCATTTCTGCCATTTCTGCGTTTGTAAATTGCACCATTCTCTAGCATACGTAACTTTTAGAGCTAATTAATCAATTAATTAACACATTTAATTAGCACGTAAAAAAATTAAACGTACTTATACAAAATTGTTTATCGTTGTAATGGGACTTTGTCAAATTTTCGATATTGTTGATTGTTACCATGGGACTTATCAAATTTTGACAGTTTTGTTTTTCTTTCATTCCACGACATTCCCACAGTACACCAATTAAAATACTCTGCCAATATATGGGCCCCTAAGCTCACACTAGGTACTATAGTTATAGTTTACGTGTGAGCTAATATAACTAAAAACTGAAGTATATTTTATTCAACTCCATACTAAATTACCTTTTGTTTGATACCACACAAGCCATGTTTTGACTTAAACACAAATTTTTGAAATCCACCCCCACCCTTAAAAAAAAACAAAAACTAAAATGTATTTTGTTGAACTCCGGACTTAATTACCTTTCGTTTGATATCACACACGCCATATTTTCACTTAAACTCTAATTTTTGAAATATACCCCCACCCTTTTTTTTTAAATAAATTAAAATGTATTTTGTTTAACTCCAGACTCAAATACCTTTCGTTTGATATCACACACGCCATATTTTCACATAAACTCTAATTTTTGAAATCTATCCCCCCCTTTTATTTGGTTTGTGTTCGGTGGATTTTGTTCATTTTTAAATGGGACCATCTCGACCCAAGACCCAGCCCAGGTACCAAATTTCATTAAAATCGGCCAAGCGGTTTTTGAGTTATGCGCGTTGGTCGTTACAGACAGACATACAGACACACAGACAGACATACAGACAGACAGACGGCGCAACAAAAAAGTTTCAAAATCATCTGAAACGCAAAGATATATAAAAATTTTTGAAATCGGAGCAACTTTATTTTTCTCGAAAAAATTAGGATCACCATAGCTCACACTACTATAGTATAGTACATGTGTGAGCTAAAAATCAGTGTGTTTGCGTTTTATCACGGGAAAGTGAAATCTTGCAGAGCAGAGCGATGACTTCTCTCAAAAAAGGTTTAGAATGAGAGGTGCTTGTTATGTTACGGTTCGGTTCGGTGTAAGTGTAATAGTTATTGATTTGTAATGTATTCATACAAATATAAATTATGATTAAAATAAATTGTTATTCTATTATGCAAAATTTGGACTTATTTTTTTTTACATAATTTTATTATCTTTTAAAAAACAAAGAATTTTAACAAAAAATTAAAAACTAACTGACCTGTATAATAATATACAAGGTGCAGGGCGCAAAAATTAGTTCAAACAGACAGCTATGGGATGGCGCTATTCAAATGCCATGAATAGGGTCACTGCATCCTGGAAGCCTGGCGTATGCAGTGACCCTAGCCATGAATTGTATTAAGAGTTTAACATGGGGGTGTCCAATCTATTTCTGTGGTTAGTAATCTGTGGACATTCCATTTTTTCTAAAAAGTCGTATTTTTAGTTGTGCTGTCTGAAAACTTATAAGAATGGCAAAAAAATTACTGCCGTACAATTAATTTTTATTATTATTGGTTAAGGTGTGCACCTAGACGCCGCTGGACTTAATAAATTTATTTTAATTTGGACTTTTGCACCTTAACAAAATACTAGTTTCCAATTTCCCCTAAATTTTGTAAACAAAAATTACCCAGAAAAGACTTACTATTTTTTTTAACCGTAAAATGTTTTTTTCTATAAGCGTGCGGAAAAGTCCACTTTTCCGCACGCATTTTAGTGTGGAAAGTGCCACTTTTCCGCACTAGTGCGGAAAAGTAAATTTGTTACGATTTTGAGGTGTTCTATAACATTTAGACCGTTCAAAATACATTTGTATCTTTCCTAGCACACGAAATATCCTAAAAATATTCAAATTGACTAAAATTCTGCTATATTTTCAATATTTTCGATAAAATAAAGTTTTCAGTAAAATAGGTTCAAATTATAAGTTTTAAACCTCCCCGGTATAAATATCGTCATTGTCAATGTCAAACAACAATGAACACTAGTGGTTTTAGATTTGGCATCTTAAATCACCATAGCAACAAAGTACAAACAAACTGTCAAAACAAAGCCAATTTTGCAGATACAAGCGTCTTTTGAATTTTTCAAACAAAAAAATCAGATTTTCAATGGATTCTTCGGACGAAGATCTACCCCAGTCAGTTCTAGAAGCCGCTAGAATGTGAATAATAATAATTGATTTGATTAAAACGTTTTGAATATAAATAATTTTCTGATTAATTTTTAGTTTTTTCCTCACGCTTATAGAAAAAATAATGTACCTAACTCGTGCGTAAAGTGTCTTTTCCGCACTTGATTGCTGGCCAAACTCCGCTATCGCGTCGTTTGGCCATCTGCAATCGCGTGCGGAAAAGAGGCACTTTCCGCACTAGTTAGGTAAACTACTATTTCCAAATAAAATGCTTTTTATTTTTTATCTGGAAAACCGAGCAAGTAATAAAAATAAGACAAAAGACATAAAAGATGTATTTTTAGTTGGACAATACGCCAAAAATGTCAAAAAAGTCATTGGCGTACACTTTTTTTTAACAAAGTATTTGCTAAGGTCATCCCTGGTACGCCACTGGACTTGCTAATTGCAACTTCTTTAGAGCCAAAGTATGCCCTTTATACTAGAAATATCTCTGCCAATTTTCAATGAAATCAAGCGAAAGATGTTGAAGATATTTACAAAAAACAATTTTTTTTTCAAAGTTTAACACCCTGTATCTTGCTGGATATCCATTTTCGGACCTATGCTTATTTGAACTTTTCGTCCTAAAATGACTCCAGGAATCGCCCCCTGAAGTTTGGCTACATACTTTATTAACACCCTGTATATTAATCTAAGCTTACCTATCTGACCGGGGTGGGCAAGCCCTTATTGGATCCAGACAGACCAGGAACTATGAAGTTAAAAAGAAGCTAACAAGGGTAGAACAATAAAAAATTTATTGCACTTTCACGTGGCATGAATTTACCGGAAAAAGTAAATGACACAAGCCACAGGCGCGCGGTCTGTCAAACGCATACTATCGAGGGACTGCTCATAAATTATGTATGTACGCTACACTGTATAATAACTAGCCTATACGTGACTTGTTCTAAATAAACTTGACTTGTTCCACACGCCGCGCCGGCCGCTCTGGTGCCGGAACTGGAACTGGTTCCTGTGGTTCTTGCTCTTCCCTAAGTGGGCTAAAATTAGGTACTGCAATAAATAACATTAAAATTATAACAATTTCCAGTAGCCGGGTGTGTTGGAACTAGACACATGAGAGGGAAATAAATAGTGTTGCCGCCGAGGCGAGAGATTCGCGCCTCTCGTCTCGTCTCGTCCTCTCTCGACGAGATGAGAGGGATATTTTCTCTCGAATGAAAGCTCGAGACGAGACGAGAGAAAGACCCTCCCTCGTCGAGAGATTCTCGTTTCTCTCGAGCAAAAAAGGTTGGTTTTATAATTTTTTTATGATTTACCATCTGTTTGTATTGACCTATTATAGGTTTAAGCTGATATTTATGTACTGAAAATTTTCAGAAGTTTCTTTAAATGCTTGACTTTTGTAGGTTGTTTATTAAAATCGAAAATTTCAGCAAAATGATTGACATCTTAACTCGAAAACTATTAGTCTGGCTAAAATTATTTTGTAATATTTTGGTTGCTTTATTGACTTCAATTTTTATTTGATACTTTTTTTCTGACATATACAGAAACCAAGTTTTTCAAAAAAGTAAATGAATTTGGACGCCATTTTTCCAAGATGGCGGCGCAAGCGGACATCGCTCAAGGTCGCAAACTTATTGGAATATTAAATACCATTAATCCTATAGTCGTGCCAAGTTTCAAAGCTTTCAGACTTTTGCAACACCAATCAAAATTCAATCGGTGCAGGAACGGGAACTGGTTCTTCCTCTTCTCTAATTGGGCTCAAATCAGGTACTGCAATAAATAAAATTAAAATTAATCAAACAAGTTTCATGGCTAATCGGGCAAAAAGGAGTTTTTTGTTTCCCTTATATTTTTCCGTGGGTAGCTTGAAAGCTTAACCTCACGGGGGTCCTAGATCTAATGGACACCTAATAAGTGTTGACAGTTAACCGTTTCGTCCTTATGGGACTCCTCAGAACACTGCTGGTCAAGTGACAAATCTTGCGAAGTTAATCAGACGGTTTTGTCTCTAATTAAATGTAATTAGTGAGCGAACTATAGCAAGAGGCGCCATCTACCGAGATACGTGAGAAACAAAAAGCCAAAAGCAGGGAAAAACACTGCTATATACTATCGATCAATGAAAAGATCGAATGCAAATAAAAGAAAACAACTATAGTCCGTGACCTACGACAGCTCTTTGTCTTTTCAGGCCGGATCAACGCATTTTGCATTTTTACCCGTCATCAAGACAGTGAGCGTGAATCAACGGAATTTTTAAGCCAAATAATACTAACAAACGTAAAATTTCGTACCCGTGAATTTAAAAATCAAACAAGTTTCATGGCTAATCGGGCAAAAAGGAGTTTTTTGTTTCCCTTATATTTTTCCGTGGGTAGCTTGAAAGCTTAACCTCACGGGGGTCCAAGATCTAATGGACACCTAATAATTGTTGACAGTTAACCGTTTCGTCCTTATGGGACTCCTCAGAACACTGCTGGTCAAGTGACAAATCTTGCGAAGTTAATCAGACGGTTTTGTCTCTAATTAAATGTAATTAGTGAGCGTCGAGTGTCGTAGGTCACGGACTATAGTTGTTTTCTTTTATTTGCATTCGATCTTTTCATTGATCGATATTGTATAGCAGTGTTTTTCCCTGCTTTTGGTTTTTTGTTTCTCTCGTATCTCGGTAGATGGCGCCTCTTGCTATAGTTCGCTCACTAATTACATTTAATTAGAGACAAAACCGTCTGATTAACTTCGCAAGATTTGTCACTTGACCAGCAGTGTTCTGAGGAGTCCCATAAGGACGAAACGGTTAACTGTCAACACTTATTAGGTGTCCATTAGATCTTGGACCCCCGTGAGGTTAAGCTTTCAAGCTACCCACGGAAAAATATAAGGGAAACAAAAAACTCCTTTTTGCCCGATTAGCCATGAAACTTGTTTGATTTTTAAATTCACGGGTACGAAATTTCACGTTTGTTAGTATTATTTGGCTTAAAAATTCAGTTGATTGACGCTCACTGTCTTGATGACGGGTAAAAATGCAAAATGCGTTGATCCGGCCTGAAAAGACAAAGAGCTGTCGTAGGTCACGGACTATAGTTGTTTTCTTTTATTTGCATTCGATCTTTTCATTGATCGATATTGTATAGCAGTGTTTTTCCCTGCTTTTGGTTTTTTGTTTCTCTCGTATCTCGGTAGATGGCGCCTCTTGCTATAGTTCGCTCACTAATTACATTTAATTAGAGACAAAACCGTCTGATTAACTTCGCAAGATTTGTCACTTGACCAGCAGTGTTCTGAGGAGTCCCATAAGGACGAAACGGTTAACTGTCAACACTTATTAGGTGTCCATTAGATCTTGGACCCCCGTGAGGTTAAGCTTCCAAGCTACCCACGGAAAAATATAAGGGAAACAAAAAACTCCTTTTTGCCCGATTAGCCATGAAACTTGTTTGATTTTTAAATTCACGGGTACGAAATTTCACGTTTGTTAGTATTATTTGGCTTAAAAATTCCGTTGATTGACGCTCACTGTCTTGATGACGGGTAAAAATGCAAAATGCGTTGATCCGGCCTGAAAAGACAAAGAGCTGTCGTAGGTCACGGACTATAGTTGTTTTCTTTTATTTGCATTCGATCTTTTCATTGATCGTTATTGTATAGCAGTGTTTTTCCCTGCTTTTGGTTTTTTGATTTTTTGTTTCTCTCGTATCTCGGTAGATGGCGCCTCTTGCTATAGTTCGCTCACTAATTACATTTAATTAGAGACAAAACCGTCTGATTAACTTCGCAAGATTTGTCACTTGACCAGCAGTGTTCTGAGGAGTCCCATAAGGACGAAACGGTTAACTGTCAACACTTATTAGGTGTCCATTAGATCTTGGACCCCCGTGAGGTTAAGCTTTCAAGCTACCCACGGAAAAATATAAGGGAAACAAAAAACTCCTTTTTGCCCGATTAGCCATGAAACTTGTTTGATTTTTAAATTCACGGGTACGAAATTTCACGTTTGTTAGTATTAAAATTAATACAATTTCCAGTAGCCAGGTATGTTGGAACTAGAGACATGAGAGGGAAATAGATAGTGTTGCCTCTCTCGACGAGACGAGATAGATATTTTCTCTCGAATGAAAGCTCGAGACGAGACGAGGGAAAGACCCTCTCCCGTCGAGAGATTCTCGTTTCTCTCGTTCTCTCGAGCAAAAAAGGTAGGTTTTATAATTGTGTATGACTTACCATCTGTTTGTAATGACCTATTATAGAGTTAAGCTGATATTTATGTACAGAAAATTTTCAGTTTCTTTAAATAGCTTGATTTTTGTAGGTTGTTTATCAAAATCGAAAATTTCAGCAAAATGGTTGACATCCTAACTCGAAAACTATTAGTCTGGCTTCAATTTTTATTTGATACTTTTTTTCTGACATACAGAAACCAAGTTTTTCAAAAAGTAAATGAATTTGGGCACCATTTTTCCAAGATGGCGGCGCAAGCGGACATCGCTCAAGCTCGCAAACTTACTGGAATATTAAATACCATTAATCCTATAGTCGTGCCCAGTTTCAAAGCTTTCAGACTTTTGCAACACCAATCAAAATTCAATAACATAATTTTCATATTGCATTCCTTAAGTGAGTTAAAGTCAAAAAATTCATATTAACAAAAGTCTGCAACCTCTTAGTTTGTTCTATTTTTTCGTTTTTTATTTATATATAGCTCGTGCACCTTTTGAGATTTTTAACTTAAATTTAAGGCGTATATTTAGCTATAGGCACTACGCTTTTAAACATGATAAATTCATCACTTCTATTTAATAAAGTAAAAGAATATACTTACGTTCTTGTGGTTCCACACGTCGCTCTGGCATCGGGGGGTTCAATCTCGGTGCCGGAACTGGAACTGGTTCCTCTGGTTCTTCCTCTTCTCTAATTGTGCTCAAATCAGGTACTGCAATAAATAAAATTAAAATTAATACAATTTCCAGTCCCCGGGTGCGTTGGAACTAGATACATGAGAGGGGAATAGATACCTGTACGATGCACCAAGGGAAATCAAAAAGAATAGTTAGCCAAAGGACCATACTATCGGTTTCGAAAATTTGGGTACTCCAACCTTAGTTCAAAGAAAATATATCTGAGTATATCTGGCGACGCATGCCCTTAAAATAGTGGGGGGGGGAGCCTATAACTTTTGTAGTAATGAAAGTTTTTAATAAAACATTGAATATGACTACTAGGAACAAATGTCAACCAGGGACAGAAACTGGTAAGCATAAACCTAAAACATAACTATATAACTAACAACTGAACAGAGTATTTTAATAAAACATCATTCTTCTATCTTTACAACTGACAAATATTTCAATGAGACTGTCCAGCCCTTCTTTTGACATTAGTTTTAAAGTACTATTTTTTTTTCGATGTACATTAGTCCTAGACCCGTTAATCTTTCTTCTGCTGTTTTTAGTTTTTTTTAGGTTGAGATTTTCCTTCCTGCATTAGGGTCTTACTAAACGGTAGTAAATTAAGTGCTCTTCCTAAATAATTTTTTGGGTAGCATCTCTTTTGCTTATTATACATAAAATTTCGTCAATTTTAACGGTCTCGGACAACTCGGGACCAATATACACTAGGTAATATACTTAAATTAGTTTGTTATCCTACCTAATTAACACAAATAAATAAAACAAAAACAAAATGTTTCACCTGTTGCCATCTGATTGTAGCATAAAGGGATGATATTACATCAAAGCAATGATTACACAACCCCGAGATATGCAACCCAACAAACTTAATAACTGCAGCGGACAGATGGCTCTGCCGTGTCATCATTGGTAGGGTCACTGCATCCTGGAAGCCTGGTGTCAAGACACTACGTCTTTGTGATGCAGTGACCCTAATCATTGGAACTACATGAATATACGGCAGTCATCTGTCCGCTGCTGACAGTTTTAGAATCAGCACATTAAGTATAAAATCAGATCTTAGATCTCAGGCACCAAATATTTTTTTGTTGGCCTGTGTTATGGTCCTATATTATTAAACCGTACCAAATCCGTTGACTACTGACACGTCCAAAAGATATGCGACCAGAGGCCAATACCATTTTCTTTGCCTGATTCTTGTCCGGTATACAGCAACTAAAGAATCCATTTAAAAATTATCGTCGGCTGTGAAATAGATTTTTTTGATTTTGAAACTCTGTCCAATCGGGTAGTGTTTACAACTTCGATACTCTCAAAAATTGGATACTACCGATACGACCTTGTTATCCTTCCATTGAACCATAACTAATGTCTTGTTGCTAAAGAAATTGTAAATAAATTTAGTAAATAAATAAATGAATAAAAATTAATTAAATAAAAAAAAAATCAAATAACCTCTTCCAAACCTGGCCGATCCGGAATGGTCCCGAAGATCGAAGCGGTATTGCACCGCTGAATAGCCAGGCTAATCAGCTGAACAATGAAGCTTCTGGTTAGTTATAGAACAAACTATACGCAAGTATAGCTAAATCCTAACTAAAAGAGGGTTTGAAAAAAGCTTTACAAAAAATGTGCTCTTTTAGTTAATCCTTAATCCGCATTTTTAAGATAAAAATTTAATTGCAACTTACGTTAAAATTATGGCATCATTGTTTCTAGAATCACAAAAGCATGGCCATATTACATCCACTATATATTCAACTGATGGAACAATTAAACAAGCCTTCATTAGGTTATATTTAATGTGCAAAGAGAAGGATTGTCGCTGGACTGAACAGTTTCAGCATTTTCCTATCTCAAAATAGTAAGTAAGTAAATTCTTCATTAAATCCGTATTACCCAGATGGGCGTGGATCCACTCAAAATACATATTACAATTTTACATCAACATTTTTAAGCATCTAATTAAGCCTAACAATATAAATGTTTCATTATTATTTATTTTTTATTTACCTAAAGTAGGCATTTAAAATAAACATAGTTTTATTTAGTCAATATAAAGTGTGATTGTTAAAATAAAATAAATAATAATAAAAATTACAAAATAAAACAGTAACGAAATAAATTACTTGTAGTATTTACAAGTGTAGCATAAAATCAAACATGTGACATTAAAAAAAAATATATGACACAAAAGATACAAATACCTATAATATCTAAAAAATGTCACTCAAACTGTTGTTAGCTCCCGCTAAATTTCGCGGTTGTTTATATATATTTTTAAAAACACACAACTGTATGAAGGACAAAGCGCATTCCGCGTATTGGGACATGCGCACCAACAACCAGTGAGATCCTTGTCAATCGCCTAGAGAAAAAGTCGTGTTAATTTCGTTCTCCAACTATTTCAAATATCTACACCTGAAAGTGCTCGATTTTTGGGTACTGAAGCATAGAACTAGAAACTTCAACCCTTCAGCTACGTGGTGACATCATTAGATCCTTCAGGGGCCCCTTGGAAGTGGAGAATTTGGCTGCAAAAGGGGTGAGTGCATTTGTCTGATTACCGTTGTGTGTCACAATATTTTTCCTATGGAAGTTTAGATTATTTCGTAATTTCATATCAATATTTATGTTTGTTCGCGCTATCATTAATTAAAATATTTACAGTCCACTGCATTTAGCGTTTTTTTCTATCCGTGGACTAACAACTGTCACCAAAAAACTCATCAACGGAATAGTATGCTTTTCTTAGTAAGTATTTTTTTAGTTTAATTTTTAAAGTTTTGAGAGGCAAATCTTTGATTTTGGATGGCAATTTATTCCACACTTTTACGATGGAATATTTACCATTTTTTTGGACATAAGTATAATGTGCTATTTCAGTTTTTAAATTACTTTTATGTATTGTGTTATATACATAGTTGAATTTTATTTATAAGGTACACACGTTTATTTTTATTCTCCCGAAAAAGTTTCAAAAAGACAAGAAAAAGTGAAAATTAATAGTAGAAAATTATACAGAGTATAGATAAAAGTGCGAACTTTCTAATTTTGATGTTAGTTTTTGTGACAGTATTGCGTATATATCACAAGGTATGATTTAAAAATTAGTAACAAGTGCACAAAATATAAATACGAGCTAGGACAAAAAACAATCACAATTTATTTATTAAAGGCTGATAAAGAATCGCGGTGTTAGTATTTTTTTGTTTGGAACCATAGATATGGTATGGGACAATAGATATTTTATTAAATAAATAAACGCATAAAATGTATTAATATGGCTACAAGAAGTTCAAAGTCAAGCGAGAGCGAGGGACATGAGCTTGAAATATTTGAGGAGGAGGAAGAGGAGGAATTATGCATACATTGCAAAGAGACATTTGATGAAAATGAAAAAGATTTTTTATGTGACATCTGTTTTAGAAAAATACATAAAAAATGCGCAGACTTAGCACCATCGGAAATTAAATGTATGCCCTTGCTAAAACGCAAACTGACACTTATATGCAAAAGTTGTAGGCGTACAGCCGCCAAATCAACAGAAATTTATCAACTTGTGCAATGTATGAGGGATGAAATTCAAGGATTAAGAAAGGAGATCACAGGTCTTAAAAAATAACTACAAACTACGAAAAATATGAGGTGTACTTCCTCAACCTATGCCAGTGTAGCTTCTTCAACAAACTCAAAAAACGGGAATGTTGAAAACACTGTAAATCGGAATATACCTAACATAATAATTAAACCTAAAAAAGCGCAGTAAGTTGATGAAAGTAAACAAGAAATTATGCAGATTATTAAGCCAGCGCAATTAAACATAGCAGTACAAAAAATACAGACAACCAAGACAGGAAACATAGAAGTAAAATGCAATAGCTTACAAGATGCGCAAAAACTTAAAACAGCGGTACAAGAAAAGCTTCAAAATTCTTACGATGTAGAGGAGGCTAAGTTGAAGAATCCGCAAGTAAAAATTACTGGTTTTGATAAAAATATGTCTAATAAAGAAATAGAGGAATCTTTAAAACAACAAAATAATTTAGTTGAAAACAATGAACTTTTTAAAATAGTCCACATTAAAACTATAAACAATACAAACAAAAAAACTATTTTTATCGAATGCTCACCACTAAACTTTCAGAGAATAATGAATAGTGGAAAAATCTTTATAGGTTGGGAAAGATATGCAGTCTATGAACATGTAAAACCACCTCAATGTTATCACTGTTGGGGATTTTACCATAAAAATACCAACTGCCCCAATACAGTGGTTTGTTCCTACTGTTCAAAAAATCACGTACGTCGTGAATGCCCCCATCTAGTTTCAGGACGTAACCAAACCTGCAAAAACTGTGTTATTGCTAACGAAAATTATAACAAATTATAAAGCAAGCTCCACGGATTGCCCCACTTATTACTATCATACACAACTAATGAAAAGGCGAATTAACTACAGTCAGGCTATAAGTCGTTATGACTAACGACATAGCTGATCTCATTAATGTATTGAAAGATGATAAATTGGGTGAAGCAATTAATCCGGATGAAATTTTTGACAAAGTAGTAAACATTAGCAGTGCGAGAAAAAATTTCGACAGCTTGGTTAGTTTCTTGGAAACTTATCACTTAAGTGTCTGTGACGTAATAGTTTTAACAGAGTGCTTTCAACTTGAGTCATATGATGAATTCTCAATAGAGGGATACAGAACATACTATAATCAGGGCGCCATTAATAAAAATGATGGTGTTTTGATATTGGTAAGAAATAGCCTGAATTCTGAAGTAGAAATACATACTTTACAACTAACAAAAATTAATGTAAGTAGAATAATCATAGACATTAATAGTGTAAGTTATAGTATTACGACAGCATACAGGTCACCAGCAACAAACAAAAACAATTTTATAAGCGATTTTAACATGTATTTAAAAAACATGCAGCAAAAACATATTGAAATTATTGTTGGCGATCTTAATTTTAATCTACTAGCCAATCAGGATCCCTTAGTTATTAGTTATTATTCAACATTAACAGCTAACGGCTTTAAATCTTACATTAACTCCGTCACTCGGGAAAAAACAAGAAGCTGTCTAGATCATTTCTTTGTGAAACCAAATCTTAAATTAAATAGTATGTCTTTTCGGGCATTTATTATAAAACCCGATTTCATTGAATATAATAAACAACAATAACGATGTTACAGAGTGTATGAACGAGGTTAGGACAACTACCAAAATTGACTTTGGTAGGCTGGGTGAGTTCTTTAAAAGCGAACAGTGGACAGAAGTTTTAAATAGCAGTGACCCAGAATCAGGTTACCAAAATTTTATTACAATCTACCAAAATTATTTATCCCTCTCTAAAACAACAAAAATGTTTAGCAAAAAATATAAAAAAATTAAACCCTGGGTCTCCCTAGGTTTAATAAAATCTATTAAAAAACGAGATAAATTGAAAAAAGATCTTCAAAAAAACTTCACAGCCGAAAAAGAGTTAGAATATAGAAATTATAGAAATGCTCTTAAAAAACTTTTAAACACAGTAAAAAATGACTATTATAAAGGAAAATTTGAAAAAATAAGAACGACATTAAAAAAACATACAAAATAATTGCTGAAATAACAAATTGGAAGAAAAAAGTTAAGAATAATATTAATATAATCATTGATGATTATGTTTTAAGAAATATATTGTCAAAAAAATTACTAACATCTTTATATCAGTGCTTGGTGGAATCCTTGCTAAGGTATGGTATACTGGCTTGGGGTGCAATGTATGACAATACATTGAAACCATTGCAAATAATTCAAAACAAAATACTAAAAATTATTTATAAACAAGATTATTTATATCCCACGCATCTTCTTTATAATTCTAGGATTAACAATATAAGAATACTATACCTCCATTCACTGGTATGTTTTATGCATAAAAAGGAAGATAAAAAAAGACTATCACATAAGCATTTAACTAGAAATTTAGCCAACAATATGCTCAGTATACCACACTGCCGCAGCGAATTTTTTAAGAGATCATTAGAATATTTGGGCCCAAAAGTGTACAACATGATGCCTATTAACATAAAAAGTAAACCTCAAAATAAGCATAAAAACAAACATTTTTCTAAATTAACAAAAATATATATATGGAACAACATAACAACATTTCTAAGGCTGTTCAAAACCTAAATCTGATAAACTCTTTTTACCTGTCTGTGTATGTGTGAGTGTGTGTTTTTTTTTGTGTAATGGTGTTCTTTTGTTGTTTTTTTTGTTTAGTTTTTAAAATATAAAACTCTAAAGTAGCATGTTATGAACTAACTTGAACAGATTTCAATATTACTATTTTTAAGAAGTAAAAAAAAGGGCATACAGGTGTTAAGTCATCTAGGCACTTATATATTTAAAATTTAATATTAATCAAATAAGTATTATACTATCTGTAATATAAAGTATGTGAAATAAATAAACTTGAAATAAACTTGAAACATGTTCTTGTTCCAAGCCACTGAAAAGGTCTGGATTGGCGACCATAAAACTTACACACTCCAGTATGTATAAAGAACATACTGTGAGTATTCTATTTTCCATAAAAACTTGCCTACAGCTATCGGATTTTTTCATTTGAAAAATAATTCTTAGACCCCTTTTTTGCAGTTTTAAGATTCTAATGGCCTCAACTGAATTACCCCAAAAAGCTATTCCATACCTAACCCTTGATTGTATGTAGGCGTGAAATGCTGGCAGACAAGCTGCCACACCGATGTTATCCCGAATTAGCTTTAGGGCGTACCAATACCTGCACATACTTTTCGCTAAATTTTCAAAAACATGGGGTTTCTAGTTTAGATCTTTATCCATATGTAGGCCCAAAATTACAACCGAATCAAGATTTTCCAACTGAGCACCATCAATCTGAATTTCCGCCTTGGTATTTCTAAGGCTCATAACTTTTATTAGTGTTAAGTAGCAAATTATTTTGTTGAAAGTAATTTTTAACTGTATGTATCAATTGAGTTGCTTGCATCCCACATGATTCCGGTGTATCCTCCTGAATAACAGCAGTAACATCGTCGCAGAATTGAGACAGAAAATCTTTGACTACTGAGTTGATGTCATTTGTATATATTATATATAAAAGTGGACCCAAAATTGACCCTTGCGGTACCCCCTTTTGCACCAGTCCTGGAGAAGATCTGATAAGTTCACCTTGATATTTTTCTACCACACACTGGCTTCTATTACCAAATAACATCAACTCGCGATCCCTGACACCATAGTTACTAAGCTTTTGACACAGTATTTTATGATCCACGCTATCAAAAGCTTTAGACAAATCCAAAAACAAAGCAATAGTTTTTTATTTGAGTTCAATCCCGTTAAAATAGTACTCAATGCCTGATAAATAGCCCTTATTGTAGATTTACCCTTACGAAATCCATTCTGAGTGTCACTCAACAAGTTGTGTGCCTCAAAAAAGTTCATTAGTCTTTTACTTATGCTTTTTCAAAAATTTTACTGACATTTGATAATAGTGAGATGGGTCTATAATTATTTATTTGATCTTTTTTCCCTTTTTTATGTATTGGCTTTATGTATGCTTCTTTTAACACTGTAGGAAAAACACCAGTATTAACAGCAATTTATTATATGACTTGGGGGAACAGCGATACTATTCTTTGATGATTTTAAAATGGAAATTGGAATCTCATCACTGCCCACGGACTTTTTATTTTTCAGACTTTCAATTATTGATATTACTTCGTTTGTGGTTGTACCGTTGAATTTAAATATTTTTTTAGTGGGGATATTATTTTAAAGTGTGTATCGGACATGACATTTTTACAACAATTTAGAAAAAAATTATTAAAATCATCTAAAGTTTCTTTTTTATTGTTACTATTTTGAAAATGACTAAAGACTGATTCATTTGGTTTCTTCGGCTTGGTTATTTTATTTACCAAGTTCCAAGTAGCTTTCGTTTTATTATCGGCAGTGTATATTTCCCTAGAGCTTTCCATAAGTTTCGCGGTTTTAATTACCCTTTTAAGAATAGATTTGTATTTGTTATAATATTCCTTTGAACTTTCACCTTTTGTAAAGTTTTCAAAAAGCAATCGTTTATTTTTGCAAGAAATCCTTATTCCTTTTGTCAGCCATGTTTTGCTTTTTTGGTCCCGTCTAAGTTCTTTTTTTAGAAATATTAAGTTAATCTTATTTTGAAAAATACCTACAAATTTGTTATATGCTTTATCGACAACAGGTTCTGCCAACACTTCACACCAGTCTACATCCTGCATTTCTATTTCAAAATCCCTCAATTTTGTTTGCGAATATATTCTTTTTACTTCAATAATCCTTTGCGTTACAGTTTTAAAATTGTTTATAAAATTAACTAAAATACCTATTCCATAATGATCAGATAATGCAGTATTCTACTTTCAGAGTAGTCGTCAAAATTTACAAAAAAATTATTGAGTAACGTGGCACTATCCTTGTTTACCCTAGTTGCATCAAAGATTGTGTGGTGATAGTTGTATGATAAAAACAAATCTAAAAACTCTTTTTTGGTTAAACTGTTTTCAAGTAAATTAATATTAAAATCTCCCGCGAAAATGATTTGGTAAGATTTAAATAATCTGCCTATTTCATTACAGAGCTCACACATTATCTCAGAAAAAATACTAAATTTACCCAAACAAGAGCGATACACGCATATTATAACAAATTTAAGTTTTTTAATTTACAATTTGACCCTCAACGCTTTTTTCTTTAATGTTTTCAATTTCTTCAAAATCCATCACATCATCCCTGACAAATACGCAACTACCACCCCTCTGACTGGTTGTTCTGCAGTATGCCGTAATTAAAAAATAATACAAAGAATATCTAGAGGTTCGTTTAAAGTATTCAAAACAAGTTCTATTTCATTCAATTTAGTTCTGAGGCAATTTGTGTTTTGATGAAGTATGCTGATTGTAACAGCATTGTTATATGTATGTAATATTATTTTTTGGTTTGCGTCTTTGGGTCTAAAAGAAAATTTTGCACCTTGTCATTATGTTCAAATGGGATGGCATTTACATTCGCCAGAGATGGGTTGTCATAGCTCTGAGTATAGTTCAGATTTTTACACTTTTTTAAAATAAAGTCTCTTATTTTTCCCTTAGTTTTATTTTACCAAATCTATTTATTTTTATGGTTTCTTTATAAAATAAGAAACAACTTGAATTTAAAACGGAATTGACATTTAAAAACGATATTTGGCATTTTAAATTGTTTAAATTGTTTAACGCTAAATAATCATAAACGGCAATATTAAGTTTATCAACAAAACTATTTACAAATCTGTTATTTCTCCATAATGGAGTGGTTAAAAATAATAAGTTCGTTTTGTTGCCTAAAATGGTAATTCGTTTAAAAAAGTTTTGAGTATACATAATGTTGTTTCTAGCATTACACAATCCACCAAAAATAATAACAAAGTCATTTTTATTAAAATTTTTTGTAAGTTTTTCTACGTCTATTGTAATATCTTCCAACGTAGCATTATTTTTTTGTATAGTCAAAACACTGAAATGTTTATCCACGTAGTCTGAGAGAAGAAGCTGCTTACCAAATTATCTCCCAATACCAAAACTTTACTGGCCATCTTGTTTTCACTACCTAAATCGGAGATTTTTGAGTTTGGTTTCGAGTGGTCGGAGATTTTTTGTTTTAGGCGACTATTTTCCAAATAGAACTCAAAATTTTCTTCTTCAAGTTTTTTATTAGAAATTTCTAAATTTTGGTTTAAAATAATGAGGTCTTCTAGCTGTACCTTTTGTTCTATTGTGAGGCAACTTTGAGGAGCAATGCTTTCTGTTTGAGTTTCTATTGATATTTTTTTACTTTCTTGTGCCCTAGTAACGACACTAAGATATTGCTCTAAATAAATAAGCTCTTCTTGAACGTCACGTAGTTCTTCGCTGCATACTTCTTAAACATCTTCTCTGGTATCTCAACAGTTTCATTGGTTTTATTAGAAGTACGTTTTTTTATCTTTACAGGCCTCCTTTTTAAACTGTTTATTTTTTCAACAAATTTTCTATTTTTTTGGCGTTGCCGCTTAAGCCTCCTTTTGTTATGTTTAATTACATTGACGTTTTCAAAAAAGTAAGTTTGTGTTGGTACACTTACCTTTTCTTGTATCTTATTGTCTGTTTGAGTGCTCGTGTTGCTTGTGTTTTTGTTTGGTGTTTTTACAAGCGTTTCTGCTAAATTTTTATAAATTTTTAGTTGATTTTCAAGCCTTTCTAATGCCCATGCAAGTTCCCTATTTCGTAAGCGCAAATCGTTAACTTCCGTTGATCTGTCAGCTAATTTGTTTCTTAAATTGCTTAATAAATAGGTGGTGCATTTTAGTTTATCCTGATCGGTTTCGTCCTTTTGATCTATAGTGGGGGAACTTATTTCAATATAGCTCATATTGAGAGCTTTTGGGCTATTTAGTTCTAAATCTTTTTCCTAAATCTTTTTCTTTGATACGATTTTCAATGTCAGGGGCCATGCGTTTTAGTGCATTTAATCTAGTGACCGGCGCCATATTTCCTAACTATTTAACTGATTTTTGATGCTTGAGTACTAAATATACATCACCATCGGTTGTTTATTTATTGTTGCTTTTTTATCAACAATACAAGCCCGGTATAAATTTTTAGGTTAACTCTGTTTAAACACTTTATATTTAACACTATGCTTTTTTAGGCTTAAATAACATTTGCACTCTTCTTGTGTAACCACTTTAAATCGTTCTTACTACTTTTGTTAATTTTGCACAAGTTAAAATACTTAAATATTACATTAAAACACGAATGATAAAAACATAGACGGTATACATTACGATGACGATGACATGACAATCATTGTGTGTGGATTGTACAGGACATTTGTAAACTCTGGAGTATTGCGATTTTTAACTTCAAAAGAGTCTCTCAATCTTTAGGTTGCTGAAACCCTCTTAAAATCTAATCGCCAGGTGAAGTAATTTTCATTGGTATGGAGATAAATCTTTGATGAAGCATTACTTCATCAATTGTATCATCCAACACATATCCTGGACAGCATCGTGTCTCCGAAAGGACATTCACCATTTAACTCTGCTTCCGGTAATCCAAACCTCTCTCTATGATTTCTTGAATGATTCAAGTGTCTCTGATTTATATTAGCAGCAAATTCGCGATTAAAATATGACATACGCAACAATTAACAATTTTGCTTAAAAAATTGAAATAAAATCAAAACATAAACTGAAGATAGTACTTGACAAGAAAACCACAATCAATGCAAAATTAACAAAAAAGTAGGTAAGAATTTCGTAAAATATTGCAAAATATGCAACTTGCTTAATATATAGAATTTTAACATCTGTAGAGTGGCGGGGCTAATTGATCTAAGTGCCGAAAACATTTTTACGAGAAAAATAAGAAAAACTGCCTATTATTGAAACTAAACAGAAATTTATATTCTTAATGGGGTTAAGCCAACGTTCAACACAAACATTTAAATGTAACATGACAAATTTAAAGAAAAACAACATATTTTTGCAAAAAAAAACACTTTGAAAATGGAAAAGATCTAAGTGCCTAGTTAAAACTCTCGGTTTTCTTCAGACAAATATTCTAACATAGCTTCAATGTCTTTTTTCTTCGAAAGTTTCAGGGCCACTGCATGAGGTAAACTTGACAGTTCATTATATTCACTATGGCCTGTACTCCCATCACAACCCCATTTAGTTATTAAAGTTAGATTGTGCATATTTTCATTTAAGTTCTGAAAAACCTCTATTTGAAAATGTATGATTCTGGAAGCAGTATGGTCCAATAAGCCTTGTAACTTTACTTTTGCAGATGACTCAGTTATTGTTATATTCTCTGGGGCAGGATAACAATTTTGTTTGGCCTCCAAAACCTTTTTATATGAGGGATAGAGGTCAATATTCTTTTCTTTTGCGCGTTTTCTTATAGTCAAATAATCATTTTTTGTCAGTTTCGTTTCAATTATGAGGCTTAATGCTTCATTAGCTGAATATTGTTGTACCGGCTTAGATGTATGAGTGTTCCACGTCTTCATTATTTTTGAAGGCCTTGTAGGCGTCGTTTGTAAACTCTCTGCAAGAAGTTTAGCCCCATCCTTTTTCCCAGTTTTCTTCAGACTTAATTTTGTAGCACTTATCATTGAGCTTCCTCAAAATTCTGCGAAAGGTATCTAATCTTTCTTCTTTTAGATCTCCCACTACTGACCTCAAATATTAGAGGTCTTCTTGTTAAATGGGGCATTCTAGGAGGCAATGTTGGATCAGGGAAAAATCTTATATTTGATCTTATTTCGACTACATGTTTTCCATCTCTTACTCAATAAATAGCAATTGTGTGACACTTTTTTTTACAAAATCAACACTTCTATGGCACCAGAAAGCTCTAAGTATACTTCACTGCATCTTTTGGAATGATTTCCTTGTTTTGTAATCCAAGAATCAAAAAGATCTCGTCTCGGTAGACATCCTAGAAATAAATATAATTACGAGTATGAGTGAAGAAAGAGCAGCAAAAATAAGCATAATTTAAAGCCTGTATGTACCGGCAGACGCTAACCAAGAAAAAGGTGGCATGATCTCGGAAAATATCTAAGATTAATGAAAAAAAAAAGTTGGATAAGATTTTCAAAAACCTTAAATACCATATTGCATTTGCCATATTAGGTTTTAAAAGTCTGTACCCCTATTGCAGCCGCCATATTGAGTTTTGGAAATCTGACTAAACATTCGTATTCGGCGACCTTAAAAGCCCCTCTGTACCAAATTTGGTTTAAATCGGTTAATTTTTCTAAATCATGATCTGTAGCTAGATTTTTTGAAAAAGAGAGAGAGAGAAAATGTGCTATTGCAATTCGGGTATTAAATTTGTATTCAGCTTGTTTACATATATGGAGATATATACACAGTTGTAAATGAAAAAAAAAATCATTTTTTTATTGGGTATTTTTGTCAGTTTTCTAAAATTTTCGCGGTTTTTTAAGGTTATAAAAAAAGTTTGACGTGCTAACGCAATTCCGACAACAGATTCTGATTTAGTGCGATAAAATACTATAAAATATGATTATCTGATCAAAAGTATATACCTTACTTATTTGTCTTTTGTGTGGCTGTGATCAACTGTTAGCAGTGGAGCACGTTAAGTTAAATAATATTGAAGAGGCGCTTATGGACGCAGAATTTTTTTACAGTAGTAATCCTGGATGTGTGTAGTTTTAAATAAAATTAATCTCTAGGTGGCAGTTTATAGCGGACATAAAGTTTTACTCTGACATATTCAAAATTTCTTGCTTCCTTTTCAAGTTTCTACACGTCATAAATAAATTTCTCACTGTGTGTAAGTCGTTCATCAGTTTTTTATTAAATAAGCAATTCTGGAATCTACTTACCTTCCTCTCTCACATCCATTTTAAAGTCGCTTTAATTTAAAAACAAAACAAAGAAAAAAATGCTTTGAATACGGCCTAAAATAATGACAATAGTTTACCTTTCAAGCACTACGAAAACAATATTTAAAATAAATCATCTCTGACGCCTGTCAAACAGAATTTTAAGTTTTGTTTCATGTGTTTTCAGGCCTACTAGACTCTTTACTTTAGACTGACACTAAGCTTGCTGCCTGTGGGGGCATTTTACCTTACGGAGAGTTTACACATGCATGGATTTGCTGGCGCCAATAAAAACTGGCGTGCCAGTAAGTTAAATTTGCAAGTGTAAACACCGACTTGCACACAAGTTATTTTTTTGCATGCATGTATCAAAAAAGTCTGGAGCTGACTGAATTTGCTGGCGCCAGTGGTGACGCATGCGCGCAGAAAAGGAAAATTTTCATGTGTAAACAAGTGCTTGCACGTCGGCTCGCCAGTTTTAAGTTCATTATTTTACATTATTTTTTATTTTCATTGTGTTTGAGCTTAAAAATTTTGTTTATTTTTGTTTTTATAGCTTAATATGGCTAAAAAAAGTGGTCAGCAGAACTGACCATACAGTTTCTTGAAGGCTATGAATGTTTTCCTTGTTTATGGGATGTACACAGAAGTTCGTATAAAAACAAAGATAGTCGAGATAATGCTTCCCAAAAAATTAGTAAAATAATGACTATTGAAGGCTTTGAAGTTGCAGAAGTAAAAGCAAAAATATGATCCATAAGAAACACATATGCTTTGGAATTGACAAAAATTAAAAAAAGCCAACGTTCCGGAGCCGGTGCAAATGAAGTATACACCCCAAAAGTACCATGGAAGAATATCAAAATGTTGCTTTGTCATAATATTCAATAAAAGTTTAGCGACTATTTTGCAGGCTTCCGAGAGTTCAGCCGACATATCGCGTATCGTGTACAGTTTTAAAATGAAACTGGCGTGCCAGTCTTTTTAATTTTCGCACAATAGTGTAAACCTTTACTGGCGTGCCAATAGAACTGGCGCGAACACTGGCGCCACTAAATTTATGCATGTGTAAACCCACTATTAAGCCATTTTTGGCCAAAAATCAGATGCGTGAGTCCTCGGTCCAGATACAACCCTGGTCACACCTAATGGGCTGGCCAATGGCGCCCTTGGCAACCGATGCAACTTATACAAAGAAATAATAAGAAAAAATCGTATTGATCCGATTGGGAGAAAATAAAAATAGATTCCAATACACATTTCCCAGTCCTGATGAAATTCTGGAAATTTTTATATACATTAACGCAGAAAGATTACCATAATCATATTTAGAGATCTAGATAAAGAAGAAGAATTTAAAAAATATAATAATTCACTTCAAACTCACCGTGTTTGTTGGTTTTCTTGCAGGTTTGTTTTTCTTGCTTTTACTGGTTACGTACTCATTTCCACTAATTCTAACCTCATTCTCCACACTTCTTTTACGTTTTTTTGGTGAATTTTCTTCCTTGAAAGCCATCTCATCCATTTTCGAAAACCAAACCACAAAAAGCCAAAAACACAACCAACATACGCGCTTAATATCGTCTTATAGACTGACAGGATTTGACGAGTTTTTGTTTAGTTATTCGTGGCACTTAGATCTATTAGACGTGCAATGAGATCGCGCTCTTAGCGGCGGAACCACCTTTCGATGGCTTATACGGCAAAAAGAAAGCGCTTTGGTAGGTAAATCATATAGCTCTGCATTGGCCTTGGCACATACATAATTTTGGTGAAAAAATCCGGAATTATGGAATATTGGCACATAGATCAATTAGCCCCGCCACTCTACATCTATCTAGCCTTCTTCGACCATCTTTGGACATAGGCCTTTGCTAAGTTTTAACATAAAATGGTCAAAAACCAACAATGTACTGTACAAAAACATTAAATTCTGAATTATAGTAAAAACTAACCTAATTTTGAAAGCGTTATCTTAAAAAGATAAAGCGAAATTGTAAAAAAATATTAATAAATTTTGTGTTAGAAGATACTTTCAGCTTAAAAGACCCCCCATAAAAACATTAGATTGTGATCCACTCAACTCTTGATATTGTCTTTTAAATAACCTACCATCTACTGTTAAAGCTAAAGCTCTTTTGCCACCTAACTGAGTTCCACTGCACTCCAATTCGTTTGAAACATTATTTTCATTAACGAGTTTGCTTATACTCTTAGCGGTCTTTGTTGCAATTGGCATTTAGTTTTATTTGAGCTGCAAACAAAAGTTCCTTACTCTGATTTTTTTAAATTTTGAGTTCTACGAAATTTACCGCTGTAGGTGAGCTGCTCAAACTCTAGTTTGGGTCTTCTAGCACCACCTGGGGCCCAATTCTTGAAATAAATCCGTATACGGATTCGGCGAAACGTATACGGATATTCAACATTCGAATTCTTGAAAGCTCTTATACGAGTTTTTCGTTCGGAATTAGAGTCGAGGTTTAAATCCCACTCGAATCCCAATTTCTGCATACGAATCTAAGTGTTCTAACCTAACATTTTTGTTTAATTCAATATATTTTTTGATGTGTGCTTAATTTTGCTTTATTTTTAAAAAACATTGAAAAGACTTCTCAAAAGAGGCGCGATTTGGCACGCGTCATGGCCATAAAAGGACTTGAAGTTGCAAAGAAATGCGTTACGAACGGGGGGTTCTGAATTTTTGCGTTAATAATTATGAATTTTTCGGTGATTTTACTGTTTCTTAAGATCTAACAGCACCTTAAATTACCTAAATCCAGAAAAATTTAAAATAAAAAATTACAAATAATAAAGCTAGATTTTGGATCTTTTAATGCAGTTTAGAAAATGTACAACAATATTACTTTTTTAAAGTTAGGGCATATTTTGAAATTATGTAACACAAATATTAAGGATTTTTGACCCACCTTTGTAACAAATTTTCAAAAAAAAATACATAAAAGAATCATTGAGTGTAACACAAAGCTAACTCCCCCCTCCTCCATGCGCATTATACCCTGTTTCCACCAATGCATGCCCCCCCCCCTCGATTCAAAAAACGTGATGGCCCATGGATTTGCACCGGTTTTAAATGCAGCGTCACCTGATGCGTTTTTTGAATCGGGGTGGGCATGCATAGGTTGGAAACAGGGTCTCTTAGCTTCTTTTTTCATGATAATGTTTTATTAAATTTTATTTTATTACAGTTCCATTCACAGGAAAACATTTGGAGGTGATTAAAAAGTTCTAATAAAAAGTTGCGTGTTGTGCAATTTTTTTTACACACTTTATCGACCATTTTGGGGAGGGGGGATTGATCCCCCTGGGTACGGCCTTGTTATTAACATTTCAAAGTACATCATTTTTTAACAATTTAAATAAAAAAACTCTTGTGTTCCCTACATTCTCTGAAGCAGAAACTAAACCCGAGAACAGCAAACATGCTGTTCTCGCACTGAATTGTCAGTGCATTCAGTAATGCTATGCAATATGTCTAAGGGCTTTTATGTTAGAAATTGTATACCCTTTTTTACAATAAAAACTACAGTAAACTTATTTTTATTTTATTTATAATTTATTTAAAAATATCACAGGTATATAGTGATTTTGAAGTTTCAAAACTGATTGCTATTTTGCATATGTTTAGAGGCCCTTATTCCAAAAAACGCCTTATTTTTGCTCCATCACGTAAATTCTTGTTTTGCGCTCTATATCTTAAAAATTTTATTATAATAATATACCTATGATATAATTAAATATGTGTGATCCATGTTAGACATGATTTTCGAATAAAGTGATTTGTATGAAATTAAATGTGATTTGGCAACACGGGTTAATTTCAGATTTCTCAGCAACGCAATTGAGTTTGCGCAGAGGCGTCGATACAGCGTTGGAACCTGCTTACATAACATATTGACCTTTACGCGGTTGTTGTCTTTGTTGTTCCGCATTTTTTGTGTTTTAGAAAGAAGACGTTGTGTGAACAACCCAGATAACTTTTGTTATATCTGTCTGTGGTAGTTATGTCGTGGTAAAGCAGAAGCAAGCTGTAACTTATTTTGTGAAAAACGTATACTACGCGTATTTTGGTGTAAAAATTGGCGACCAAAACAAGTCCTGGGCTCCTCATACTATTTGTTCTGTTGAACCATCAAGAAAATTCCAAAAAATCTTGGAGCAGTTAGCGAAGAACAGGGAGAGATGAACCTAGCATATCAGTGATGGCGGACTATTGCTGGATGTTAAAACGGGATACGCCCTTGAATACACAGCCGAATGTCCGGCCAATGCAGCTTTTTGGCAAAAAGACGAAGTGTTCACTCTAAAAAGACTAACTAAAGTATTTTTTCCACTGTTTTCTATTTCCACTTTATACCCGAATAAAAACATACATGTTTTTAGAAATTTCGTGTTTTTTTTAACATTTGACAAAAAAAACCTTACGTGATACAAATAAATGAATAGAATTTTTAAAATCAGCGCACCAACATTATATAAAATCAGTTTTCAAAATAAAAACATCTTTCAAAAAGTTTAATTTTGTAGACCTGTGTATTCTATAAAACTTTACATATTACTATTTCGATCTGAATATTTCTAGTAGGATCATCGTTGCAACATGACTGCTTGGCAAAAACTGCATGGCACCGCAAATCTCATCTTCATGTGTTTACTGATGCCGTATTCCATTGGGAAAATGAGTGCAGGACTGGTGGTGCACTGACACTGAACCGGTGCTGTCAAAAATTTGCACGTAGTGCAGTTTCAATGGAACACGCGGAAAATGAAAAATCGCACTCGTCTGGTATGCCATTATGAGCAGTAGAAATTCTTTTTTATTCTTGCTTTAAGCAACGTTCATGTAACATTTTTTTTCAAATAATTTTTTATAGTATATCCATTATGAATAGGGCAAATTGATTATGCAAAAATCTCATTTTTGAAAAAATGTCACACAACCTGTAGTTTTATCAGGCCAACGACGATATCCATTTTTATTTGTTTCAAAGTTACACTCCGATGAATATTATCCTAAGATAACAATAAAAATTCGTCAAATAAATAAATAATGATTTTATTTAAAAAAAGTTAATAAGAATATTTTAAAAATGCCCACCTCCTTGTTGAATGCAGGCTTGTGCTCGTATACCAACAGATAGAGGAGTTATCTGTATTTCGCGCTTGTTTTTCAAAAAAACCTAACCAGAAGTGTATTTTATGCTCCCAAAATTTGAACATAAGGATTCGAAACACCTTGTATACATATATAATATTTCACAAGTTTCTTTTAACTAAACCTAACTTTCCTGCCTTGCGGAATTTGGTCAAAAACATGTTGTTCAAAATCCATTTGGTCGAAAGTAATATTTAATACTTCAATAACATTTTCTTGTTTAAAAACATTTTGTTAAAATTTTTTTGTTCAAAAACATTTTCTTTGAAAGTCATTTTTTTCATAAGGAAAATTATGAAGAAAATATTTTTGAACAAATTTCCATTCAACAAGAACATAACCTAACCTAACAGCTACGTAAGGGTGTTTTAACATACCATAAAAATAACAAGACATGTGCCTCAGCGCTAATGGGATTTCGTCCCCCTTGTTCTTTTTTTGGACAAAATTGAGACTCCTTGAATTTATTTATGAGGAATTCTAAATACATTTATTTTTACTTATACTCATAGCTGCCAGAAAACCCCAACTGTCGGAAAATTAGCCCCAGGGCCCCAGTCAACCAAATCCATACAAATCTACTTACCTCTTTGTTGTTAAATCGGTAAACCACATTTTCAATTTTCAATTGTTTTTATTGCCCAGAACTGTTCTTCTTTATCTTCATCGCTGCTACTACTTAGCAGCGAAGAAAATAATAAAAAATCGCTCACAACTTTATTTTCACTCATTTTTACGTCCCACGACAATAATAAGCGTTTAAAATTAATGGTGGGAAAAAGTTTTCGGTGCGGCACGAGCCCTCAGAGCCGGTGTCAAAAAAGCCGCACTCAGTGCAAAACTGAATTCATAAGTTCCTCAATGGAATACGAAAACTGAAAAAGTGCATGTCAATAGAATGCAAACACCGAGCCAGTTGTGCACTAGTGCTGCACATTGAATTATATATATATATAGAGATCACTGGTGCTGCACTCATTTCCCCAATGGAATACGGCATGAGAAACCTGTAACAAAGCGGACCTCACAGGATTAGTATTACTAACAGGATTTTTATATATGTCTTTGTTTATAACTTTTGACAAAGAAAGACATTAGAAAAATAATGTACATACTGGTCATGTGATGACAGCTAAAGATATAAAACAAAAACATTATTTAAATTTAAAACAAAAAACGGTTTTTTGAACAAAGTTTGAGTTAAAAATTTTAAAACAGCGCTATTGTAAACAGCGCTGGTTAAACGGCACTAATTTAAACCAGAGCCTCTCAAGTGCCATTAATTTTCCTACAGTATAGATGAATAAAAAAATGTTTTATGTCTTTATAGCAAACCTAACGTAATTTTGTAGGGTGTCAGCGGTTTCATTACAGGTGCGTTACAATGGGGTGGGGGAGGGTCAAAATTTAGACATTTTTGCGTTACGTAATTTAAGAACAGGCCCCTACCCAGAAAACGGAAGATTATACCACGGATATTATACTTTCTAACAAATTTCAACTTTTGTTTTGTTTATTGTGATTTTTTGGGTTTTTTGTATTGGTCGGGTCCCAAATAGTCGCTTTTACTTAATAAAAAAAATTGCCAATAAGACTTCAGAAAAAAAAAATCGCAAAACTTCCCTCTCTTTATCTAAAATTTATTTATCAAAAACTAACTAAATTATGCATGTTTCCGAATAAACACAAAAAAAATTGCAGATAAGTGAAGAAAATAAACTTATCTAATCTAACCTAACAATTTTCTTAGATTTCCTTGATAAAATGCGTGGTTGATCGATTTTTCTTTTATATTTACGACGTCCATCACGAATTAGATTCCACCATCCAAGAAATAACTGGACAAGAAGGACAACGCATGTAGAAAATCTCGAGCCCTTGTTATAACGTGAATATCGTGTACATATCTTATATTTAATTTATTAAGAAGTAGGTAAGCCGCGCCTTCCACAAAAGAGCATAGGCGCGCGTGCAAAACAAAAATTGAATCGGATGTCATCGGGTGTTAACGTCGGCTGTCGTCAACGCGATTGCGGCCAGTCGAAGGTCAAGCGAAACGCGTAATATTTGAAGTAGGTAGACTGATTAATAAATACGTAAATACCCAGGTCGATTTAATTTTCTCTTTTATAATATTTGGGTAATCCGTGAAAATAAACCCAGAGCGGAGGCAATTGCAAATTAACAGAAAAAGTAAAATTTAAATTTTTAAAAGGTCATAGTTTTATAACCATTTTTTGGATTTATGAAAATTTGAGAAATGTCGCATATTTTATATAGTTATGTTAATATTTGCTAGGAGACAAAAATTTACTAAATTTACTAAAAAATTTATATCCACGGTTTTAAGACAGAAAGGCGTTAAGGCTATTTCCTAAATTTTAAAAGAGCTAAAACCGTTTTAAGCCCTTATGAAACAGACGATAGGAGCGATATTTGCAACAAACATTCTAGGTCTAGAACTTGTTTTTTTAAACTACTGGGTGGGCCAAAAAAACCGGAAATTTATTTTTCATTATAACATTTGAACTATATCATCGATTTTAATGGGACAAACTGCACTTGCCAGAGAATTAATCAGAGATTTAAATAAATATATTTTTTTGTCCGCCTTCCGGCGGATGAAATTAAATTGTACCCTTCAAAGATTCGCGTTTATTCTTGTGTTGCGAACACGTTTTAATTATTTTTTTAAATCTATAAAAAACTGCATTCTTGCCACGCACAACAAGGTACGAAATAACGAAATCGGTTCGGTGGTTCTAAAAAAAAATATTTTTGTTTCAACCATTGTTTTGAATATTATACGATTGCCAATCATGTTTGCATTTATTTCCTTATAAATTCATTAATACTGAACCGATTTTAATGAAATAAATAACATGCTGGTCAAAATTGATTGCCTTTTAAAGACTATATGATCAAAATTTACAGCCATTCTAAAATTAAAGATTGTTTTCTGACAATGTTATAGTTTTTTTTTAATCTATGGAAAAGCACTACTTTTGGCCCGCACAAAGTAGTACAAACTGGTAAAATCGGTATGATGGTTCTTAAAAAATCTATTTTTATTTCAGCCATTGTTTAACAGATAATGCGATTGCATTGCTAATCCTGCCTGCATTCATTTCCTTATAAACTCATTATTACTGAACCGATCTTAGTGAAATAAAAGAATCATTAGGATGTTTTTTATTTCATTAAAATCGGTTTAGTAGTAATGAATTTATCAGGAAATAAATACAGACTTGATTGGCTAGGCAATCGTATAATATGCAAAACAATGGTTGAAACAAAAATATTTTTTTAAACCTCTGAACTGATTTGGCTGATTCGTACCTTGTTGTGCGTGGCAAGAATGTAGATTTCTACTAATTTAAAAAAAATAATTAAAATATGTTTGCAACAAAAGAATAAACGAGCATCTTTGAAGGGTACATTTTAATTTGGTCTGCCATCTTGGATTTTGAGATGGCGGCAAAAAATATATTTAATCAAGTCTGATTAATTCTCTGCGAAGTGCAGTTTGTCCCATTAAAATCAATTCTAAAGTTCAAAAGTTAGAATGAAAAAAAATGTCCGGTTTTTTTTGGCCCACCCGGTATATAAAAATTTTTTAAGGTTATTTTTATTCGAAGGTACCTTAGCATTTGGCGTTTACGCCTTTTTTCAAATTAAAAACGTTATTTTTTTAACTAATAAATAGGAAAACAGGGTTTATGAAAATGTAAGTAGGTAAGTAATATTTAACTTTTGTTCAAATAAGCTAGGTATACATTTTAAGATATGTACTTTGTTAACTTCGATAGTTTTTTGAGTTAAATCTTAAAAAATTAATAGAATATTAAAGTGATGTAAAGTAGATGAGGGGTATAAGGCTCACCTTTTTTTACGACTGAATTATCTTAAGACAAAAGTAGAAGCTAATATTTCTGTGACAATTTCCAATGCTTTATAATAGAGTTATCCAACTAACCCCATGAAAAAAAAAACATATAGAAATATTTAAAAAAATATAATATTGTACATTGACACAGAACATATAAATGGCATTGAGCTTTAATATCTGATACATGTCGGTAATAAGACCCTCCAAGATAAACATATGGCAACAATACTTTAAATAAGGCCCAAAAATAAATCCCATTATCCAGCATTAGAAAATATTTTCTAAAAACTAAGGCATTACATGATAGTAGGTAGTTAGATACATTTCAGATGATATTTAGTATTTTTAGTTTTTGACATCCCCCTGGACCTTATTATCGGGCGGGCCTTACAAGGAGACTTATAATGAGCTTTATTTATGTACTAATTTTGGTAATTCGAAAATGCTATTTAAGTCTAAAAATAAAATAAATACCTAATTATAAATAATTTTTTTTTTTTTTATTTGTCAAACAACTGTGTTTTTTTTTATTACAATCTAGTCAATAAGACTAATTAGCAATTTTGTTTTAACTTAATTTACTAGAAAAGTCAGATTTAAACTTAGGGTTCACTCAACAGTTCTCCCCGCTTTGTTTAGTCTGTAACTCACAATTGTGTTGTGTTTATAGCATTATTTTGTTTTATGTGTAATTCACTTAGTTTACTAGCTCAAACGGCTTCACTCTTTTTAGTCGTCGAACTAGCATAGTATTGTCTAGAAGCTGAATTGCTTCCACATTCACATGCCGATGGAGTCTATCTTCATGGCTTTTTGCGTACTTTTTTATAGTCTCTGCTACAGTTTCGATTTTTAGATCTCGATGAAGGTCACTATTTCGAACGTACCAAGGTGCATTCACAATGTTTCTTAATACTTTATTTTGAAATCTCTGTACAACTAGAATGTTACTCTCTTTAGCACAACCCCATAGTTGAATACCATATGTCCATACTGGTTTCAGTATTTGTCTATAAAGCAGTAACTTATTATGAATTGTTAAATTGGACTTCCTTCCAATTAGCCAGTTCATTTTTCTATACCTTATCTCAAGTTCTTCTTTTTTTTTCTTAACATGTGCTTTCCAGCGCAATTTGGTATCAAGTGTCATACCTAGATATTTTGCCTGATTCGAATATGGTACTGGAATGTTGTTAATTGTTATTTGTATGTGATTTATATTTTTGTTTGTAAAATCAACATGAATTGATTTGGTTTCATTTAATTTTATTCGCCACTTTGTGGTCCAACTGTGAATTTGGGTGACTGCATCCTGAAGTTTCTCTATGCATTTTTCAATAGATTTTTCTACCGTCAATAAACCAGTATCATCGGCAAATGTTGCTAAGTGACAATTTTCTGGCTTTGGGATATCACAAGTGAATAATAAGTATAGATAAGGGCCTAGTACGCTACCCTGGGGCACGCCTGCTTGAATTTCTCTTAAATTTGAGTATGAGTCTTCCTGTTTTACTCTAAAATGTCTATCAGATATGTATGATTCCAAAATATCCGAATACTGTTTTGGCAGAAACCTTTTTAGTTTAAAATTAAGGCCTTCATGCCACACTTTGTCAAATGCTTGTGCTACATCTAGAAAAACTGCAGAACAAACTTTTCCCTCTTCTAGTGCTTTTTCTATTATATTAGTAATTCTGTGTACTTGATCTATCGTGGAATGCCTGTCTCGAAAACCAAATTGATGAGATGGAATAATTTCTTGTCTTTCTATGATGGGTTTTATTCTTTTAAGCAATAATTTTTCATAGAGCTTGGATATAATTGGCAGCAAAGATATTGGCCTGTAAGATGACACGTCATGGAGTGGTTTTCCCGGTTTTGGAATCATGATAACTTCTGCAACTTTCCACAGTTTAGGTACGTACCTAAGCCTAAAAGACGCATTAATTAGGTTGCATAGTTTTACGATAGCTTTTCTGGGGAGTTGTTTTATGACTACCCCGTTAATAAGATCATACCCTGGGGCTTTTTTCGAATTAATATTTTTGATATCTGTTAATATTTCTTTTGGTGATGTAAGCTTAATATGGTCCTCGATTTGATGGGGTTCATTTAAATGAAAGTGTTCATCTGCTTTTTCTTCGTTACTCCTTGCCCACTGGTTGTTAGATTTTCGTATGGGTGGAATTTGGATAATTGGTCTTTTAAAATCTTTGGTTGCTTTCCAAAGGGAATAGTCGGTATTTTTATCATCTGTAAGTTCATTAAGAAAATGGTTAATAGATTCATTTTTTATTACTAGAATTTCTCGCCTAATGCGCTGCGTCATGTTGTTGAGATTTGTTTTGTCCCGAGGATCACGGCTTTGTTGCCACTTTCTTCTTAGTTTCCTTTTTTCCAATATAAGGTCTCTAATTTCCTTTGGATAGTTTTTTCCCTTAAAAATTCTCTTTGGTTTTGGACTGTTTTCCCAAGCTGCTTGTTGAATATTTGTAACAAAATAATCAACTTCTTTATCGATTTGTTCTGGCGTTTGCAATGGTACTGATAGGTTTATTTTTTCTGACAGACTTTGTTTAAAACTAATCCAGTCAGTCAGTTTATTAACTAGTGAGATATTTGCTTCTTTCTTTATTATGTTTTTACTAAGAGTTAGAATAATAGGTGAATGATCTGAGTGTAAATCAAAACTTTCTTCTATATCTACAAAACTTAAAGATATATTTTTTACTATAAAAAAATCAATTAGATCTGGAATTTTTCCTGGATCTGTTGGATAGTATGTGGGCTTACCAGTTGATATCGGCTCACATTGATATTCACTAATAGCTTGCAAAAGTTCTTTTCCTTTAGAGTTCGTCAGTCTAGATCCCCAGTAGGTATTTTTTGCATTAAAGTCACCTCCAATTATAAAACGGTTTCCTAATTTTCTGAGAAAATTAAGATATTGATTTTTCTTTAGTAAGTGCCTTGGTGGTATATAGACAGCACTTATGACTAATGTATATGTTTTGGTTTTTACACTTACTAATGTAGCTTGAATCTCTATGGTTTTATATCCCATCTCCTCATAGTGTGATATATTTTCTTTAATTATTACAGCACTTCCCCCATGTGCAGTATTGCTAGGGTGAGTTGTATGATACACTTTATAACCTTTAAATTTAATGTGAGACTGGTTAGTGAAATGCGTTTCTGACACAAGACAGACGTCAATTTTTTCTATGTCTAGAATAACTTGCAAGTCTTGCTGATGTTGCAAGAGACCATTGGCATTCCAAGCTAGGATTCTAAGATTACTGACCATTTTGAGGCATATTGGTAGCTCCGTTATTGCTACTTTCTAGTTTAGTTAACCGCTCATCAAGTTTGTTCAATTTCTCCAAAATTAATTGTAGTGTTTGTTCCATAGTATTTTGACTACTGATATTAATATCAGGTATAGTAGCTGTTGCTGCTACTTGGCTGTATGTCCTTGTCACAGAGTTTTGTGTTTCTTGTCTGTTGGTTTTGTCTATTTGTACTCACGTTTGGTATGAGATTCGGTTTCTTAGGTTTATTTTTCAATTTTTGTATTTCCTTAGCAACAAGGCATCCTCTGTAGTTAGCAGGATGCTTGCCTCCACAGTGGATGCATTTTGGCTCAGATTCTTTTGGTTTGGGGCATTCTACAGTAAGATGTTTCCCCGTGCATTTTACGCAACGTGGTTCTTTAGCGCAATATTTTTGCGTGTGTCCATAAGATTGGCATCTTTTGCATTGAGGGACTAACTTTGAGGTTTTTAGTGCTTTTATTTCCACTTCAATCCCAAGGATACTGGAAATTTCAAAAATTTTGTTGATATCTTCATCGTGGCTAAATGTGAGCATAAACATGTTAAGAGGTTGTCTTGTTCTCCATTTAAGTTTGTTGCTGGCCTCCAGTGCCTTAAAACCTTTTTTTTTGTAGATCAGCTACAATTTTTTGTGGGTCACATGAGAAGTGTAGCCTATTCGCTATTACTCTAATTGGCCTTATTTGTTTGTTTTCGTATGAGTGCCATTGATGCTTTATTTCATTAAGCATTTTAGTAACCAGCCGATAGCTGTCTGCGTCTTGTACATTTATTTTAATATTTTCGTTATTTAAAACTTTTATTTTAACTCCTTGTATGATATTTAACTTTTCATAAATATCATTAAAATTATTTACGCCATTTACCATAATCGGTGGAGGTAATGGAGCTTTTTTAACCTTAGTTGGGGGTTCTTCATTTTGTGTTTTATTGGAGGGCTCTCCAGTGCCCGAGCTTTGTTGTGGTGGTGAGAGTGAAGTATCCATTCGACGTTTTTTCCAACCTTTTCCTTTTTGTCTGATCCACTCAGTTTCTCTTGCCAGATCGTCCTCATCAGTAATGTAGTCCATGTCAGACTCTTCTTTTTTAGTGACTTTTGTCTCTAAATCTGCAAATTTTCTTTGCATACTTTCCAGTTGACTTCGGAGATAATCCACTTGTACACTAAGTGAATTTTTTTCGTTTTGGGATTTTTTCCATTCGCTATATAAAACTTCTTCATTTTGTGTTCTAGCATGGCTATCCTGAAATAATTCGGCATTATCCATTTTTTCTTGATTTTGTTTGGGCTTTTCGCTAATTTTTAAAACAAGTTTCACAGGTGATGGTACACTTTTTTTGCTTTTAAACATGATATATTATTTATAATACACATTGTATATAGATTCTCAACACAGGTATCTCGCGCGCGAGGTTTTTTGTAAACAAAACAAACTCCGACTTTGACCTCGTTAGCACTATCATGCAGGTACGATGCAATATAACCGTACTGAACTGCGATCGAACGAATACTTATTATTATAAATAATAAATAATTACAAATAATAAAGAAACGTAACTAAAGTGTATTTCTTATTATTATTTGTTTAATTAAAATAAAAACAATATTTAAAAAACACAAAATTCTGGAAAGTTAACAGAATTTGGAATCGTAAATTTTATCCAATCTTACCATTCCAACAAAGCGGTATTGCTGTCTGACTTAGCTGCTTTCGTCGTTCACTCACTAAAATAACTTTTTTTGAAAAATGTTCTTCGCAAATCACTAAATGTTTCAATTCATCATTTTCTTTAATTTCCACAGTTTTGCGTCCACTGTTCACACCTACTTTTGTCTTTTATAGGGAATTTAAAAAATGAAAGTTCTCTGTTTTTAACCACATGGTTTAAACAGTTCCAATATGAACATGTTTAGGTCGACATTTTGAGGCAATTATCATACATAGATGCTAGAAGGAAAAAGCTCAATTCTAATTGAGTAAACTGTTCACGCAATAATCCCGTGTCAACTCGCTAGACATGCATTGTTTCGCGACACACGCCCGCTCTTCCTATAATTTTATTGGCTTGAGAAGTTAGGGTGACCATTCGGGCTACTTCGTTGTCAGCCCAGTATAACATCTATCTTGTCGAAGACGCGACGCAACTTCGTCTTATAATTTGGCGTACATATAGCGGCACTTCCGGGGCATTGCGGGGGCCTTGTCTGGGCATTTCCCGGGCCTTGAGGAAATTGCCTGGGCTTTTCCGATCCATTGCTGGGTAGGTCGTCAAAAATTCTTTAAAATAACCGGAGCTTTTTTTGGGTTGTCAAAAATGTTTTTCACCAAAGTTAGTGGACTTCGAGGGCATCGCCTGGGCATTTATTGGATGTTTCAATGCCTTTTAAAGTACAAAAGTTAGCACCGATGAAGCCCTCGGACAGGACAACCAGCCGGGCCATTTTGCAAAAGAATAATGCGAAAAATAAAGAAGCTTAGCAATATACGTTCAGCTTTATATACACCCAACAAGTTTTCGTAGCTACACGGGTAAAAATGGTCTCGTTTCTCTTGTATTTTTTCGTGGGTAGCTCGAAAGCTTATTCTAACGGGGGTCCAAGATCTGATGGATCTATTAAGTGTTGAGAGTTAATTGTTTTGCCATTATAGAAAAAAAAATTGCAAAGAAATGGTGTAGCGAAAACACATGGCGCCGCGAAAAAACATTTTGGTAGAAACTGAAAGTTGATACCGCAAGCGAAAATTATAAAAAAATTTAAAATCTTCGTTTAGTTTTGAATATTTTTGCCACCGCAGTTGGAAAATTTTAAATCAATAATTAATAAGAAAAACAATTTTTAGTTTTTGCTCGATATTTTGAAAACACTTGTAGATATTTTTAGTTTTAACAGAGCATTTCACTGGCCTTGGAATGACGCTAATTTTCTGCTAGTTAACAAGACCCCCTGTAGTTACTTTTATGAGAGACGTACGCTATATAAGTAGGTATGTTAGAGTTTAAGGGAGTAGGTTTATTGTGGTAATTAATATGTCCTGCATGACAGTTTTTATTTTATCTTTTCTCTGAAAACCTCCTCCGAGTAAAAAACATTATTTTGATAGGTCTAAAATTAATGTGGTGAGATTTAGTAAAATGCCATGATTTTTTGCAATAAAATAAATATATATCTATGGTTGAAAGGCAAAAGGGCATAAGCGACACATTATTTTTAGCTCACACATATACTATACTATAGTAGTGTGAGCTATGGTGATCCTAATTTTTTCGAGAAAAAAAAAGTTGCTCCGATTTCAAAAATTTTTATATATCTTTGCGTTTCAGATGATTTTGAAACTTTTTTGTTGCGCCGTCTGTCTGTCTGTCTGTCTGTCTGTCTGTCTGTATGTCTGTAACGACCAACGCGCATAACTCAAAAACCGCTTGGCCGATTTTAATGGAATTTGGTACCTAGGCTGGGTTTTGGGTCGAGATGGTCCCATTTAAAAATGAACAAAATCCACCGAACAGAAACCAAATAAAAGGGTGGGGGTAGATTTCAAAAATTAGAGTTTATGTGAAAATATGGCGTGTGTGATATCAAACGAAAGGTAATTGAGTCTGCAGTTAAACAAAATACATTTTAATTTATTTAAAAAAAAAGGGTGGGGGTATATTTTAAAAATTAGAGTTAACTGAAAATATGACGTGTGTGATATCAAACGAAAGGTAATTGAGTCCGGAGTTTAACAAAATACATTTTAGTTTTTTGTTTTTTTTAAGGGTGGGGGTAGATTTCAAAAATTTGAGTTTAAGTCAAAACATGGCTTGTGTGGTATCAAACAAAAGGTAATTTAGTCTGGAGTTAAATAAAATATATTTCAGTTTTTAGTTATATTAGCTCACACGTACACTATAACTATAGTACCAAGTGTGAGCTTAGGGGTCCATATATTGGCAGAGTATTTTTTACATTTTTAATTTTTTTTACAATTATTATTTTTTTCTGCGTCGAATAAGCTATTATTCACGCTTCTATGATGATTTTTTTGTCGCTTAAGTCAAATGAAAAAAGAATGGATCCTGTTTTTTTTTTAAATTAAGTGACAAATAATACTTTAAGTGGCCCTGCTGTAAAGTTTTAAAGATGTCGCTTATGACCTTTATTTACCTTTCAACCATCGATATATATTTTTTTAGTTAAACGATTTTATTATAAAATTTCACAAAAAAATTAAACATAATTTGCTAGATTAGTACTGTCTAGATGTACCAATAGCGTTACTGGTACATTAGATATTTTTAAAATCGTGGCGCGATTATTAAAGATCAAATTGAGATGTATACGCGCCACATTTTTATCCCGAACGTAGAATTGATGGGTGTCAATATCTTTAATAATTTACCCCGACTTTGTATTGAACTTAAAAATATATAATGTGTCAACAGATATCTTCTAAGGTATTTTTTACTTTTTAGTACAATTTTCGAAAAAAATCATTTAACTAAAAATATAGATTTATATTGTTTAAAAAAAAATTTTTAATGAAAAAAACAGAAGTATGCAAGATGTATAATTATGGCTTTCACAGCCTTTCCATTTCTAGTAGTGCCTCATGATTACAAGGTTTCTTTTCTGTCAATTTTATACAATCCCATTCCTCAATCCTTAGTTTATCATGCGATACCTCCGTTTTTTTCATAAAATAGTATTGTCAGCAGAACAAAACATAAATCTGAAAACCGCATGTTCGTATTTATTTAAATATCAAAGGTCAGAATTTACCTCTTTTACACTTCTCACCAACCCCTTAATTCCGTTTTTTTTCATAAAATTGGATTGTCACTAGATCAAATCATAAATCTGAAAATCGCATATTCGTGTCTGTTTTGATTACGAGTTATGAATTTTATCCCCTTTACAGCCCTGACGTCCCCCTACCGCCGTTTTTTTGTCATAAAATTATATTGTCACCAGAACAAATCATAAATCTGAAAACGGCATGTTTCTATTTGTATTTTTACAAAGTTCTAAATTTACCCCCTTTACAGCCCTTACCCCTTACCACCCCCTACTTCCTATTTTTGTTCATAAAATTGTATTGTCTCCCGATCAAATCATACATCTGAAAACCGTATGTTTGTATCTGTTTTGGTTTCAAAGTTCTGAATTGCCCTCCCTTACACCCGTCACCTACTCCCGCATTTTTGATATTTTTAAATAAAATTGTATTTTCATTACACCAAATCATAAATCTGAAAACCGCATGGTTATATCTGATTTGGTTTCAAAGTTATGGATTTATCCCTTTTACACCCCTTAACCACCTTCTACCGACCATCTGTTTTCATAGTATTGTATCGTCATCGGACCTACACTACTTTGCTAAATTTCATTCAAATCGGTTCACGGGAAGTGTGTCAAAAATAAATCGCTAGATTTGATGACAGACATCGCCAGGCTCTGTGAAGTTAATAAAAATCGTTTAAAACATGGTCACCTTAATAGTGTATCTGAACAGGAGCCTTGCATGCCTCCGCCACTGACGAAAAGCGGCGCGAAAGCCGAGTTCTCATTGTGAATTCAAACTCGCAAAGAATAGGGTCACTGCATCCTGGAAGCCTGGCGTCTCCATGGGTAGCGACAAGCCCACGTGACCTGCCTCGGAATTTCCATGGGCGACTCGTCAACTTACCTCGGAATAATTAGAGTACCTACACGCAATTTCTATACAATATTGTAAATTAACCTCGGAATTTTTAGAGTACCTACAATTTTTGTAGAAGTTTGTAAAGCGATCTCAGAATTTTTAGAGTACCTAAAGTATGTAAAATATTTAAAAAAAAATTAAAGACCATACTTATATTTTAAGTTTTTGACCAACTTTTTATTTTTATAATATAAATTAGTACAAAAAATACTACAACAATTTAATTACTTACTTACTTTTACTTTTAGATATACTAGTAGTTATAGTACTTAACTACAATCATAAAAAATATCATTTCTGTGGGGTTACCCTAAATTTTGCCTCTTTCTTATAGTTTCTAAAGTCATTTCTGTGGTTCTGCCGTGCTTCCAATCAGGTAGACTTTGTGCAAAAACATCATTTTTTGAAAAATATTCAAAAACTTTTATTTTTACATCGATCAGTAAGTCCTTATTTGTTTTTAAAATAACATACAGTGTCTTTAAATTATAACATTTAACGGCATTGTTAGAGATACATTACTTCGAGCCTTAAGGTAAACTTGGACGATCACTCTAAAGTAGGAATGTTTAGGAAGCCAGAATAGTTTTTAGTGGTACCTAGTCTTAATTCTACACTTTTGTTATTTTAATTTGATGTCCCATGTTAGTACCATGTACGTCTAGAGTACGTACATTTTACGTTTAATTGGATGTACCATGTACGTACCTAGTACGAGTTTTTACGTACATAGTACGTACTTGTGCTGTCTGGGTAGAGAGTGTAAAACCCAACCGAACCAACCGAAACATATTTTCTATTATTCTAACCTTTCTCAATTGATAGCAAACCTGTGATTTGAAGACAGTGTTTTGGTTGAAAAAGGTCAGAGATTGTCTGTACCGGTTAGAATACGTTTGCGATCAATTGAGAAAGGTTAGGAAAACACCGATTGATGGCAAATTTTTGTTTCAAAGAAATTTCCATTCGAATAAACCGTTTTTGACAATTTTCCGTTCGAGAAAAATGTTTTCGAACAAAGTTCCGTGACCCGTCGTGTTGCTACCCAAAAATACCTAGAGGTGCTACAAAAAAAATTTTTAGACCTTCAACTTTTCGATTGTTGAATTTTTTTTACCGTCCTAGCCCGTGCAATAATGGCTAGAAAAGGTATTGCTGTCGAAGAAAAAAATGATGACGCCGAAAATGTGTTTATTTTGGTGTATTTTGACTTATCTTCGCAATATCGTCGTGACGTCTGTATGTGTGCGTGTATGTGTTTGTGTGTATGTGCGTTAGGTGTGTGTGTGTGTGCCTCTGTGTCTATAGTAAAGCCTTTTTTTGCAATCATTACAGTATAGCTACTTTCGATTTTGGACTTTTTGTTTTTCAATCTTTTGCTTTTCGATCTTTTGTATTTTCGACCTTTTGTACTTTCGACCTTTTGTACTTTCGACCTTTTCTATTTTCGATCTTTTATTGTACTTTCGACCTTGTGTATTTTTGACCTTTTGAAGTTTTGGCCTTCTGTTTTTCGACCTTTTGTACTTTCGACCTTTTGTATTTTCGGCCTTTTGTAGTTTCGACCTTATGTTTTCGACCTTTTGTACTTTCGACCTTTCGTGTCTTTGACATTTTGTTCTTTCGACGTTTTCTTCGCCGCCCGCTTTTGTTTGGACACCGTAATAAAATAATAGTAGGTATATGCTGTGTTTACTTTTAATTCCGCGGCAAGATTTTTTAAGCCCGACCGGAAGGACGGCTATAATTTGTTAAGTGATTAAAAGGGACTTTAATGCCAATGTTTATATACTTAAAATAATGATAATCATAAAATAAATAAATATTAAACCACCTACTCCGGTACTCTAGTTTTAGCATGTCAACCCCCGGTATATAATAATACAGAGGGCAGTGATAGTTTTCATTTTTTTGGTGAGCTTTGGGCGCGTTGCTATGGTAGATATTAAACAAAAGTCAGTCAGACGCTAACAAACATAGAAAAAAATGTGAAAAAAATAATATTTATTCCATAACAAACTAAATAAGAACAAGTTTGAATTAAATTTCTTAAAGATTGAACAAACGAGAGACCAAAGAATAATTCCTACTTTGAGATGGACATTGAAAAGGCGGCCAAAGAAAGCAGCTTTCAGAGTACCGAAACTGATGCAATAAAAATAATGTCAAAAATTTATCCGAAAAGGTATTCCTGTTTTTTATCCTGGAGAAGTCTAGAAAGTTAAATGCTTCCTTTATATGAAGGCTATGCCAAAGGACACAATAATAATCGAAACCAACTAAGTCATCAGCAAAGTACAGTAACTTCTGCCAAGCTGGAAGCAACAGAATAACCGTTATCGTGTATTATGATAGCTTTACGTTTTTTGTATATTAATAAAATAAAATGATCCAAAAAACCTATAATTTTTCCTTTATAGTTTTAAAGAAATTACTTTTAATCACCTGTCATGTCAAATAATTTTTGGTTTCTTGCGCTATGTGGGTAAATATGAAATCATAAAAAACATCGTTTTTATTCGACAATCTGAAAAGCATTATTTGAATGGTTTGTTTACTTGGACAGTCTAAATATATATACCGAGTGTGACGGACAGTTATTTACGTAACATTTGTAACACGGATCACCTAACAAATTGTAAACCATTTTATTTTTTTAAATACAAAAAAAGCTACGCTCGTGACAGTGTCAGATTCGTCATATAACCAAAAATATTTAGCTGTCGTGTCGCTACCCAAAGAAGACACTACGTCTTCGTGATGCAGTGACCCTAGCAAAGAAACGTTCGCAGAGCCCTCTTCTTCTGGCAAAGTTTAACTGGGCTCGCGATTGAGCGATTTGGCGAAGGTTCTTTATATGTTATTCTTCGATGATTCCACACATAATCAACCCAATAGGTGGCCATAAACACAGAGGTTGATCCGCCGGTTTGGAACGGCGCGGTTCAAACTGGCGGATTTGTCTTTAAATTAGTGGACATTCCACGCGCCAGTTATAGCCGGTACAGATTTTTCTGTGAGTTCAGACCGGCGGGCGAAACTTGTGGGTTCCGCGCTCGATATTTTAACCGTCGCAGACTTGTCTGTCGGTTTAAACTGTGCCAGGGATAACAGACGGTTTATATAGTCTCTCTTTAATTTATTGAATATTATGGCACATGTTTCCGGAATGATATAACCAAGTGGCTGTGCAGAAATTCCCACTGAAAATTTCAGATCTTCATATGATCTTCCCGTGGGAAGGATACGAAGGGCAGCATTTAATCGCTGTTTTGGCTGCCAACCATAATGCACCTGAAATATGTTTCAAAAAGGCACTGTTGCCAGATCGCCACAAAAGTTGTCAAAATTAGGGAAAAAATAAACTTTTACTGTGTGGATAAGATTTATTTAAAAAACTTACTGTAAAAACATTATTCAAATATCAAAACTGCATAAAAACTTAAACACTTTTTAACTAAACCTAACCTAAGCAAAAAAGCATATTTGAACTAGAACTTGAAAAAATCAAACCTAACCTAACTCAAACTTAACCTAACCTAATCAAACATTATTTATTGTAATAAAACCTAACCTAACCTAACCGGATCGAACATAATTTATTGTAATGAAACCTAACCTAACCTAACCAGATCAAACATAGTTTATTGTAATGAAACCTAACCTAACCGGATCAAACATAATTTATTGTAATGAAACCTAACCTAACTGGATCAAACATAATTTATTGTAATGAAACCTAACCTAACCTAACCAGATCAAACATAATTTATTGTAAAGAAACCTAACCTAACCAAACCCGAGCTAATCCAACAATTCCAAACCCAACTGAACCGAAATTAATATCTTTCACCAATTTGTGCTGTTAGATTTCGGATGCGTTCATGAGCAGTTTGCCAACGGCGCACAATTTTTGTTTTTCTTTTTTCCAACCAAAAATTTGTTCCAGGGTAATGTCACCTGTAATGTAAACAAAATTAAATACAAGTTTTTGCACGCGATTTTCCGTATTGTTTAGATTTTACCAAAACCTAATAAAAAAATTGTGTTTTTTGATATTATCCGCATCTAAATATGCTTAAAAATATCTAAATTAGTGTTTGCAAGTGAAATCGCGATAGAAAAATGTTTAGTTTTTGTGTCTCTAAAGTCGACAAGAACCATATCTTCTCTTACCAAATTTAATAAAAGGTCATACGTGTTAATATCCATTCTTCAATAATTTTTAAAATCGTCTGGATCATTTTCTCTTAACTCTTTTAATAGAAGGTCATGGCTAAATACTTTCCTCGTAAGCAAATAACTTTTAACCCACTTGGAACGTCTCTTTTTTACACAACTATGCATTATTTCCATATTAATAATCATTCCCATGCACAGAGCCTGCTTCTTTTTAGCACGAAACATTTTACATACACTATGCCTAAAATACCGTGCCGCATAAAACTTTCGACTTGACGAAATTCCACAGTTTTGGTTAAACCGGCAGATAAATCTGAGTTTTAGCCCACTAACGCGCGGTTATGTCTGCCACAGACCGATATGAAGGATCGAAAGGCAATTTCTACATCAAAATTGTTGTTTAATGATTGCAAAACAACATAACATTTTATTTTTCTTTGTTCAAGCTTGCTTTCAATGGTGTTTTGTAAGAACTACATACAGTCGAACCTCTCTAACTCGAACCTCTATAACTCGAACCTTTGAAGCGGTCCCTGCACTTTTTACATGTATTTTCACCTATGTAACTCGAGTTTCTATAACTCGAACTCTCCATAACTCGAACTGTTTTGGTTGTCCCTTCAGGGTCGAGTTCTAGAGGTTCGACTGTATATGTAAAAAAAATGTATAAAAATATGTACAAAATTTCTGATAATGTATTGATGGTGATAGGGTTAAACCATTGTTTGCTGCCATCAAACAACAGTTAAAAGTAAAGAGCGATATTGTTTATTATTTATGTTTTGCTTATCCGGTTCTTCCAGCATTCCTAAAAAGGGTGAAATCTCTGTTGGCATAAAATCTGCTGTAAGCAGATCCTCATAAAAATTTCCAAACTTAAACGACTTTAATTTTTTTCAGACTTTAATATTTGTGTAACTGAAACATTATAATTACATCTACATAAAAACGTGTAGCGGCCAAATCGATTCTCCATTTTATCTGACTTAAAGTATCCCAGTCTTACATATTTTACTTCAAAGTTTAAAAAAGTTAAATAAATTCACAATAGGGAAGCTGTAGTGTAGCTTTCCGATGTTTCTTTAAACCCAGTGTCAAGATTTAAATTTTTCCTAGGCTCGAAAAACAACAAAAACTTTTGTTTTTAATTCTTCACTAGTGACTAGGTGATGTTATTGGTTCTCTTAAAGAATCTCTTAAGTGGACACCTCTTATTAGTGTTTGCACACTAATAGGATGTTCTGCCTTTCCAAGTTTAGATATAGTACTATTTTTGATAAGGATGGTGCTAATTTGACAATGCTTTCACTTTCTCTGGCATATACAGTTTTTAAATTCTCAAGATTAGCTGCGAAAATGAGGTTGTGGTCATCAATATGGGGAAAAATTAATATTTGTTCTAAATGTTTTTGATTGAGTCAATTACTCCGGTTTGATTTAAAAAGATAAACCGGGTCAAACAAACGAATTATTTTTTAGTTGATGTTAAAGGATTCTTAAACCATAAGTTAGATTCCTCTGTCAAACGTTGGTACATGTTGACCTGTTTATTTTAAAATTGTCACACATCACCATTCTGACAAAACCTTTCTTATCCCGTTTGTACCCAAGTTTTAAAAAATTGTCAGTATCTGTAATGCCCAAGTTTTAAAAAGTGTTTAAAACTATAAATTCTGGAATGCATGTAGATAAACAATAATATTTTATGAATTAATTTATTTTTCTAATTTTTTTTGAAAAATCTGATGGTCCAATATTGGATTCTTTTAACAGTTTGAATCATAGAACATTATAAAAACAAATGTGGTTAAATACCAAATACAAAAAAAAATAGTCTTTTAACATGAAATGCCTTAAAACAAGTAAATTAACTTTTTACACATTTTTGTGACACTTGGCAAACCTATTTTATTTTTTGACTGGAACAATCCAGTGGTTAAGACCGTCGAATCGTATTTGATTATGGACTCGATTTTGCAATCGTTTTGACGATTTAGGACGGCCTCCCATACTTCTTCAGATATACCTGAGCTATTTCTCGTCAAAATTGTAAATTCACAATGTAGGCATGGCAAAATGCGAAGAGGCTCCACCACCATTTTTTCTATCGAACGCTAATCCTATAGTTAGAATATTTTGATCCATTCGATCCACCCCACCCATAAAATTTATTATACTGACCAATAACGAAGGGTTGAGAAACAGGAAGTTTCTTGTTCTTAATTGGTATCAACCTGTTAACTTGGAATACCGGATTTACTGGGTCACAACTGCTGACCGTTAGGACAGGCCGAGTATCGTTTCATAGTGTAACTGCAATTTGAGAATTGAGGTCTGTATAAAAATCAAAGCTCCCTCTTGGACTTTTTTTCATGTGTGAATTATTTCGCCATGGGCAGTTTTCAAGTCGGTTTCCATTGATAGTACCTGAGTATCCCACACCATTATTTTGAAGTGAAGCGGCCAATTTTAAAGCAGAAGCCGATCGCCGTAAATTTTAAATAGTACATCTTTTGGCAGTTTTTCTAAAAGTGTCATTACGACAGACCCTCCCAATCCAAGTTCCATGTACTTCCTATCAGCTTGTTTTCCCTGGTAAGGATCAAATTGTTTAAGGTATCCAAACTTTTCAGACAAAGACCATATTTTGTACCCATATCTAATAGACTTTCCTTTTATGTATTGCTTTGCTCCATGCCTTCCGAAATATGGAACCATACTTTCATCGACGCAGAGGTTTTCGTTTTCGCTAAGTGGAGCATGATCTTTCTTTTAGCATATTAAAGAGGAGTTGTAATTTGGCAAATTTATTCTTGTCTTTCAGACTATTATTGTCAGAACAATGTGCATATTTTTTTAACGTTTCGAATCTATTTCTTCGCATTGAATTTGCAACTAGTGGATTATATGTATCACTATGCCTACGCAATCTTGGAACTTGTAACATTGCAACAAAATATTTTATTTCTTCCACGTTAGTAATAATATTATGATCGCCTTTTTGCCTGGCGTACAATTCAAACTTTTCGACGCACTTTATTGTGATTAAAAGAAAAATTATTTCATTTTAAAATAATTAAAATAAACTCCAATTTGATTACTCGAGAGCCGCTAGTGCGTGCAAAAGGTTTGCCCGGTACGTACAGAGTTCGAGGGCGGTGGGGTGGTTCTTTATAAAGAATAAATTAATCGAAATCAACAGCACCGAAAAATAAGGGTACCAGGAAGTGAGCAGACCTTCCAATCTCTCGGTCTTTTTCAGGACTCTATTTTATCAAATTAGAGGAGTATAACATTATTTTATCTTATATTCTATAAATAAGATGTTGTAGATTTACATTAGGAACTATGGATTTTTTTTTCTTTTCTAGATAAATAATAAAATAATTATTTCTCCTGTAATCCTGCACTATATTTTATTGAAAAATTTAAATATTTAACATCAACAAATTCAGTGACTAATCTAAACAAAGTTAAGTAAGCAAATAAATAATTTGGGTAAAATAAAAAAAATATTACACCTCGGGTAATAATCAAAAAAAATGATGGACGTGCGTGCGCAAGATCATGTACCACTTAGAAAAACGCCGCAATCGTACTGTATCCACAATGGATATGAAAAATTAAATTAATAAAAAAATAAATAATTAAGTTAAAAAAATGCATGACATAAATTTACTAATTAGTAAGAAAATCCAGAAATTGGATCTCGTCTCTAGATAAAAATTAATCACCAATATAATAATTAATAAATGATATTGAAATAAAAGAATCGTCTCAATCGGGAAGTCGGGTATCTCTACTCTGCATCTCTGAATCACTTGTTGTGGGTGAAAGAATTTGAAATGTCAAGCTTCAAATAAACACTTAGCAGTACTCATGAAGACCAAGGTAATGGCGATTATTCATGAAGTCCAAGGAAAGGACCAGTATTTGTATAAGTCCAGGGAAATGACTAGTTTTCATAGCCAGTGTGAAGGACTAGTTTTCGTAGCCCGTTTATAGGACTCTTGTGATTTTAAAGGGTTTGAAAACCATGTTCATGCACTGTATCGCATTAAAATCCACTTTGTGGTCAGTGACTCCAAAATAAAAAAAAATATTAACAAAAACCATCAAGTAATAAAACACCGGGCACAATTGTTTAAAGAAATTTAGAAAATCCAAATCGATTGGCGATAAAATTCGCGAATTAAAATTTCTTCTTGAAACTGCAGCGAGTGCTGGAAAATGATCAAAAATATGTTGCCTGTAAGCGGGTCCTTAGGTGAACTATTTGTGGGAAATAAAGGATTTATATCAACTTTTTTCCAATATCGTTCGGAACTCTACTTTGCTTGTTTTTGGTTTCTTTGAGTAAGCAATTGACCTAGAGGTATATCATCGTTGTCATTACTTACATTGCCGTCTACTGGGTTTATTTATTTTAGCACAAGCTTCTGACTGCATTTGCCGCCCACTAAGATGATCAACGTTTGCAAAAAGACCCTCGGCATCGTCAGAATCTTCTGACTCAACTCCATCGCCTGGAGGAGTAATGTAGAATTCAGCAGACCAAAAATCTTAATTTTCAACCAAATCAATTCATTATTTTGTATTAAGATACCTAATAGAAAACATAAAAATATTGTACCCATTCATGCACTGTGTTCCAATACAGCTGTTAAGGATTTACAGAATTTTTCGCGTCGTTGGCATAATTAGTAATAAAGTCCCTATTATCGTATGTGATACCCCTTATAACCATTACACCCTTGTATTCAATTTTTTCAGTCGTATGAATCCCATAAATAAATTTACAACCCTCTCGTTGGGTTCTAAATCATTGGACTTTCGTTTAAGACTTTATTTGGGAGTCTCAAATGCCCCCTTCAGATTTTATGGAGCCAGTTATTCTTGGCAAATAGTCAGGATGAGGCAAAGTGAAACAGTTTGTGCTGGTTAAAGCTGATCACACAAAAAGTTGCATAGGCCGCAGAACGAGCTATCGAATAGCCGCGGCCATATTGGATTTGCATGAGAAAAGTCCGTAAGGTTGAATATTTTACGGAGGTCTCTTATGCGTAGCCAATAGAAATACGGCTTCGTATCACTGGATGATTGATGAGCAAACGTGGAGCACTATTCTGACCTACTTTTAATAGACTTGATCAAGAATTACCATCATCTTTAAAGATGCAAAAATGATTATTTATGAGAAGATATTTTAATTATCTGGTATGTATTACACTTTAGTATGAATTAAGGGTGGTAGGATGTAGTCCATTTTATTCATTAATATTGGGCAATAATGTTTCGCTGGTTGAAGGCAGCTTGAAAGGCTTTATGTTTTCTAGATGGCAAACGATTTTCTATGCCTTTCTGCTCAGAGACCTGATCCCTTCATTCTCCTGGTCTGAATTCTCCCATGTTGTCTTGATCAACAAAAGTAGATGGACAAATTGTGTAAACATACTGAAGCCATTACTATTTTGTCGACACTTTCTGAATGCAGGGCAATGGGTTTATGAAATATCCTCCATCGGGCAACAAGAATGCCAAATGTATTTTCAATTGTTCTTCTAGCTCGACTTAGACGATAGTAAAACATATTTTGTTTATAGGACAAGTTTTGTACCAGGGTATGGTTTCATTATTCTTGTTGATAGTGAGAAAGCACAAAACAGGAATTGGTCATTATTTGAGTTCCTGACAAACATAGTTTTCGTTTTGGAAATCTCAGAGATTCATTAATTATCTGTTGACCAAAATTAGACAATAAAAAAATCCCAGCATTATTATTGCTACCATAACCTCCAACATCAACCAAAATAAATTTATATAAATAATTACACGCTGCCATTAAAACAACACTAATTAAAAAACATACTTCCTGAATTAGGTGGGGCCTGAATTAAAACATGCTTTCCATCTATCGCTCCAATACATCCTGGGAAATTTCTCCGAAAACCTGCTGAAAAAACTCCGAAAACCTGCTAAATTTGTTGCCAGTCTTGCACTGTTAATTTTGGTAAAACCTGCTGCATTAGCACTTTGGATATGACCTCACAAGTTTTAAATAGGTGCTTTCTCCAATTCGATAAGCAAGAGCAATTAATAGGAGCATATCACCAGTTGCAAGGTACCTAAAATAAAACACTAAAGGCTGGGTTCGTCAAAAACATGCACAAAGGATCCCGCCCGGAGCTTATGGGCGGTGGCTTTCTGTTGAATTTCTTTTAAGTATGTTGTAGGTCTTGATTCCCTGATGAAAAGTTGTCATTGCCCCGTCGTTGTCCGAACGATGGTTTCTAAGACACAGGGGTTTAAAGTTTCAGTTTTTAGCTTTTGTGCATTTTTCATAAAAAACTATTTCAAGTCATTTCTACTTATTCAGAAAAATGATATTATTGTTTGTTATATATCGAACGTTAGATCACAAGTAGAGCTTAATATATAAACTAAAAAAATTGGACCTATTAACAATTTGCTACATTCAGTGGCGTTCCGAACATAAAAATTATTAAAACATATTTATTCAAAAAACAATGCTTTACAGAATTAACTATAAAAAAAAACACAAACGGTGGAATTTTTTTTGTTTTTTCTTGTTTTCTAGGAATCTCCCAAAGAAACCAGAATATGTATAAATGGTAAAAATCGGTTTGTAAAGTTTTTCACAACACGCTGTAAAACTCTAAGCTTTTTAGGATTTTAATGTTTTTTTTTTAGAAATGCAAAATATTTTTCTTAACGATAATATTCAAACAAATATAATTATGAGGTTCATGGAATGATTTTTGTTGCTCACAGTACTTTTTTCATCATTTCTTCATTCAGTGGCGTGCAATTTACCAAGATAAATCTTCGAAATCCTAAGTTCTAAGACTTAAGACATTAAAAGTAAAATAAAAAAGCTTAACAATATGATCTGTCAATTTGCCATTGGCAGGTTAGTGAAACGAGCTACATGAAAAAAAGTTATACTGGGTGGGACAAAAAAAACCGGACAATCTTTTTTTCATTATAACTATACAATCGATTTTAATGGCACAAACTTGGCTGAGAATTAATCAGAGTTTTGATTAGATATATCTTTTCGTCCGATATCTCAAAATCCAAAATGGCGGACGAAGTGAAATTGTACCCTTCAAAGATGGTTCTTTATTCTTGTGTTGTTATACTGGAAAAAAGATCGTCCGGTTTTTCTTGGCTCACCCGGCATAACTTTTTTTCATGTAGAACTCACCTTTAGCTCATTTCAAGAACCTGCCAATGTCAAATTGACAGATCATATTGTTAAACTTTTTTATTTTACTTTTATTGTCGCCAAAATGTCAAAAGATGTTAGGATTTCGAACATTTATCTTGGTAAATTGCACGCCACTGAATAAATAAATGATTAAAAAAATACTGTGAGCAACAAAAATGATTCCATTAACCTCAAAATTATATTTGTTTAAATATTATCTTTAAAAAAAAAAGCAAAAGTATTTTGCATTTCCAAAAACTATAATCCTAAAAAGCCCTAAGTTTTACAGTGTTTTGTGCAAAACTTTACAAACCGATTTTTACCATACATGCATATTCTGGTTTCTTTGGGAGAATCCTAAAAGACAGGAGAAAACCAAATACGTTCTAGCATAAATACATGTTCAAAGAATCGAAAAGTGAAGCCCTCATAGCTGGCTTTGAAAACAATGGCAAATTTAAATTCGTGGATGCGAATTTTCAAGTGCGCATGCGTGTGTTTTGTCATGTAGACACACAGCTGCTATGGGAGTGGAGGCCATCTTGAAATTTTGCGGTGTTTTGTGTTTGTCGTGTAAAATTATGTTTTTTGTGTGAAAAATGGGAAATATTTCACGTAAAACGTGCGGTTTGTGGAAAAATGTCCGGAAGAAGTAAGAGAGGGCCATTCCATAGGTAACTACGTGTATTTTTATAATTTGTTAATAAAGTTAAGAGGGGTTTATAGATGCCATTAAACAGTCTTCATGGTGTCCACAATAAATCTGCACAATTAATTTTAGAAAAACTACAAAATTAATCCACAATTTGATAAATTTTCACCCAATCAACTAGTTTTAAGAAAAAAATAATAAACGTAACCCTAAATTTTTGATAATTGTCAAATAATGTAGTGACGTAACAGAGTATGTTCCAAAACCACCAAAACTGACGCATGTGCAGTAACCGATATCCTGTCTAGCCGAAAAAGGAACATTAAGAATTAAATAGGGGTTCTGGCTTCAAGCATCGCGTGTGAGAATGCATGGGTATGCCCCATATTTATGCTCTAACGTATAGGGAGAAAACAAACAAAATTCCACCGGTTGCTTTTTTTTATATTTAATTCTATAAAGCATCGTTTTTTGAATAAATATTTTTTAATAATTCTTATGTTCGGAACGTCACAATGTAGCAAATTATTAAAAAGTTCAATTTTTTTGTTTGTATATTAAGCTCTACTTGTGGCCTAACGATTGATATACAACAAACAATATTATAATTTTTCAGAATAGGTAGAAATGACTTGAATAGTATTTTGTGAAAAATGCACAAAAGCTAAAAACTGAAACTTCGAACTCCTGTATCTTGGAAACCATAGGTCGGACGACAATAGGGCAAGGATAACTTTTCATCAGGGCATCAAGATCTACAACATACTGAAATTTAAAAGAAATCCAACCGAAAGCCACCGCCCATAAGCTCCGGGCGGGATTCAATTTGCTGTCACTGTTTTCAGAAAAAGCAGTAACCAATGAGATTGAAAATGTGTTTTTTCGATCTCATTGGAAGTAACATAGCATGAGAAATGAATAGAGTTATCTATAAGTAGATATTTTAAGCTATATGTTAATGTGACCATATTTTTTTGAAAGAAGTTGGGACACACTGATGGTCAAGCGTAGATTTGATGATGAGATGATAGACTGATAAATTAAAAAAATTGACCAGTACCTCGCCCAAGGCTTTTTTTTTTAAATTTTCCACTTTTCTAAAAAGTATGACCAAATAAAATAATATTCCATTGCCGCAGTCAATTTTTTCTTGCAAAATTGGGTGTACATCCTTAATCATTTTAAGACAAAATAAAATCTTGAAAAGATAAACAAAAACAATTTGGTTATGATAATGTTTTTATTTCCCTTTTCATTGATAGAGAAGGAGCGAAATAGACCTGTGCGCCATACGGAAGCCCTTATGCGGATTTAATGTGTTATGGGATTTCCATAACAAGGGTTATGTTATGCTATTCCATTCTATGCACCATACTACCCTGCTTTGATTAGGAAAGTGGGGAGCATTCGACCGCTTAGCAATTAACGTCGTATTATAAGAATATAAGGTAGAATTTAGTGATTTTTTTTCTTTGACATTTTAGAGCAAAGCCTTCCCCTTAATATTCAGTAACAACTATATGAAAATCTTGCCTATTAATAACATTTTTTTACACTTTTTTTTATGCTCTGCAATTGGTCGAATGCTCCCTACTAGGGGGGTAGTTTCAACAATGCAATGGGGTAAATTCGACCACAAAAGAATTGTAATTAAAACTTTTTATTTGAAGTGAAAATCAAAAGAAAGCATAAATTCTTAAAGCTAAGATAAGGTAACACTTTGAAACTTTAAAATATTAATAATCAAACAGGTACGTTTTAAAACTGCACCTAACTTTCAATATAGTTAACGTACATTTAAGCTTCCTAAATTAATCTGAAATGTATAGAAATCTTGTGTTCTGGTGGTTCTTTTTGTTCCTCCTTCAGCTGCTCTTGGTAATATACTGATTATGTCTTCTTTTTCTATAACAGAAATATTATCCATGGTGGGAAAAACAAAAGTATTGGAATTAAATTTTCTCCTTAAAATTTTTATTTCATAACCATTAATATCACTTGACAAGCCTAGTATACCACTAAAGGCTTTGCATTAAACTATACGAGGACAAAATCACCTTTGTTAATAATAGCATCTTCATCTAAAACTGAAAAATCTTCAAGTGAAAGGGCATCATCAGTATCAACTAGTTCCAATGAAACATCGCTTTCTGACATGGAATCAGTCAGCGGGATCACCCGTTTAACTTCGGGCTTTGACTTCTTTTCAATATTTGACCTTTTTAATAGTGATCTTTGTCTTGCGGCCTCAGCCGCCAGCTTTTCGAGTTCTTGCATTTCTGGCGTTGAGGTGTAAATTTTTGACCCTGTTCCTTTTGTTTTTCTTTTTTTCTCTTTTGGAACTGATTTTGGATAGGGACGAATGTCATCGATAGAAAGCCTTCCAAAATCCCCGCTCGCTTGCGAGGTCAAGGGTTGGTCTACTATGTCTTCAGGCGTTTTGTCTACTTTACTTGAATCTTTTGCATTTTGCCTATCCAAATTGTCTGTGTCGTCTTCTGTGTTAAAGGGATTTGGGTTGGATAAAATTGAGCTAGGGGCGAAATCTTCTTCACCAAAAGCATGGCGGTTTACAGGCCAAAGATCTGGTGTTCTAAAAGAGCTAATTATATTTGATATGGTGAATGACCGTACGTAAGCCTTGTTGGTTAATTCTCCTATGCGTCATATGGTTATGACTTCTCCAGGATGTGGGAGTAGCCAATTATTAAATGCGATCGAAAGTGCTGTTTTAAATGGCCCAAAAACACCCACATCTAGCGGTTGCATTCGATGGCTTGTATGGGGGGGAAATGAAACTATGGAAATTCCCGCATCTTTGCCGACTTTTAAACCTTCGTAAGATGTATGGGAGTAGTGATTGTCTAACAAAATTAGTATGCGATTATTTTTAGAACAATTTGTTTGCTGTTGTACGTGCTTCAGAACATCTAAAAACAACACTTTTCTCATCCAGTCCGTTTTATTGCCTAACACCAGTGATGAAGAAGGTGCTCCTTCTATATATTCAGAAGGGTTTCTTATCCTGGGAACCACATAGACGGGTGGAACAGTATTCCCCAAAGCGCTTATAATACCAACAAAAGTTACCAACTCGCCCCTTTCATCAGATGCTACCTGTCCCTGTTGATTCTTTTCTTTCTCTGTCAAAACTTTAACAGGTTTTAATACGGTTTCCACACCAGATTCATCCAAGTTGTATATCTGGAACCCATTTAAATTATATTTGGACAGCTCTGCAGTGTAGTTGTCAAAAAACTCTTCTCTGATTAAACCCCTTTTGATCTTAGAAAACTGGTGCGTTCAGGTCTTCTTAGAGATAGGTCTGGATGTCCGGACATAAAGCCATAGAGACAGTCCTTTCCTAAAAATAGAAAACTTTGAAAAGAAAAGTTAAAGGTCGGTGTAGAAAACATAGTATTTTTGTTTTGTTTTTCAAATATATCTGACTAAAGAACTTAGCGGTCACATGCATTTTGACATCCTAACTGAGACTTTGTCCAACCGGTATAATAATAAGTATACTGTTAATTAATAATTAGTTACCAGCAATTTTATTTTCTTTCCATGGGTTAGGTACTCGACAAGAATTGCTTAGAGCATATTCACATGCAAGTTCTCTCACTTGTCGATATGACAAACCATAATGAAGGTTTGAGCACGTTTTATGTATCGGACAAGATTATTTTCTTCTTCTGTGGTCAGCACTTGTATAATATTTATTTTGAAATTTTTTGCAGTTTTCATCATCAGATATTTCAGAATCTGAATTTTCGTATCCTTCCTGGCAACCGCTCTTTCTTATATTTTTTATTCTGGACATTAATGTGCTTTTATTTATATTATAACTTCGAGCTATTTCCCTTATTGGAATTTAAAGTGATCATTTAAGGCGCTTTTCATTGAAGATTCATCCACATACCTTGCTGTCCTTCTTTTATAAACTCATGGCATCTAAAAATTTTTTTTTAGTATTTGACATCAAATTAATCTTCAGTTCCAATTGAATGGGGAAACGTATATCTCAACCTTTCTCCATATGCAATCATTTCTGGATTCGGAAGGAATAAACTGATGACACTTATATCACTATCTGTTGTTCTGTAAACTTTCTTAGTTCTTCAATGCTTCCAAAAATTTTCTGTATAATACAAACGTATCTTTCAGGTGTCCTGGAAATTTTACCAGTACATATTCGCCTTCCTTATATGATATTTTCTTTATTTTATCACGTGAAATATCTTTATTATCTGACCTCTCTTCTGCTGTCTCATCCTCTGATATCTCTCCTTCGGGAGATAGATCGTTGAGACTGTCACCGCTTTCTTTCCAGGATTCATCATCATCACTACTTGATGAGAGTTGAATTTTCTTTGGTCGAATAGCTCTTTTCTTTTGGCTTTGTTTAGCTTTTTTCTCATAATGTTTTTTTATTTTTGTCATTTCCTTCTTTTCTTTTTTTGCGCCTTTCTTCCGCTCTTGCTGTTTTTTCTGCTAATAATTGTTGTTTTTTGTTTTCTTTATTTTCATAATAATGTTGCCACTCCTTAGAAACTAGCAACTGCTTGTATTTTCTCTTTTTCTTTATACCTGGTTGCTTTAGTTCAGGCCAAAAGAGAAGGCGTTTAAATGGGAAAGGAATAGAGTCTGACTCGTTAGTGCAAGAGTTGCCAGGAGTTACCCAGGAAGAGCATGATGGTTGCTCAATTGGTTCCACGTTGTTATTAGTTTCGTGCAAAGGTGGTGGAATGACATGTATGTCTTCTTCTGGTGGAATAATTGGAGCTTCAACTAAAGTCTCCTCATTTGCTTTGATTGGTGTTTGGTTATCAGTGTTTTCTTCAGTAGCAATTTTTTTTTGGTTTAAGAATCAGTGTTTTAATTTCATTATCCAGGTTATTGTATTTGGTCTTGAAGTTTTGATAAAAGTTGAACAAAGATAAGTCTTAATTATCACCCATGTTTTGGTTGCTTGGAATGCAACTAATTTTTCGCAATCTAAATACTTTTCAATAAAATCAATTCCACTTTTGAGTTCTAAAAGTTCTTGTTCTTTTTTCCTTACTACAGTATCGTTTTTTGATTCTGGGAAGCCAACAGCATTGACATTCCAAGGAACCAAACCACATTTCCTCAAGCCGTTCTTTAAAATTGATGGCACAATTCTGTCAGAAAGAACTTTCTGTAGAAGGGGACAAAAGTTGATTTTTCTTAAAATAGGAGTACTAATGTTCTCAAGACACCATTGATTAACTGCATTTTTCCACCCTCCCTTTAGCGACCTGAAAACAACGACATCCGTAGGCTGAATAAGTTGTGTGGAATTTGGGTAGCCACCAGTCATCACAAAATTTGCTTGTATGCAAAGTCAAATGCGAGGCATGGCCATCAATGAGTAAAATTACTGGCAGAGCAATTTTCATCTTGATTAGCCAAGGGTGAAATATGTTCGTGATAAATTCAAAGAATGTTTGCCCAGTCATCCAACCAGTGTTAGATTTTCCCAGACCCCATTCTTCAGGAACGCTCAAGGCTAACTCTTTGGGTATTCTGTCGTATTTGAAAACTACCATTGGGGATACCAACTGACCTTCAGCATTGCCTGTGAGAAGGACTGTGAGGCATTCCTTCTCATCCGGGTTTACTTGTTGATAAACAGTTTTATCGCCTCTCATTGCCAATACTTACCCTTTGGGTTTAGAAAAAATGCTGTCTCATCTGCATTGAAGACTCTACTTGGTTCTTCTAGAATATTGAGGTAATTTTGCTTCTCTAGATACCTATAAACTTCAGTAGACTCTCTTTATTCATATCTTACATAAGTACCTGAAAAAATTAACTTTATGAGCTAACTTATCACGTAATAATTTTTTCTGGATCACTTTACCTGCATACTGTTTAAAAGTTGATGAATGGGAAATCTAGCTTTTGCCATTTCTATGATCCATTTTACGAGAATTTTTTCAGGTTCGGGTGGCACATATGACTGGGGACCCATTTTTCGCTTTCTTGGAGTTTTTCCTCTTGCTTTGTACAGTAATGTTACTCTTGGAATGCTGTACTTCTTGGCAGTGGTTGAGACCGCGTTTCCACGTAAAACTTCTTCAATTGCCTTCTCCATATCCTTTTCACTGTACCTGAACATAGCTCCTTTTATAGGTGGCATTTTAACACCTGAAAAGGTACCATGTTTCAGTTCTTGACATGCTTAAATTTTAGTAGTTGACATGATGTCTACCACTAGATTAGATTAGTTTTGATCAGACCTTCAAATAGAGAAAAATGTATTAATCTAAAATTAGTTGAAAAGGGGTGCAAATATCCATTATATGCAGTCTCACTCAAATTTCAGTACTTGACACTTGATGTCAACTACTAACAATTTATTTCACAAATATCTTATATTTTGTTCTAGTGATTGACACCATGCCTGCTAGCTATTTAGAGGTTAGAATTCGAATTTTCCTTTAAACTGATCTATTCACTATAATTTTACAATCAAAATTTGGCGCCAAATTCCAAATGCCAATAATATTCTGTCAAATGTTTGCACTTTGCATGCGGATGGAGCTAGTGAATGTTTAAAATCAATTAGTTGAATCAAAATGTAGTTTCAGAGCTTATTTTTTTAAATCAAACTGTGATGTGTCAACTACTGACTCACTGTCAACTACTCGTGCTTTTACCTTAACTAAAATTTGAAAATTGAACTCATAAAAATTTCTTTTTTTAAAATTGGGTAAAACATTTTTAAATGAGTTTATTTTATAGTTTTCTACCCAGCTCATAAATCTGCTCATCTCGGTCAATATTTTCTCTCCTTCGTCCTTCAGAGTCCCTTATAGGTGTAGACAAAAACTTAAATAAATAGCGTGGATGGTCAGGAAAAATTATCGAAAAGGCACCATCTTTCAGTTTGGAATTTTTTTTAGGGTAGAGTGTGAGTGATTCATCAAAGTGTTTCTTACAAACCCATGTGTTTTTTGTTGGCGCAAAGGAGGGATTGGATGACATTAGTTTATAGTATGCCCTTAAGGATTGGTTTCAGGGACTGGAAAATACAGTATTGCACGACTCACTCTTTTGCAGACAACTGTCGTAATTGGTTCTACATTTTGATATGCGTCATTTGTTCAAAGACAACATACTGATTTTTAAATTCACGGGTACGAAATTCCACGTTTGTTAGTATTATTTGGCTTAAAAATTCCGTTGATTGACACTCACTGTCTTGATGGCGGGTAAAAATGCAATATGTGTTGGTCCGGCCTGAAAGACAAAGAGCTGTCGTAGGTCACGGACTATAGTTTGTTTTCTTTTATTTGCATTCGATCTTTTCATTGATCGATATTGTATAGCACTTTTTCGCCTGCGTTTGTTTTTTGTTTCTCTCGTATCTCGGTAGATGGCGCTTCTTGCGATAATTTTCTCACTATTTACATTTGATTAGAGACAAAACGGTCTAATTAACTTCGCAAGATTTGTCACATTGACCAGCAGTGTTCTGAGGAGTCCCACAAGGACGAAACAGTTAACTGTCAACACTTATTAGGTGTCCATTAGATCTTGGACCCCCGTGAGGTTAAGCTTTCAAGCTACCCACGGAAAAATATGAGAGAAACAAAAACTCCTTTTTGCCCGATTAGCCACGAAACTTGTTTTAGATTAAAAAACTTTATGGTAAATATTGTGGATATAAAACACCCAAAAAGCTCTACTCTTACCAAGTTTTGTTAAACTGACATTATTTTTGCAAAAAAAAACAAAAAAAATTACGGTTTTTAAAATTTTTCTCGAATATTTTGAGGTTATGTAAAAAATATTTCAAAAGTTTTAGCCATATTTCATTGCCGTAACGCCCGTGCTCACGCATTTATTTTTTTTAACTTCGTTTTTCACCGCTCTACAATTTCCGATGCTTCTGTTAATAAATATATTTTTTTTACCCTAAATATGGTTATTCTACTGGCCTATTTGTGATTTGTCATTAAAGTGTCTGTCAGTATATTATTGAAATTGTTTTTGTTGAACAAAAATAAAAAATGGGAACATGATGTGTTGCTTGTAAAAACGAGTTTTATAGGAGTGAAAAGCCGTTTTCTTTTTTGAAGTAAGTAGCTTTGATTATTTAAAAAACTTTGTTTGTACCTAATTGCAGTATATATCCAGTTATAAATTAAAAATCAAACGTCCGCGAACTTTCAAAACCACAGAATATCATCGGAGAGTAAAATTAAAAAAGGAAAGGTAGCAGCTTCTGCGCAGCGTGCTCCCTCTACAAAAAATATCAATATTTTTGCCTCACTTTGCATCTATGTAAAGGCCTATCCAGTTATATATATATATATATATATATATATATATATATATATATAGATCATTGATTGTCTGCAATAAGCGGACAGGCGAATAAGTAAAAAACGAAACGAAACGATGACCATCAAAAAAAAATTCCGCCTACGATTTAACGTCAACAAACTGGTAGATCGTGGTAAAGACAATTATCGTAAAGTAAGCTTTAACGTGGCCGTCCATATTAATAGCCTTTGTTTAATTAATAAAACTTAATTTATATTGGGGACTTATTGCAATAGTGCCATTATAAGAACCGCTGTCTTCTTTCAAAATTAGGCCTTTGTGTATTATAAAAGCCTGAATTAATAGTGCCGCCACTATTAATGGAAAATAAACGACTGGATTTATAAATTCGACTTTCGTATGTCAATTTTTACAAACTGTGCCTGGCCTTATTGCAATAAGTCCCTATTTTTAAATATATATTTCTTAAATATATCCCGTTGACGTTGACATTACAAGTGTCGATCATATATGACACTATAAATGACAATGGGACTGTTCATGAATAAGTAGAACACTGATCACTACTCTAAACACCTTCCCCTTAAAGATCAAGACGCCAGGGACGTTTAATAGGACGTCCAGATCGAGAACGAATACTCTCCGCATTATTATCAACTAAATATCTATCATCAAGTCTGAATGTGCTAGAAGCTGGGCTTGCTGGTGAGCTATTTGGAGTACTTTGAGGACTAATGTAAAAATGAACTGGAGTCACTCTATTGTTAGGATATACATCATGGATATTATTTGGATGTACAGGCTCATTACCATTCTTATTGGGATACAATTCGGGTTTACAAATGTATTTAAAATCTGCCTTAGTCAAAGAAGGTTTCAAATGAAAAGTATTACGTCTTACAGTTTTGTTATTTACTTTTTTAGTCCAATATGATCTAGATTCAATAGCTTTCTCAATTACAACAGCTTTTTGCCAAATTTTCTACTTAGAAGTCTTGATAACTACTTTATCCCCCTTATTGTATTCCAATGTATTGACATTTTGTTGTTTACAAAGTTTTTCAAAGATACCTGATTGGACTTTAGGAATTAGAGCTTTATCTTAAGTTTCTGCTTTGTAAAATCTGTGAAGGTGTAGCATAGAGACTTGTGTTAGGCGAATTATTATATTCCATAACACTTTCTCTAAAATTACACCTATCTTCTAAACATTTTTTTAAAATCTGTTTTGAAATGTTTACTGCCTTTTCTGCCATCCCGTTGCTTTGATGGTAATGTGGTGAATAACTACTCATATTTTTGTTTTTATAAAATGCAACGACTTTATAGGAAAGGTAGTCAACAATCAAGTATTGTGGATAACAAAATCGAGTGAAAATAGTTTGAAAACAATCAACAACAGCTTCAGATGTTTTATCTTTAAGGTAACAAAATTTAAGCCAATGGGATAAATGATCAATCTACTAAGCAGGCTTTACCAGCATGTTCTAAAATGTCTGTAGCAACTTTATTAAATCTATATTTTGGAACTTCATGTGGTAACATGGGCTTCTTAAAGTTGGAAGGAACGTATTTTTCACATGTACGACATTTTTTTATGTAGTTTATGATATCATTTGATAAACAAGGCCAATAAAACAATCTCCGAGCTTTATTGATAGTTTTGTTAATACCAGTATATGTAAAATACTAATCATTCCTTGTTTTAGATTTTTGGGACCATTATTTTGTCTTCCACAAAAATGATACCTGCTTCTACATAAATAGAGTCCTTAATTGGGTAAAACATTCTACAATCTGCAGGCAAATGTTTTTGTTTTGACCAGCTATTATAATAAAAATCAAAAACTTTCATTAAGACTGGATCTTTGGTAGTTTCAAGTCGAAATTGGTCCTTTTTCTCTTGACTTAATGGTAGATGTTTTGAGACAAAGTGTACCATTTCAAACATTTCATGATCAATGAAATTTTGGTTTTGTCAACTTGAAACATGTCTGCAAATTGTACATTTTTTTCCGGGAACATAATAAACATTTGATGAGTATTTTAAAAGTTTTAGTCTTAGTCTTTGTAGCCTAACCGAGCCGATTTTTTTAATTGACTTTTTCATAATAGAAATTATGGGTTTGTGAACATTTTTCTTGTAAATAAAGTTATGACATTTTTGTGTTCCATAAAAAATAGCTAGAAGTTCCTTTTTAGGTTGACTGTAATTAATTTCATGCTGGTTCATCGAACGTGAAGCACATGCAACCAATTTTAAAATATTATCATCATACTCTTGGAAAAGATAACAACCTAGTCCATTTTCCATTCACATTGTAAAACTGTTTCCTATGTGGATCTAATGGCACAAGATTTTGTAATTATTTCTTTAAGTTCATTAAAAACTTGCTGATGTTTAGGTAGCCAAGACCATTCTATGTTAGACTTGTTTTTAGGGGTATTAAGTTTACATAAGGATTCAATTTGATCTAAAGCTATTTCCATAGCCTTTTCTGAAGACATCTGTTCCATAAATTTTATTTTATTTTGACTGTATTATAGTTTATCTTTATTAAACTTAGCCTTTACCTCTTAAGCTTTTTGTGCAAATTCAGCCACAGCATCATCATGCTCTTGTCTCGTTCGTCCTGATAAAACCATATCATGGCAAATTACCAATTTTTCAATGTTGCCAAAATGTTTTTCAACTTCGTCTTGAAATAGATCTTGTGACTTTGATAAGCCATAAGGTAGCACAATATCGCGATATAAACCAAAAGGAGTTGCAAAAGAACATTTCCAAGAAGATTCTTCATTTAATTTTAAATGATGATAACCTTCAGCAAGGTCAAAAACAGTAAAACATTTTTTGCCTCGTAATTTTGAGGAAATGTCTTCAATATTTATACCAATTTTTGATCTTCGAACAATTTGAGAATTTATGTCGCTTGGGTCCAGGCACAATCGAATTTTTCCATTAGACTTTTCAACAAGGACAATTCTGTGTTAATACTAGCTTCAGCTTTAATCTCATCAACTTTAATAATGGCTTTTCTTTTAACCAATCTGACCAATTTTTTTCAAAATTTTCACGAATAGCAAATTGAATCTTAGTTGGGGGGTAACAAACTGTTTCAAAATTTTCCTTAGTCGGTATACTGTGTCTCCCTGGAAACTTTTTGTGGTATTACCGAAATGTCTGCTCCAGTGTCGTGTCTTACTTTGACTTTTTTGTCCTCCAAACTTAAAATTTTTTGAAAATGACCGCATTTAAGCTCTATCCTCTTTTAAAACAGAAACAATAAATATTTTATAATCCTCACTTTCAGAGCCCGAGACATCACCTTCTTGCACATTTCTAATATTTCTTACCTTGCAGGATACAGCAAAATGATTTTCCAAACCACATTTTCCACATTTCTTCCCAAAAGCATTGCACTCTCTACGCCTATGCTTAGTATGGCAACGGGTACACATAAAAACTTTTTGTCCATCTCGCTTTTCTCACTCTCTTTATTTTTAGAAGATCTTCCCTAAGATTTCTCATACTTTTTATGATTTTTCTTTCTTACACTATTTACAGTCATACTTAATACACTTTGAAATTCTAGACTTTGAGACTTGCTTTGCTCAGAGGTACGACAAAAAGTTATGGCTTTATCTAGTCAGTTGGTCGATTCTCAGTAGTGGGATCAGTTATTCCACATACAATTTGATCTCTCAAAGCTTTGTCTTCATGTGTCTGATTTGGGTCAACAACATTGTAATTGCAGGTTTTTACTAGATGTCTACAATCTGTTAAGAAGTGGTCAAAACTTTCCCCTTCTTTTTGACATCTTTTAGAGAATATGTACCTCTCAAAACACTAATTTTTTCTTGGGTTTACATATTTCTCTATCTCAGCTAACATACCTATATATTTATCATCTGCTTCTTCGGATACAGCAAATGTTGATATAATCCTAGCTGCTTCATGTCCTATGATATTTCTCAATATTGATAATTTCACGTTGGAATTGGCCTGATCTTGACCTGTGGTCACTAAATAGTCAATAAAAACGCACTCTGATGCAGCATTTTGCCCTTGCAGGTCAAAATCTGGGGGCAACTTTACCGGACCACCCATTCCAGCCATCGCTAAGACTCAAATGATAAAAATAAATAAATAAATCCTAGCTGATCCTCTTCTCGAAAAATCATTTTTCTGCCATTTTTCTAGTTAGCCTAGGCGCTGGCTCCTGTCACGTGTGACCTAATATGTGCGCTCAGTTTGACTGCGGGGCATTCTTCAGCACCCATAGGTGTATAAAAAAAGGTTTGGTCACCTGGTCGAACTCATGGTCGTTTGGCCGCCATCTTTGAAAATAGCCGCCAAATTGATAAATTTTTTATTTTAGGCGTATCTCCCTACCCAGTCGTCCGATGGTAATTTTTTACAGCGTGTTATATTCCTTTTTTAAAGTCAAATAAATTTTGTCATTACACATTTTTTGATAAATCAAGTAGTTCTTGAGATATACCCAGGTATTAGTATTTCCGCTCGCAAAAGAATTAAAATAATACCCATGCTCATTTTATTGTAGCTTCAATATTATTGACATTAGCTTTTTTTGTTACATAGAAGGCTTTAATCTTTTCACAGAAGAGGATATTGACTTTATGTTTTTAAAGTTCGATGGATGGTACCCCTAAAGACTGCCTTAAAGAGGGTGGTTTCTAAAACCGTTCACAAGATTATAGAACAAGTGAATTTGCAGCGAAAAACGTTAAGAATAATTTTTTACAGTACTTTTAATTCCGCTTCTTCTGATCATTGTCATATCTTTAACAATTTTTAAGCAAAAAATCAATTTTGGAGCGAAAACATGAAATTTTTACAAAATTGTATATTTTAGCTGACTTGTCCAGCTAACTATCAAAGCTAGGATGCTAAGTGATACATCAAAAGAAGCGGAATTAAAAGTACTACAAAAAATTAATTTTATGGTTTTTCGCTAGAATGCATCGTTTCGCTGCAAATTTACGGGTGCCATTCATCGAACTTTAAAAACAAAAAGTCAATATCCTCTTCTGTGTACGGTTTAAAGCCTTCTATGTAACAAAAAAAAAACAAACGACTATGAGTTCGACCACGTGACCAAACTTTTTTTTATACTCCTTTGGGTGCTTAACAAAGTCCCGTAGTCAAACTGAGCGCACATATTAGATCACACGTGAGAGGAGCTAGCGCCTAGACTAACTAGAAAAATGTCAAGAATTTCGAGAAGAGATTTGTATGGCTCTGAAGTCAGGAAAGAGTCCGTATTCAAAATGCGCAATTAGTTTTTGGAACCATTTATATGGATGATTCTACAAAAATGGTGCTGTTGGGAATGCATATTTTTCAAACACAGACTGCAAATGAAGCATAGTTTTAGTTATAAGATTTAAAACGAAATGTTTTCTTTATGGAGCATTTGAGTTTAATGTATAAAAAAAATTTGCAAGTTTATAATTTTTTTTATTACAAAGCAAATACCTCATTCCTCTGGTGTAGTCCCAAACCAAATATTAAAAACTCAGATTGAAAAAAATATCCTAATAAATAATATTTAACCAAGTCTTAACTATTTATCAAAAAAATTGATAAAACTTAAGTTTGCAGTCATATTTTTGAAAATTCGAATTTACATCTTCCCAGAAAACGTGCTCCATTTTTAATAATAATTTCTAGAGAAAGAGACGGCCCTGGATATCTAATTTACTTGTGAGGGTGACAAGTTGTGACAGATAATGTCAACTTTAGTTTGGTTTAAGTTATAGATCTTTTTATTTTCGGCAGAAAATTAGTTTTTTTCGGAGAAATCAAAAAGGAACGCTTCAATTATCATTCCTCTGGTAAGTAAATATTCGACTGATATCAATAGTATAATTTTTATGTTGATTGTTTTAAAATTATAAGTATAGGAACTTTGTTTATATAAAACAGTTAAGTAGTCTATAAATAGATTTTGATTTAAATTGGAAAACCATTAAAAAACTTATTCCTCTGGTACTCATCCCTCTGGAATTTTTATGCAATAATTCCTAAAATTCGGGAAAATAAATGTTTCTTAGCTTATACCTAATTAGTTACATAAATTTAACAAAACTAAATTATTTACTGTGCTGTACTGTTATTTAAAGGCAATGACAAAAAATGATATCCCACTTTTGGTAGAATCATCCATATGTAACCTATACTTCATTCAGGCACGTTGTGTCTAAACAGCCTTGACTGTTTAAAAATGACTACTGCCTCTGTGGCGATATTCTAAACTGTATTTGTATTTATTTATTCAACACTTACATTCAATTTACATTTTTATGTCAATAATTTTTATTTTTTATTTTCTCTTCCTTGTGCAGTGTTGTGCAAGGAAATAAATCATGTGTGCAAAAAACGAACACAAACAAAAGGATTAGGAAAATATTACCTACACATATATGACACTGAAGTAACACAGAACACTAACAAACTAAACTAAGTAAATAAAATCTAAATAAATTATTAGCTTAGCTAAATATATCCTTAAATAAAAAAATTTGGTTTTGGACAGAGTTAAGACAAATTAGTTAATTTACAGGTACATCAAAGTTTCTAGCTAATAAAGTATTAACCATATTGTTATGAAGAAAGAACATTTTGGTTTTCCTATTAAATAATTTATGTGAAAAGACTTGAATTGTTCAGATACACTATTAAAAATTTTTGGTCCTAAATAAAAGAACATTCTTTGACTAAGGGATCTGTCAACCCTTGGTATAAATATTTTTCCATTGTTGTTAAATTGTAAATCTAATTTGTTTTTATTTTTAAATTTAATTTAGAAACAGTCACACAGTAGAGCTCATTTAAAGTTAATATTTTGTGATTTGCAAATAGTGGTTCAGTGTGATCAAGATAACCACAACCTAGGCATCTTAGAAATGCTTTTTGTTTTGTTACAAGACAAGAGAGTGTAGTTCTATATATTCCCCCCCAAATTGAGATACCATATCTTAAGATTGATTCCACAAGTGCAAAATATAATGTTTTTTTGAGAAATTTTGGAAGTATTTTCTTGATAAAGTAAAATTTGCTTAAAATGTATTTTAATTTTTTATTTATTGATTGGATATGTATTTTAAAGCTTAAGTTTTCATCTATGATTACTCCAAGATATTTAATGGTTTTAGCTTGTTCAATAATTTGACAGTCACAGTTATTGGTGTTGGTATTGCAGTTTATATGGTATTTTAAGTTTTTTTAAAAATTAATGTGTCTGTTATATGAAAAATTTAAGAATTTTGTTTTTGAGGGGTTTATTAACATGTCATTCATGCTGAACCATGTTTTAATTAAGTTTAGATCATGATTTAGTTCATTAAAGTTTTCTTCCCAAGATTTATTAGAATAAAGAAATACAGTGTCATCTGCAAATGCAATTATTTTACCCTTGAATTTTCCTTGAAAAATACTGTTTATGTATACTACAAAAAAAAGTGGCCCTAAAACACTGCCCTGGGGCACCTCTGTCCTAATTTCTTGTCGTTTACTTAAATTATTGTTGACTTTTGCTATTTGCTCCCTTTTATTTAAAATACTTTTACACCATGATAGCTCTTTTCCTCTTAAACCAGCATTTTCTAATACCTTTAACAGCTTATTGTGGGAGATAGTGTCGAATGCTTTTTGAATATCTATGAAAAGACCAGAAACTTTATTTTTTTGGTCAAGATTTTTAGCAATAAATGTATTAAATTTTGTTATTCTTTTGAGGTAAGAAACATATTGATTATCTGCAAAAAAATTATGATGTTGTAAAAATTCATATATTTGATGTTTTGCTACTTTTTCAAAAATTTTTGATACTATCGGGAGTAAAGCTATGGGTCTATAGTTACTACATTGGTCTTTTTGTCCACTTTTATATAAAGGGGTAATTAATGATGTTTTAAGGGATTGAGGAAACATACCTTCCTTAAATGATAAATTAATTATATATGTTAATGGTTGTGCTATATACTGATTAAGTTCTTTTATTATTTTAGGTTTAATTCCATCAAGCCTAGCGGCTTTATTTGTATTTAAATTTTTAATAATTGATTCCACTGCATTTTGCTGTACATAAGCAAAATTTATTGACTCTGTATAGTTTTGTTACAAAATGATTTTTTTGTATTTATATCAAGATCAATTTTTTTACATTTTTCTGAGATTTGTGGACCTATGTTTGAGAAGTAAGAATTTAGATGGTTTGATATATATCTGCTTTGTTAGTTAGAACTAAGTTTTTATTTGTTTAAATATAGTTACTACATTGGTCTTTTTGTCCACTTTTATATAAAGGGGTAATTAATGATGTTTTAAGGGATTGAGGAAACATACCTTCCTTAAAAGATAAATTAATTATATATGTTAATGGTTGTGCTATATACTGATTAAGTTCTTTTATTATTTTAGGTTTAATTCCATCAAGCCTAGCGGCTTTATTTGTATTTAAATTTTTAATAATTGATTCCACTGCATTTTGCTGTACATAAGCAAAATTTATTGACTCTGTATAGTTTTGTTACAAAATGATTTTTTTGTATTTATATCAAGATCAATTTTTTTAAATTTTTCTGAGATTTGTGGACCTATGTTTGAGAAGTAAGAATTTAGATGGTTTGATATATATCTGCTTTGTTAGTTAGAACTAAGTTTTTATTTGTTTAAATATTGTCTATTATGTTAGTTTTGTTGCCTGTTAATTCATTCATTGTTGTCCATTGTTTTTAATGTTAACTTCATTTTTTGAGAGATTTTTTAATATTGTATTTTAGTTTCAAATAAAAGTTTGCGTAAGTGGTTTCGATATGTTAAATATTCATTTTTAAGATCAATATTTTGAGGATTCAATTTTTGTTTTTGAAATAATTTTTCTCTTTTTCTTATACTATTTAAGATACTGTTTGTAATCCAGGGTTTAATTCTAAACTTTTTTGAATTGAGATTTTTATTTTCAGAACAGTGATTAATGCTGTTTGTTATTTTAGTTAAAAATTTATTAAGACAGTCATTCACATTATCTGATTTATAAATTTCAGCCCAAGTTTCATTTTTTATTTGTTCTTTAAGAAGGTTATAGTTGGTTATCTTTATGCATTTCGTGTTTTGTTTTTTATTATTTTGTAATTTTAAAGATATGATTGAGAGGCCAATCAAATAGTGGTCTGTTATGTTACTTATAAATATAGCAGAGTTTATTTCAGTTTCTGATTTAAGCCTTACCATAAAGTGATCGCAACATGTTCCACCTGTGAAGTTTCTATTTGGTTTTGTCACTTCATTAATAATAGATAAAAAACCATATTCTTCTAAAACTTCTAAATACAATGATTTTATTTGGCTATGTTTAATCAAATCAATATTGATGTCCCCTGTAATGATGCAGTCTTTTGTTTGTAAATTTGGAAGACAAACCATATACCTATATACATACGTATTAGTTATGAGTCAAACATAGACCGAGCCCTGTTTACTCACCTAAATGCGCAGAATAAAAATCGTAGCCGTATTTGCAAAAAGAAGAAAATAATAGTAAATTATTATAATGAACTATAGAGGTCTTTTGATACATTTTAACAGTTGTTTTACATCAGTCAATTGTATCGACTGCCTCTACGATTCTCTAAAATATGTCTTCGTAGATCGCATGTCTAAAACAAAATATTTTAAAAATAGAGGGCGCCAAAGTTGGAAAAACTATTTGTATTTTACGGAAAAACGGTAAGTCGTAGCGAGATACTTTATTAACATAAAATGTTCAGAACACAATTTTCTACAATCTGCCTTGATAATTCACAGCTTTACAATCACATGTATAGAAGACAGAGAGCGCCAAAAATGCCGATTAAATTTGTTTTTTGCATTTCACATTAAAACAATAAGTCGTAGAGCTGTGATTTACATTGATAAATTGTAGAGAATTATTTTCTGGAGATTTCATGTTTATTATATTTTTTTACGACAAACCGTTTCCACATAATATAAAATAAAATATTTTTGCAAATATGACGCCCTCTATCTTCTAAACATGAATTTGTAGACGTCTAATCTGTAAAAACAGTAGAGAATTGTGTTCTAAACATTTTAAGTCAATAAAGTTTTTCTCTTTCATTTGCCATTTTTGCTATAATGCAAAAAAATTTTTGGCGCCCTCTGTCTTTTAAATATATGGCTGTAGGCCTGTGATCTATGAAGACAGATTGTAGAGAATCATATGCTAAACATTTTTTGGAAGTCATTTTTTTCTGTATGACTTTGCGTAAAATGCCAAAAAATGTTTGGAAACTTTTCTGCCCTCTATCTTTTAGAAATGTGGTTGTAGAGCTGTTAACTATAAAGAGAAATTGTAGGGATTTGTGTCTTTAACATTTTTTTTTGCCAAAGTTTTCTTCTACGACGTACAATTTTCGCGTAAAATCAAATCCAAAAATTTGTGCAACATTTTTTAAGCTGCTCTTTTGAGCCGTTATCGATTTGTCAAAAAACATTAGCGTAACTATTTTACTAATAGCTATAAATAAATGTTGTGTAAAACTTTTTGTAAGTTTAAATTTTTGCGGCAATCAGTGTCCTTAAAAAATAAAGTTTCGTAGCTTGGCGCGCTTAAGGTCATTTTATCACGAAGTTCCTTCTAAAGGTACCGGCATAGATTTTTACGTACTAAAAAACCTCGTATACAATTGGTTACCCATCGGCTTTGGGGCAAAACTTAAAAATAATTTGTAAAAAAATTGTATTGTCATCAACATGACTTGTCACTGACTTGTGTTTGTTTACTATGTCATAACAAGAGATTAAATACTTATATTTTTTCGCTAATTAAATAAGGATATACTTAGTATCCAGGGGGTCGATTTTGACCACAACTTGTTAAATCTCATATTGGAGATTTAACATAGGTACAATCTCTAGTACAATCTCTAGTAGTCAGCTTGGCCATGGAAATTTTAAAACTTGAATTGTGGCTAAAATACAGACTTTTATTTACCTTTTTCTATGTTTTTACATACCTTTATGAATTTTCCTATATAATTTGGCCCCACAAGTTTCCTTTTATCACTATTTTCCGATTTTTTCGCGATTTTCCGTGATTGTATTTCATTGTTTTTACTTTAGAACTTTTCTGATTTAACAAACACAGGGTAGGATTTATTATTTTTTAATTATAAATTTACCTATACTTTATTATTATAAAATTAATAGCAACTTCACGCAATTTTTTCCAATTTTTTTTATTTGTTTGATTATAACTTTTTTCAAACTTTTCCAACTAGGTGGTTAGTATACAATTCAACTTTTTTTTAATTAAAAAAAATACATAAAATAGCGAATCCGAAATGGCGGATTTTCCCATTTATGATCCGATTTTCATCAAACTCGGAACTTTGAGATCTTTCAGGTCGCTGATTATTATTTTTTACTTAAATTTTAAAAAATCAAAATGGCGGATCCAAAATGGCGGGCTTTCCCATTTATGAACCAATATGCATCAAACTCGGAACTTTGGGATGTTTAACTTAAATTAATAAAAATCAAAATAGCGGATCCAAAATGGCGGATTTTTCCATTTCTGAACTAATATCCATCAAATTCGAAACTTTGGAGTGTTCTAGGTTGCTGATTATGATTTCTACCTTAAACTTTAAAACAATCAAAATGGCGGATCCAAAATGGCGGACTTTCCCATTTATGAACCAATATGCATCAAACTCGGAACTTTGGGGTGTTTAAGGTCGCTGATTATTATTTTTAACTTAAATTTATACAAATCAAAATAGCGGATCCAAAATGGTGGACTTTCCCATTTATGAACCAATATCCATCAAATTCGAAACTTTGGAGTGTTCCAGGTCGCTGATTATGATTTCTATCTCAAACTTTAAAAAAATCAAAATTGCGGATCCAAAATGGCGGACTTTCCCATTTATGAACCAATATGCATCAAACTCGGAACTTTGGGGTGTTTAAGGTCGCTGATTATTATTTTTATCTTAAATTTATAAAAATTAAAATAGCGGATCCAAAATGGCGGATTTTTCCAATCCTGAACTAATATCCATCAAATTCGAAACTTTGAAGTGTTCCAGGTCTAACTTAACCTTTAAAAAAATCAAAATGGCGGATCGAAAATGGCGGACTTTCCCATTTATGAACCAATATGCATCAAACTCGAAACTTTGGGGTGCTTAAGTTCGCTGATTATTATTTTTAACTTAAATTTATACAAATCAAAATAGCGAATTCAAAATGGTGGACTTTCCCATTTATGAACCAATATCCATCAAATTTGAAACTTTGACGTGTTTCAGGTCGCTGATTATGATTTCTATCTCAAACTTTAAAAAAATCAAAATTGCGGATCCAAAATGGCGGACTTTCCCATTTATGAACCAATATGCATCAAACTCGGAACTTTGGGGTGTTTAAGGTCGCTGATTATTATTTTTAACTTAAATTTATAAAAATTAAAATAGCGGATCCAAAATGGCGGATTTTTCCATTTCTGAACTAATATCCATCAAATTCGAAACTTTGGAGTGTTCTAGGTTGCTGATTATGATTTCTACCTTAAACTTTAAAACAATCAAAATGGCGGATCCAAAATGGCGGACTTTCCCATTTATGAACCAATATGCATCAAACTCGGAACTTTGGGGTGTTTAAGGTCGCTGATTATTAGTTTTAACTTAAATTTATAAAAATCAAAATAGCGGATCCAAAATGGCGGACTTTCCCATTTATGAACCAATATCCATCAAATTCTAAACTTTAGAGTATTCCAGGTCGCTGATTATGATTTCTATCTCAAACTTTAAAAAAATCAAAATGGCAGATCCAAAATGGCGGACTTTCTCATTATACATCAAATTCGAAACTTTGGAGTGTTACACTTTTAAAAAAATCAAAATGGCGGATTTTTCCATTTTTGAACCAATATGCATTAAATTCAGAACTTTGGGATGTTTCAGGTCTCTGATTATGAGTTCTAACTTAAAGTTAAAAACAAATCAAAATGGCGAATCCACAATGGCAAGGTTTCATTCTTGTGCAGTTTAGGTAAAACTGCAGTAAGTACGCTTTTTATTTTTTTAATTAAGATTAAAAATAATAATCAGCGACCTGAAAGATCTCAAAGTTCCCAGTTTGATGCAAATCGGTTCATAAATGGGAAAGTCCGCCATTTTGGATCCACCATTTTGATTTTTTATAAATTTAAGTTAAAAATAATAATCAGCGACCTTAAACACCCCAAAGTTCCGAGTTTGATGCATATTGGTTCATAAATGGGAAAGTCCGCCATTTTGGATCCGCCATTTTGATTTTTTAAAAGTTTAAGTTAGAAATCATAATCAGCGACCTGGAACACTCCAAAGTTTCGAATTTGATGGATATTGGTTCATAAATGGGAAAGTCCGCCATTTTGAATCCGCTATTTTGATTTTTATAAATTTAAGTTAAAAATAATAATCAGCGACCTTAAACACCCCAAAGTTCCGAGTTTGATGCATATTGGTTCATAAATGGGAAAGTCCGCCATTTTGGATCCGCCATTTTGATTTTTTTAAAGTTTAAGTTGGAAATTTTAATCAACGACCTGGAACACTCTAAAGTTTCGAATGTGATGGATATTGTTTCATAAATGGGAAAGTCCGCTATTTTGGATCCGCTATTTTGATTTTTATAAATTTAAGTTAAAAATAATAATCAGCGACCTTAAACACCCCAAAGTTCCGAGTTTGATGCATATTGGTTCATAAATGGGAAAGTCCGCCATCTTAATTTTTTTAAAGTTTAAGTCAGAAATCACAATCAGCGACCTGGAACACTTTAAAGTTTCGAATTTGATGGATATTGGTTCATAAATGGGAAAGTCGCCATTTTGGATCCGCTATTTTGATTTTTACAAAGTTAAGTTAAAATTAATAATCAGCGACCTTAAACACTCCAAAGTTCCGAGTTTGATGCATATTGGTTCATAAATGGGAAAGTCCGCCATTTTGGATCCACCATTTTGATTTTTATAAATTTAAGTTAAAAATAATAATCAGCGACCTGAAAGATCTAAAAGTTCCAAGTTTGATGCAAATCGGTTTATAAATAAGAAAGTGCGCCATTGTGGGACCGCCATTTTGATTTTTTTAATGTTTAAGTTAGAAATCATATTCAGCGACCTGAAACACCCCAAAGTTTCGAATTTGATGCATATTGGTTCATAAATGGGAAAGTCCGCCATTTTGATTTTTATAAATTTAAGTCAAAAATAATAATCAGCGACCTGAAAAATCTCAGTTCCGAGTTTGATGCAAATAGGTTCATAAATGGCAAAATCCGCCATTTCGGATTCGCCATTTTATGTATTTTTTTAATAAAAAATAAGTTGAATTGTATACTAACCACCTAGTTTAAAAAAAATTATAATCAAACAAATAAAAAAAAATGGGAAGAAATTGCGTGAAGTTGCTATTAATTTAATAATAATAAAGTATAGGTAAATTTATAATTAAAAAATAATAAATCCTACCCTGTGTTTGTTAAATCAGAAAAGTGACAGTTCTAAAGTAAAAACAATGAAATACAATCACGGAAAATCGCGAAAAATTCGGAAAATAGTGATAAAAGGAAACTTGTGGGGCCAAATTATATGGGAAAATCCATAAAGGTATGTAAAAACCTAGAAAAAGGTAAATAAAAGTCTGTATTTTAGCCACAATTCAAGCTGACTACTAGAGATTGTACTAGAGATTGTATCGCTGTTAAATCTCGAATGAGAGATTTAACAAGTTGTGGTCAAAATCGACCCCCAGAATTTTATTAACCTAATCGTTGATGCGTTTGTTTGCCCTTTAAGGCAGTGTCAGGTCTATTAGAGGTAGGAGATTGCAGCAAAGGAAGAGTGAAATTAGGTAAAATGTTCTATAAGGACTTGGAAAATTCGCGTTTTTCCTTCTAGTAATTTCTAATGTGTTTTTATTTTCTGCATGCGACTGCTGATACTATAAAGTTTTAAAAAAATGCAAACTGGGTAAATGTAGAAATAAGATTTTATATTATTTTCATTAAAATTATGTTTTTGTAATAATTTTGTTTTATTTTAATATATCTATAATATCTATTGTTGGGTTCTTAAGCAATAAACCAAAATCTGGAGCCCCGTACAGACCTGAACATTTCGACGAACAACGAATAGAGCACCAACCAAACGGCGAATGACCATGACCTCTATTGGTTTTGGCGAGCAGAAAACAAATATATCGTTTGTGATGTTCTCATGTTCTCGGTTTTATTTCTTTAAGATTCATTCAATTCATTCAAACGCTTTTGTAATCCCGTTCAAGCTAGTGTTTGCTTTGCCTTTCGGTTAGTTGCTCTGTTCGTTGTTCGTCGGTATGTTCAGGACTGTATGAAGCTAAGTTAAAAAAAGACAATAATAATTTAAGATGTCTAATTTTTTTATTCTTTATTAATCTAAACTTATTGACTAGTACACAGCCAAATTAACGTTTTATTCCTAAGCTTGGCAAACGCTTTGATTTTATTAAAAATTACAGTTTTTGGATTATATATCAAAAATGTGTTTAGAAAATAATTTTTATGGAAAATGAATTTGGACCAGGGAAAATCAAATTTTTGAGATTGCATCTCTATATATTGCCAAGATTCGGTTTTGAAGGAGAACAATACTCAATTGTTTTTCTTTCTAACTTATATAACAAATAAATTATTTAAACTTAGTTTTAATAAAAAATTGTCGTACCTAAACTTTGTGAAAATACATATTTAACTAACATCGCATTTTTTTGTACAAAATGTATGTTTGGTCAGATTTGCAATTATTTTCTCAAGAAATTAGAAAATATTCTACCTATAGACCCACCATCGGTGCATCTTCGAGGTTTCTATTTTTGGGATGCTTTGACTTTTTTGAATAAAATAATGTTTTTGAAGAACTCATTCTATTTTTTTAACTTATATATTGACTACCGAACGTGACAATATATCTTGTAGGATATACAGAGTGTTTTTGTGACTTTTCATAAGATAAACATAGAGCCCATAGACGAAAATTAGTATACTGTGATAGAGCCTTAAAACCACTTCTTTTCGAGATACAAAGTGGTAAAGTTTATTTTTTGTTTATAGCTTTTTAAGATATTTAGCTTAAATTTCGCAAAGTGGTAAAGTTTATTTTTTGTTTATAGCTTTTTAAGATATTTCGCTTAAATTTCGCACGTATATTTAGTTATGGGCACTACTCTATCAGACATACCAACAAATAGTAAAAATCTAAAGTGTGGTACTTTTTCAGGGCCATGTAGCCTTTTCCCCCTGATTTTTTTGTTGTAAGCCACTGAGAGATTCTAAAACAATAAATAAAGTGCTTGTTTAATTTGCAAATTTTTTTTATTTGGCAATTTTTTTGCATTGTTAACCGTTTTAGAGAGAATCGCTGTTGCACTAAAAACTGCTGTCATAAAATAAAAAATGCTCCGGTATGGCATGGCAAGTATATCAAAATAAACAAGTTAATTAAAACTTATTTGGCATGCCTATTACTGTAGTCCCTATAAAAAGTTACAGGAGCTATAAGAAGAGACCCTGTATCTCGAAAATTAAGCGTTTGTAGACCTAGCTTAAATTAACTTTTTGTCTTGAAATCAATTGAATTTTAAAACACCCTGTTTATTATAAACCCCCTGTTCTCCAAAGTAACAGTGAATTAAAGTTTTTTTCCAAATTGAAATCGCTTAAAATACTGCAATGTATCCGTCAACGTAAAACGCCAAAATATAAGATACAACGTCAATTTAAGGGTTAAGTATAGAAAGTTGTTTATATTATTAGATCTCAGCACTTTATAAAAAAAATCGTATCCAAAATAATGAGATACCAATTTGTTGATAAAACAAAACGTTATAATATAACACTAGTGTAGAGACATTTTGCAACAAGTACCAGACATGGTGGTTTGAACTCGTCGCTGAAAAAGCAAAGGGGCGAAAGCGACAAGATAGCCAAAACTCCATTTTATGGATGTTCGGCGCTTTGTCTGATCCTATAATATAAATAATATTGCTTTCGCCTGTAGACGATATTGCTGTATACTTCAAACAGCTATAGATGGACATTGGCCTCTTTGTTAGTTCATAGATACAAATAATTCTAGACATAACTCTAATACAAAAAAAATGTCGCATTCGCCCCTTTGCCTTTTCAGCGATAGTTATTTTAGAACGCTAAATCAAGAAATGCTTGCAGTATAACCAATTTTGTGTAAGTGGGCCATACTGACTCCAAAAAATAAATTAAGCAAAAAAAACATAAATACAAATACCTTAAAAATTACCCGTTCGTAATCACCTGCACCTATTATTTACAAAGCAGAGCTTCAGCCTTAATTTCTATTTAGAAGTCTTTAAGAACATTACCACCAAAAACTTCTGTGAACTGGACTTTAATGAGGATATCCAGATCGATAATAAAATTAGAAACAACAACTAATGCCTAGACAACCAGGTCAAAGTACAAATCCTTGCAGAGATTAATTGTAGGAATACAAATAAATACAACCTAAAAGGCAAGTACCTATAATAAAAGAGAAATCTCACTATAACCTAACCAGGCACACACAGCACTGCTTATATAAGCCCAACTCCACAATTTAATAAGAATAATAATATTAATAATAAATAAAATGTATTATACTACTTTACATATATCTTCGATCTCGGTCGTCTTTAGTAGGTTACCCCTTAGGAAATCCCAAAACCTGGGGTAACGGCAGTGCCCCGACAAGTTTGCGCACACTGCTGTACCACCATGAGCTACGAAATTCAAACTTTGCACAGTCATAGATCACGATAATGCTAACAACTCAGATACTCAAAATTCTCCTGTACTTCTAAAAATGTTAGAAGGCTGCAACTTTACAGACTGACACAAATTATAACAAAAACCTTGGGGAAAATTATGTAAAACTAACATTGCTCATTTTCAGAAACTGTGCAGAGTTGGAATTTGGTAGACTGAAATTATGACAAGTTCTTAAAAACTTAAAAAACCCCTCTACGACTCATTTTCTCGTAAAAGCATGAATTTATTAGCAAATCGGTCATTAACGCAATTATGTACAATTATACACAAGATTCATAGGCAAAAAGAAATAAAAAAAAGTATCTAAATCTACGGACTGCAAATAAATTAACCCTACACCCTACTCACCTCACACACAGTCCATTTCCCTTTATCCTAAAAGCACAGTAAATTGCAAAATATGAGTAATCAGAATAAAAAGCAGCAAAAGCAAAAAAAAACCTTTTTTTTTTCACTTTCCATTATAAGATCTAATTTGTAGAAAATGGATATTAGCAGGAAACTAAATAATCCAATTTGTTAAGAAATAAAATGGATGTAATCATACAAAAAAACTAACAGTTCCTGTAGATCTGACCTCCTGTAACAAATCACAAATTAAAAAGAATCAGAAACCCACCAGGGATAGAATTGTAATGGCACATAAAACCATCAATACCTCTATAACTAATGGAAATAGACATCGAACTGTATTCATTCTAAAAGGAAAATTAAAAAGGGTAAAAGCTTAAAAGCAATCGGGAATAGGCGTCGTCAAAGTCAGCTCTGAAAATTATTTCACATATTTTACTAAATTAAAACTTACTATTAACCAAATGCTTTAAAAAAAGTTGTGAAATCATAACAAAAACATTTTGTGTAAAAAAAAGCCAAGGAGGCGAAAATGATATTCCGAAAAAAGAATTGAGATCAAACCATAGTCAACTTTTTCAATACAAATTTCAAAATAAAAGGTTTCACTAGTTTGGAAATATTTATTTGAACTTGGCTATTACAGCTGCATAATTGATTGTTAGGCACAGTGTTACAACAACATAAACAACTTTGGATGAAATAGCAAAGTTTAAATAAACATTTCCAAGTTAGTGAGAACCTATGACTTTGAAATGTGTGTTCAAAAACTGCTATACCTTGATTTTAATTCTTTTTACGGAATACCATATTCGCGTATTTGGATTTTTTTAATAAAATATTTTTATTATGAATATAAAAATAACAGCACAAAACTTATTACAAGCACAAAACTTATTACACGATCTTTACAGCTGTCCGCATACCCATGCTTCTGCTGCCACATCTAATGTTTCTTTCGCTGTCTACTTTCCTATTTTTTTCTTTTGTCAGAAAAAAAAATTCTCGTTGTATAATAATTACTGACAATTTTTGAAAATATATTATGACACTGGGGAAAGACATTAAGGTCCTGATTTTTTTCTAAAAATTCGGATCTTACACTTTTAATTTTGACGGTTCCCTCTGACAAGGAGGTTTTAAATTTTCTATAAAAATCCTCGGCCTTTTTAATGACATGGAAAATTTTTATGGATGGATATGTAATGCTTTTAGAGTATGCTTTCAGTTTTGTAAGTAAACTGAATTGTTCAATATCTGTCTCATGCTCATTTGTTTTTAAAGCTGAACAGTCAACGCAGTTTTGTAAAGAAGAAGATTTCTTAAAAACTTGTGCTACAGTTCTGCCAGTCAAGTAGAAGAGACTTTGCAGCTCTTCCTTGCCCATATCCTCAATGTAATTAATATGTTCACTAAGCCTTTCTTCACTCAGATCGTTGTCTCGGTAAGCGCTGTCGTTCTTTAAAAGGTTTAAAAGGTAGTGAGACTTGTCATTTTCTTAATTTGATTTTTTGTTGTAGGTGTCCAACTATCCTATTGTAAGCAATCTTAAATTGGTTTTAAACTCTCGTGAATTAGGTACTGGATTCATCATCCGAATGCCACAGAAGAAGTTCTCTAACACATCTTGAGTGAAACGACCCAGACAAAGATAAGAGTAGTTATTTTGTAAAAAAAATAATGTGCTAAGTCAATTGCCGTTGTAGTTGAAAGTCGAATTCCAGTTTGAACAGGTTTCCACTTGTCACCAATTTTGATATCACGAATAATCTGCATAAATTCTTGATAAAAGTTAATTTGCTGTTCACATGTGTTTTTCTGAAGTGCCGTTTTTTGATTTCTACTTGTCATTGAGGTAAACCATTTTTTAACAATCTCGCAGAACCATGCCGTAGTTAGTGCATCCTCATTTAATAACTTCTTTTCCACACAATATCTTAAGGCAGCAGCGGTGTCTCTACTAAGTAGAGAAATTGCTAAGCCGACATGCATTTTTTCAAAATGTTTGGGTTGAATGCAATTTTGTTTTAAATAGGGAGCTAACTTCAAAGAATTCGGATCATCAATTTCACATACTAATTTATAAATATGAGATAATGACACCGAATTTGATGGCAGATTATATTTTGAGACCGTCTCTTCCGATAACAAAATGTTTTGATCCTCTATGATTGCATTTCATAATTTTTTTAAAAGGTGTGGAACATCTGCACTAAATAAAAGTTTTCTGGAATCATCAGCAGGATGTATAATTGAATTTTGAATTTTACTTGTTTTTGGTGCACCAAGATTAAGAATTTTCCATATTCCCAAATTTTGACCACCCATATCACTTGTTACTGAAGCTACTTTTAGACCTATGTGTTCTGCCTCGTAAATGATGTTAAAAATTATGTCTTTTACCTCTTCTTGGTTAAAAGAGTTGGAAGTAAAATGATAAGCAACATCTTGCTTCCATCTTGTAGATATACCAGCTAGCATAAACACAAGTGCATGTGTGGCCCTTTCATCAAATTGTTTTAAATTATTAGAGATGGTAGGTTTGCCGAAAACAAGGCCGGTACTGTTGTCAAAATCAAACTTTGGCGTTATCTGTATTTCGTCAAAAGAAAGGATGCAAAACTTTTCTTCCGCACGCATCACCTCCAATTGGGGTTTCAAAACGGTAAATATTTTATTTAAAAGTCCCGAAGAAAATTTAAGGTGTTGAATTTTTCGTTGAAGGGTCCGTTCTGATGGAAAAGGAAAACCCATCGATAGCAGTACATTATAACCATTTGTGCCACATGCACTTTTAATCTTTATAACCTTTTCCACGGTTTGATCTGACCATTGCGGTTGTTTTTTTCCCAATTCTAAAACAGAGGTTTGGTCATTGGTAAAAATTTTGTTTAAATTGTTTTTTAAACTTTCATATTTGGTTTTCCAGTATTCTACTTCTGTTAAAAAACTTGGTTTTCCGGGTAGACTATGAGGACTAAAACATGCTGTGGAGGGATGCACTGTCTCAGGAGGGCTGGATAACGGAGAACTCCAATAGTCAGCGATCTTGTTGGTATCTATAAAGAAAAATTTTTGACTTAAATATTAAAACATTTTTTAAAATATAACTTTTTTTTAAATTTAAAGAATTTTCAATTTTAAATTATTTTTGAGTACCTAGATATACCAAGTTTTAAGTAACTAATACGTAGTAGCAGAGCTGTCGCAAGTACATTATGAAAGAAATTCAAGTACAAGTATCAAGTACATTAAGATTTGTGAAAATACTTGAAGTACTAAGTACATTTTCTTTTCAAATATACTTCAAGTACCAAGTACATTATAAAAGTACTTGATTTTCCCCAAGTCCTGTAATTTTACAATAGAAGTACTTCAAGTACTTTAAATATGTCAGAAAATTATAAAAATGTCAAAAATATTTTTAAAAAATGTCAAAAACCGTCAAAAATGTAAAAAAAATTCTAAATCACTCATAGAAAGTACTATTTTATTTTTATAATAGCTCACAAAACTGCTTAAAAACGTGTTTAAATTAAACTAAATAAATAAGCATAACAAACGTAAATATCTAAGGAATTTTTTGAGGTGTATCTAGTCAGAGCAAATAAATTTTCGGGTTCTTTAAACCAACCTCCATCAAACGTAAAAATTACGTCTGCTGCAAGGTGAGTAAGTTTCGAATGTACTTGAAGTACTTTGAATGTACAGGGTGTCCCAAATTGGGCACTTTTAGGGGGTTTAAGGTACTTCTAGGGGAGACAGAGAAAAACTGACCACGCATTGCGAGGCTCAAATTTCAAGAGAAGACTTATAGTGAAAACCGCATTTTGAAATACCGTCTCGTCTTTGAGCTACGGGGACTTTTTGAAAAGTCTGCATTTTGGAAGGGGGTCTATAACTTCGTTATTAGTGGAAATTTTGATTTAGAGTAAATTGCAATTTTATAGACTTTGTCACGAGGAATTCACCCGCTAAATTAAATTTTAACTGACACTTTTAGTTTTTGAGATATGACATAAAGTTGCATTTTTTCTTATGGAATAGCCTATATTTTATTTAATTATCGAATTCGTCATTGAATTCTTTTCAAAATGATGTATCATATGTCATTGTTTGATTGAGCGGTTTAGAAGATATTCAGCTTTTTTACTTATTTCCAGTGCGCTATGATTTCCTGCTGAGGCAGGTCAAGGCACTCCAGTTTTTTTTATTATTTTACACAGTAACATTTTAACATGTCATACTTTTCATCGTTTTGATACATGATTAAACATAAAATTAAAACGCTTTTGTGCAAAATAATTTCACATGAAAGCGTAATGTCAAATTGTTTAAACAATTGAAAACAATGACAAAACGCCAAGACGCAAGGCCAACTTTATTTGCATAGTATAAGACAACAAAACTATAGGAGCATTGAAGTAGGATTTGACCGCAAGGCTTTCATGTCAATGGCGCATGACGTCATTCAACCCACACTAGATAAAAATAAAAAACTTTAATTATCTCCGAAACCGCTTAATTAAACCATGACATATGTTACATCATTTTGAAAAGAATTCAATTACGCATTCGAAAATTAATTAAAATATAGGCCATTCCATAAGAAAAAATGAAACTTTATGTCATATGTCAAAAACAGTTAAAATTTAATTTTGCGGATGAATTCCTCGTGACAAAGTCTATAAAATTACAATTTACTCTAAATCAAAATTTCCACTTATAACGAAGTTATAGACCCCCTTCCAAAATGCAGACTTTTCAAAAAGGCCCCGTAGCTCAAAGACGAGACGATTTTTCAAAATGCGGTTTTCACTTTAAGTCTTCCCTTGAAAGTTGAGCCTCGCAATGTGTGGTCAGTTTTTCTCTGTCTCCCCTAGAAGTACCTTAAACCCCCTAAAAGTGCCCAATTTGGGACACCCTGTACTTGAAGTACTTTGAATGTACTTGAGGTACTTTGAATGTACTTGAAGTACTTTAAATGTACTTGAAGTACTTTAAATGTACTTGAAGTACTTTACTTGACAAAATCAAGTACATTTCCAACTACATTGTTAAAAGTACTTCAAGTATCAAGTATAATTATCGGATTGTCGATGTATTTCAAGTACAGTACTTGAAGTACTTGTAAGTACTTGAAGTACAGTTTCAAGTACTGTACTTGAAGTACTTGACAGCTCTGCGTAGTAGGGAAGGTCGTGAATATTTTTTGGAACTTATTTTCTTCGTCGGTGTATCTAAATAAATATGTTCTGTTAATGATAATAATCAACAGTTTCTCATTTTTATGATGATTTTTTGATGGGTTCAGGTCAGTAAATAATATAAGTCGACTTATTTTCTTAGTTCTAAATCTTTTACACTAAGAAGAAGAGATCATGAACATTATAAGAAAAGAACTCTGGCTCATCTCAATTGGTGGAAAATGTCCCTGAAATTTGCGGATCCAAAAAGTGGGTTCATTGGTGCCCTTATTTTCTTTGTCTTCAAACTGAACGTATAAACTGATAGTTGATAGTTGGTTGTTGGGGTAGGACAAACAAATTCATGTAACTGTTCAAATGATTGCAAACGTTTCGGTTTATTGTTTAAACCTTCATCAGTGCTAAAAATAGATAAAAGAACAAGTAAAATAGTGAATCAAAGCAAAAACTAAATTGATTCATTCATTCATAAAAATAATTATTTAGAAGAAACATTTTAATAAAAAACTGTATATAGAAAAAATATTAAATCTTTTTAAAAATTATTATAAAAAAAAGGTTAAAACATTTTTAAAAATTATTTAGAAAGAGAAAAACATTACGGGAAAACAGAAAAGAAGCCCCACCTTTCCTTTCTAGCAGCTACATTCGTCAATATAATTGTCTTTCAAATGCCAATATGTAATTTTATTGTTGATGCTTGTAATATCTGGCACAACGATTAGCAATTAGTTAAAAAGAATAAAGTAAAACACAAAAAAAGACAATAAAAAATATTGCAGAGTTAATAGCTGAAAATAAAATGAAGTAAAGCTTACCCTTCTTATTCCTTCCTCCAAGAGTCATATTACACAAAACAACGTTTTTTAAAATGAGAAAAATATAAAATTAAGTCAAAACACAATAATAGTTAAAATTAGGACGTAACAAGAATTAAAATTATTAAAATAAAACCGACATAACACATTTACAATATGCGAAAGACAAGCAACAATTAATCATTCATTTATATACCTACTTACCAATTTGTCAGTTATTATTATATTTTAAAAAATCTGATTTTTTGGAGCCTAGTGGCGTTATCTGTAGAAAAATGTTAAAACTTTGTTTAAACTTCAAAAAGAAACCTAATAATAAATATTTAATTGATATTCCTTTAAGTCATTGATCTGAAATTCGTAGAAAAATGTTTTGAATTACAAAGTTTTCAGTTTTCAGTAAATCAGGTTGTAATATATGTTGCTTAAATTCTGTGTATCTGTTTTAAAGTTAATTGTTTCTGTACCATTTTTCTTTATGTGGAACATTTCTAACAATTTTCTTTTAAACCGGTTGTTCTCTCTGCATAGGATCCTTGTTTGGTCAAACTTAAAATGATGCTCTGTTTCAAAATGGTGTACTGCTAACGCAGTTTTTTGGGCTTTGTTAGCGTTAATTATGTTGCAGTCATATTTGTGTTGTGTGACACGTTTGCCTAATTCATAATTACATAAAATGGTAAAATAGCATAAAATACGACATTATGAGGGCTCAGCCCCCCCCCCAGAGGCCTCGCCCCCAAGACATATTCCTGGGTGCGCCACTGCATAATGTTTCCCAAATACTACTTTTTTGCCGCAACTAACAAATATTTTTTTTTGTTCGTGATCACACTTAGTGTTCTCATTGGTTTTCATTTTAAAAACTTAAAAATATTAAGCGCCTTGACCTGTTTATTTAAAACAGGTAAATGTTTATTTCATCAAACCCACAAAAAATATTATACTTTAAAATCGACCTTTAATTATTACAATAAAATAAATAAACTACTGATAAAACTTGGCGTATATGTTCTGCGAGCTATTCTCCTTAACTAAAGTAGCTTTTTTTACGCTATGACGCGTGCAAGTCGGGCTAACCGGCAAAGCCATGATATTAAAGCAATTTTTTTTTAAATTGCTTTAAACCCGGGAAGAAGCAGGTTCGATTTCAAGGTTACTCAAAATGGTTTGTCTAAGGTGTCCCCAAATACAACATACACTAACCTATAGACCTGAGTCACACTGTGTGGACAGCGGCGTAGCGTGCCCGAAAGGGCGGGGGGGGGGGGGGCGACAGCTAAAAAGGGTGCCTCTGAAAACTGATGAAAAATCTTGTGACAAAAAAAAACAACAAGGTCAAAAGATCGCCTCTCACAAATCTTGCGACCAAAAAAATAAAACAAAAAAGAAAAAGGTTATCATCATGTGTGAGGGGGCGGGCGATCAGTCACAAGGGCGCCTCTCACGAATCTTGCGACCAAAACAAAAAACAAAAAAAAAAAAAAAGGTCGTTAGTTTCCTTTGGCACCCACTCAATTGGCCGTTACCGGTCCGACTTAATAAAGCTGAGGGTACTTCGGCCACCTATGGGGCGCCACTACCCTCGGGGCGGGGGGGGGGGCGACGAACCCCCCGCGCCCCCCCACGCTACGCCGCTGTGTGTAGATTCATATAACAAAATTTGCTTAGATTTGATCAATGAACAATTATTGATGTTTGCTGACTAAGAAAATAAGTTCCCAAAATCTTTACGGCCTCCCCCACTATAAATGGTATAAATTTTAATCAAATTCGTGATTCATACCTGAATTTGGAATAAAAGAACTTGATGTTCCTGGTGCGCTATGAGGAATAAAACTGGATGTGGAAGCATTCGAACCAGGAGAGCTGGAAAACGGAAAACCTGATTGATCAGCAGTCTTGGAGGTCTCTAAATACAAAAAATTAATAAGCATTAAAAGATTTTTGATTCAATTTAAAGAATTTTCTGACCAAGTTTAAAGTAATTAATTAAATGAAAAAATGTATACCTGAAACTGGAATTAGGAGGGATTGATGATGACATAATGAGGAGGGATTCACAGTCTCCGGGGGGCTATAAAACGCAGACCTCGAACAGTCAGCGGACTGGCAGGTGTCTAATTAAAAAAAAAATAATACTTCAATATTAAAACATTTTTGTTTTAATTTCAACAATTTTAATTGTTAAATTATTTTTGGGTAAAGTACTACCAAAATTTTAAGTACCGTAAACTCATACATCTTGGGACAGTTTTGACATTCAAACACCTGTATCTTTTCAACCACTTTCGACCCACATTCTTTGATAACGCCATTTTTCGGGTCGCTTTGGATACTTTAAGACCACAATACCAAATTTTGCAAAATTTGAGTCACTTTTTTAAAAAAAAGTGCTTGTCCCAAGTTACCTCACGGGTGCGCCAACTTGGGACACCCATTTTGGTGGTCGTAAAAATCAAGAAAAATGGCTAATATGCATCTTGGGACAAAAATATTGTATTATTATAACTGAATTTTTAATTCTTTTACACAGATACTTGAACAACTGCAACAAATCAAGTTCAAAACTAAGTAAAATTTTTTAAATCTTACATATTCATTGTGAGTACCTAGTTAAACTTAAAAAAGACGTAAGTACCATCATTTTGATGAGTACCTGGAACAAGAAACAACGAAAAACAAAAGTTAAACTCGTAATTCTTTGGAATAAAATTAGGTAAAGCACATTTTTTTATTGTGGATCCGCAAACTGATATCTTCCTCTCTGATAGGAAGTCACCGTCAAAACATATTCTATTTGGTCGAATGACACCCCGGCAATATCGTCAATGACAGGGAAAACGTAGGTATCATTGGAACCTTTGTAACTTCGCAAGAATTTGCACCTGATGACTTTATGATCTGCTTCCTTGTTAAAGCCTATGACTTGACTTATGAACTTTTTGACTTTTTCTTTTTTTGTACCTTTATCATATACAATTTTGGTAAGCAGAAAATCTCCCTTTGTAACCTCAATGGGTCGTGGTACCCCTGGTTCCTGGATTATGTTATTTTGCTCATCTATTTCACTCTCAGGCGCCTCTTCCATTTGTGACTCATTCTCAGATGACGATGAACTCAGCATGAAATCTTCTACGCATACACTTTTTCCAAGTGCCACATCTAAGCGTTTCTTAGTTTTTTTTGTGGTATTGCATGAGTCAGTCCTTTTCTTCTGTAGATATTCTCGAAAAGACTGGTTCCACACCTCAGCACCAGCTTCTGGATCATTCATCGCTCTTGGTAATCTACTCAGTACTTTCTCAGGATCAAATGGATAGATTACAGTTTTGCAGAAACCTGCAATGAGATTCTGAGCAGATTTGTTTCCGGGAAAAGCATCTTTTGAAATGCAGCCACGATGTTTAGACTTCCATTTTTCCAGTATATTTCTCCATACCATTTTCAAAGGTTTAAAATATGCAACATCTAACGGCTGACACAGGTGGGTACTATTGGGTGGTAGTAGCACAAAACGAATATTATGTTGTTCGCACAATTCGACGATGTCAACAGCCTTGTGGCTAGCCAGATTGTCACAGATTACAACATTTGGTCCTGGTCCTAATCGTTGGAAATAGGGGATAACCACGGTTTGAAAATAGTCCTTGAAAATCACGGAATCGAACCACCCGCTCTTTGATCTGTTATATCTGCAATATTTCGGGCCTCCCACTTTCCATGAATGGTATAAGTGTTCCGCCTTATAAACCACATAGGGCGGTAACAAGACACCCGAAGCAGAGCCAGTAAACATCACTGATACACTGGCTTTCGAAGAGTCTATAATCTTCTCTGGGTATTTGGTACCTTTGCGTACCACAACTTTGGTTTTTCCAGGATCATCAGTAATGTTTGTTTCATCGAAATTCAGAATTCTTTCAGGGGGTACACCATCCAAAGATTCCTTCAATTCTGCGAAATACTGATTCATCGTCTCATGATTCACAGCAGCTCTACATCTTTTTATGTTTTCAGCTAGTCTTTCGGAAAGAAGTCGTCTATTTCTTTTCAAGAACATTCGACACCAAGTTTGGCCAGGAAGATTATTCACGAATTGCTTAACTTGAATTCCGCGTCTATCTAAGTAACTCTTGGCCACGAATTGGATGTCCTTTCTGGAAAAAGGAAACCCCCATTTGCCGGCAGTAACAATATTCTGAACCAACATATCTTCATCTTCTCGCGTCAGGACTGTAGGATGACCAACAGGATTCTGATTTCTTCCTCTTACTTTTCTATTTATTGTTGACTTCGGAATATTGTAGTGTTCAGCTGCTCTTCTAACGGACATCAATCCAGCGCGAACAGCTTCAACAGCTCTTTGTAGACTGTCATTATCAAAGTTTCTGTAGCGTTTGGCTCCTATTTTCTTTCGGCCACTCATCATGTGGTCCTAAAAGAGCAATCAGGGCATGAAACGTAAAAAAAGGGAAAAATATTCACATGTTTCACAACTTGGGACGAGGTTGCAACTTGGGACACTACCGTCCCAAGTTGTGAAAGAAGCACGTTTTTTTGGAAAAAAATTTATTTAAAAAAAAATTGTAGAAAATCAAAAAAACTTATAGCACCACTAAACTAGCAACAAAATGTTCCATCAATAAGCAAAATATGAACTTACCACATGCAATAGTAACAGCACTGCAGAAGAAGTTTTCCGGTGTAAAAAAATGCCGCCTTTATTGTCGTGAATTCATCTGGCCTCCAGCGACACGTCTGTACGAGAAATCTCAAGCAACTGAAACTAGGGATGGCACTCCGGAGCAGTACCTGTTCTTTTCGGAACAGGTCTGTGCCCGGAGCAAGTCGGAACAGGTATGAATTTCCGGAACAAGTTGTTCCGCCGGAGCAGAAGTGACAAGGAAACTTCGAGAGAGCCAGAACATAACAGAAACAACTTGCTCCCTGCTTTTACGCCTGTCCGAGTCTTCACTTCAGCTAGCTGCATCTTTCTCAGGCTCGCTACGTAACCTTTATGAGACACACACTGGGTGTATCTTCATCCTTTTCTAAATTATTGTTTTGAAAAACGACAGAGATACACTTAGTGCGCACTGGGGCAACTCGTAGAAATTGCTGATAGATAGACAACACGCATGGTTTTAGGGTTGGCGGGGTGCGGTGTGACGTACGGCAGATTATCTTTAACAGTGGCGTTTCTTGCCGGGTTTTCTTTCGTTCAAAGCAAGGAAGTACCCAAGTAACACAAACTGGACAATATAGTTTAAAAGCAAAAACTCTGCTGTGAAAGTGTTGTCAGAGCTTAGTTTTTGCTGTAAAAAAGCTAGCTGTGGTTTAGAAATTATTTTAGCTATAGAACCTCTCTGATAGCAGGTGTTTATGGATAAAATGGCTATTGATGTAATATTACCCAGGACTTGTTCTTTTAAAGTTAAATAATTGCTAATAAGCATGCTAAAATTTAGCTAGCTAAATGACATAAATTTTAAGCTCTTATTTCTATTATTTAGCTACTAAAAGCGGCAATTTAGCAATTTTGGATTTTAAGCTGTTTATTACAAAACTTTTGAACAGCCCCTAACAATGCTTGGCCAGAAGACCAGTGCGATTATGACTGTTGAAAAAAGGAGGATTTATTGTCAATTGTGTCAGGCCTGATCCAAGGTTCGTAAAAAAACCGGTTGTGTGGTAACTCCCAGCCAATGACGCGGCATTTTGCCTGCTCCACGGTCAACAAAGAAAGACCTATACGTTACATTATCAGAGAAATAAAGATAGGTCTATTTAAAAGCAGGAAAAATACCAAAATTTATTAAAAAATTAAATAATTAAAAAATTTATGATAAAAATTCCAAAGTTTTATAATTATCAGATTCAGGACACGATTATAAATACTTTTGCTACTCTCTTGTTCAATTTAATTAAATTTTTACGCCGAACTCTAAAGCAAACTAGCCACATATTATTGGTTTTTTTTGGTGGGTAGGAAATAACTAAAACTAGATTTTTTTGTGTAAAATGTAATCAAAAAATTTTTAAAAAAGGATGTTAAAATGACTAGTCAATAAGGCAGTGGGAACATTCATAAATAACATAACGCAAAGATTCAGGATTTTAGATCACCTCTTCTTAACGCATTTTCAACTTGCATTGCTAACTTTTTTATTATTAAAGATAGCAAAAAGTTTAAATTGGCAAATTAGTAGAATTTTTAATGCTGTTTAAGATACTCAAATTTAAAAAAAATAGAGCATCGCTTTTTGGAGTTTTTGAGTTTTTCAAAAAACATTTAAAAAAAATTATATACCCTGTATTTTATATTTTTTTTTTGATAGGCCATTTAACTCTAAACAATTTTTTTCAAAAAAATTTTTGCCTAAAGTTTAAAATAATAACGAAGACCTTTTAAATTCAAAATTACGTAAGTATTTTAATTTTAGTTGGTAGAAAGTAGTCTAAGCCTAATTTTGAATTTGGAATATTTTCGTTATTTTTAACTTTAGGAAAATAAATCAAATATTTAAAATAAATTAACAGCAATATTATTTTCCTCAATTTTTAAGAAATATTAAAATTACTTTTTTTTAAGTTTAATTTTTTTTCAAGAAAAGGTAGGTATGCTGTGTAATAGGTACATCATTTAAGAACTATTTTTAGTAGGCGCCTTAAAAACAGCCAACAACATTGAGTATTTTTTAAACTATTAGTAATTTTCTATGTGTATGTAAAGTTCATTTCATAATCTTTGTCCTGGCCTATACTGATTGTGATGATAACTATCAAAAAGTTATCTTAAACATTATGTGTTGGTTGCAGATATCAGATGCAGTATAGAGAGAAAACCCATTCCCCCAAAAGTCTATTTTCCAGCTTCCTTTGTAACCTTGTATGACCCACATTGTATGGGTAGGAAACAACCGACACAGAAAAATTTGTGTTTGTTAAAATTTAAATTATAATTAAAACCTCACCAGTTCTTTTACTTAGTTTTTAATACATTTATAGTAAGCACGTAACAGGTATTTAAACACTTACAAGACGAAAACACCCAAAAATTTCAAAATTTCCTCGCAAAAGATGAAATTTCGATATAAACAGCGTTTGACTGCTGATTTTTAGGAAAACTGTGACGTAGCCCTGACGTCACGACCCGGCCGCCTAAACACCGAGTTACGCAACCGGTTTCTTTACGGACCGTGCCTTCTGTTTGTTGTTTTCTTTTCGAACCTAAACTGTGGTGTGTTTTTTTTAAACAAGCAATTTGGTGTTTGTTTAAACAAATGTCCACTCACAGCCATAAAGGATAGTTTATTTGCCCATCTTTTAGAGTATCCCTTTATCTTTGAGAGGGAACTAAAGTTGGGTAAACAGTGACTGGTTCCTTGAAACCCTGGTGCGATGCCTTGTCAGGGAGCGCACAATGGGGCCAATGTGTCCCTGCCTGGTACTTATCAGTCCTGAGTGAACCTTAAAAGTGCTGTCAACATTTTTTCATCAGTCTGTCTGTTTTTTGGTGTAACTCAAGGGTTGGTTTATATAACACCATAATGCACCATGGCCAAACATAATGCTTGATTTTGGTACATCGGTCCTTCATTTTTCTGCCTGCTTAGCATTAAAAGATGATATATAATTAAGCACTAACTTTGTCACCATTGTGCACTATGTGAGCTGCCGACAGCAAGTGTACAAATACTAGTAGAGTACTGTAGACTTGGTTTACCTTAGCACATAATCAGGCCAGGCTCACAAATAAGGTATGGACACACTTGTTTAACCCATTGTATTAGGCCCTCTAAGGTGTTGCACCCTGGGCATTAAGAACCCAGTTTATCAGTTGAATAACTAAATAAATAAATTTCTTGTTTTTTATTTACCTAGCTACCTTAAAAACAAAAATTTCCTCTACCTATTCCTACTAAGGTCTGCCTTTCCAGTGGTGATCCCAGAGAAGATGGAGGCTATCACCTCCCCCCACCTGTTTCTAGAGAACTTTAAATACAAAGGCACATTCTGGTGTATTACCTATGTAACTGAGTAAAAAAACTTTTGGTAATACTTATTGTGTAATAAATATGGTTTCTCAAGAATTTCCATTTATTTTAAAGTAGGTATTTAGAAAATTTTAGAGGTACAAAAAACTTTTGGCATGTTAGAAAAAAAATTTTTATAAAAGAAAATCATATACTGCCTAATTAATTTTTTAAGTCTATACAATGTATGTTCAAAAAATCTAAATTGTCCTCCTTTTTGTTGTGTCTCTGGAACCCCTCTGTTGGACCACTCACCAATGTAATACACATTTGATACAATGGTGTATTCATGGGGGTTGGAGAGGCAAGAGGGGCCCCTTTCTTATCAGATTTTTTTAGATTATTAATATGCATAATAGCACCAAGGTAACCCCCAGGCCTGTCGTAAGAACTAACTAAAGAAGCCTTGACCCATGGGTAGTCTAGTAATGGACAAGCTTTGACAAGTATGTAAAAAAATATAGATATGAGGGGGGTGGGTTAATCTGGTGATTCTCTGAATGGATTTTGTGACCTGGCCATTCAGGAAATCACCACATACAGGGTATATGGAGCCTATTTGGAACTAACAGCTAGTGCAGGCACATTGTGGCTCTCCGTCCCTGTTGATTATGTCAAAAGGTATATGACCCACCAGTGGTCTAAGGCTATAGCTATGGCATTATGTGGTATATCATGATGACTAAGTTTCTGGCCTTAAATATAATTTGAAGTCTACTGTGTTCTATTTACTAGATAGAATTTAAATTGTTATCCGAGTCATACACAATACGTACATTTGTGCACAACATACCCAGAAATGCATGTCTACGTGCCAGGTTAGATCCTTTAAGGGTGCTAATCGCCACTTCCATTCATTCATGGTATTAAAGCAAAGATGTTTAATTTCCTGTACATTATATAATTTAATTTTAATAATTATAAAAAAAAATTGTGAAAAATGAGTTGGAGTCAATTGCAAGCAGACCCCCTTTTTGGCTTCCTTGCTCACATTTCCAAGGGGTGAGCAAATGGGCCCCATTCTGGAATGCTTTCTGGTCTTTGTACTTCATTTCTTTTAACTGCTTTCTAAAATTAAAAAATGTAAATAAAACTGTTTTAACTAAAAATTAAAAAAACCAAGGCAATGTAACATGCTTTTTTAATTTTTTTCTTACTTGGCACAAGTGAAAATTGGTAGTCAAGAGTGTGTTTAGTAAAAAACAGTCAAATCAGAATGTTCAAAAAAAAAAATAGTGTTTCTTAATGACAAATTATGAAAACCTGTCATTCAGGGACACAATGTTTGAATCCATCAGATCAAAAAATATTTTTTTAATCTCATTGGTTTGAATGACACTCAGTTTCTGTTTTTTTTTACTTCAAGTTAAGAGGCTTTAGTAGTCAGTTTATTTAGACTCGCCTGATTCCAAGCAAAGTGCACCAGAGTCAATTGCCAGCACCGACCACTTTGGGAATTCTCCCCTTGCAATTACCAATTACTTAGAGTGTGTGGGGCCTCATTTAAAGTACTTGGGCCAAGCTTGTATGTTATGTTATTATATTTTTCGTATACACAGCCTTACGGTTTCCTTCTGTAATGATATCTTATGTCATGCTATGTTTTATGTTATACTATGTTTCTGTATAAACCCAACTTAAGGGTTTCTGAAGGTGGTGGCCAAAATAATATGTTTTTTGCTTCTCACTGGTGGGGTACTGTGGTAGGGCACGTAATAACTTTATCTTCTAACGTTCGCACAATTTTTAATTGAGATATTTGTTTATTTTGTTATTGTGACAGCGCCCAAGATGACTGGTAACATCTGTGACTCTTCTTTTCTTTTTCGTATTACATAATGGGCCAATTGTTAGAACGCAAGTTAGCTACAAATCAACATTATTTAGGCTAAAGTATTAAAAAATGGCTTGTCTAGAGTTAAACTGCTGAAACCAATGAGACGGCCGAGGCGGCCATGATAGTTTTCCTATTTATTTTTCTTTAAATTTATGGACTAAAAGATATTAATTTCCAGGTGATCCCGGGCTTAAATAAATTCTAGAAAGTGCTAAATTCAATAAAATATGACTAAGAATTGATTTATAGGGTATTTCGAGGATAATGGTAATAAAATAATTTCTAACCTAAAAACAAACACCGAAAAAAAACGTTTATTATTCTGAATTTTCGAGGCGCTTGCGTTTTGACAAGCTATCTTGACCTGTTTTATCAGAAAAGTTAACCTGCCAAACATTTTGACAATGAGAACCGCCTTTTTTACGCGATTACAGGAAATAGCCTTTTTTACGTCCATTACAGGAAATAGCTATTTTGCAATAGTTGCCATTGTTTCTTATTTATTTCTAGACAAAATTACTTTAATGTTAACGTGCTATATTTTGGAGCTGTCATGGACACTGTGAGAGCTAAATAAAGATTGCCTAATCAGCAACGACAACACTTTAGAAGCTGCTTAGCAGTGAAACGGCATACAGCTGTAATAGCTATTTTATTTTCAGTTTTGCTGTTAAAGTGTTTTGGTAGCTGTTTTTTAGCAATTTGTGTTACTTGGGTAGGAAACAATAAAAATATTTGAAATTGAATGAACCGAACCGAAACAAAAACAATTATTCCTCGGTAATAAAATCACATAGAGATTGAAAAAAAAACAAAAACTTTCTGTTATCGCTTATTACTAACACATAAAAAAAAATATGCATATGCTAATGCAAAAAAATTCATAGGCATGACAAATAAGGTAAATAAAACGTTTTAAACTTGAACACACCGCACTAGTTTTACGAAACTAAAATGAAACATCACCACTAACGTTTAAAAACAACAGATATTTTAGACTCTTTCGGCTCAATCGCATTCTTCGTTCATTTAACAATATCCCGGCTTTTGAGAACAATCTTTCGCATGGTACGGATGTTGCTAGCGCGCAACACCTTGCGCGAACCAATTTACTCAAGTATGGATAGTTATGCTCATTTTTACGCCACCACTCCAACGGATTTTTATCTCGACTTAGTACCTTGTCTTCTAAATACCGTTGAACTTCTACTATTGCCCTAGAACTTGCTGTGTGTTTGGGTTTAAATTGAGCAACGCTTTGATCAAGTGGACCCCATAACGAAAATTTCGATTTAGAATTTTGCGGGGCGCCTGTTTTTTCTGCATTATCGGCATTAAAACGCGTTATTAATTCTGTACTGGGTTCAGTCTGGCTAGTTTCTGAGGAAATACTTATCATATCTGCAACAGCTGCAATTATCGTTTTTTTTTTTTTTCTGCCGCTTCCTGGTTTTTAAAGCCAAATGCTTTAAACCTAGGATCTAAAAAGGTACAAGTCGCAAGTGTATTACTAAATTCTACGTTACCTAACCTTGAGCGCAGACCATTACGAACGCAGTCCGCGACCTGAATAGATAGTGGATTTAAGTTTTCTTGAACGAGTCGATCACACAAATTAAGCAGTCCACGGGTAAGCACAATAACCAGGGATGCAGACATATATTTTTCTCCACTAACACAGTTAGTAGCATCTTGAAATGGTTGCAAAATTGTACATAACTCCTTAAGAATAGTCCATTCTTCAGCAGATATATTGGGCAGTACTACATCTAGAAGCCCCATTGTGGATCGTAGGCTCTCCTCCAGTTGGACAAACCTATCAATCATAAAAAAGGTCGAGTTCCATCTCGTAGCGACATCTTGAATTAATTTTAATGGTATATTGACGTGGGTACGGGTAGACCTCGTCAGATGTCTATCAGGGGAAATGAATCGACCCCTGCCCTCCGTAGATTCCAGGTACTCTCCGACCCGGAGAGTTAGCACCTGTCTAGGGTCCCTTTCCCAGGGTTACGGGAGAAGACCACATCGATATGAAAGGCGGAGAGAATGGACCTCGGTACGGTGATCATAGCGTAGGTGGCAACCCTTTCTTTTAGGGATAGTATAAAAGACAGCTGTTGCCTTACAGTATGGCGTTGGCTCGTCAAAGGCTAGAGGAGAAAAACCTTGATTAAAAATCCTGGCCCTCCAAGTAGGGGGTTGAGGCATTAGACTGGTTCTCTAATACTTGTAAAACAAAGCAATTACCAAAAAGCCTAAAAAAAGCCTCGGAGCAATAGATGGAAATTCTCAAAGACGAAAAAAGACAAAGGACTATGAATATAGCTACATGGAATGTACAGGGCGTGGATCAAAAGTTGGACCTTATTGCAACCGAAGTGCAGAATTGTAAGATCGATATCATTGCACTTACAGAGACAAAAAAGAAAGGAACAGGTACAAATAGTGTCGGCAATTTCGTCCATATATTCACTGGAGTCCCAAAAGAAAGAAGAGCAGCCAGAGGGGTATCCTTATTAATAAAGAAAAACCTAAAAAATAAGATTACCGACTACGATTGCATTAGTGAAAACATACTTCGAGTGAACATCAAGATGCTTGGTCATAATATAAGCATAATAGCAGTCTACGCACCATCAGATGACGAAAAAGTAGCTACAAAACAACTGTTCTTTGACCAACTTGATGAGAAAAATAATTATGCTTGGCGATTTTAATAGCCGAACTGGTAGACAAACCCAGAGCAAAGTGATAGGACCATTTGGAGAAGAAGTAACAAATGATAATGGCTTGAGACTGATGCAATTGTGTGAAACCCACAACCTAAAAATAAATAATGGTTTTTTTAGGCATAAGGATATTCATCGATATACCTGGATTCAGCCAACAAGAAATCTTAAATCAATCATTGACTATGCTATAGGTGGACAACACTAGCAATTAAAGTGGTATGATGTGCGAGCACTTCGTGGTATTACCTGTGGATCTGACCACCATCTGGTAAAAGCAAAAATATTATTCCCTTTTAGAAAAACACATAAGGACGAAAGTATTGAAGAAAATGAAAACCTAGAATGCATCGAAGACAATCAAAAATACAACTTTACAAGTTTAGAAATCGAAAGTACTCAAAGATTGTATCAGAACCGATTAGATAAAAAATTAATAAACACAGAACACTCATTTGAAGAGATATATACAAACATAATAAAAAGCTTGAAGGAAGCAAGCATCGAAGCTGTTGGATACCAAGATAATAGAAATAGCAGGAAGATGTGGTGGACGGAAAAAATACACGAAATGGTCAAAGAGAAAAAACGCACATACTTGAAATGGCTCAGTACTAAAGAACAAAGAGACCTAGAGATCTACAGGGAAACCAAAAGACAGCTGAGAAATTTGATACGCACAGAAAAAAATGAACTGTTCGAGCGCAAATGCCACGATATCAATACACACGTAGGAGGTAGGCAGAGTTCTGAAGTATGGAAATTCATTTCTACAGTAAAAAACCCAACAAAAGAAAAAGTAAACATCCAGATCATCAAACCAGAACAATGGACAGAACACTACAAGGGACTGCTGCAGGAAACGAGACCCGAATATCTGGCAGCCTCTCCGAGGAGAGACATAGAAGTACACGGAGAGGAAGTAATCATCGAAAAAGAAATGATAAAAAATAGTATTAAAAAGCTTAAATCCGGAAAAGCTAGCGGACCTGGAGGAATATATGCTGAAATGCTCAAATATGGATCAGAGAAACTAATCGAAAATCTCACATATATTATCAATCAATGTATAAACGGACATCCAGTACCTGATGATTGGAAAATTGCATTCATATCCTCAATACATAAAAAAGGAAACAAGCTGGATTGCAACAATTACAGAGGAATTTCAGTAACTAGTACTCTCAATAGATTGTACGGTAGGATTCTTAGAGATCTAATAGAGAAGGATTTTCATGAACAAGAAGAAGAAGAGCAAAGTGGGTTTCGTGCAGGCAGATCTTGTAGTGATAATGTTTTTTGTCTTAAACAAGTAATTGAGAAAAGGAGCGCCAGAAATATAGAGACTCATGTTACCTTTGTGGACCTACAAAAAGCATATGATACCGTTCCAGTAGAAAAACTATGGACAGTGCTAGAGCAGACTAATATCAATCATACATACATAAAAGCGATAAAAGAACTATACAAAGGGTCAAAATCTAAAATTAAAATTGGAAATCGACTTTCAAAAGAATTCCTGGTAACAAAAGGCTTAAGACAGGGATGTTGTATTTCTCCAACTCTTTTTAAAATATATATCGCAGTAGCTCTAAAAAACTGGAAACGGAAAGTGCACGGCATGGGAATATAACTTAACGACCGATTTACCATATACACACTACAGTTTGCTGACGACCAAGTAATTGTAGCTAATGATAAAGAGGACATGGAGTATATGATGAGAAAGTTAATGGAAGAATACCAAAAGTGGGGATTAACAGTGAACGTGGACAAGACACAGTACTTATGTATTGGAAACGAATCCAGTGAGTTAGAACTAGACAATGGACAAGTAATATCTCCATGCAATGAGTATGTATACTTGGGTGTCACATTTGATAAGACAGGAACAGACTGTAAAGAACTGGAAAAAAGAATAGTAAAAGCAAAAAAGGTTATTGGATGTCTTAACAGTATTTTATGGAGCAGAGAGATAAAAAAAAATGTAAAATTTAACATATATGAAACAATGGTGAAAAGCACGCTGTTGTATGGAATAGAGACTTGTCGCGTAACAGAAAAATACAAAACAAAAATGGAAAGTGTCGAAATGGATGCAATAAGAAGATCAATGAGAATATCTAGAACAGAGCACATAAGAAATGAGATCATAAAAGAAAGAATGGGAATCGAAGGGAGCATGACGGATGACATCACTAAAAGACAACTGATATGGTACGGCCATGTACAACGGATGAACGACGAAATATTACCAAAGCAGGTCCTAGAATGGCAACCAATAGGGCGCAGAAAAAGAGGGCGTCCTAAACTAGAATGGCAACAGTCAATCCAAAGATCAATGAGTCAAAAAAATCTGACAGAAGATGATTGTCCGGATCGAAGGAGGTGGAGAATAGGCGTCGGACAACGTAGAAAAACGTTCTAAACCGACTAAATAAAAAAAAATATATTGACACCATTTTTCTTCTGCGCATCAAATAATAGCTTTAATGCTTTTGAGCTCCTTTTAAAATGTGCCACTATAGTTTTTACCTTGGTCAATAGATCTTGCACTAACTTAAGAGAGTCCTGAACTGTCAAATTCAGTGTATGTGCGAAGCAGCCAAAATGTTTCCAGCCTGTAATAGCGATTGCACTTTTTATATTCGCGGCGTTGTCTGACACAGCTAACATTACTTTTTTTTCTAAGTTCCACTCTTTGGCAATACTGACCAAACTATTGCAAAGATTCTCTGCTGTGTGACTTCCTTTTAATACGTCACATTCTAAGAGAATTGAACAAATCTCAAACTGGTCATTTATATAATGTGCCGTTACCGCTATAAAGCTCTCGTTATTAGCGGATGTCCAACAATCAGTGGTTATGCGGACAGATCTAACATTTTTGTCGTCTCTCTTGCTTCGTTTAAAGACTTCTCATACAGAGCAGGAATTAAAGTTTTAGAAATCGTCTTTCTGTTAGGCAGGTTGTAGGCAGGGTTTAAGGAGCGTACAAAAGTTTTAAAGCCTTCATCCTCAACTACACTGAAAGGTTGAAAATCGCGCGTAAAAAGTAGGAGAAGATCAGAGTCAATTGATTTTTTCATTTTAGTGGACATTTTTCTATTGGCATAAGAAGTAATTCTTTCCTGAATCTGTTCTTTTTTTTCTTTTTAGAAGGTTCCCCCCTGTTTTCTTCACCGTCTGTTTGAGTTGAAGTCACACTTAACTTTGGGTAGACGTTGTTCGTTGCAGATCGGCATTAGCGCTTACCTCATCCTCACTATCTTGATCTACAACGGTTTGTGAAGCTAACTTCGCTGTATTTTTTTTGATGGCAACATTAGGATGCTGTATGAAATTAAATGGCTGCACATTATATATTTTGCGTTTGTCTTGTCGACAGCTTTAAAAAAAGTCCAAATTTCACTTCGTTTATATTGCATAGACAAACTTTTAATTAACGCACTCATTTTTTCGTAAACAAAAGTCAATATGCCATTGCCAATATCACTTTCCTTACTTTCCTAGCCGACTTCACATAGGATCAAAAGCAAAGCCCAAAACTAATAATCCGGGGAACCCCCTTCTTACAGCTTTTTCATGTAGGGTTCTATGCAGTGTTACCACATGTCAGAAACCGAATTAACGTACACTGTTGCCAAAATTATCGGATTTTAGAGAAAATTATGTTATAAAATAAAAATAAAATATTTTTAAGGAACCAAATTTTTTCCAAAAGAAAGGTCATAGATCTAAAAACTTTTATTCTATAATATTCTAAAAACTACTCATTCCAACACTGTACGTGAAACATTCCACAGTAAAGTCCATATGGGAATTTTTTTTTCGACATTTTTGCACAAAAAAATAAAAATTATAAAAAAAGAAAAGTTTTTTCGTTAAATCACAACATTCGAAAATTATGTTGAAATTATCGGTTATGTTATGCAAAAACTTGTCTGTCCATTTTTCCATAAAAATATGTTACAATCCGATAATTTTTTTCTATATGGGGTATCCCAACACTGGATAACACCAAAAACTCCACTTTATAATTTTAAAGTGAAGCGTTTTGTAAAAATTGCATTTCTTTTTCTATTTAAAAAAATAAAATTGTTATAAGCGACAACCAGATATAGCAGTTAACACCCTGTACCTCATTTATATACCTTGTAACACCAATAACAGAACACACGCATAGTTAGATTTCATGCAGCACATCTGTTCCTGGAACAAATTGTTCCTTTCATAAGATGCGGAACAGTTGCAATTTATTTCCCTTGAAAAGTCCGGAACAGTTTGGAGCAGGAGCAGATGTTTCGGAACAGGTCTTAATAAAAATCGGAACAGGTCAGACCTGTTCCGGCAAATTTACTGCTCCGGCCATCCCTAACTGAAACCGACCGTTGCCGAACACCAATACCTGATCATCGCAACACGCGCGGGAGCTCCAGGTTCAATGGCAGCGTTGCCAGGTGAGTTCATTTGAACAGGTGCAAATTGTCCCAAGTTACCATACCGTCCCAAGTTGGATGAGTTTACGGTAATTGAAAGAAAACAACTTAAATCTATTACGCAGGTTCATACCTGAAACTTGAAAAAAAAACTTGATGTTTCTTGTGGGCTTTCAGTACTTAAAATTGATCGAGGAATTTAGTGTCCCAGGCTGGCTATAAAACGGAGAACTTGATTGACTGTCTATAAGCGGTTTAAAGTGCTTAAACCAAGGTTAAATTAATTACATTTTAATAATTTAATTTTATTCATTTAAAAAAGGTTGCATTATTTTAAGGGTGTATGTTTAAGCTGCTTATACGATTACTTAAGCAAATCAAGTTTAAAAAGAAAAACTTATATCTAATACTTTGGTTCATACCTGAAACTGAAAATAAAAAGCTTGGGCTATGAAGACAGGGGCTGGAAAACACTTGAGTAGTCAGCGGCCTTGGAGGTATCTAAACAGAAAAAAATAATACCTAAATATTTAAATAATTTTAATGTTTAATATGTGCAAGTAATTGCATTTAATGGTTTGAAAAATGTTTAATGATTTTAAGTTTGTCTTTTTAAGCTGCGTAAACAATACTTACCGGGAAAAATGTTATTTTTTCGAATAGGCAGAGCGTTCATTCTTAGTTTTGTCTTTCCGCTAAATAAAAATAAATTTTCTTTTGTAAAATGAACCTAAAAATTAAAAAACTTTAAATGATTGAATATTGTATTAAGCCGGGAACCGGTCAATTTTTTCAAAATATAAATAAACAAGTAACGGATCGATCATTTAAAAAATATCTTAATATATTTTTAAAAAGGTATTTTTTCTTAAAATTTCAACATTCCGTCGGTTTTGAAGTAATCGCATAACGCTAGGAAAGAAAACAAAACGCCAATTTGTATAGATCGAAAAACATTTAAATATAAAATTAAAATATAATCTCAGATTTTTTATCAAAAAGCTATCTTTTCTTTCCTAATTAAGCCAATGAGTACCCAACCCAGAACCATACTTACCTCACACACCCTCGAGTCGCGTTTTAAGTTCTGTAATTTTAAATTTAAATTTTGCACCCATTTTTCTCTTCTGTTTAACTCTAAAAATAATAATAAGTATTAAGCTAAGTTCAAACAACTACCGAGTCCAGGAGTCTGGCCCTCTAACTCCATAAATACAAAGTTAGTAAGGTATATATTTATATTTGCTTTAAAAAAATACAATTTATGTTTTGTATTCTTCTTGCTCACATAAATTTAAAGAATTTTAAAACTGAGGATCGTAGGACCACCTAAGGGCCCAGGCCCTCAGTGTGTGCCTAGTGGATAAACCATTGCTGGCAAAGCTTAAAAAATTATGTTTTGCTTACCTTTTGGTATCCGAAAAAGGCAAAACCCTTTCTCGTATGAGTTTCGGCAGCCAGCCACGCAACAAATAATGGGCATTTGGGGTTTTTTATTTTAAAATTTGGAGGAAAAACAAAGTTTTATTTTTGCTGATTTGATAGGTGTTTGGCAGTGACAAAATGCCAGAATGTTGACAAATAATGACATTATTTGTTAAAAAAATCTACGCCAATGAGTAACCAATTGTATACGAGGTTTTTTAAAACGTAAAAATCTATGTCGGTACCTTTAGAAGGAACTTCGTGATATAGTGACATTAGGTGCGCTGCGTTCTCTCATGATTTAAGAGCGTAAATTGGCCAATATCGTCGTCTTGAGAGTGAAATAAGTATTGTAAGTTAGTCGTAGGTAAAAGTAAAAGATTTTATCGGTTCTTAAAAAAAATTAGAAAACAAATAAATGTGTTGATTACTACTTGACTGTCAAAGACTGGTGGGTTTATTTTACCTACTTACATTGCTTATGAAATAATTTGGCTGCGTTTCTAGCAATAATCAATAACTCTATTAAAATAATAGATGCAATGATTCATGCTCATACTTCATGTTATTTAGGTTTAAAAAATGGTTTGTATTTGTATGTAAATAAGTTTTTTATGTAACTACGTTTTAGATTAATATTATAAAATACATTTTCATAAAATTAAAGTTTTTTTAAATATTTATGTTTTTTATTATTTTGAAAACTCTGCTTGTTTTAGAGCCGCGTCCACACCTGAACATTTCGACGAACATTGAGCCGCGCGGCGAACAGAATACTATTGTCCGGCGAGAATAAAATGAGGCGCAAAAAATATGACTTTAATGAGCGCTATCTTTCTCTATCTCTAGGTATGAATTTCATATTTTACTCCTAAGCTTTTTTTTGCTGGATAACTCCATACCTTTTTTTTTATAAATATTTTTTTAAAACTTTTATACTTATTTTATTATATAGGTACCTACCTATTTCAACAGATAGGTGCGTACGAATCTAGAAACTTAAAAAAATACCAATTGACTTTCTAAAAATTGCGAAAATTCAAAACCATTCGTTATATCTTTAAAATTGGAACTACACACAATTTTATTAAAAAATTTAAAAAAAGTAAATGATACGCCACTGTTTCTTTTTGTTGGTCTAGAATGTGTATGAAACGAGCCTAGTCATCCTGTTTGAGCCCAGCGATAACAATAAAAACCCAATAAAAGGGTGTGAATTCTGAACGGGCTGGATTCGATTTCGTACCAGACGAGTACCGTTTTTTTTTGTAATATTAAAATTTTGTTCATGGTAAATTTGCTTAAAATGAAGATCACCCAGTAAGACCAAAGTGCTGTAAACAGAGGGAGATAGCCATTCCCATAGCTTGTCTGTTTTTTTCCCAGATATCAAAGATAAAGCGCGCGAATGGGTTCGTTGGTTTGTACGGGACAAAATAAAACGGCGAACAGACATTTGAATCTTGAAAAAAAAAACAAAGCATTTGGGGGAACAGCACAATCTCCGTTGTTTTGCTCGTTAAAATCAAAAAGGCCCATTCGCGGTTTTGCTCGCCGTTCTGCTCGTTGCGCGGCTCGATGTTCTTCGAAATGTTCAGGTGTGTACGCGGCTTAAGGTTAAATAATTTTTTGTAATGTAAAAGCTTCTGTTGTCGAAAATAGCTAAGTTATAAAAAATATCTTAAAAAATCAAGCCCAATATACAACTATTTTTTGCTAGAAATACTGGAAAACAAAAAAAACATCGAATTTGTCTTAATGCTTGTATGGTGTTTTATGACTTTTTTATGTTTTTGCTTTCACATGACCTCACGGTTATACAGTTTTAGGTTTTATTAAAAGCATCAACCTAATTTACTTTCTTTGTTGTAAATGAATTTAAAAAAAATATCTATAAATCACACCTACACTAAATGTCCATATTGGGAGTATTTTAGTCATCAACCTTGTGTACACCGAGAAAAATGTATTACCTAGAGGTAAGTTTAAATGCGTTAGTTTTTTGTGCTCTTTTTTGTAAGAATTATTTTTTTAGGGTTCTTTTATGTTCTACATTGCGATACTATAGTAACTTGAACAAATATGATGCCATGATGCTATTAAACAAATGATTAATGCTTTTTGGTAATGGACTAGAAAAGATTTTGGTAAGTATTTTATTTTAAAAATACTTTGCTTTATCACGGTGTTGTGTATTATATTAAAGTAAAAGCAAGAAAAGGCCTATCGAAAAAAATTCAATTGACGTTTGGTTAAAACTTTGTTGTTCTTAAAATTCAATAAGTTTACTACAATAACAAATTTTATACGGTCAAATAATTTTCCTCTGAAAATACATTTTTAAAAAAAAATTTTATGCGCCTTATCAAGGATACTCAATTTTTTTCATATGTTTCGTTAGAACAAAAACTCCCGAAAAAAAAACAAATAGAAGAGACAATTTCAGGAATCCAGTAATCAGTGAAAATCTGAGGGCACGGCAGTGCTCGGCCAAGTTCACGCAACTGTACCATCTTTTCTTTTCAGCCTATATTTGACCTATCTAATCTAGTTCGGAATGAACTACGACACTCAAACTTTGCACAGTCGTAGATCTTTATAGAGTTAACAACCACTCCAAGTTCCATGGACTTCCATAAAGTAGTAAAGTAGTTACGAAATATCAAGAAACGTCGAAATTGACACTCACTCACTCACTCATGTATAGATCATCAAAATTCTATTGTACTTCCAGACATGCTACAAAGCTGAAATTTGGCAGACTGATGGAAATTATGACCAAACCGTTGAAAAATATCTAAAAACCCCAAAATTTTAATTTACTTCCCTCTCCTATAAATCTAAAGTTATGTAAAAGTAACATGGCCCACTTCCATGGCTAGAGAGCTGAGCGTTGGAAGGCCCATAGAAACTATGATAAAACTATAGGAAAAAATTTAAAAACACCAAATTTTTATTTAATTCCCTCTCCTATAAATGTAAAGTTATGTAAAAGTAACATTGCCCACTTCCAGAAACGCTAGAGAGCTGAGCTTTGGAAGGCAAAAAAATTAAAAAACCTCAAAATCTTAAATAAGGCATTGCAAAAGTTTTGAACAATATTTCGCATATTTTACTACTTTAAAACTTAAATATTATCCAAATCTTTTAAAAAAGGAGTGATACATAACAAAACCATTTTATGTAAAAAAAGCATTTTATGTAAAGTACGCGACAATCATATTCCGTAAAAAGAATTGAGATAGAAGTAAACCCAAGTTCTCCAATACAAATTTTAAAATGAATAGTTCTTAACTAGAAGAACCTTTCATTTTGAAATTTTTATTGGGGAACTTGGCTCTAATTTTATCTCAATTCTTTTTACGGAATATCATTTTCGAAGACTTGGCTTTTTTACATAAAATGTTTTTGTTATGATTAACTTTAAATCATTAACCATAAAGTATTCCACGCAGCGGTGAGAGGACAAATACTTCAAAGATAGCGCCACAAAATCGACATAAAACTTGTATATCGGCTAACTTCAGATCAATTTTTTTACACCCGTTTGCTTCTTTTTTTGCATCGAAGGCATGAAAAAATAGTACATTATTACCTAGCGACTTATCCCGAGACAAAAAATTTGTAGGCTCTTTGCCTGTCAATGGCTAAAATTCGCCGACGAATAAAAATACACTTTAGTCACGTGGTAGTACCTATATATAGTATTTTTTGCAGTTTTAGGTCCCGTTTTTATTAAAATTGTTGGAAAAAGCAGACTTAAATTTACTGGCGTTAAAATTATGAAAAAATGTTCATGTTTTAGCACTACAATTTAATTTATGGCCCGAATTTTATTTTCCTCCCCAGATTTTAGTTTTATCCCGAGGCAAAAAGTTTGTAGCCCGACTAGAGTAGAGGCTACAACTCACCGAGGAATAAAGACTATTTTAGCACTAGTTTTATACATATTTTTCGCTTTTTTTAATTTTTCAGTTTATTTTTGAAGATTTTGGGTTTTTCAAAAAATATTTTTAATCCCTGATATGTCACTTTATACCGATTTTTACTTTTTGTCCCTGAGATGTGACTTTTTATCCCGATTTTTTAAATTTTTTCCTTGATTCGTCACTTTTGATCCCGGGATTGACACTTATATCCCTGCGGGATAAAAAGTGCACTTGTCATTCCACATGTGGAAAAAAAATTGTCTCCTGGTCAAAAAGTACCATTTAGTCCCTGAAATGAGAGGCTAAAGTACGTTTATACACCCTATCTATAGAGATTAAAAACTTACTTGTTAAGACATCTATAGTTCAAATTATACCCATTTGTAATGACGTCATTTTTGTTTATCTTTGTTTAGTATATTATAAACAGCGGTGAGAATAAACTTTTAAAAAAAAGTAGTGTCTATGATTTAAATAGGTAGTTAATTGGTTAGGTGAAGTATCTGTCACTGTCAATCAAAAAATATTGATTGACAAAAATATCTACGCCAACGTTTTTTCCTCACCTGGTGACGTCATTACAAATGCGTATAATTTAGACTATAGATTTGGAGAAGAATATCGACACTAACTATAAAAGACTGTCAATCACTAGTATGACATTTTATATCTAGAGTATCGTTAAATGCATTTAGTACGGGGAGTTGTTAACGTTCCATTATTTTTCTTTTTAATTATTTTTCCATACTACAAAATACTATATAAACCACGTATCCAAAGTTCCTTTTAATCCCTAAGCGCATTGTAGTCCTCTTTTCGGTCTTTCTACAGACTTTTCGCCTCGGGATTAAAAGTATCACTTTTAGTCCCTAGGTTTATAATGTAGTATTAGTCCTCGGGACAAAAAGTTCGATTTTGGTTTCTGATATGAGGGGCTAAAATACTTTTTTGGGCAATGAAGTGCTAAAACATAATTATTATTAAACTTCAAAAGACTCATTTGCCTAAGTATAAGATGTCGTTGGAACTTTTGGTTCTACCTGTATTTGTTTTCGTTGGGACACCCAGTATCCTTAATTGTTTTAATTCACCTGTGTGTGTGGGTTTCCAAACATTGTCCATAACAAGAAAACAAGACCACGGACCGGCCGCCCGCGTTCCTGCTGGCCGATTATTTTTAGTCTCAACGCTGCTTTGGCCAGTCGCGTTGTTTTCGAGGGGGTTGAAAGTAATTGTTGATTTTTTCAGTAGGGGATAAGTGCACGCGATCGCGACTACTATAATGGGGATAGAGTGGTTTTCTATTTTGATTTTATTGTAAGTAAATTTTTAGAAAATTCAATTATAACAAAAACATTTCATGTAAAGAAAAGACAAGTACGCGAAAATGGTATTCTGTAAAAAGAATTGAGATAAAAGTTAAGCCATGTTCTCCAATACAAATTTTTTTTTAGCACTGTGTGTCCAGAGCCAATTTATAGCCGTAATAGCCAAGTTTAGAAAAACATTTCCAAGTAAGAAACTTTCATTTTGAAATTTGTATTGGAGAACTTGACATTACTTTTATCTCGATTCTTTTTACTGAATACCATTTTCGCGTACTTGGCTTTTTTACATAAAATGTTTTTGTTATGATTTCACTCCTTTTTTAAAGGATTTGGATAATATTTAAGTGTTAAAGTAGTAAAATATGCAGAATATTGTTCAAAACGTTTGCAATGCCTTATTTAGAATTTTGAGGTTTTCTATTTTTTCCCACGGTTTTATCATAGTCCCTATCAGCCTTTTAAAGCTCAGCTCTCTAGCGTTTCTGGAAGAGGGCAATGTTACTTTTACATAACTTTACATTTATAGAGGAAGGAAATAAATTAAAATTTTGGTATTTTTAAATTTTTTCCCATAGTTTTTCATAGTTCCTATCAGTCTTCCAAAATACAAAATTTAACGATTAAACTAAGGAAAAATTAAAGTGTGAATAATTATTTCTCTTCAAATATACTAATGTTGAGGTCGGACAAAACTAAGGTAAGTTCTTTTTTGAAATAAATATGTTTGCTACACCAAATTCAGGCAAGCTAAACAACACGTATAATTTCTGCTTGGATATGCAAATTTTTTTTAGCTACTTAAGGCACTTGGTGTAGCAAAAACACTTTTTAACAATCCAGAAAGTTCTTATCCGATCTCAAAAAATGATCATCACATTTTGAAGCGTATAAGGTCAAAAACACAAATATTATAGATTATACAACATGGCCAAAACAAATTGTTTGAATTATTTATGACCAAATCGATAAATATGCGGTAATGGAGAATAGTACATTGACAATGCCAAAGTAATTTATTGTGTCTGAACTTCATTTTTGGGTGCGCTCTAAACTTGAAAAAAGTTTCTGGGTCATTGACCACAAAATATATACTTACTAAATATTAAATATAATTATTTCTAAAAATAATAATATTCATTTATTTAAAAATACTGCCACTGTTAGACCCAAAAAGGCTTATTCGTTTAATACAGAGGAAACCATTTATGTTTAGGTTTTATTTTTTAAGTTTAAGACCCAATTGGGCACACAGATTTTAAATTTATAATTTTTTCTGCAAAAACTTGTAGGCATGATGTTCTATGTGATTTTTAGATTGAAATAATTATAATCTTCCAATTTTTTAAGCCATTTAAAAATTCTGAATAATTTGTTAAAATATTTCATTCAAATTTGGCGCATATTCTTATTATAGTTGATATTGTATTAAAGTGGCACCGCGTCATAGCTATGGTAAACCAAATTTTGCGACAAAATCTAAGTAAAGAAGCCTTAAAAAATTAGTGTTTCATTTTGTACATGCAGTGTGCCGCTCGGGGTTTTATGTTCGAAGGATAAAACTCTAAGACCTTTTAAAGGAGAGATCAAATAGGTACTTACCTAATAAATAAAGATCCGAAATATAAAATAGGATCCAAAATTATCTTAAAATGTGCGCAAATATTGATTTAGTTGCAAAAACGGTAATTTGTTTTGTAAAAAGCTCCGTCGTAATTTGTTTGACATAAACCATCAAAACAACAACGAATAGAAAACGTCAAAGCCCGGCTAAATCAATATGTTCGTAATTTTTAATGAAATCGTTTAGAAGAAGACATCAATAAAAAGCAAGTAAAATAGTAATCTAATGACTAATTAGTGCAGTGCCTCATTTTGGGAATCAATATCAATAAAAAAATTACTGTATGTACCCCTCTACTTCCTTCCCGCCCATCAAGGTTTTGATGAGGCGGTGTCACTTTAATACAATATCAACTATAGACTGAGTCATATCAGCAGATCGTTTTCTTTGTAGATACGCGTTTTCTTGTTGTTTTATTATTACCTAATGGTGCGAAACATGTATGATATGTTATTAAAAATACATTTTTACAGATACTTAAATCGTTAAAAATGCCTACGAAAAACAAAAATCCAGGCCTGAAGCTTTTTACAAAAACGTGGCCTTTGAAGCGAGAAAAGAAAGTAAAAAACGAACACAACTCCAGGCCCTTGACTGCAACTTTAGAGAAACCACTGGTATTGGATATAAGGTAAAGAAAACTTTAGCTGTTCCTTAAATCCGTTTCTTCCTAATTAGTTGAACCTCAAAACGGAAATTTAGGGTCTTGTCTGCAATTACGGTACCCAAAAATTCCGACAAAAGTTTTTGAAACAATAAAAATTTTGACAAATTTGACAGCCGTTGTTGACTACCATAACGAAGAGTCAAAACTTCCTAATGAGGCTTATAACACACAACAAATATTAAGATTTCTTAGTTTGATATTTAAAAAAGTATTTTTTTTATTTAGGTTCGTGGGAAAAATTGACATGAGCCTGATCCGCAAAGAGTTCCTCAGTATTTCAAATCTGTGTAGACTGCCGCTGGTTGTGAAAACAAAGAATAAGGAGAATATTAGGCCTTCTAGGTAAGATTTTTTTTTGGTGCTGAATTTTTTGTGTGGGCTCTACACTTGCTGAAGTTCTTTAAATCATCTGCAGTTTCATATAGATGCTTCAAAACTGCCACAAGTATAAAAAAGCCACCTTGAAACTATAATATGTTGTCACCGGTGAGTGAAACCAATCATCAACAAAAACGTTTGTCTGTCACCCCTGTTTGTCAAAAATCAGTTATTTTTATTTTGCGACGCTTATGAATTAACAAGGACGGATGGTGCGTCTCTCTCTAAAAAAAGCTAGAATATTAGGACCGATATTTCCCTCCTTTGATTTTGGCTTAAAGAAATTTGACTGATAAGTTTGTCGCGTCTCTATTTATCTAAAATATGTCATACATACATGGTCTCTATGATAACCCATAAACAATTGTGTCTAATGTAAAATAATTATGTTGATTTGTCATTAATTTAAATAACAAACATTAGTATATCAAATAATCTTTATGAAAACAGTCGCGAAAGTGTCCATCTTTTAATGCTTATACCTTTCTTAATTTTTTCACACTTTTTGCGTATTTTTAGAATTAAATAATTTATTCAAAACTTTTTTTATAACAGTGGTAGGTACTGTGGAAGGAGAACAATTTTTTGTAAACATTAAATATACTTTCCATTACAACAAACCTTTAGGCTCCAGTTTTTAACTCGTTGTTTCTTTTTAGTCTTTTAAATTTGGAATTTCAAAAGCAAAAGAAAAAATCCGACATTGAGGATGACGAAAGTAGCGTCATACAAAGTGCGAAAAATTTTCGGTCCAAATCGCATCCTAGAAGTAGTAACCGATCTGTGATATTTCCATTAAAGAAAAATACGCCTGTCAAAATTATTAGTGATGCTAATAATAACAACAAGATTGCAAAGGTAAGTTGGTTAAGTGTATGTAAGGTAAGATGGGGTAAGTGGACCCCTGTTAAACAAGTTGTTTTTGTGGATCTCATGACAAATTGAAATATAGGGCAAAATATGAAATATTTGGAGCAGTTGTATATATGGTTTTTTAAGAGAAACAATATGTAGCAACTAGGTAACTTTTGCAACTTTTAGCTTCTCTCTTGCTTTTTGTTTCATAAAATTATCTGTTTCCGTTCTGTTTTTATGGCATTTGTAAAAGAAAGAGTTTGAAAATAATAAATAGAAAAATTTTTAATTTAAGTATTATTTAAGTACATGATTGTAAAATATAATTTATTTCGGACGTACCGAACTTAACCGAGCCTAACATAAGCTAAAAGCTTCAACTTTCATTGTGCTAAAACCGGGTTTAAAAATTTTCGTTTCATTTCGTTTTTACTTATTGGCCTGTCCGCTTATTCCAGACAATTTGCCAGCTCAATTCGGTGGACACCAAGATAATTTGTCACCACCAAGTCATTTGGTGCTGGGGACTCTCATAACTCATTCACTCACACATACCTGAAGACCCAGCAGGCCGGCCTGCTAAGCACCCCCGGTAGGCAATTTTATTTTCTCAAGGAAGATTTAATTTTGCTTGATACTCTTTGTCGGGCACAGGGTTCTTTATCGTGCCAGCGCCATCTACGCTTTAAACACGGGACCATCGGCTTGTCGTGACTTCCGAAGCACGGCCTTGTATTGATCATCAACTTTACCCCTACTTCCGATAAATCTGTATTCACAAACTGATAGTAAGTTTGAGTTTGTAGTGGCAGGCATGGCAATCGAAGCACACACTCTCTGATTGCAAAGCCAACACACGCCCACTGAACCAATCAGGGCCACATCCCGTGAATTTATAGGCGGTTACACTTTTGTGACATTTCCAAACCCTTTATTTATCATATGCATAATCACAACAGAAAAAAATGTCTTTGAGTTTTTTTTCTGTGCAACTATTTTCAGCATCTTTCATGTCAAAGTCACAATAGTGTATTCGTAACTGCCTCTAGCAAGGACTATATCTACGCCTAATTAAAGAGTATCTACGTTTTGGTATAAACAACGCGTAGAAAATTTTAAATATGTAATTATGTAGACAATGTGTAAACTGTATAATTTTTCACAGTTGTCAGTTCTTTTAGGTTATGTTTAAAATTAATAAATAATAAATACCCGACGTTTTTGATTAAGACGGTTGACTTTGTTTATCAAAATTATTTCAACTTAATAAATTAATGTGTTATTAGTACTACTATTTTAATTTAATAATGCCCCGTAAAACAATACAGTACACATTTTTTTTATTTTTTATTTTAGTTTTTAAACCTAAAGGCCGCTTGACATGATGCATGACAATAAAATTTGCAGGCAAATGCATGAAATTTTGCCCAGGTGCATGCGCAGTACAAATCCAGCTGATTGTTGCAGGCAATCCATTTTTATCGGTCCGGTGCCATTTTTTTGCATGCAAACTGCACTTGCATGCAAACTGGGGAATTTTTACCTAGATTCTGGGGAATCAATGCATGGCCATGCACAATGTCAA